>CM053785.1:838516575-839716575 GCA_028749045.1 Cupressus sempervirens | reverse complement strand
GTATTGTTAACCAATCTCACATGGTTAACAAAGGAAAGTCAGTGCTAACTCAGTTCATTGGGTCTCTGAAGGATTTTGCAGGGTTTGCAGTGTTAATGGAGCCTTTGTTGGTTAACATAGGAAATCATTTCAAGGATAGTGTTTATTGAGCAAGGTCAGCCAATGAAGAATTTTGTTACTTTGAGAAATAAAGTTTAATTATTTGAGGTATTGGTTTTAGCTAACTGAGGTAATGATTATTGGTAATTGTAAATTGTAATTGGGCTGACTTAACAATTTGTAAGATATAAATAAAATGTCAAGTTGATAATTCTAAAGTATAATGAGTGAGCATGCGCGTGTATTTCTTTAAGAAGAAAGTGTGAGAAAACTGTGAAGGATGGTGAGATATCCTTGAGGAGAAGAAAAGTTTAATTTGATTAGGATGGGTCTAGTGGAGAAAAATAGAGATCGGTATCAGCAATTCAGTTGTATTTCATTCAGGTCATTTCATTGTTACTTTCTCACCACTGTAGCAGTGATTCCTAAATCTCTTCATAGAGTTGGTTTAACAACCATTTGTAAATCTTCTAACAAGGTGACAATTCCATTGAATTGTTCAAGAAAGAATAATGGATATGGGAGTGATGGGGCAGGCACACTATCCAAGCATTTCTCTCTAACCGAAATCATCACATTGTTGGAACTAGACTACCGGCTCTTAACTTCCTATGGTTGATCCGCTTCATTCCCCTCCATTTAACAACCATTTGTAAACCCTCTAACAAGGTGACAATTCCATTGAATTGTTCTAAAGACCTTTTGCATAGCCACTCCTAATAGGATGATTAAATCCTCTAACAAGGTCACAACAAATAGTGTGTATTGTAACCTTTAACCAGGTTGACTCCTAACAAGGCTCACTTCATAAGAGTGAAAATTAGTAGCTAGTTACTTGGTGGTTTTTTCCATATTGGGTTTCCACGTTAAATCTAGTGTCTCATGTGTTCATGTTATTTCTTTTATGGTTGCATGTTAATCACTATGATTGTTTAAGATTTGTAAAATTTAACATATAATGCATCTACAAAGTCACAACATTTTTTTGTATGTTTACCAAGTGATAGTAGTAACTAGTTTTATTAGACATCTAAGGGATCTATGGATTTTTTTTTTGTGGTAACTCATTCACCCCTCCTCTCAGATACTTCATCTATATTTTGAACAATTTTTATCAAAGCTTTTGGTGCTTTTAGGAAGGGTTTCAAGGACCTAAGCTAAAGATCAAGATGTCTTAAAAAAGGGAAATTCCAAGGCTTAACAGAGATAAATTTTTAGCATGGCAAGGTCTCATGAGGCTTCATCTAACTTCCATTGGAGATACAAGATTGAAATACCTTGATGAAGAATACACAACTCCTTTTGGTACATTATCTGTTAATGAAATTGGTGAGAAGAAGACTCATAACACCATGATGATAGACATTGCATTTGCTCTAAGGTATGAAGAATTTAATGATATCAATGACTACAAAACAAATTTTTCTATACGGAACAAGCTGAAGGATATCTATGGAGGTGATGAAAATGTGAGGAGAGCCAAAGTAGAGAGTCTAAGAGGACAATTTGATCAGATGAGGATGAGAGAGGATGAAAGCATTGCCAAATATGTTGAGAGGGCCAAAGCAAGTGTAAGTGCAATCAAAAATTCTAGAGGAGACATGAAAGAGGAAATAGTTTTAAGTAAAGTTCTTAGAACATTGTTTCCTATTTATGCAATTAGAGTATCTAAAATTCAAGAAAGAAGATGTGAAGAAAATAATAAGATAAATTTGGATGCCATAGTAGGAATATTGACTGCATTTAAGCTAGATAATTATAACAATTATGTTCCAGCTTCCAAGAACATTGAATCAAAATTTGAAGCCAAGCTTTCACTCAAGGAAAAAGGGAAGAAAATAAAGGACTCTCAGTCAGAAAGTGAAGAAAAATTAGAGGAAAGTTCTAACAGTATCTTGAAGTTGTTGAAGGTCTACTTGCAAGGAAATATTTTAGAGGCAAAGGAAAATACAAAGGTAAAGTTGTCCTAATCTCTTTTTCATGTGAGGAAATTGGTCACATTACAACTAGATGACCAAACAAGAAAAGAAGGGATGAGAAGCAATGTCATAAGTACAATGGCAAGAAAGATTTCAAATCATTCAAGGACAAAGGTAAGAAAATATGTTTTATGGCTAAAGACTCTATGGGTTTTGATAATAGTGAAGATGAAACTATTTACATTACTATGAAAGATGAATCTGATAATGATGAGGAAGATAAGATGGCACTTATCGCTCATGTGAGCAAAACTAATATATGGATCATAGATAGTGGTTGCTCTCATCATATGACTAGTGACAAAACTAAGTTTGAACATTTTGAAGACTATGATGGTGGTAGTGTAAGGTTTGGTAATAATGAACTTTGTTGCATAAAAGCAAGAGGCCAAATCTCATTAACCAAAAAAATTGTATGTGACAATGCCTATTGGGTTGAAGGACTAAAACATAATCTGTCGAGTGTGGTATAGCTAATCAATATTGGATTCAAGGTGGAATTCATGCATGGAAAGGCAAGACTATTAGATGATAAAGGAAAACTAATTGGATTAGGCATACAAACAAAAGGTAACTTGTTTTATCTTGATCTTGGTGAGTGCTCATTTTTTATTGCTCAAGTTGAAGAAATTTGGTTATGGCATAGAAGGTTATGTCATGTGAATTTTGATAACATGGTAAAGATAAGAAAATTCAGGAAAGTAAGAGGCATTCCTAGTGTAAAGAAACCTGATGTTGGTCTATACAAGAATTTTCAGATTGGTAAGATGAGAAAGACTAGCTTTAAAAGTAAAAATTATCAGTCTAAAGATATTTTCAAAATTGTGCATACTAATTTATGTGGACCTATTGGAATTGAGAGCTATATTGGAGGAAAGTTCTTCATTCTTTTTGTTGATGACTACTCTAAAATGATGACTGTTATGTATCTAAGAGAGAATTCAGAAGCATTTGAGAAGTTCAAATGGTATTTGGCCAGAGTAGAGAAGGAAATTGTTAAAAGACTGAAATTCTTAAGGTCAGAAAAAGGTGGTGAATTCATCTCCCATGAATTCAATAACTTTTGCATTGAAAGAGGAATCAAAAGATAGGTATCAGCTCCTAGAACTCTTGAGCATAATGGAATAGCTAAAAAGAGGAATATATCTATCATGGATTATGCAAGGACTCTAATGATTGAAAATAATATTTCTATCAAATACTAGAAGGAACTATCAACACTGCATTTCATACCTTAAATTG
This sequence comes from Cupressus sempervirens, assembly GCA_028749045.1. NCBI lineage: Eukaryota > Viridiplantae > Streptophyta > Pinopsida > Cupressales > Cupressaceae > Cupressus > Cupressus sempervirens. The sequence continues at coordinate 839,713,255 of CM053785.1, read as the reverse complement.
AGTACAATTGAAGAGGGACTCATTCAAAACCCCCTATGAGTTATTGTATGGCTATAAACCCAATGTAAGTTACCTAATAGTATTTAGAAGTAAATGTTATATATTGAAAGAATCTAGAAAAGAAAAATGTGATGTGAAGGGTGATGAAGGTATATTTTTGGGATATTCTTACAAGAGAAAGGCATATAGATGTTTGAATTTGTCTACTCAAAAAATCATTGAAAGTGCACATGTGAAAGTTGATGAGTTTGCAAAAAGGACTAAAGAAGAAAGAAACAAAGAACCAAAAGATTACATGAGATTTTTTTTCATTGAGCCTAATACATTGTCAGATACATCTATTAATCAAGAGACTTCTGAAGCTACCAAGCCAATGTCTATCAAGTCTAAGATTAAGTTCTTTATTGGTCTTCAGATTTAGTAGAGCAAGAATGGTATCTACATCACCCAGTTTAAATACATCAAGGAGATACTCAAGAAGTTTGGTATGGAAGATTCTAAACTAGTTGGAACTCCCATGTATACTGGACTAAAACTTACCAAATATGATGATTCAAAAGAGGTAGATCAGACCTTATATAGATCAATTATTGAAATATTGTAATATGTAGTTCATACAATGCTTGATATTGCTCTTGCAGTTGGTATAGTGGCAAGATTTTTAGCAAAACCTAGAGAAAATCACATGAAGGAAATCAAGAGCATCTTGAGATACTTGAAACACATTGAAGATTATGGATTGTGGTATAAATTTGGAGGAAATTTGGACTTGAAAGTATTTACTAATGCTGATTTGGTAGAAAACATTGATGATAGAAAGCATACAAGTGGCAGAGCATTCTTTCTAGGAAAGAGGTTGGTATCATGGACAAGAAAAAAGTAAAATTGCACATCCCAATCTACAATAGAAGTAGAGTATGTTACAGTAGTAGGAAAGTTAGTTAACAAAGGAAAGTTAGTGCTTACTGAGTTCACTAGGTCTCCAAAGGATTTTGTAGGATTTGTAGTGGTAACCGAGCCTTTGTTGGTTAACATAGGAAATCATTTTAGGGATAGTGTTTATCAAGTAGGGTCGACCAATGAAGAATTTTGTTACTTTGAGAAATATAGTTTAATTATTTGAAGTATTGATTGTAGCCAACTAAGGTAATGATTATTGGTAATCATAAATTGTAATTGGGCTGACCTTAAAATTTGTAAGGTATAAATAAAAGGTCAAGTTGAAAATTCTAAAGTGTAATGAGTGAGCATGCAAGTGTATTGATTGAAGAAGAAAGTGTGAGTGAACTTTGAATGATGGTCAGATATCCTTGAGGAGTAGCAAAGTTTTATTTGATTAGGAAGGATCTAGTGTAGCAGAATAGAGATTTGTTTCAGAAATTTAGTTGCATCTCATTTAGGTCATTTCATTGTTACTTTCTCACCATTATAGCAGTGATTGCTAAATCTCTTAATAGAGTTGATTTAACAACCATTTGTAAATCCTCTAACAAGGTGAGAATTCCATTAAATTGTTCTAAAGACCTTTTGCAAGGCCACTCCTAACAGGGTGATAAAATCCTCTAACAAGGTCACACCTAATAGTGTGTATTGTAAACTTTAACTAGGTTGGCTCCTAACAGGGCTCACTTTAGAAGAGTGAAAATCAATAGCTAGTTACTTGGTGGTTTTTCCCATATTGGGTTTCCATGTTAAATCTGGTGTCTCATGTGTTCATGGTATTTCTTTTATGGTTGCATGTTAATCACTATGAATGTTTAAGATTTGTAAAAGTTAACATACACTACATCTACTAAGTTACAACATTTTTTTGTATGTTTATCGAGTGACATTAGTAACTAGTTTTATCAGACATCTAAGGGATCTATGGATTTATTTTTGTGGTAACTAATTCACCCCCCCCCCCCCGCCCCCCAACTTAGTTACTCCATCTATATTTCCAACAGGAGATTGTGTTTGGATGTACTCTTGAGGGGAGGTTTTCTAGTTATTTTCTTGTGTCCAACAGATTGTTGAGACACTTTGGGTGTATCTATGTATTGGTGTTTGGTGATCTTCATACATTGATTTTGTTGGAAGCAAATTATGCACCCTATGCACATCCCAACATCAAGAAGATGCAAGCTGATCTTAAATAGTTGTACTTTCAAGTAGGGATGAGGTACAATGTTGCTAATTTTTTTGCTGATGTCTAGAGTGCCAAAGAGGGAAGGCAAAGCATAAGCATCTGGTGGGTCTTTTGCAACTACATACCATTCCAAAGTGGAAGTGGGATACCATATCTATTAATTTCATGCAAGGTTACCTATGTCATCATGCAAACATGATTTTACCATGGTGACAATGGACAACTTATATAAGGTAGCACACTTTTCACCCATGAGGACATTTGACACAACTTCTTCTGTAGCACATGTTTTCTTGGAAGATATTGTTTGACTACATGGGATCCCTCATTAAATTATTTTAGATAGAAATCTAGTGTTTCATTTAGCAATGTGGATGTTTCTCCAGCATGCTTTAGGTGAGTAGCTCAATTTTAGTTCAGCTTAACACCTAGAGACTGATGGTTAGATAGAGAGAGTGAACTAGGTTTTGGAAGACATGCTTCACATGTATGTTATGGATAGGTAGGTGAAGTGGGAGGATTATTTATACCTTCTTAAGTTTTCATATAACAATAGGTATCATTGTTCTCTTGGCATGTCCCCATTTTATGCCTTGTATGGTAGACTTCGTCGTACCCCTTTGAGTTGGGATCATTTAGAGGACTGAGTACTTCTAGGTTCAAAGATGCTTTAGGATATGAAGTAGCAGGTTTTTTGTATTAGAGAGCATTTGGTTACTGCACAGGACATGCAAAAGAAGTATGTAGATGCCCATAGGCTGGATTATCACTTTTTAGTTGGTGATAGGGTGTTTTTGAAAGCGCATTTGAGGAAGAGCCATATCTGTTATAGGAAAGGCTCTAAGTTGGCACCAAGTTTTGTTGAATTGTTTGAAATCCTAGAGAGGGTTGGTCCATGTTTCTATTTTGAGGCAGTATATTCCTGATGTGACCCATGTTCTTGATTGGGATACTTTATAGGTGGAGGCAAGGCAGCTTTCTTTGGAGCCCATTTGTATCCTTTAGTAGCAGAGGTTGACTTTGAGAGGTCAGGATATAGAGTAGGTAAGGGTCCAATGGGACCCGAGTGATGAGAATTCTGCTACTTGGGAAGATGCTACATGATTGAGAGTTTTGTATCCCTATCTTTTTGTAGGCTTCCAAGAGTAAGCCTATGCCTAGTGGGGGAGGATGTAGTGCCTCTCATGTTTGTAGTCCCTACCTTGTTATATTTTGATCCAAGAGATACTTGTTACTCATGTGGTTTACATTTGAGATGACTTGAGTGTCAGATGTTATACTTTGATTTCTAGTATCATAGATGTTCTAGATTACAATGTTGTTCAATTGATCATATCTGCATGATGATGCCTTTTGAGATGACTATGTGTTTTAAGATGATATCTGGTTATTCAGTATTTTGACATATTCTCTGATTACTTTTTTTATGTTGGATTTAATGCTATGGTTATTTACTTCATTCTTGCTTTGTGATGCTTTATGTGAATGTGAGTGATGTAAATGGATTAATTTAATATAATTAAATAAATGGTTAAATTAGGTTAATTAATTCATTTATTGCTTCAACTATGCTATTATATGTAATTGCACTTGTCATGTGTTTTAGTGTCGAGGATTTATATCCATGGTAGTGGCTCATGGAGTTAGTGATTTAGTTGTTCAGATCTAGCCAATGGCATCCCTATATAGTCAGCACATCTTACTTTATTATTTAAATTAAACCTTCCTATGATTTGATTAAATATGGACTCATATGCATTATGTGATTATACCTATGAGCACATCTATGCATTTAAAGGTTCATATTCATCACGAAAGTTATTAAGAAATTTTATAATTTTTATTTAAGGGATTTTTGGGCTTTATTTTAATTAATTTTAATTCTTGACAAATTTTCCATAGATGAATTCCAATTACTTGGATTAGCTTGTTTTCATTTGGGTTGAAGTAGGGTTTAACTACGTGACTAGGGTTTTGTCCCTAATCCATTATTCACTCAAAAAGTGAATAAGTGTCTAAAGAAGAATTGTATTCCTCACTTCTAACTTTTAAAAATAGAATTTGACAGGAAATTTCCAAATTCTCTTCTGTAGGATTGTGTTCTTGTTCATTCTAGGAGCTATGTGAATGGGATCTTCACAAGATCGGTCTTGTTGGATCTAGCTTGTGGAGACCTTGGATTGTCACAACTTTTGGTAGCTTCTATAAGATATTTATTTTATTCGCTTGATTCTTGTTTTACCGTTATGATGTCCATTTTTTCATACAATGTTCAAACCTAATTTTTTTTTGATTTTTATGGCTTTTGTGCCCTAAGAACAAATGGGTTTTAATTTCAAAGTTTTTAAGTTTTGAGATTTTCACCTTGATTTATGTGCCACCTAATTTTATTTGGTTTTCTTGCTATGATGTTGGCTATGGACTTGTATTATCTGTAGGATGTTAGTCAAACTAATGTTGTACTTTTATTTTTCATTGGGATGTGTGCCACATCCATACTCAAGAGCTTGCATTCAGTTGAGTGTTAGTTTTCTTTTGTTCTTATCTAGCCCTTGTTTTATGATCTCCATGATGGCGATGTGCCACACACAAACATGCATGCATGCATTTGTCGGGTGACTTACGAAGCCCAAACTCTTGACTGTTTTTGATGGAGCTATGTTCATTGGGGTTGGGTTAGGAATATGCATACCTACAGGCACTTATCATGTGATTAGAATGGGTATCTAGGGTAGCAGGGTAAAATACCAAACCTTTGTCACCTTTTTATAGAGAAATAGTATATCAGAATGTGACATATCAACTTTAATGACAAAAAGAATGGTATTTGTGTTTAGAATTTGAAGATGATGTAAACTAATGAAATGTGTAGAATTGGATGAATTTTATGCCTATAATTTTTAAAGTTTCTTTGAGTAAGAATTTATTCATTTTTAAAAAAAATTTGAAGTCTCATTTTTAACTGTAAAAAATATAGGGTGTAGTTCCCATCAAACAAGTATATGAAAATCATCTTTTTTTGTTCTAGTTTGAAAATATCGTATACATGACATGTATAGCTAGGGAACAATAAATAAATTATTTTTCATGTATATTTTCTTTGTTTTAAGTACTCAAGGTTGAATTTATCAGAATCCAATAGTTTTTTCCTCCTATCAGAACTTCCCTATCAAATCTACACCTTTTTGGAAAAAAATACATATTCATGAAGTAGACTCCCTCCTCTAGAGATAAACATAGCATTTTAATTTGTTTGATATGATTTACTATTTTTTTCATTTTTTGAGGGAATATCTTCTAAAATGTTGAAATATTGGCTTATAATATTTTGAAATTATAACATATTATAACTAGTCAAAACATTCAAAAATTTATATAATGATGATATTGAATCTAATATTTGTAAAAGGGTATTTTGAGTTTTTGAAAAAAATTGAGTTTTGATAGAGAAATGAGATTTGACCAAAATAGGTTTTGGTATCCTAAAAGGTGAACTATTTCTCATAGGGTTGGCATGAAGAAGTTCTAAATAAGTGATAACTAAATTAATTATCTGGGTAATAAATTTAACGTAATAAAATGTTATGTGAGCACCCAGTTAATTTGAACACACAAGATGTGCACTTCCCCACGTGAGTTGATGCTACAAGGATGTGTGCCTCTTGTGAGGGAGTTGATGGTACCAATACTAGCTTGGGCTACCTAATGCCAAGTGATTTACCCTCTAGCAAGTCCCTACATAGTGACCCATAGAGTGTCTGACTAGGCCCTAATCCACTTGCATTGTCTCATGATCTTGGTTGTAGTCATCTTTATTGTCTAGCTTGAGTAATAGCCATGGATGTTTTCTTTTTATGTATTGTGGTTGGATCATTATCTCCATTAGTATGGTGGGAGTGGACCTATAGGTTCCATGTATTTGGCAGGCATATCTACGTATACCACTGCTAGGGACTGATGCATAGAGATGATTTTTTTTCTAGTGACTAGAGCTTGATATTTCACTTGGTACTTTGGGTTTCGAGAGTATGTTTCCTTGTGATTTATTCTTTTATTAGAATGCTTGAATATCATGTTTAGATGATATTAGTTATTTGATGCATTCTTTTATTATGATGTTTAGCATATGATTAGATGATGAGATTTATTTACTTGGAGTATCTATTGCTTTAGCTATTTAGCATGTTAGATCTTCTTGTTCTTATGATGTTTTTACATTGTAGTAGTGATGCCCTCATAAGATAGATTTGACTATCTAGTTGGCAATTTGTGATGTTACATAAGGGGATGGCTAGGGCCTTTGAGATCTCATGATGCTATTATAGTTGGGAGGAACCACACAAGAGTTTAGTTACACACTTTTAATTCACTAATTTTTATTTGGATGGTTAGTTGTGTTTTTGTCTTATTCTTTTGTGTTCAAGTGTCTAAGCTTCAATTTGTGGATCTGATACTCCCCAGTGTGGAGGAATTATTTTTCTACTTTTTCATCTATCATTTTCTCTATTTTCTATTATACTTCCCTTCATTAGAGAAGTGTTTCCTTGTGTGAGAATGTGTTATTTTGCATAAGAAAACTTTCTCTCATGCGAAGCACGATGGAAGCTCGTATGATATTGAAATCTCTTGCATGAGACATTGCACTTGAGTATTCTCTCATGTGAGCCTCGATAATAGAGAAAAGAGAATTTTTGGCTAACCCAAGTGTTTCCTCATGAGTAGTTCCTCATACAATGTGATACACTTTCTCATGTAGAGAGGTATTTCCTTGTGCGAGACTATAGGTTGTGTTTCCTCACATGAAGAACAGGGGGTATCTCTGCTATCTTTTGGGGAGTGCATATTGGTGATTTGGGTACCCTTTAGGTTTTCTCATGTTTCTAGGCTTTGACAGATTAGATATTTTAGGTTTTATCATTGTCTATTTTTCTTGTCTTTTGGTTTGAGCATGTCAGTTGGTAGTGATGCTTGTAGACTTGTTGGTTGCCTAGATTAATTGGTTTCATCTTCCATTACAATTTTATGATCCTTTTATGTTGATTTTCATGTGTAGCCATACTTTTTTTAAAAGAAATATCTTGGCTTTTACTTATACTTGTTCCAAGGATCTCTAGGTAGGACATTACACTGAGAAAGACAATTAGTATTGATAGAGTTATCTAGTGATGACTGAGGCTAAGGAACATAGTTTTGGACAAGTGTCAACATTTGTTATTTTGTTAAGGAATTGATATTCCCAGCCAACATATTAAATTTTTATATTGGTCAAAATGTGTGAAGGATAAGTATTCATGATATGGAGCATTTAATGCAAGAGAACCCATGTTTAATAATTTATAGGCATTGATTTAAAGAAGAGTTTTGAGAAGTATCTAGAAAGAGAACAAGGAAACAAAATGATGAATGGATTCAATGAATTTGAGCTAACCCTAAAATTAATAGTGATTTTTAAGTGGAAAAAGATCAAGCTGCCTATTTATGAAGGCATAATGATTTTCCTAGAGAGGCTAGTAGTTGCTAATTTTATTGATTGGAGAACTTGAAAAAAAGGCTATGAATAAGGAGTAGAGCAGAGGTGAAGAGTAATTTCTTGAAGGATTTTCCAAGAAGATTAGAGAAAGTGATGGAGACATGAATGGAGTTTATCAATAAGTTAATAGATGAGCTATGTTGTGATTTGTGTTTTGTAAGCGAGTTGTATTTATCATATCAACCTATTGTTACTTTCTAACCATTGTAAATCCTTTGATCAAGGTAAGATTCTAATGGATGTCGTTAAGTTTGATAACAAGACCATTCCTATTTGGGTGATTTAGTCATTTAATAAGGTCACATCTAGTAGTATGTACTGTAACCTTTATCATTGTTATCTCCTAGCAAAGGTCACTTTAGAAGAGTGAAAAATTGATAGCATGTTACTAGTGGTTTTTTCCAAAATTGGGTTTCCACATTAAATCTTATTGTTATACTTGTGTGAAATTTTTTTGACATGTTAAACTATTTAACTTTTTATATTATGCAAGTAGGTTATTAGTGGGACAATTGACTACAAGCAGGTTATTATTGGGATAGTTGACTATAGGTTTATGTCATTGAATCGTTGATATAGAGACCAAGATATTTAAAGAATAGATCTATGTTGTTTGAAGTATTCAGAAGTTCAATTGATACATATGAAGTTGAGGATATCATATTCACCCCCCTCTTAGTTATTCTAAATCATTCTAACACTGACCACCATTGACTCACCAATAATTAACAACTCAAGATGTATTTAAGGCTAATTTTGGCAACAATCAACTTTATTTTTCAAATGCCTTCAAAGAGAAGACACTTGACATACACTAATCAGTATTCATTATGACATTGTGTGGCAATGAGACATCTATATCATTTGCAACCTACAATAGAGGTGACAATCAATGTATCAAGCATAGTTGGATAAACAAGGATCAATGACTCAAGATGTATTTCAGGCTAATTTTGGCAACACTAAGACTCTTTCCCTAAATGCCACTGAGAGAAGACACATGGAATACATGTATCAAGTGTGACTAATCACTCTTAATTATTATGTGGTGTGGTGATACAACATCTCTATCATTTACTCTCTATAATAGAGGTGATGTTCGACATACTAACCACCATTGGATCATCAGAGATCAATGACTCAAGATTTATTTTAGGTCAATTTTGGCAACATTAATCTTTTTTTTTCTTCCAAATTTCCTTGGAAAAGAAGTCTTTGACTCTTCAAAAACTAGCAATAATTATATAATTTAATGCCAAATTATACATCACATATTTCACAATAATAGTAGTTGTACAATGTATAATTGTAAAAGTAACAAAAATTCAATATCAAATAGTACAGTGTCCCTATTCTACAATATGTAAAATTTTCCATTTGTATAGACTGTAAGGTTTTATTTTCATTGTTTATTATTGGATCTTTGTGTTTTTGTTCTACCAAGATTCAATAAAAGTATTGGATCACCAGAAAGGGATTACAATTTACATGTTGCAACACAATCTCAGTCTTCCAAGATAGCTCACAATTATCAATTTGATTTTCAACTTTCTAGGTAAAATCTTGAAAACATTTTTCTCACCTAATTTTTTTACTGTAAGTGTAGTATCATATGTAAAATTTAGGGTTTAATTTTGAATCATTCACACATTATAAGCCTATATTGTTAAAGTCTAGTAGCTAGCTAACTTGTAATGTAAAATAATGGAATTAAATTTTAGGGTTTGATCTTTAATCATGCCTATAAATTGTAGTATGTGACTATGTATAGTTATTTACGATTTTTAATGATGATGAAAACATACAAGAGGAGTGGCCCTAGAAATGAAGGTTTAATCTAAATTAAAATATAAGGGAATGATAAATCAATAATAGACTTCAACAAATTGGTTAAAACATCACGTTTCACTAATGAATTCCATTATATTCATGATCCTATTATCTATGGAAGGAGTATCAGGAAAATTAGATTTTTGCTTGAAAATAAGTTGAATGATCTATAAAAGGAGTCAAAATATGTTAAAGTTTACACCATAATAAGATCCCATGTAAATAAATTTGCAACTTGGATTACAGAAATGACCTGCATGGGGTTACCTCTAGTATTCCCTTATCTAGAAATTGTAATGGTCTTTCCAAAAAATATGATTAAAATAGAAAGGCAATTGTCAATAAAAATACACAAGAGGTAATTTTATTGATAAAGTAGAGTGAATTTTGTAGTCTATTGGACCTAGGGTATGACACACAAAACTCAACCCACACTGAACTATCAAAGCTGGCAGAAATATATGAGAACTTACAAGTAGATTGAAAAGATTCTTATATTAGAGGATTAGTAGAGAACTTACAATGGGTCCAAGATAGTATATCCTTTCTATCAATGAGTTCAAATTTAGAAAGTAATGAAAATGTGGGTGCCAACATTTGGGAAATGATTTTCAATATTCATTGTCAACAATAACTTGTAAGATATAATTTTATTGAGCATATTAATCATCGCATGCAAGAATAATTTTTAATGATTAAAAGAGGTTCACGAAAGACCTTTAGATTCATCATCTACTTGTGCTATCTTTTTTTGTCAAAGCATCATCAAATTTTTTAAAAAAACAAGCTTCAACTTAATTTTCAAAAAATAATAAGTTAATGGACACCTATGATAAAGATGAGTGATAATGGAAGGGAATAAAACCACTTTGTAAACTTCTTTTTGGAACCCATGTGTCATAAAATTATAGCCACTTCAATTCATAAATTGCATGAGCCTTGTAAAGATTCCATTCAACTAGGAAGTCAAGTTCTATTAGTTGATTGGTACTTCATAGAAGACTACATTGTATAAAGGTTTTACAAAGTAGTAGTAGAACCCTACAAACTTCCAATACATGTGATAGAGAGGTTTTTTCATTGGAATATGTATGGAAGATAGAGAGAACATATGTACTCTTTCATGGCCAACAAAAGAAAACCATATCTCCTTCCTTTCCTTTCTCATACAAAGGGTTCACATTCAAGAAAAGCATTTTAAGTGGCATAGGATGTTTTTACATTTTTAAAATTTGATGTTGCTATGTAATGGAATTATGATCTATTGGCTTGGTTTTTCACATAAAAAATTTCCTAATAAACCCTTTGTGAGAATTCTAGTTCCTTTTCAAAAAATTAGGGTTTTGTATTTTTAAATTGTTATTGACCTCAGAATAATCCCTTTTTTTTAATGTTGCTTTTCCAATATTATGTCTTGTCCCCGAGGACATTTGAGTTAGGTTTGCATGGTGTGCTTTGTTTAAAAAGGATGTGCATGGGAAATTTCATTTGAGTGCCTTTTTCTTTTTCCTGGGTACTTTTTAAAGTTTATTTGCATTACCCAACATTGCCCTAAGTTTATGTAAAAGGTTTTAACCCAAGATTTTGTTTTAATATTATGCAGGTTTGTATATTATGTTTGAAAAACTCACAAAGTCGCAATGACCCTTGATCTTCTTTAAGATCAAAGGTTGTCACTTTGTCACCAACAAGAGTTGCAAGATCTTTACTCTTGGTGACATAGCAAAAAGGTGACACCTGTTCATGGGACCTAGTAAGGAGGAGCAAGGTTTCAAAAGTAATTTTTGCATTGTAGATCAGATGGTTAATCAATAAGCCTCACTTTGTTTCCAAAGGAAGTTGCATGACCTTTATCCCTAGCTACATAGTGAGAACTTGACACATGGTTATGTGGCAAGACTAGCCCTTGTAGAGAGTAATGCAGGTTCTAGGTTATCAAAGGTCTTCTAGATGTCAAATTTCCATTTTCTATGAGGGATATACTTCACAAAGATTAGATGTTTATACACATCGTCATATCTTTCAATATCAATGATAGTCACTTTGTCACCATCAAAAGTTATAGGGTTTTTATCCTCGGCGACATAGCGATATATTGACACATTGCTCTATGGGCCATCTTTAGAGGAGTTCTATAGCATCATCTTTGATTGTCCAATGTGTAAGAAATTGAGAGCTGTAGTTATGTCGCCAAAGGAGGTTGCTTGACTTTTATCCTTGGCAGTATAGAGAGAACCTAGCATGTGTCTGAATACATAAATTAATACTATATAAGTTTCTAGTGAGGATAGAAAGGGTACACATGGTAAAACTTGATTACATTGAATACCAAATAGGAAGGTTGAAGTCAAGTCAGAGTGCATTTTATTTCTTTATCATCAGATTCTTGTAAATCAATGGCCTATTTTCAAATTGAAAGGGGAATGCTACTCTATTTTTTCTCCGCAACCCATTTATGGGAATTAAAGCTCCTTGTGTGAACTAATATAAGAAATGTAGTGCAGATAGTCAAGAATTTCATCCTATGAATATATTTTTTTATTTCCTAGAGCTTGGTCCTATTCAAGAACCTAGATTTTTCTTGGTTGTCATAATTTTTTTTGTATCAATGATTTAAGAAATAAGAAGGCCAATTAAGTATCTCTATCTGCATATAATTAAAAGAATTATGGTCTCTCCTCATTGTTGTTCTAGTATGCCTCCAAAAAATGGTTTCTCTAGGAAGGTTGAATATGCTAGTAGAAATATTCATAATGATTTTCTAGAGAAATTAAGTGAATCTACTAATGAATCCACCCAAATAAAAAAATTAGTTCCTATAAACCCTGGGCTCTAAGTTGCAAATGGTTTATTTGAAAAGGTAAATTGGATTAGGGATGACACAACTTCTAAAATAGGGTTACAATTATTTAAAAAGTGGTTTTTAGAGAGGAAATCATTTGCCCCCCATGGAAATATTTAGAATTTTGACTTAGGTAATTAGTAGTTCTTGGAGTTTTTATGGATTCAGAATTCCTCACTGATGTAGCCCAAAATTATGATCCTATAGCTAGGATGGTGAGGAGAATAGATGGGGAATATTTGATGAAAATTACTACAGAAGAAATACAAGAAGTATTTAGAATGGACCCGACCATAGATTATCATGAGGTCATTGACTTTTAGGGATTGGAGAAGGAATATTTTTCTCACAAGGATCAAATTAGGCAAGGGGAATTAAGATGACACTTGGCCACAATTGGAAATTTAACTTTTGTCATAGCATCAACTAAAGAGCCTTTCAAGAAACATTTTTTCAATTCTAGGGCTATAAATGTCTATATGACTTTGTGCAGGGTTTTGGTGAAGATGAGCAAGAGTTTTTACTAATAAAGTTTATGTATATGATGGTATAGATCTCTTCCTTTGGTGTGGATATTATTTTTGATTTCGCATCCCTTCTAGTAGAAGAGATGCACATAGGTCTAATTAGAACTGCAAAAGGACAAAATTGAGAAAACTTTTGGTTTTTATTCTTTGTTGATGCATCTATTTTTGTATAAGGGGGTTACCTTCTTTGAAAAGGAAATGATATTAACAAGATAATATGATGGAGAATCAATGTCAATTCAATTGTGGAGTTCAAATATGACCTAGGATGCACAGGAGGCCAATTTTGTAAGGTTTGATAGATATTTTGCATCTAGATTGAGGAGCTTGTTATTAAAATATAACCCTATGATACCTAAGGCATTGTTAGATTTCATCAGGCTTATGAATAACCCTATTAGTTTGAAAGTTTCCCATAATTGGGCAGACATCATGCCATATCTAGTGTCAATAGTTTTCAAAGTATATGGATTCTAAGGAACTCCACATGCGCTTCCCTACTAAGTACCTCTTAAGGTGGGAATAACTGAGATGTTATGAAAATTAGGTGGTTTAGAAGCAGTAGAACTAACTAGTAGGTCAAGAGGCTCTATTTTCTCATCTTGTATAGTTTCTAAGGGTGGTTAGTTGTTTGTATATAAATTTGTAGACCCCATACAAAATGGCTACTATCTCCCATGCTTGTTTTAATGATACTAAAGGATTTTATGATATATTTAGATGGAGAGCTAGGACTAGTGCCTAAGAGAATAATTTCAATTTCCTGGAAGATATAATAAGAAATGAATTTTCTCTCCAAGAACAAGAGATTAAAATAGAAAAATGGAGAGTCTATTCTAGGGTCTTAGAATTCTTTAATTGTTTTGAGAAAGATTATAGCCCTTTGAAAAATGAAAGGACATCAGTGGACAAGTTGAATAAGGTGATGATTAAATTTTTTAGAGATTATGGAGACCATGAATGAAAAGAAGACCCTTTTTATCAACTCTTATCCTAATAAGGAAGGAGAAGTAATGAAAAGGTTATATTTTACCCATGCAGTAGGATCAGGACAATTGGTCATTAAAAGAAGGTCTGGCTATAACATCATCAAGAAAAAAGGATATGCATCTAATAAAGGAAGAAAATAGTTGGATCAACTAGTATTACTTTGCAAGAGAGGCTTGAAGAGTAAGGCCAAAGAGGCAAAAGATAGAAGAAAAGCAAGTGTCCCAAACAAAAGACTACACACCCACGCAATCTCCTTTGCATATAGGAGATGAACAACTCACTAAGGAGAAAATGGAACAATTGGGATCTGAAAGGGGAGTTTTTATTATTGTTACAAAATTAGAGGAAGGAAATCCTTAGGAAACTCCCATACCTAGCCTTGAGCTAACTATTGCTGATTATAGAGGAAAGGAATTAGACACTATGGTAGAACAAGCCAGTCTTGAATTTTTTTCACATGACATTTTTGTCAAATCAAGAGCTTTCTACCAATTTGTATGGAGAACTAATATTGAAAATTTTAAATAAAGGTGTAATAAGAGGAACGTGGAGCATCCAAAAATGGAAGAGGTAGCTCTACAAGATCAAATAAAGGATGAAATGATGCAAGAGTTTAGAAATTTGACCCTTCAAGAGGGAAGAAGGATTATAAGACCATTTAGGGTTTTGCTTTTACCAAATTGGGATATTGTAGATGCAATGGTTTTTAATACTATCACCAAGAAGTTAAATGCTAAGGAAAAGGTGAGAAAAAGACTTAGAGGTGCTAAATTCAATGAAGATCATGCTGCTTGGGTAATTTGGTCTTTGATAAGAGGATCTAGAGCCAATTTTTCTCAGCTTGATGGTACTAAAATGATTGGAAACTTGATTGTTAAGAGGATGGAAGATACTCCAAATGATGAGGTTGGAGAGTTCAATGTTGAAACAACTAACCTCACATTAGCTATAGCCAGGAAGGAGAAAAAATAAAAATTGAAATTACAAGAAAAATATGAATAGGTTCTAGATGCTTACAATAAAGAAGTACAAGAAATAATTGAGCCTAAAAATAAGATGGTAGGGTATCAAGGACAATCTAGAAAACCTAGGATTACTTATTCTCATCCTCCAGTTGAGCCTTTTAAGTCAACTCCCCTCATAAAGCTACTAGATACTCCACAGAGACCTCAATTCTATATAGTAGAGGAGAAGAGAAAACTATGGGCATTGCATGTGATATTAGATATCCAGTATGAGGAAAAAATAAGAAAAATAATTCTATACTTGGTAAACAAGATTAGTTGGCCTACATTTTATGAACAATTGGCAAGGATAATGAACATATTGAATGAGCTAAAAAATAGCGAGTCCACTTCGAAGCCAATTGTTAATAAATGGAATGATAGAGACAAGGATGTCACTCTCTTATGTTTCTCAGTAATTAGTTTATCTTTTGAGTAAATAGAAAAGAACCTTTGACTTCACTAATGATCTTCCTAATTTTGATGATAAAAGAATTTCATTGCAGAAGAGAATCATAAACTATCTCTCAAAGTATCTGGGTACAAACTTTGAGCTTTTTCCCCATGCACTTAAGAAAATAGATAAATTACAGAAAAAGAAGAATGGGCCAAAGAATTGGATAATTTTTTATACCTTGGATTTAATAGGGTTATAAATGAAAAGGGACATGCATGGTTGGAAAAAACAACTGAGGAAGTTGTTACAGTTCAAGTATTCTATGATTCTTTTAAAGATGAGTTTATTGAAATAGATAAACTAGGAGAATATGTTTTGAAGAAGCAACATGAAATATTGAGTTTTAATTGGCCAGATGGCACTCTTTTCAATAAGTCAATGATACATCTTGTACATTCAAAATAGTTAGTATTCGGTGAAACTAATGAAGATGAGGTGGACTAGGATGAGCTAAAAATAATTGGTACACTCGTTAAAGAAGATGAACAAAAGGGTAAACAATCAACTATAGAAACAAGTACAAAAATTTAAATTGATGACTTGGCAGTAGAAGAATCAAGTGTAATTGTTAGTTTTTTAGTACACAATGACCTAGAATGAGAACCACAAGTTAAACTCAGCTTCTAAATATCATAACTTGGTCCATCGCAAGTAAATGCAATGGTCACACACCCCAAGGAATGAAAATTATATCGAGGCCAATCAAAAAATCCTCAATAACAAAGAAGTTGCAACAAAAGTGGTCCTATAAAAGGAATATTCATGATGAAAACCATTCTGTTGCACCAAATTTTTTCTTTTATGATAGTAACTTTTTGTAAATATATTTTTTGTCTTAAGGACAAATATCACTATTTTCTAGGCCTGAAGCTTGTTGCATCTCATGCTATATAAATGAGATCCCAAGACTAGAGAAAGGGTCTAAACTCTTATGTAATTTTTAGTATATTTCTAGCCTTGCATTCCATCCAGTTTTCTTGATGTTAATTTTGTGATGTATATTTATCTAAAAATTTGAGAGAAAATTAAGATGGAAGGATCATATTATCTTTTCCTAAATTGTTCTGAGTTTTACACCAGTGTTGTGCGATTTCACTAAAAATTAATAGAAAGGAGAGTTACCACCATATCTTTTTCGTTGAATCTTGTCTCCATTGTTATTAAGTGGTTATCTTGAGGTTGTGTGAGCAAAGCTTATTCAATTTAATGCAACTAGAATAGGTTGTATATCAGTTTGCTATTGCTTTTAATTCAATGGATTAAGTAAAGGCTTCAGTAAGGTGATATGATTTCTAGTCAATAAGAAGGATATGCATAAGAATGAGGTTTAGGGTAAATTTCTAATAATATTGATTGTAACACAATTGATCAGATCAAGATTGTTGGGTAGGCTCTGAATGCTAGTGGATGAGGCACTGATCATTTATTTAATTTTCACGAGAAGAGATCATAAAGTTGCATGAAGCATAAATTCAAATTTCGAATCAAAATTTCTTTCATGTACAGAGAATGCAATAGTTGGTCATTACTTGTTTACATTTAATCTTTGTGTTGTGGTTTGCTATTGTAAACCAGACTTGCATGTAAACCTGAGAAGAATTGTGACTAAATATCTACTATAAGGGATAAGTATTGTGAATGAATATCATTAAGAGAATGAAGTGTAAAGATAATATATAGTTTTGAACCCTTTTTATCCTTTAGGTGCACCCACCTTGGTTTTATAGAACCTAAAGAGTAGAAAATCTTTGTGATTTTGTTGAAGTTGATCTAGATCTTAGGAGTTCTTAGTTGAGCATAGGAAATACCTAACCCTTAGACTAATTTTTCCTTCACCATTTTGGTATCAAGTATTTTGTTGCTTGGTAGTTTAAAACACCAACATGATCCACTAAACATAATTGGTTGAAATCTTATACAGATTGGAAACTCCACAAGAAAATATCAACATGAGATTATTCTATTGATTGTAAAATTTAAAAGCATGGACTTGTGGGAAGTAGTAAAAAAGGAGATGGACAAATATGCAATTGAAAATAATATTTCAATAGAGGAATTGACAAAAAAAAAAAAAAAAAAATTGCAAATAAATAAATAAAAAGTGGAGTCTAGGGCATCTTATAATTTCTACCAAAAAGTGGGTCAAACAACTAAAAACTCTATTTCAGACACCATAAATAAAGATTGTGAAGGTGCACATTTTCCTTGTGTAAAAACTACCACTTTTTGGAAAATTAGGAGGAATATTAGTGAGCCTAAAACCTCTACATATTTTGACAACTTGGATGAGGAAAAACACCATTAACCTTAAAATAATCTTGTGTTTTCTTATAAATAGTTTAGTGTTCAATAGAAGCACCCTTCCACCAAGAGGAGGACTTCTTATTCTTAGCCCTCTATAAACCACACTAAGCTACTAAGTGACCCATTTAAAATCACTTCCTACACCTAAAGGGAATTCCTTCATAGTCTAAAGACTAAATCTAAGACCCTCCAGAATGTTCCAACATAATATTTTTTATTAACCCCTTTGAGATATCCATCTATACCAAGATATGCACATAAGTAGAGTGCATCACATCATCAAACAACTCATCCACCATCAAAAAAATTCCAAGAGCCTTTACCACAACTTCCAAAATGGTATCAATCAAAAGATGAAGAAGAAGATAGGGAAGCCTAACTCTAATCAAAATCTTGTTGAAGATTTCTAAAGAGAGGGAAAAATATAGGGATCAAGGTTACATAACCAACATAAAACAATATTCCCAAGTAAAAGAGTAATTACAAAAAAATAAATTCTGATCTTCAACATTTTCAAATTTAGCAACAAAAAAACCCCTAGCCACTAAGAAAATGTGAAGAATACACAAAATAAGAGGTTCCTAATGAACATAGATCCACTGATTCAATTCAAGAAGACTTGGCCAAAGACCCATGAAGTGATAGATAACCCCATGAGAAGATAAATAACAGGTGCCCCCTTCAATTTATGTCAATACTTCTTTGTCTAAAGAAATATGAACATGGATAGTAGAAGGAAAATATCTCTATCCATTCAAATTCAATCCACCACTTGTTGATTTAGGGAGGAGTAAACTAGATACTGAGAAGGGGCATGAATCAAAATATATAACACTTTATACCTTTTCATAGATTCATCCAAATCCAATAATAACTTATGCATGCAATACAATAAATGTAAACTTGTTGTAACATTTAAATCAATTCAATCACATGCATAAAATTAATAACACATAACACAATATTTGTTTCCCAAAAACCCTCCAAGGTGAAGGTAAAACTAGGGTGGGGATGACACCCACAAATCTTCACTATTGTACTAATAAAGTTTACCAGTTAAAGTTACAATGTTTGACCATAATATATGAGCTACTCTATGAGGAGTTTGTCCCATTAAAGACTTAAGGAACTATTAGTTTTCAGCTAGTTAGAGGATTTTAGACTTACAACTAAGTAGGGACTTGTTAGGAGATTTACAAAGATCCTTAAAGACCACTCTGTTAAGAGATTTCACTTGATTCGAATCTTTTAAAAATTTCTCAATACCCTACTCTCAATTTTCTTTGCAAGCTAATTTTGAGTCTTCTCCTTACTAACCAATCCTCTCCTCTAATATGATACTCTTGTCTTTCCCTTCCACATTCATTTCTAATGAATAAGTCATGTGTTATGTTAGATGATAATAGAACCCTTGAATGACATCTGATCTTCTTTTCCTTACTCTTCACATGCACACAATCACTGCATTGTTCACTCTATCTTCCTCTCTCTTTGATCTAGGTTAAGATCATTGCTAAATAAAGATTCCATGGAGTCTTCTATATGTTTCTATGTTTTCCCTCTTTTTATTGATTGTTAAACATACATATAGTGATATGTGATCCATGCCATGTAAATAGTCTATAACAACCTATTCAAAACTTAAATATACCTTACAAGTTGATCTGATAATCATTTTTCCTAAAACTCTATTCCATTCCTAAATTTTATATAAACTCTACATTTCTTGATGTCTACTATTATTGGTGCTCATCATTTATGTTGCTGGAACTTTATTAACTTTCTAATGCTCGACATATACTATGCTCCTCACATACTATATCAATCAATACTTGTATACTTGGAATTATACTTGGTCATTGATCACTTTCTTGGTTATTGAATGTGTTAGGATGAATGCTGATGATACTAAATTGGGGGAGTATCCTAAACATTGAACAATATTGATATGTTTCATTCATGACTATATTTATCATTGATGTTAACATAGTAGTAATTTTGTTAAGATTGGAAGAATATTAGTCAATAATCTTAGTATCTACAATAGCTGAGGAAGTTTTAGATGACATGTAGTGGAGGACATGTTCCTGAGGTTTCTCTAATGATGTGGTTTAAAGGACTAAGTTTGATTCAATGTTGTACAAAAGTTACACTTGTTTTACTAGAAGTAGTGTAAAAACAAAGCATTGGAAAACAAATTCTGATGATCTATTGCTATCTTTCATTTGAGATGCAATGAAGGTGATGCACATTTAACAATGATAGAGGATGATCATGAGGTGACACCAAAATGTGTGCAAGACATGGTTTCACACATGTAATGTTTTGTACAGGTTGTGAGCCAACAATGTTTTTGTAATTGTGAATTAGTTAATTATCTTATTTTAATTAATTGGGAAAGCCACAAGGCTGACTCAAGAAATTATTATGAAGATATGGTATAAAGGAAAGTTGTTTTCTTTGTTTGTAAGAATACGTCAATTAAGAGGATCAAGTGAAATGTGAAGTATTAGAGCACAATGAAAGAAGGAGAAGAATGCTTGCTAAATGCATGTAAGCAATCCTAGGAATCATTGGATGCATAGTATGAGATATGGTTACAAGATCTGAAGGAGAAAAATTCTAGTTGATAGGACAAAGAAAGAGGAAAGAAGTACATTTCAGTTCTATTATTCTACAAGGAATACTACAAAGACCATTTGGACAATGGATTCTTTGATATTAACCTTGTAGTTGTTTGGGTAGTGGGTCCAACTATCTTCCACAACTCCTAACAAGGATTCAAAGTCTCCTAACAGGGACTTATATCTACTAAATTTTGTAATAGACTCATAATAGGGTCTATCCTCTAACAAAGAATATTAATATTAGTGCATCTTCTTGTGGCTATCATCCCCACCATAATTTTCCCTCTAATCAAGGGTTTCCCTAGTTAACATATTTGGTGTTAATTGTGTATGAGTATCTTGTTGTGGTTTTAGTTTATATTAATCACATGGTTAAGTTTGTTTAAGGTTAATGTTTGTGGCAATAGTTGTATAACTGATTCACTCCCCCCCCCCCCCCTCTTAGTTATATTAGTGGACTATATATTTTAACAATTGGTATCATAGCATCAAGTCCTTGAAAATAAGGCTTCATAGCTTTGGGAGATCAATGGCGAATATGTTTAGGAAAGATAGTCTAAGATTCAATGGGGCCAACTATGATAGTTGGAAGGAAATGATAAAGACTCATCTATTATGGATTGGTCCAGGTTATTAGATCTTGACAAAGAGTGAGAAGACAATTGTGGAAGAAGGAGAGTTTGAAGAATGCAGTGAAGTAGAGAGAGATCTATTTATTCATAACATGATAGCCAGAGAGGTGCTACTATTAGCTCTTCTAGAGAATGAATACAATTAGGTAAATATATTTTAAACTTTTCATTAAATTTGGAAAGAATTACAAGTTACTTTAGAAGGTGATGAACATGCAAAAAGAATGAAATTGCAAAGTTGGATTTGTGCATTTCAAGATGCTAAGATGATGGAAGATGAATGGATGATTAGAAATTGTTGTAGGTATTTAATCTCTTGGTGGAACTAAAAAAAATGATGAGGTTATATGGAAGATCTTGAAAAGTTTATCACCACCATTCAAGGAAATAGCTTAGATGATTTAGCTAGTAATGCCCTACACCAAACATTTCACAAAGGAAACTTTTCTTGGAAGATTAAAATCTGTAGAAATAGAAATGAGATAGTATGGGGAATTAGGAAGAATTGAGAAAACTTTTAATTTTATGCACATTCAACCTAATCTATCAAGAAGTACAATCGTAAGAGAAGACTTTTCCAGTAGTAGTAGATCTAAAGAAGATACGAAGATTGAAGAAGGAATAACCCTTTTGGTAAGAAGCAAAAAAGATGGTAAGAAAATCTTTAAATGTTTTAGATTATGCTAAAAATAGGCTTTGAAGGGGCCCCAAAACCCTTTAACAAAAATAGAAAATATATAACATGAAGAAAATCTAGGTTTTATAAGGACCTAAAACCTACTATTTAAATAGTATGAAAATTAGGTTTTACAGGGACTTGAAACCATAGAAAATATCCAAAAAGAGAACCCAGGTTTTACAAGGACCTAGAACCTAGTTTAAACAACAAAGAAAAACTAGATATTACAACCATAAACAGTAACCAAAAACTAGGACCAGTAACTAAGACTAGGACTAGAACAAAAACTAGAGACCAAAGACTAGGAGGAGCTACTATTGCAACTCTTTGATCATGTTGACTACTTCTTTACCAATCTCTGTAGCATCTTGAATGGAATCAAAAGCTGAACCACCAGTAGCCTCCGATGCTCTCTTCCAGGAACTCTACCTAGTTCTCTTACTCGAACCCCCTAGCAACATAACTTCTTCATTGTCCACTTTCCAAGACTTGCAGTAGCTAGATAGATACTAGATGTAACCTGTTCCATTTTGTTATTGCTTTCCTTGATAAGAAACCACAAGTTTTGTTCATAGTCTTTAAGTTTGACTGGTATGTTCCCCACCTATTTTTCCACTTGACTAAGCTTACGTCGATCCATATCCTAATTTTTCTGTAAATTTTCCACTTTCTTTTTGAGACTCATTAACTCGTTATACATCCATGATTCAACTTGCAGTATGGTATCAGCTTTTAATTTTGCAATGTACAAAAAGTAAAGTATGGAATCTCCTTGTGGTGAGCCGTTTATATCCTTCTCAATATCAGCTCTAGCTAGAGACATCTCCTTATCAGTCTGATTCTCCTCCCTCAAATTTTCCTCCTTAGCCTACTCTATCTCCTCTTTGTCACCCCTTAGTTCTTTTGACTGGTCACTCTAGTTTCCCCCTTCTCCAACATTATCCATTTTAGTATTTTCCTCACTATTCTCCTCCTCATCCTCTTTCCCACTTTTTTCCTTACTATCCAGGTAGCCTTCTAGATTGGAGCTAAAATCACCCTCATTCATATTTTCTTCTTCATCCTAGTTTTTTCCCTCCTTATTTTTTGAGTTCTCTAATTTAGTGGTCTCTTCCACATTATACTGAGGGGTATCCTAGGCTTCTTGTTTCAGACTCCTCTTCTTACCCTTAACACTATCACTCCCCCTACTCTTCCTAGAGTAGATTTTAGTGGTAGAGCCCTTCTTTTTATCTAGTGAAGGTGAAGAGACAATGGCCATATTTTTATAGTGACCTTCTATGAGAAGAATCAAACCTTCATGCAGTATGGGATGTGACTCTTTTTTCCTATGGGCTTGCAAACTTTGAAGAAGAGAGAATCTCAAACAATATGGAAAAGAGAGTCTATCTTTATACATAAAATGATTGAGGAAGACAAAATGAAACTTATGCACTCTTTTATTTCTACCATCCAGGATAAAATACTCATGAGTACAAGAAAAAACATCTTGCCATATGGTCTTTATCTGGTCCAGTTCATAGAAATTTCCATTTTTCTCCAAGTTTTTCTCCTCAGCTTCCATTTTGGGAAATTTCATGAACACAACATTAGAGATACTCATTTGTTTTCTAAACTTAATGCCTTCCATGGGTAGACATGAAATCTCTACTATGAAATTCTTGGTCAATTGCATCTTACGCCATGTAGAGTGAACCTATCCTCTATAAATTTTTGAAGAACACAATGGTAATATGGGGTTTAAACCCATAAAGATGCTCTAGGCAATTAGTCACCTTCCCCTTTTGTAGAATCTTCCAAACACCCTCTTTGTCCTTTTAAGCTTTGTAATTTGGGGGTTCCTATTTTCCCAGCTCACCTCCCATTTTCAAAAAATTTAAAATGCTAAACCAGACCAAATTTAGTAGAAGGAAGAAAGAAAATGATTTAGGCATGCATATATTGTTTATTAAAACAAATAAAACCCTCTTTACTCCAGATACATGTAATGCCAAGATTGCAATTGCATAAATGTACTTTCTTGGGGAAGGAATTCTAACACTTGTATGCCCATTTCCAAAAATCATTAATTTGCTAATCTTGGCATATCTTTCCCACCATCACATGAGTAGCATCATAATTAATGAGGGCTTTGAGATCCAAATTTTTTCTGAGCTCACTATTCCATGTCATCTTATGACCCATTTGAATTACATAGTTGGCAACCCAGTCAACCACCCCATTGCCTTCCCGACAAGTGTGGGATATAGTCACTTTTTCAAATTTATTTAATAAATTTTTAATTTTCATTAGACTTTCCTCAATCAACCAAGTGATTGAGTTTTTATTATTGAGCATATTTTTAATGTTTAATGAATCATCTTCTAACTAGAGGTGAAGATAACCAATTTTAGCAACTAACCTTATAATGTATAGAGCAGCAGTAGCTTTTGCTATGTGACTATTAGAGTTACCTATAGGGATAGCAATAATATAAATTATATTACCTGTATGATCTCTTAAAACTTGTCCACACCCTGATCTTCTCGGATTACCCTTAGCAGCTCCATCGAAGTTTCCTTTGATCCAACCAATAGGAGGGGCCATCCATCTAGTTTTCAATCTTGGGTTATCTTTTTTCAAATGGGATCCTTTTGATTGCATTAGATTATCAATATGGAGAGTAAGATTGCTTTTCCTCTGTGATTTGAAATTTTCCTTAATGGCTCTAACAATATTCTATCCAAGCATTCATCTTGGAAAATCTTTATTTCTAAAAATTTTGTTGTTTCTTTCTTTCCATATGCCCCACTAGAGATGGGGGAGAGATATTTTCCAAAGAAAATCCACATCAAAATCCTTTGAAGGATACTTCCAACTTTTAAATCAAAGTTCAACATTACTTTGATGGACCCAAGTTATGTTCCAGTAGGTGAGAACAATATTCCACACTTGTTGACCATAGGAGTAATTCAAGAACAAGTGGTTTCTATCTTGAAATCCATCTTTACAAAGAATGCATCTATTGACTACATTAATACCTCTTTTTTGCTAATTATCCTGGGTGAGGATTTTGTTTTGAAGCAAAATCCAATAGAAGCTATTTATTCTAGGAATAAGACCTTTTATCCACACTTGAGACCGTATAGGTCAGATACCTTTCTATTTTGAAGTAAATAAAGAAAAAACTTTAAACTAATCACTAGGATCAACATTCCATATCATCTCATCCTTATGGTTGGGATATACAGAAAAGGCATTCAGACTTAATTGTATATTAATAAAACTTTGGCCAACATTAATCAAATTCACCCAAGTATTTCCATGCCAATAATGTCCCATTAAAATACCAAAAATTTTCTTACATTTGTCTACTTGAGTGGTGTCTTGAAAGTCATCAATCAAAGGATGATCCAATAACCAAACATCTTTCCAAAATCTCAGTTTTTGCCCATTTCCAATTTCCTAGGAACAACCCTTACCAAGAATGTTCTTTGTTCCCTGAACAGCTCCCCATATAGCAGATGGAGAGAGAACATCTAAAGTTGAAAGGAAATCAGCTATAGAATTAGCATTAAAAAGGTATTTATGCTTCAATATAATACTCCATTCCTTATCATCATGATAAGTTCTCCAAACTTGTTTTTCCAAAAAATCCCTATTCATAATTCTTATAGACCTGATCCCCAACCCTCCCTCTTTGATAGGTTTACAAATTTGATCCCATGCAATAAGAGCCATTCTCTTCTTTTCCTTAGTGCCAGTCCATAAGAAATTCCTCTGAATTTTATTAATAGTATCTATAAATTTTGTTGGGATTCTAAAAAGACTTAAAGCATAAGTAGGAATACTTTGAAGACATGATTTAAGAAGAGTAATTTTCCCTACTTGAATCAAAAGATTTCCTTTCCATCCTGCCAACTTCTTATGAAACTTCATAATGAGATCTTCCTAGAAGGAACTAAGAACCTTTGGGCCAAGAGGAAGCCCTAGGTAAATAGAGGGAAAAGATCTAATAGAGCACCCAAGAATTTTGGAAATTTTTTTTTGTCTTAGGATTGGAGTATTAATAAAAAAAACAACACTTTTATTCCAATTAATCAACTGATCCGAGGCTAAGGAGTACAAATTAAGAGCTTACTTGAGATTCCTTTCTTCAATAACTTCAGATTTACCCATAAAGATGGTATCATCTACAAACTAATCATGAGAGCAAGTAAGGGGATTAGAGGAAGGTTGAAGACCTTTAATTACTCCTTTTTGAATCAAGTTCCCTATATGTCTCCCTAGAAAATCAGCCATAATAACAAAGAGAATGGGGGATAACCCTTTCTCAGACCTCTAGAAGGTTTGAAAAAATGAGAAGAACTACCATTAACCAAGATAGCAATGGATGAAGTAGATATCAATTGATAAATAGCTCCAACAACCTTATGATCAAAACCAAAGGCATGTAGAATTTTAGCAAAGAAAGCCCATTCAACTCTATCATATGCTTTTGCAATATCAACTTTCATAATAAACCCCTGATTATTTGAACAAGATAAAGAGCTAATATTCTCATGGGCCGCAATAACAAAGTTGATAATTTGTCTACCTAGGATGAAGCCATTTTGTTGAATAGAAATAAGAGAAGGAAGCACAAGGAGAAACCTAGAAGTAAGGATCTTAGAAATAATTTTGTAAAAGGAGTTGCACAAACTAATTGGTCTAAACTGGTCTAGAGAATTAGCTCTAATCTTTTTAGGAATTAGACAGAGGAATGTGGAATTGATTTCCTTTAGCATTTGTTTTGCTCCAAAAAATTCCTTCACAACATGACACACATCTTTTGCAATTAGATTCCATGACTTCTGGAAAAAGAACATGGGAAAACCATCTAGACCAGGTGCTTTATCTTCCCCTAAAGAACACACAACTTTAAAGATTTCTTCTTTCTTGGGAATGGATCCAAACAATTTATTCTACTCCTTCATAACTAAAGATGGGGTCACCTTTAAAAGCTCATCCTGGTGAAGAGGATTAATATTAGGATCAGCAGTCATTAAATAAGAGAAAAAGGAAACCATTTCTTCCATAATATTATTATCCTCAAAAATCTTCAAATCTCCCTTTTTTATGTGTGATATACGAGTCTTGGCTCTATGCTTTAAAGTAGATAGTTGTAAAAATATTGTACTTTTATCTCCTTCCTTCAACCATGTCAATCTGGATCATTGCCTCCAATAGATTCTTCTTTAGTGATTATATCATGATATTGGGCCAATTTT
This sequence comes from Cupressus sempervirens, assembly GCA_028749045.1. Taxonomy (NCBI): domain Eukaryota; kingdom Viridiplantae; phylum Streptophyta; class Pinopsida; order Cupressales; family Cupressaceae; genus Cupressus; species Cupressus sempervirens. Next base: position 839,686,456 of record CM053785.1, on the reverse strand, counting down.
TTATTTTCCTTAATAAAAAGTTTAGGAGTATATCCTTCCTTGTTTACGTTATCCTAAATGGTTTGAAGTTCTTCCTTTATACCTACTATATTCTCAAAAAATTTACCAAAACAATTTTTGTTCCAACTTTTAACAATCTTTTTGACATTCCTAAGCTTGGAAGCAACTCTATAGAGAGTTGTACCTTTAACATTTATATTCCACCATTCAGCCAGTTTACTTTCAAACTATGGGTGCTGCATCCACATTTTTTCAAATCTAAAAGAGAATTTTTTGTTATTATTTATCTTTCTAGGAGTAAAGATTAGAGGGAAATGATCTAATCCAATTTTTTGAAAATCTTCCAGCTTACAAGTAAACTCTTTGGTCCAATCTAGTGAGATAAGAGCTCTATCAAGATGATCCTAAATACAATCAATTTCAATTCTCTTATTGCTCCAAGTAAAATAAATTCCATGAAGATCCATATCCATTAAACCCTCCTTGTTAATAAAATCCATTAGATCCAATCGACCTTCCAACTGACTCACATTTCCTCCCTTTTTTTCATGTTCATAAAGTGGAACATTAAAATCTCCCATAATGATCCATTGTCCAAAATAGTCATTATTTTTTATATGTCAGAGAGTATCCCAAAAAAATTTCCTAAGGTTCTTAGTATTGGGAGCATACATATTAACAATATACAACATTTAAAGAAAATCTTTAAATGTTGGACTTGTGATTAATATGGTCATTATACATCTAAATGTCCTAAAAGAGAGAAAAAGTTTAGAGGAAAATTTAAGCCTAGAAGTGATAAGGATAGAAATTTTTTATATGCTAATGAGGATGAAGAATATGATGAAAAGGATCAGAGTTAAAGTGATGATGAATTAGGATTTGTGGCTATTAAGGAAGATAACCTTTTTAGAGAAATTAGATAAGAGAGAGCTCTAGTTACCCAAGTTGAGAAGAAATCAGATTGGATAATTCATAGTGGATGTTCACATCACATGATTGGTGATATGAATAAATTTGTTAAGTTTAAAAATCATGATGGAGGTATTATTAGAGTTGGTAAAAATGCAACCTATCATATTATAGGGATTGGATTTATTACTCTTGATGGTAAAACTAACATTGATGATGTTTACTTTATTGATGACTTGAAACATAATTTTTTAAGTGTTGGATAGTTGGTAGACAAAGGATATTTGTTGCAATTCACAGAGAAGACTTGCATTATCAAAGAAAAAGATGGTAAGCTGATTAGTAATTGAACTAGATCTAGAGTTAATGTATTTTAGTTGAATCTTACTAAAATAACATGTTTGGTTGAAAAGGTTGATAATAGTTGGTTATTGCACAGAAGGTTTTGTCATATAAAATTTGATACTATTGTGAAAGTTAGTAGTACATTTGTAGTCAGAGATCTGCCTAATATTATTAAGCCTACTAATGTTGTCTACAAGGAATGTATTTGTGCTAAGTGGAGGAAAGCTTCTTTTCCTAGCAAGAAATTCTCTACTTCAGAGAAATTGGAGATTGTTCACACAGATCTTAGTGGTCCTACAAGAACTACAAGATTCTATGGTGAAAGGTACTTTATGATTTTTGTTGATGATTTCACTACGATGATGTGGGTAGCATTTCTTAAAGAGAAATTTGAAGCTTTTGAAAAATTTAAGATATTGAAGAATAGAGTTGAAAATGAATTTGGTGTTAAGATTAAGTGTTTAAGATAAGATAGAGGAGTAGAGTTTAGTTCTAGAGAGTTCAACATGTTTTATAAAGGGAATGGAATCAAAAGATAGTTATCTTTACTGAGAACACCTGAACAAAATGGGATTGTTGAAAGAAGGAACAAATTAGTAGTACAAGTAGCAAGAAAAATGTTATTTGAGAATCATGTCTCAAAAACATTTTGGAGAGAAGCAGTTAACACTACAACATATACTCTAAATAGAGTATAGATCATAAAAGGTATGAGAAAGACACCCTATGAGTTATGGTTTGGTCAATCACCATTAGTCAAGTATTTTAGAATATATGGAAGTGTTACATAAAGAGAGATGATGATATTGGTAAGTTTGATCCTAGAAGTGATGAAGGTATGTTTCTTGGTTACTCATTGAAAAAAAAAGCATAGAGATGAACTAAGAAAATAGTTGAGTGCACAAATGTAAGGATTGATGAAAATTTTGGTACTAAAGAGAAAATGATAGATTATAATTCTAATCAAGAAGAGGATAATTATGGATTTGTTAGAAAAAATGTTGAAGTTCTTTATAAGACTAACAATGACTTGCAGAATGATGTATGTATTAAGCATAGAGAAGAAAAGAGATCTAAACCTAGGGTAGAGATTAGAGTTGAGATGTCAGCTCCTACTTCCAGTAGAAACATGACAAAGAATCACCTTAGAGAGAAGATAATTGAAAGTAAGGATAAAGATTGATGTCAAGGAACAAGGTGAATGAGGAATTTTTTACAAGCTAGAATTATCATTGCACCAAAAGATTGACATATTAATATGCGATACAACCAATAAACTTGTAGAATATAAGAGGTGGTTAAGATATTTCATGAATCCTGAAGGAGAAGGCTGGTAGTTAGTCTAATAATTCCCTCCTTAGTGTTACTGGAGGATATTTGAACCTATGACCAAGCTCTAATACCACTTATTACAAGCTAGAATTGTCACTACACCAAAAGATTGACCTCTTGATGCCCAATACAACCACTAGACCTATAGAACATAGGAAGTGGTTAAGCCATGTCATGAATCTTAAAGGGGAAGGCTAGTGGTTAGTCCAACATAACTGTGTCTAATTTCTCAATTGGAACCTAAGAGTACATATGAGGCATGTAAAGATGATCACTGGATGCAAGCTATGAAAGAAGAAATAGATCAGATTGTGAAGAATGAGACATGAGAATTAGTTCCTAGACATAAAGACAAGAATGTGATAGGCACCATGTGGGTACTCAAAAATAAGATGAATGAGAAAGGAGAAGTTGTGAGAAACAAGAATAGACTTGTTTTCAAATGTTACTCACATCAAGAAGGCATTTATTATGAAGAAACTTATGCACCCTTGACAAGAATGGAAGTAGTAAGGATGTTCCTAGCTTATGTAGCAAACAAGAATTTCAAGGTTTATCAAATGTATGTCAAGTTTGATTTTCTTAATGGAGAACTTGAAGAATAAGTTTACATTGAACAACCTAATGGATTCCCTTCAAAAGAAGATAAAAATTTTGTATGCAGACTGAAGTAAGCACCTAGAATCTAGTATGCAAGGTTGGACATGTATTTATCAAAGCTTCAATGTATCAAAGAAACAATAGATGGTAATTTATATTTGAGGAAAACTTATGATAGGCTATTTATCATTGTAATATTTGTGGATGACATAATATTGGGAGGAAATGATGAAGAAAGTGACAAGTTATCTGAAGAGATGAAAAATGAATTTGAAATGAGCATGATAGGAGAAATAAAGTTTTTCCTAGGATTGTAGATTGCGTAGAACAAAGATGGGATATTTATTTCACAAACTAAGTATATGAAAGATTGGTTAAAAATATTTGGTTTGCAAAGTTGCAAACCTATTGGTACACCCATGATAACTAGTCACAAGTTATCCAATAAAGATGAGATACCTATAGTTGAGCAAAATTACATATCTATGATTGGAGGATTGCAATATCTAACTCACACTAGACCAAATCTAATAAATGTAGGTGGGATTGTAGTAAGATTTCAAGCTAATCCTAAAGAGTATCATTATGCAATAGTAAAGAGGATATTAAGATACTTGAAGGGTACATCTAATTATGGAATTTGGTATGATAGATCAAGTAATTTCACCTTGTGAGCATATACTAATGTAGATTGGGTAGGCAATATAGATGAGAGAAAGAGAATCGGTGGTGGAGAATTCATTCTTGGAGGAAGATTGGTTTCTTGGTTGAGCAAGAAATAAGATTGTATATCTCAGAGTACAACTGAGGTAGAGTATGTTGTAGTAGCAAATAACTATAATCAAGTTATGTGGATGAAATAAATGTTAAAGGATATTGGAATTCAGTTTATAGAACCTATTATCATTTACTGTGATAACACAAGTACAATAAGTATGGCAAAGAATCCATTATTGCATTCTAAGACAAAGCACATATCCATAAAGTATCATGTTTTGAGAGAGAAGGAAACTAAAAATGAAATAAGGCTAGAGTATGTAAAAACTAAAGATCAGATTGTAGATTTTTTTACAAAGCCTTTGCCAAAAGATACTTTTGAGTACCTAAGAGGTATGCTAGGGGTTATGCCCCTACCTACTTTAGAGTAGTTAATGCAAGGAGTGCATAAGTCTAGTGGTATAAAGCACTACGATTAGATTAGAGTGAATGTTGATGCTTCATGTATGGGGGAGTATCTTATATATATTGAGTCTTGAAGGACTCTAGGGATTTGGTATTGAATAGTGTCTTTAGACACTCCAGCTAGTTAATGATTTGAGCAACTGATTAGCATTTGGTATGTAACAATTGGTATTGCGATTGACACATTTGACATTGATGTCAATGGGGGAGAGAATGTGCATGAAAAACATATTGAGAAAACATATTAAGAGAATGTACATAAGCAATAAAAAGAGAATCACCTATTGAGATGGCAATGGGGGAGAGTTATATCTTTAGGGAGATTTAAAAAGATTCATGTAAGTGCACAGAAGGATGTGTAAGTGAACAAATGCAACAAGAAAGTATTGTAAGTTGTTTAGTACGAACAACTAACTTTGATCCCAAAAGAAGAAGAAGAAAAATACAAAATTATATAAATTTTTAGATTGATGAAGAGGATTTGAGAAGATGACAATAGTAGAGTAAAGTTTGGTATTCTTGGAACTTAGATGTTTTTCATCTATGTTGCCATAGATTGCAAAAAGGGGAGATTGTTAGCATGAATTTTGATGATACTACATTAGGGGAGTATCCTAAGTATTGAAGAGTATTGATACGTTGCATTCATGACTATATTTTTTATTGATGTCAACATAGAAGTAATTTTGTTATGATTGGAAGAATAGTAGTCAGTAATCTTAGTATGCAAAAATGATTAGGAAGTTTTAGATGACGCATAGTATAGGAAATCTTCCTAAGGTTTTCTTGATGATGTGGTTTAAATAACTATGTTTGATTGAATGTTGTACAAAAGTTACACTTGTTTTACTAGAAGTAGTGTAGAAACAAAGCATTGGAAAACATAGTTCTGATGATCTATTGCTATTTCAACTGAGATGTAATGAAGGTGATGCACAAATAATAGTGATAGAGGATGATTATGTGGCGATGTTAGCATTTGTGCAAGACATGGTTTCACACATGTAAAGTTTTTTTCATAGACAATGAGTTGACAATATTGTTGTAATTGTGGATTATTTAATTATCTTATTTCAGTTAATTTGGAAAGCATCAAGTCTAACTCAAGGAATTATTATGAAGATATGGTATAAAGGAAAGTTGTTTTCTTTTTTTTTAAAGAAGACTTGGATTGAGAGGATCAAGTGGAATGCAAACTATTAGTGCATACTAAAAGAAGGAGCAAAATGCTTGCTGAATGTGTGTAAGTGATCAAGGGATAATTGGATGCATAGTATGAGATCTAAAGGAGAAGAAGTCTAGTTGAAAAGATAGAGACAGAGGAAAGAAGTACATTTCAGTTCTATTATTCTACAAAGAATAATATAAATATTATATGGATAGTGGTTTCTTTGATCTTGACCTTGAAGTCATTTGGGTAGTGGGTCCAGCTATCTTCTACAACTCCTAACAAGGTTGGAACCTTGTAATAGGGATTCAAAGTCACCTAACACAGACTCATATGTACTAAATGTCATAACAAACTACTAATAGGGTCTATCCTCTAACAATAAATATTTATTTTAGTACATCATCTTGTGAGTACCATCCCCACTAGAATTTTCCCCCCGATCAAGGGTTTCCCTAGTTAACATATGTGATGTTTATTGTGCATGAGTATCTTGTGGTTTCAATTTATATTAATCACATGGTTAAGTTTGTGTAAGGTTAATATTTATGATGATAGTTGTATAATTTATTCACCCCCCATCTTGGTCATATTAGTGGACTATATATTTTAATAGAATGAGCTTGATCCATATACCATACTTAACTAAGTTTCTATACAATTACTCAGTACATACTATCTTATGTACATGACTTAGACTATATGTAGAGTAGCTTAGTCATAGTGATGATTGTCTAACTCAGCCTATACATAGATTATCTTAGTCATAGTGATGACCATTTGACTCTACCTAGTAAATCACTAAGTGATTGACAATAATAAACAATAGAGGTTAGAGATACCAACAATAGAGGTTAGAGATACCAACAATCTCCCCCTTTGACATTAGTCAAAAAAACACTTTGTCATATTAGTAAAAAAAATGAACTTTCCCAAAATGAGGTTTGCCCCTAAGTCTTATGACTTGTGAAAAATGAATAAAAAAATTAATTATAGCCTTTATTCATTACCTGTACATGATACTCCTTCTACATACATTTCTCCCTTGTATATGTTGCCCTTTATTTTTGAACACTTGATGTCATTGTTGCTAGGGTTGAAAGAGTTGAAGTAATCCATATGTTTCAATGAATTTCTTGTGAACTCTAGTAATCATGGACAATGCATTCTTCAATGTAGTTCTTGCTACTTCAAAAATTTGATTATGTAGTTGCAATCTTGCAACTAAATCACTCAAAATCTTAGCCACTGATAAGTTATGTTCTTCTATGATAAGATCTTGGGTTTTTTAAAGTTCTCTCTCCATAACCTCCAAATTAGGTATCAACATTTCCTAAATTGAGATCAATTTGGATCTTGTGGCACTATCAGTTGCCTAAAGCTCAACCATTGTACCTTGAGCATTTAGTAGAAAATTATAGTTATCTATGCTAGATCTTGGTGACTCTAAGATAACACTATTGGATTCCTTCATGTCATCTTCAGTCTTATCTACATGTTCTTGAATATTATCTATAAATCTTGGAACATTTGACAAAATTATGTATACCTATTGTATCCTTTGTACAAGATTCATCACTACCTAATCCTTTTCTTGTAATAGTACTTTTTGCTCAACTATGGTTATGAAGACTTTGTCCATAACCTTGGTCTCAACTCTTCTTATTGACCAATCCATTAACTTGTCATTGGATTAAAAATTTTCAGCTCTCATTTGATCAATGATATGTACAAGTTGATCAACAATAGATGTCTCTTCATCTACATTCTGTATATTAAAAGCATCAACAAAAATATGCTTTACCTCTTATAGAGTATGTTGTTGTTTTAGCTCTCTCCTTATCTCTTCTTGCCTCTTTTTTTTCTTCAAAATATCTTATATAAAAAGGTTTTTCTACAAGGTGAGATATTCCAGATCAAATTGTGGCATCTCAATATTTTCATCTAGATTAACTTCAATAACTAGTGAAATCTCTCTTATTGTTTTTCTCTTCCTATTTGGTGAAGGAATGTTACTACTCAACACTGCCTTAGGAGTAGGTGAGATAGTGTCACTATTTGGTCTTTCTTATGCATCAGTGCTTAAGACAAAAAAAATAGCACATTTTTCAACCTTATTTAATTCTTTGTTTTCCTTAATTTAAGGTGTTGAAACAATATTATTAATTTTATCACCCTCTATATCTTCACCATATTCTTCTTCATTTGTAATCCTTTATAGCTTAACTTCTAGAGTCTTAGGAGTGTTGGCATGTATAGGAGACATGCTATCTTGTGGACTCAGACATTTGAGCTTTCTGCACTATTGTGTTCATCATCAATATTCACAATTTTTACTTTCTTTGTTGTAAGCCCAAAAATTATTTTCCACAGAAATTCGCTCTATTTTCTTACAACTTCCTCTTTATTTTGTAAAATAAAAAGCATCATTTATTTAGGAACAAATCTACTCCTATGTTTTTTCAAAAAATGTCCTTTTGTTCTTCAGACATATCAGACATAATTATGACTAGTGTGTCAATTTTTATCTAATTTTCTATTACTTTAGCCTGCTGCCATTTCCTCTCTAATCTATCATATACATCCTTGGCTATCTTATTCTCTATTGCACTAGGAGTTAGCCTTTTATTTGAAATTATCTCTACCATGGCTTCCTTCACTTTATTTTTATCATTATGGTCTAATGTATAATATTTCACATGTTTGACACTAGCTAAACCTACATATCTTATTATTTTCTCACATACCTCTTCATCAATTTTGATATGTTTGATATCTGGTCCTTTGACCAATCTACTTTCAATTTTATAGACTACTTGGCAATAGCAGCTACCTTGGTCCTTGGCTTAGTTGGTGGTGGAGTTGTTGCCTTCTTCTTCTTCTTTGACCTTTGAGTCTTCTTTCTCGATGGCATGAAAACAACTAGTGATTTACCCTTCTCATGTTCTTCCTCTTCTATTTTTCCTTCCTCTCCACCACTATCTTTTTCCTCATCTTCACCAAGACCTTGTGTCAATTGCAATGGTTCTTTACCCTTTCCTAGGGTGCCTAATTTAGCTTTTAGATCTTCAATCATCTTTTTTCCTTTTCTTTTCCTTGGAATATATCTTTACATTTTCTATTATCCTTGCCTTTCCTTCTTCATATATTCCAAATGGTTTTGCCTCAACATCTATTTCTTCCTTAAATAATGCATCAATGTCTGGACTCACATAATCACTTTGTATTTTATATTCAAATATTTGTAGTCATGCCTTCCTCAGCTTTACTGCTTACATAAATGTGTTGTCCATACCAACAAGGAAAAAATGTCATTGTAGTATTTTGTGACCAATTCCTCTGGAATTCCCCTTCTCTTTTTCCTTCTCAATTTGACTCCATCAAAATATGTATTCATTTCATTATCAAAATTGTCTTCCAGTTGAGTAATAAACTCATTAATTTACCTTGTTATTGGTTTGTCTTGTTCCCATAAAAAATTTCCTATTCCAAGAAAATACTTCAAAATATTAAAAATGTACAAATAATTAGGGAACCAAAATTATACATTGAATTCTTTGTCTTTCTTAATGATGATAGGCTTTCTATCCATTGTATCATTTGCAGCTTGACAAGATCATATTCATGATCTTTCATCATAATCTTCCATGCTTGTTCCATAGCCATACTCGACACACTATTTAATCTACTAGATTGATAGAATTTGCGAGAAATGACTCTCAGTGAAAATTATATAAGAGGATGAGAATCAATTTTAATGGACAAACCATGTCCATTCCACTTGGCTCCTGTGTTTGCCTCAACTTCTCCTAGGCTCAAGCATCACAGGGCTTTCTTGCTATCTAGAGTTTGATAGCCAGTAACCCTATTCATCATCATCTTCATGATTTCTACTAGTCCATCCTATAGCCAATACTTCATATCATGAATTCTTCTTAAGATGAATCTGGTCTATTCTATTCTAAAATTTCTTGGAAAATATAGGGCTCAAGTTAACCCTTTCCTTTCAACAAATTTAAACTCATCTTTCAAGGTTCCTTCATCACATAGATTCTCATAAGCTTCTTTGATTTCATAGTCTCCTACTTCTCTAATTTTGCACATGTAGAAATTTCTAAAATCATGAATCATGATGATTTTAATTGGTATTGAGGATAATACACCCATTGAGTCTCCTTTAATAACAATTTTTGGAATAACATGAAATTTAGATGGAGGATTGATAGGGAGAGGGGATGAACTAATCACTAGTTCATTCTTCTATTCTAAATTTGAGACCTAAGGTGACTTACAAGTTTTCCAAATGGATCTATAGGATCCCCCTTATGTAGAGATTCCCTAATCCTAAACTCCACTCTTCTATCTTGAACAAACTCCACTTCTTTCCTTTTGCTTAGTTCTCATTCTAGGTGGAGAACACCCTAGGTTTCTAACCGAATAAGGTCTCCCTTGGTCAATTCTTACACACTAGTTTTAGGGCTATAGAGATGGTGAAAAATCTCTCAACACATCTTTTCCATGGCACAAAGAAACTCTATGCATTTAACTTTCTTACCGATTTTTCACTTTCCCTTAGAAATCGAGCTATAAGAAAGAGCCCCAATTAGCCCTCTTGTTCCTAGAAATCAAGGATTTCTTCAAATTTATTCCACTAATAAATTCAAAATTTCTTCATAGACCCCCATTCAATTCATCAACACTAATTTTTTTTCAAGGTTTTGTTCCTCCAAAATGTCATACAATACCTCTACAAAAATTGAGGGTTTTAAGGGTTTCTAAAACCTTTACAAGGCTAGTCTATTGTTTGGTTTGGTTAGGTGCCTTACTTGATTGCTATAACCATTTCCTTCTTCCCAAGGAGCCTTAACTCACTCCCCTTCATCCTCCATATTCACTTTTCTAATGCTCTTCACAAACCTGCAAGTTATAAGCTCTACAACTTCAATGTTCCTTGGTCAGGCATGCTTTGACTTGCCTAGGGAAAGAGCTTAAAAATGCCTCCATGGATTTTAACTGACCTTAATTTTTCAAATAGGAAGTACATAAAGTAAACTCACTATCCCCAAGATTCTTTATTGATTCTATGGTGAGATAGTGAGTTACATCTCTTCTATTGCCAATTGCCTGGTTCACGACTGTGAACTGGTAGGAATGAAAAAAATTACAAACAATGAATGGAAACAAAAACACACCTACTCTACTGAAGGAAAATGTCCTAAACAATCCTATCAACAATTAAAAATGGATACAACAATGAAATCACTGCTCAAAAGGTTTCTTAACTCTGTATTTTTTTTTACATTCAAACACCATCCCACAACATACAGTCTATACATTAACTCCCAACTTTTGACAACATTAGCATTTTAGAAGCTTATATATGGCTTCTTAGGTATTTTCCCCTCAAATTTATGGCTTCCATCAGCCTCCACCATGATTGGAAGGGTTTTTTCAAGTTAATCAACAATTCAAAAAAATTGCAACTTTTCTTGCATAGCAACTTTTTTTCAACTTTCTTGTTTGCACCTTTTAACATCTCTTTCTTGCCAAATTGGCCATCCCTTAGCTTTTCAATGCTAGAGACTCTTCCCTAGGATAGAGACCTATTCTAGGACTTCAATGACAAGGAATCCCTTAAATTTTGAGGTCACTTATGACTTCATGACAAGTAATACCTTGATTCCAAGGCCATTTTACGACCTCCTATCCCCTAGCCAATGTTTCCAAAACACACACCTAGGTCCTCAAATATTTACTCTAATTACAAAAGATCTCATGGAGCATACCACAAAAAAAACTGAAAATTGTGAGGGCCCTATGTTTCAAGGTTCCTCAGCACCAAGGACATGCATCACTCATCACCAATTAAACTTTAGTAACCTTTTGGCTCATTCTAGTAGTTGATGAAGCTACCATGATCATAACTAGGAATGTATGTATTTCCTTCTATAGATACACAACACTTAATTAAACTCTATTTAAATCTTTGTGATCAATTTTCTTCTTTAAATCTCTATTATTTTCTTTAATTCACTTTATCGCTTGATCACTTAATCACTCTGAGCTCTTCAAAATTTTGTATGCAAGGTATGAAATAATGTATTTGAAATCTATTATATACCTCATCTTTTGATTGATTAGGTTTTTCATAAATGCTTTTGTACTTTATTGAGTGGAAGGCAAGTAACATAACAACTTAGTCTCTTCCATAGCCTTTGGTCTCTAGTAGAATGCCCATTTTATGTTTCAACACTCGATCAACATAAATAGAATACTGATACTCAACAACATTTTTACAAACTTTGTTCTGTTGCTTCTTATATATGTAGATATACACTTTTGGTACAATTTAATGTAAGAAACTATTGTATCATGTATCATTTAGGTATTTAGTTCCATACATACCTCTTTTTCTTAATTAGAGATGACTTGAACACCTTCTCCATTGGATTGGCTGACCTCGACTCCATTAACTCCACTATTTCCATCTTCTAGTTTCTTTCTCCATTTTTGGTTCATTTCATTCCTCACTTGCTCAACATCCACTTTTCATTTTCCTTTTTCCTTTGTCTAATTGAATGAATATACTTGAGTCTTGAAATTCTTGCTTTGATGTCCAAACTTGTGACATTTGGAACATGCATTATTAGGTGCATAATTCTTTTTTTTTCTCTAATTTGGCTAGTGCAGTTTTGTATCTGATCTGGATTCAAATTCTCTATGCCCATATTTCCAATATTTGTAGCAATATCCTTCAAATCTAGGTGTAATAGGTGTATTTCTCAATTTTGACCTAGATCCATGTATTTGATGTCCTTGTTTCTTGTAGTAAAAATAGTAACCAATAAACATAGGTTTAAAATTTTGCACACTATTGGTGTTTTAAAATGTTACACTTAAAATTATTGTAATGAGAATAGGATACATCTAGGGGCAACTACTTCCCATCTACAACATACCCTTTAAGACGCCAGGCCAACTATATGGCTAGACCCTTCTTCTACTTTAGGCTCTGCAAAACCTAGGAAAGTGTAGCTCAGATTCATTTATATGGTAAAAGTTGTTCAAAAGCATACACTTGAATCTAACAAAGAAGATAAAACCCTCATTTCTCATATACTCATGCAATGACAAAGATATGTAGTAGAAAATTGAAAATTCTATGAAATCCACAAGCTAAGTGAGGGCATACTTTCAACTCTTAAATGGAAAGGGAAATGGATGATTATAAATTTGATTTCAGTGGATCCCAAATATGCAACAATAAGGCACATCATGATCTTGTAGCTGATCAATGACTTATCCATTAGGTAGTTCCCTAAATCAAACACATACATCTATGATACTAGTGACATATTCTATACATCAAGATATCAGATATATATTTTATCACTTTGTGAATCAAGCATCACTATTAATAAAGGCCTCATACTCAAGAAATATCCTTCTCAAATAATTAGTAACCCTGTCAAATACATCAAGCATTTACTTCGCTTTTTGTTCCAATGGAAAAACATACAAGACATACAACCTTAAGGTGAGGCAAAAGTGTTTAGGTTGTTTCCCCCCAAACAACAAAACATTGCAAATTATAGAGATAGGAGATAAGAATCAAAATGAAACTAAGAAGTTTACTACTCATTGTATTTATTTCTTTGAAACTATACATTCAAGATGCATTTAAATGAGTCCTAAAACCACTATATAGATTAGAAATGTCTATAATAGCTTCATTACTTCTATTTATACAAGAGAGAAATCTGAAAAATGGTGGAAATATAGTTCTAAATCCAACCTTGTGGCATTATAGACTAACTACAACCAACATGGTATCACAACAATGAAAAATATCCAAAACTGGAACTCCTACAATGAGAGAGAAAGAGAGGGAGATATATAGGAAAGGAATGCAATCCTGGATGTGATCTCAAAGTGACATGAGTCCACTTGAATCTTCATTCCCTACTATTGCAAAGCATCTTTCTTCTCTCTACAACCAAACTCTAATATGAATCTCATCATTATGTGTAACAAACTTGAGATATCTCTTCCTTAATGATGAGAAACCCTTGTTCTACTAAAATATCAATATGCATCTAAAATGCTGATAAAATCTTCACTAAACTGACTTGGAGGTGAGAAAATTTGTCCCTAAATGCATCCCTACATCCTTTGGCACACATCCAGTTAACCATCTTGCTAAAAATTAAATCTAAATTGCTATAACTGAATGAGGTTGAAAAATAGGCACCAGGTACAAGATCCTAAATAACTTGAGCCAATGGATTCGCATGAAAAAAAAAACTTCAAATACAAAAAATTTGTCTTCTCCCAGTTCCAACGACATATGATAGTTTTGTGTTAGTGCATTAGAGATTCCCAGAGGATTATATTAAAAATTAGGCTCCTAGATTGGTTCATAGGTCTGCATCTCACTTCTATTTTTAATGCAAAAACTTTTAAAATCCCTAAAGTTCAAACTTTATGATATATCCCTTTTTGATTTAAAATGCCTATATGTACTTTTCAAAAAAAAATTATAAATCATTTTTTGCACTTTTGAAATATTCCCTCTAATTTCTAATTTGGGTCAAACTACTTTGACCAACTTGACACGTGGTATGATGTGATTCGTCAGACCTACCCTGTCACTTGTTTTGTTAGTACCTTTGCCACTCGAGTGCCATGTGGCACCAATGGATTGGTCCTCATTCTTCTATGTCTAACTGGGCCCTCTTCCACGTGGAAGTCTCTAATTGGGTTGCTATGTTTCCATACTTAACTGATGTGAATCATTCCTTGGTAATGTAGTGACAACTATCAATCTTATGCCGCATAGTGCAATTTGGTACATCCTTCCTACAACTACCACCTCAATATTGACCACCATGTGTCACCCCTAGATTGTGTTGCCATATCACTATCATCGTCAGGATGGTCACTAGATCATCACAACATAGTGACATTGCAACATGTGGCATCTCAATCCACATAATCTGCCTTGTTATCTGTGCCATGTAATCTTCAGCACCTCATCAACCTCTTCCATGTGGTGGCTTGTCACTATGTTGCTATGAAATCTTAACATTGCCACATCGCTAGTGACATAGTAAAGTCATGACACCTGTCCACTTGCCACATCAAAACCTCAACAAGTATGCCAGGCCAAAAAACCTTTTCCACATGTCACTCTATAGATTGTTGCCATGCTGCCATTTGTCGATTTAAGGTTGGTCTAAAATTCCACATGTATGCCACATCATCATTCTCAATTTGTAGTCCATGTCAAAATTTCATCATGTTACAATCCAACTAGCAATGGGCCCCACACAAGTTGTTTCTCTACATTCAAAAGACACTTTTCTTTAAGATAGTAAGAAATAGTGTATTCATGTATTTAAAAATTTCAAATTTCCCTTGCAATTTCAATGTAGGATAAATTTCTCTACACTGTTTTCCTTTGTGTCATAGGTTTTCCTCCAAAATCACTACATAATTTTCCATTCCCCTTCATCCATTGTAAATACATCTTCATCCTTATATAACCAAAAAAAATGGATATGTCCTTCTGGTTAAAACATTCTTCTCTTGTTGTTTCAGAGTGTCTATTGGATGAGGCAAAACCTATGGACAAACTCCCTGATGGTGTCCCTAGAGTCAGGAAGAAGTTCCTTCAACTATTAGGAACAAATGAGATGTCATGTAAACCTCCTTTGCATTTTGTGGTGGGTTGAATAAGGGAAAAGAATAGACTAAACCCACTTTTCAGAAACATTGCAATCTGCTCTCATTAACTTCCAACTTATGACATCTTCTCTCCCCTTTTTCACACTTTTGTGGATGTAGGAATTAAGAGACAAGATAATTTGCACTAGTCTTCTTCAATTTCAAATCTCTTTCATTGTGTGCCCTTCAACATAGATGACAAATCTCTACACATATCAAGGTGATTCAATCACATATATGCACTCAATGCCTTATGTAGAGTCCCCAACACATAGTGGAAAGCTACATGATTTTCATTCTTAAGGCTCAAATTTATTTTAAGGAGAAACAATCCCTAGGAAAATAACTATTTGGAAAAGGATATGACTCACTAATGGTTGATATTACTTGTGAAACACTCACATAGAAAGAGCCCCTATGGGTTATGGATGAAATATAACTTCCAAATTATTGTGTTGGATTAAATTGAGGACAACGTCTTAAGTCACAAATCCCCCTTTTATAACTTTGACATTCGTGCCTTCATCCATGGATTGAGCATTCTAAAAATAACATTAAGCACCAACATTCCATCCTTATCTTGAAGCCTTCAAATCTTTAAATATGTTCTATAGGCATGGTAAACAACTCAAGAGATATGGAAAATAAAAGATACATGATGAAAAAGTCACTTGAGGTAAAAATTATAAAATGAAATCATGAGACTTGTATATAGTTAATTCCAAAAGTACCATTTTATTCTTATACACAAGTCTAGGAAAATAATAATAATCAAGATTACCTTATGATCAAATTTCATGTTAAAATACATATGATACCCTTTTTAAAATTAATCCATAGGTCTCCTCATTTCTTATCAATTTGATGTTAGGTAGTTAGGCCCCAAAGTGGGTCCAACAAAAAAAAAATTCAAACTAAAATGCCTAACCCTTCAAGTTGATCCATTGGGCTTACTATACTAATTAAAAAATTATTCGATCATTGATTAATCATTAAAATCGAGTTTATCCTTTTCTTTTCAAATTGTGAACTGATGACAAGAAGGCCTATAGATTGGCTTAAAAAACTGACTGAAACACCTAATTGAGCCATAAGATCTGGCATGTTGGTTCTCTATTCTACATTCTATTACTTTGTCAAATTTTGTGTCATGATGACACCTAGGTCAAAAAATATTAACTGTCAAAGTTGCCTTCACAAAACTACCTACAAGCAAACATATTAAAAAACCATAAATCACATTCAATTTTGGCTTCCAAAATAGGTCAAACTGACACTTGGAAGCATGAAAACTAGGGCATTATGTCACTTTCATGAGGAGAATATAAATATGTGATTTGGGCTCATTAAAAATAACTAGGAAAATTTGATGAGTGGTTAAACTGGACTTCTTGGATTTGTAGAACTAGGAACAGTGGTAGAAAAGTGATTTTCACAAATGGAATGGACCTGGGAATGTGTGTAGATGGATTTGTCAAGAATTTTCAAATGGAACACTTAAAGAATTTTTTGAGTATAATATAGTGGTACAATCCATTTGGTTTCACTTATCATGGATTCAGTTTTATGACATCCCAAACAGGGGTAATGATCAATCTGCACTTTATGACACCAGTAAAACATCATAAATTGCATTTGGAATCACATTTGAAAACCAATCAAATATATTTTTCATAAGCTCAAATATGAAACATAAGAAGTACCTAACCTCTAGAATGTAATGAAAAAAGAAATTTTCTCTTTTTAGTCAACTAGGTCAAAGTTATAACTTGTCAAAAAGGGCCTCCCATAATTCTAAACAATTTACATCAGTATGACAAAAATAAACAACCAACTTTGAGGGATTCAAAACCTAGTCAAAACATGTTGAAACAACTTGAAATATGAAACATAGGTTATCTGATATACGTACTAAATACTTCAAAAGAATAGATTCATGAAACATTACTGGGTGTGAGATATTTAAATGTAAACTAGGCTACCTGTCATTGTTTGACATGCAAATAATGTAGATTCAAACATAACTCAAAATGAAACTTCATGGAATGACATGGAATGGAAATTTAATATCATGGGATGAGTGGATATATTGAATTGAAGGTGTTAGAAACATTAAACACCTTTTGGGCTTCAAAAGGACAATCAAGTACATATTAATTAAATGTGCTTATAGGGCCTCAAAAGTTTGGAATGACACTCAAATTGGGAATTCAAGTTTGAGTCCCGCCAGTGGCTTTTTCTAGGGATGTCTACCCCTTGTAAGAATGGAAATGATTTAAATTCACTAGAATAATTAGACTATACACCTAACAACAAAACTTCTCTTGAACAACTTATTGAAATCAAGAAAAACTACTCACTAAATTGTACAAACAATGGCCTCAAGCCACCATTACTTATCAAAACTTCTTACCTCTATCATAGATCTAATTTTCATCTGCACTTTCGTGAGATAATCTACCATTATGAATTCCATGAGTTTCACCATTTAGATTAACATTTTGAAATAACTCACTTGGAAAAATAAAAAAATTTCCTTCACTCTCATAATGTGTATACAAATCAACATTAACTTCCACATCATGCTCACTATGAGAAAATGAATCAACATGCTCATGTAAACTAGAGCCAATCTGAAAATCACCATCTACATATGATTATTGCATGCTATCAACTAAAAACATGAAGTATTCATATTCTACTTTGTTCAAAAAGTTGCATGTGTCAAGGGATTACACCTCACCTTGTGTAACTGGATGTGAGGAGTAGAATAAATCTGATTTGTCTACCTCAATTTTAGTCCTAATACTCATCCAATTAGATTTACCATTCATTGAAGCTCCTTCACAATCAAACAACTAATTAGTCACCAAGTATGAAAACTTATCCTAAAAGTGTTGATCTAAAATATGTTGATCATAATCATTTTCTTCATCTAAAAAACTGTCAGAATGAACCTTGAACTTATCACTACAAGACTTATTAGCATATAAAGAAAATCCATAATGGGATTGAAAACTTTCACTATTTTCCTCTTCATCAAATGAAATATCAAAACATATTGCAGCAATACCAACATGAGAAGAATATGAAATAGTGTAAAATTTCTCTTCAATAGCATTCCCTACATCTAACAAGTCATCATGTGTAAAGACATTTGAGGTACTATCATATACACCTCCAAAATCTAACAAAGATTATTTGGATTCTATATCTCTTCCACATCAAAATTTGGGGAAGTAACTTGACTAAATAAAGAAACATCATAAGGGAAAATATAAGCATCCTTAGAAGCACTTACATAATTTTCAAAATCACAATCTAATAAAGTTGAAACTTCATTAGGGCTCAAGATGATTGCCTCCCAAATCTTCTCCTAGTTGTGATTATTATCTAGATGATATGAAGAACTTATGACAACAAAATTATTAGTATAAGAATATAGAACATTAGAATTATTACAATGCTCATTTTCATCATGGTAAGAACTACCTCCACTACTATTATACAAATCTTCAATTTCATACTCACTGTAACAAGTTGAATTTTCACTTTTACATCCATCTTCCTCATGCTAACTGTAATCATCTGATTCATCAGCATTTGAATCTATCTCTTCACACTTGGAAGACATATTATCACTATACATAGATTCATTATATTCATTAATACCTTGACTTTCAACACACCCATTATCATCATTAGAAGATATAACATGAACTCTATAATTATCACTTTCCATCTCCTTAATGAATCTTTCAAGTTGCAAAAAATTCTTGTAATCTTATAGGTGCGAGCCAATTAACTGAATCAAGTGCTAAGGAAAATAGTAGGAAAGGAAGATTCCTCAAGTCTAGAATGAAAATGAATCTTGTTGATTACTGATTTAAGCTTTAGATAACATTGTTCAACATTTAGACCTTGAGTATTTCCTACTTTAGTTCTTATGATACTAACAATCCTAATATGGATTTTCTTGTTCAACATATCAATGTTGTTAACCATAGTTTCCAAACTTTTAGAACGTGGAAAAATAATCTTAGATCTAAGATCCAACTCCATTTTAAAATAAAATTTCTACCTCATTCTTCTAGTGCTAATATTCATTGAATAGAGGCAACCATTTTTAACACTTGCCATTCCATGAAAAGAAAATTATGAAAAGAAAGATACCTTTCATTTTTTATGCAAAACTTTGATCTATTGATTTGACATGGGTGTGAATAAGTAACTCTCACACACTATTGATAATCCTTTGTAGAGCCACTACCTCCTTGAAGAGGATAAATAAATCACTTCTTACAACAACAAATGCAATACAACACTAAACACTATCAAGAAACACTTCTTTTCCAAGAAGCTATCAAAAGTTTTAGATCTTCCCATACACTTGAAAATCCTTCAAAATATTACAATGAAATCAACTAGGAAACAACTGGTATAGAGATTTAAATTGACCACTTACACATGTGAGAAATAAAACATAATTTTTCACTTGACAAATCTGAGCCAGACCTTTTGATATGGGAGAAATGCAAATAATCAAACCACTCTTGTAGATTTATAAACTTGAAAAAGAGAACAAAAGCCTTTGTTCATTCTTTACTTTGATTTTACAACAAAACTTTGAAAACAAAATTTGACTGAATTAATTGAAGATGAACTCTCTTAGTAGCAACACAATTTACACTCAACCCTCAAAGCTACTTTTGCAAATGGATAAAACATTACTGGGAGACATGAATATTCAACAAAGAGATGGAAAACACTTCATGACCTTGCTACTATAGAAAACTTTAAACATGCATTTTTCATAATTGTATTGAATCTCTCTTTTAGATTTAATACTTCCCCAGTAGAGTCACCATTTTGTTGGTGAAATAGATGGGAAAAACCATTCTGAAAAACATGATTGAAATATTCAATTCACACTAGAGATTCTTCTCCTTTTAGCAATGTTTATTTTCCATAATCTCCCCAATATAGTAGTCATTTTGTTGGTCTTTTAAAATATTACACTTCAAATTATCCTAATGAGATCAAGATACATCTAGGGGCAATTACTTCCAATCTACAACATACCCTTTTAGACATTAGGCTAGACCCTTCCTCTACTTTAGGCTCTACAAAACCTAGGTGGGTGTACCTCAGATTCATTTATATGTTACCAATTGTTAAAAAACATACAATTGAATCTAACAAAGAAGATAAAACCCTTATTTCTCCTATACTCATGTAATGACAAAGATATAAAGTAGAAAATTAAAAATCCTATGAAATCCTCAAGCTGAGTGAGGGCATCCTTTTAGCTCTTAAATGGAAAGTGAAATGGATGATTATAAATTTGATTTCAGTAGATCCAAAATATGCAACAGTAAGAAACATGTTGATCCTAAATATGATTATTTCCTTATCCATTGGGCAGTTCCCTAAATCATACATATACATCTATGATACTAGTGATATATTCTATACATCAAGATATCAGATATATCTTATCATTTTGTGAATCAAACATCAATGTTCATAAAGACCTCATACTCAAGTAGTATCCTTCTCAAATAACGAACAAACCTGTCAAATATATCAAGCATTTACTTGGCACTTTGTTCCAATAGAAAAACATACAAGACATACAACCTTAAGGGGATGCAAAAGGGTTTAGGTTCTTTGTCCCTAAACCACAAAACATTTCAAATTATAGAGATAGAAAACAAGAATAAGAATGAAACTAAGAAGTTTCTTTCTCATTGTATTCATTTCTTTGAAATTATACATTCAAGATCATGTAAATGACTCCTAAAACCACTAAATAGATCAAAAAAATTTAGATTAGCTTCATTACTATTGTTCCTGCAAGAGAGAAAGCTAAAAAAATGGTGGAATTATAGTTCTAGATCCAACCTTGTGGCATCACAAACTAATTGCAACCAACATGGTATCACAAAAATGAAAACTATCCAAAACTAGTACCCCTACAATTAGATAGAAAGAGAGAGATATAGGAAAGGAATGAAATCTTGGATCTAATCTCAAAGTGAAATGTGTCCACTTGAATCTTCATTCCCTACTATTACAAAGCATCTCTCTTCTCTCTATAATCAAAATTTGATATGAATTTCATCATTATGTGTAATGAACTTGAGAAATCTCTTCCTTAATGATGATAAACTTTTGTTCTACTAAAATATCATATATGCATCTAAAATGATGATAAAATCTTCACTAAACTAACTTGGGGGTGAAAATTCCATCCCTAAATGCATCTGTACTACCTTTGGCACACATCTAGTTCACCATCTTGCTATAAATCAAATTTGAACTATTATAACTGAATGAGGTTGAAAAATAGGCACTACTACAAAACCCTGAATAACTTGAACCAATGGCTTCTTGTGCAAAAAAAAGAACCTCAAAATATGGAAAGTTAATCTTCTCTTGGTTCCAATAGTATATGATAGTCCTATGTTAGGGTATTAGATATGTCTAGTGGACTAGTTTGAAAATCAGGCTCCTGGACTAGTTCACAAGTCTACATCTAATTTCAATCTTTAATGCAAAAATTTTTAAAATCCCTAAATTACAAACTTTATAGTATATCCCTTTTTTATTTAAAATTCCTATATGTACTTTTCAAAAAGGAAAATAAATAAATATTATTTTCTATAGTTTTGAAATTTTCCCTCTAATTTCCAATTTGGGTCAAACTACTTTGACCAAAAAGACATGCGGCATGATGTGATTCATCAAATCTACTATGTCACTTATTCTGTCAGTACCTCTACCACCTAGGGGCCATGTGACACCACCATATTTTTCCTCATTCTACTATGTTTGACTGTGGGCCCTTTACCAATTGGTGACCTGTGATTGGGTTGCCATGTCTCCATACTTAACTAGCATTCATCTTTCCTTAGCAACATAGTGACAGCTATCAATCCTACGCCATGTAGTGCAATCTAGTGTGTCTATCCTATAACTGCCACCTCAACATTGACTACCACATGTCACTCCTAGATTACATCACCATGTTGCTATCCTCTTCAACATGGTCACCACATCATAGTGATATGTGGCACCTCTATCCACATCATCCAACTTGTAATCCACACCATGTTATCTTCACCACATCACCAACCTCCACCACATGATGGGTTGTTGCTATGTCACTATGAAATCTCAGCACTACCACATCGCTAGCAACATAGTGATTTCATCACACATGTTCAACCTTACTACATTAGCACCTCAAGAAGTGTTCCAAGCCCAAAAACCTTTTTTATGTGTCACTCTATGGATCACTTCCATGCTGCCACTTGTTAATTTTAGGTTGGTCCAGAATTCCACTTGTAGACCATGTCTTCATCCTTAGTTTGTAGTCCATGTTAAAATTTCCTTATGGTATGATACAACTAGCCATGGGCCCCACAAAAGTATTTTCTCTACCTTCAAAAGGAACTTGTCTTTAAGAGAATAAGAAATAGTATTTTCATGTATTTAAAAACTTAAAAATTCCCTTGCAACGTTCATGTGGGATAAAGTTCTCTTCACTATTTTGCTTTGTGTTGTAGGTTTTTTCTCCAAAATCACTATTTAATTTTCCATTCCTCCTCACTGCTTTGCATTTACCTTTTATGGGTGACCTTCAAAATTTAACAAATCTTATCCCCTTCATCTATTGCAAATACGTCTTCATCCTTATGTAACCGATAGCAAGGGATTTTTCCTTCTAGTTGAAATATTCTTTTCTTGTATGAAAGTGTCTATTAGATGAGGCAAAACTTGTGGAAAAGTCACCTGATGGCATCATTGCAGTCAAGAAGAAACTCCTTCAACTATTGGGAACAAATGAGATGAATAGAAGTCATACCTTAAACCTCCTTTGCATTTTATGGTGGGTAGAATGGGGGAAAAGAATAGACTAAACCCACTTTTCAGCAACGTCCTAGTTTGCTCTCAAAAACTTCCAACTTATGGCATCTTCTCTCCCCCTTTTAACACTTTGTGGATGTAGGAATTCAAAGATAAGATAATTTACATTGGTCTACTTCAATTCCAAATCTCTTTCATCATATGCCCTTCAATGTAGGCGAAAAATCTCTACACTTACCAAGGCAGTTCAATCACATATTTGCACTCAATGCCTTATTTAGAGTCCCCAATAGATAGTAGAAAGCTATATGATTTCTAATCTCAAGGCTCAAATTTCTTTTAAGGAGAAAAAATCCCTAGGAAAATAACTATTTGGAAAAGGTTATGACTCATTAATGGTTGATATTGCTTGTGCAACACTCACATAGAAAGAAACCTTGGGGATGATGGAGGAAATATGACTGCCAAATAATTTTGTTGGATTGAATTGAGGACAATTTCTTAAGTCACAAATCCCCCTTTTATAACTTTGACAATCGTGCCTTCGGCCATGGATCGAGCATTCTAAAAGGAATATTAAGCACCAACATTCCATCCTTACCTTAAAGCCTTCAAATCTTGCACAATGCTCTATATGCATGGTAAGCACCTCAAGAAATATGGAAAATAAAAGCTACATGATGAATAAGTTACTTGAGGTAGAAATTATAAGATGAAATCATGAGACTTGTATATGCTTAATTCCAAAAGTACCATTGTATTCTTATACACAAGTCTAGAAAAATAATAATAATTAAGATTCATTTATGATTGGTGTTCATTTTAAAATACATATGATACCCTTTTAAAATCTAATCCATAGGTCTCTTCATTTCTTATCAATCTAATGCAGCTAGTCAGGCCCCAAAGTGGGTCTAGATAAAAAAAAATCAAACAGAAATACCCAACCCTTCAAGTTGATCCATTGAGCCTATTGGCACTCAAAATTTCATTCCCATTTTGAGCATCCACTTGAAATTTTGAGAAAGTTAAGCCCTATGAATGCCCATAATTGAATGTGCACTCGGCTGTCCTTTTAAGATCCTTAAGATCCTAAATCTACTTTCTACCCCATTTAATATGCAGAACTCAATCAAGAACCTATTACAGTATACAAATCCACCACATCCTTCAAAATCCTTTAGCCCTTTCACATTTTCTTGCTCAGGGCATGCCTTTTAAAACCTTAGGCAAACTTGAAATAATTTTTAGATTAAGTCTATTTTAAGTTTAAGGTAATCAGGGTTTACATTTTTTTTTTAAATCCAAAAGGTTGTTGTTCAAACTTACAATGCAAGTCTCAGTGGTCATAGATCTTGTTTAGATCGACGGACCATGCATTCCCACATTTTCATTATGTGAGGAACTTACAAAATGTGGGCAAGCGCATAAGCAACGTCTATGCCTTTTGAAGACACAAGGAGATTTCACACAAGCAAAGAGGACAAGTTATGAACACCGTCGATCTATGTGAGATCGACGAATGAGGCATACCCACATTTTCAAGATGAGAGGCAGATAAATATTGTGGGCATGCCACTTTGTGACGCGTGGCATAGTGGGACCCAAGTGCGAAGAAGTAACGATCTCATGGGCGCCGAAGTTTTGAGTGCCGCGGTCAATTTTGTTAGAACATATGCAAATAAAAGGTATTTTCTCATTGGTTAGGATCATTGTGATGGGCCACCTATTATTGAAATTCTGAATCACCATTGATCTAAGAAAGCATCAATGGCTAGCATTTGCCCGCATTATTTTATTTTCGTATGATTTTATAATGCGGGTGAAAAGATTATGGACCGTATTGCAATTAACCAAATCATGCCATTTTTGAAATGTCACATGCTTTGTGATAAAGACACAGTGCAATGGTTGTTCAGGATTTTCTTCATCAACCGTTGATCTTCTTTAGATCAATGGAGGGCGCTGGCTCACATTTTCAAAATGCGAGGAACTTACAAAATGCGGGCAAGTGCATAAGTGACATGTGTGGTAGACTTAATTCATTGATTCAATTCAGATATGTGGTTCTTGCGTGAAGCACCCACTAAAAGTTAAATTGCTCAATTGGCTAATTTTGATTGGGTTTTTCTCGACCAGCTTGCCTAGTGGATTTCAAAGCCGTCATGCTCACATTATCAACTAATACAATTTTCAAGATCGATGGTGCATATTTTACTATTGAAGGTGGTATTATTATGCATATTAATGAGACGTGAAAACCTTCACGTGTGAAAGTAAAGAAGAAGGTGTAACAAGTGAGATTTGCCCAATATCAACTTGTGCGAGTAGAAAATCATGAGTCATCTCTGAATGAAAATGTTATTGTTGAGATTGAGGTAGATTTGGCATGAGTGTCAAGTAGTTGGCTCAAGGGTAAAATGCAGAAGTTATAGAGATAAAAGGAAAGGCTTCAGGTAAAATTTTATATGATAGTCTCTGCATTTCTCAGCCCTGTTGTTTGTTTTTCAAAAGATATTTCTAAAGATTTCACTAAGTCTGAGGGTATGGATAGTGGAAGGATTGTTCCTTGGGAGCAGTGGGTTTTGGGACACTGATACTTTGACAAATGATTTATTTATTTTTAGAGGATGGTTCAGAAAAGGAGAACGGTTAGCTTCATATGCTTGTGTATGGTTTTTTGATAGAGGAAAGCTAGTAATTAGGTGTCGTAGTCAAGACACCAAGGTGGTAAGAAGAAAAAGGAACAAACTTTGTAAGCTAACAACCTTCTCAACAGAAACATCATCTTTTAAACAAATTTTCAAAATATCTTAGTTTGATGCCAGGGTAGCAGAAATATTTGGGACCCTGTGCATAGTTTTGGAAGAGGGTGAGGAAGATTTTATACCTCTGGGTATACTCTTCTTCAATTTTTGTGCATGTTTCCCCTTTTTGTGTCAGTGGATGGCCGTTTTTGGCAAGAAGTTGGTTAAGGAAATAGATGTGGCTGGGGATCAGAGCATCCCTATTTTGTTATTTTTTATAACCACATTGTTTTCTAGCTTCTGTACTACATGCTAAGCAATGATTCTGTTATTTCTGAAGCCTAGCATGATCAGTAAAGAGTGGGAAGAAAAGATGACTCTCATTCAGTAGTCATTGTGACAAAACCCACAGGCCTAGGTTGGTGCATATTCTTCGAAGTTGATTTTGTCATTAATAGGGTGGTCTTAGCATTGGCGCATACAAAAAATCAGTGGTAAACCCGAATCAGCAAAAGGTGGTAACAGAAAAGGAGCTTATAGGAGAATATTTGATCTACATAATGTTCTGTTAATCATTTTTTCTTCTGTCGGCCGTTACAAGCTTAAGATATCTTTTGTAAGGGACACTTGTCAGTTCTCTATGCCTGAAGCTTGTTGCATCTCGCAGTATTTAAGTGAGATCCCAAGGATAGAGAGAGGAGGGGGGGGGGGGATTTATTGGTTGGTTTTCCAAAGTTTTTAGCTCTTGGAACTCTGCTCAGGCTGTGAAAACCATGTACCTAGCATGTCTTGTATGAACAGCATATGGATTTCATAAATAGTTCTGATACACTAGTGTGATCTTGTATCTTGTTTTATGCATTCCTAATGTACTTATTTCAAGGAGATAAATACAATGTGCAGAAGTTCTTTTGAATTTCAATATAATTCTGTGTCCTTTCTTATTGAGTTTGTAATGTTATATGTTCAAGAACAAAGATCTTGAACCTATTTGCAATTGCCCAGTTGTATGTTTGATGTTTTCCTGCTTTTGACTCAAGGAGTCATATAAGTGCTTGTGATTTCAGACAAGGTTGCAGATTCAATTAAAAAAGAATGTGAGAAAGTATGGGTTATATTGGATATTGTTGTCTAATTCATAAGGTGAATAGACTGAACATGAATGTCTTAACATATGGTATATGTCGATTGATGTTCAAGGATGCATATTGAACATGCTGTCTTTCCTCAATAATTAAGTCAATTTTCTCTTTTATGTTGAAAGATATTCAAAGTATAACCCACACTTAGCTTTCCAATTTCATTAGTCATGTCTTTAGCTATTTAATTCTTGTGATCTCCTAGTTAAGCATAGAAGAATTAGGGATTTCATCTACTTTTATAGATCTTGAATATGGTTATTACACTGGTCACATGGTCAGATCTAAAGAGGTTCAACCGCCTAGGTTTTGCAGAGCCTGAAGAAGAAGAAGGGTCATGCCTTATAGTTGGCCTGGTGTCTGAATGGATGTGTTAATAATGGGAGTTAGCTTCCCCTAGATACATTTTGTTCTCATTAGGGTAATTGGAAATGGATAACATTTTCAAACACCAACAAGATGGCGACTCTGTTGGAGAAGCTGTGAAGTAATTCACAGTTAAAAGGATAAGAATCTCTGGTGTATAATTTGAAAATTTCAGTCCTATTCTCAATTGGATTTGGCCCATCCGAGTCACCAAAAAAATGGCGATGCTGCTGGGGATTGTATTGAATCAGATTTAAGACAAGCCTTGAGAATTTGAAAAGAAGAGATTCAATACAGCAGGAGAAGTGCATTAAAAAGTTTCAGCAGTAAATTCTCTGATGTTCTTTTCAGTTTTCTTACTCCAAATCATGCACCCCAGTAAGTTTTATCCATTTACAGTAGTATTTTTCAAGGTTGAATACAAATTTTGTTGCTAAGAGTGTTCATCTTCATTCATGTCAACCGATTGTTGTTTTTAGAACACTGTTGTAATTTAGATTCAAAATTGGTGAAAGATGTTTTCTCTCTTTTAAATGTTGTTAAAAGTTTTGCAACGTTTTCAAGTTGAATTTTTGATTCATATCTATGGTGTTATGTATCATTTTAAAAATCTTTCTCACAATAGTGAGTGGCGACTCTATCTAAAGGATCTTTGAATCATTGTATATCAATGATGTGTAAATTGTTTTCAAGAGTTTTCATGGGAATCAAGCAGATCTGAAAGTTAGATGAATTAGCAAGCAAGAAGAGAGATCTAGTATAATTTTCTAACAAATAAGTCTAGAAGTGTTGCTTGATCTGTTATCACAAGAATTTTAATGATAAAGATGAATCACTACTGTGATTTCATTTCTCTCTTCAATAAGATGGCGACTCTGTAAGGTTATGATCAGTGGTGTGTGGAATTCATGTTAGCACTAGGCCAATCAGCAGATCAGTGGTTTCATACAGCAACACTTGAGGTATTTTATACCTTCATGCAATGTTCTTTCCCATGAAAGTTAGTTCTACATATCTATTCTCCATAAAGTGAAGTTCGAGCACTAAGAAGAGGAGAATAGTTTTATGTTTTATACATTTCACTGGATTTGGTTTCAATTGTTGTTTTAAAGTTGTGAAGTGTATTTGAAGCATTCGTTTGGTAAAGAGTTGTGAAGATCTACTGCAAATTATGAATTCTGAAAGTATTTAATGATGAATGAGTCTTGAGTTGAAGAAGGTCAAGTTTTATCTCATCTAGTATGTAGCCTGTTAGTGAAATTCCTAGATCCATCTCTACTAGGAGGTATATGCCATTGAATTTTAATGGTATCCATGGTTTCTTGAATACTGTTCCTTGTGACCTTAGACAGTATATGCCTAAGTTTGGTGGAAACCATGAAAATTCAGCCAGTCATCATGTTCAGTTGTTTAGTGACTTGGTTGGTGATTTTGAAATTGCTCATGAAGACATTCAGATGAAATTGTTTGTTCAGACTTTAGAGAATGATGCTAGGGACTGGTTTTCAATTTTACCAGCATGTTCAATTTCATCGTATGATGAATTAATGTTAGCCTTCATGATGCAGTTTAGGGAAAGAGTAAGCATCTTTGAATATTTTGATAAGTTTTTGAAAATTGAAATCAGGAATGGTGAGTTAGTTCTTGAATTTAATATCAGATTTGCAAAAATTTTGAGTGAATTTCTTGAAAGTTACAAGACGGATGATCAAATGTGTTTAGTGGTTTATCTCGATGCATTTGATAGGAAGATGAACTATCTGTTGAGAGATAAAGAACACAAGGCTTTACATCAAGCATTCATAATAGCTATAGAGATTGAGAATAACATAAAATATGGCCTAACTCGGAGTTACTTCTCTAGAAATGTTTGCCAGCAAGATGAGATGCAAAGAACAAATCAATGTCATATAGAATCTTTAATTTCAGATCAGCAAATAAGCATTCCTGCTGTTATAAATAGTTTTGTTGAAGATTTAGAAATAAAAACATGTGAACATGAAATCTCTCTGTTGCAAAGAAGAAATGATTCCATTATTGTTGAATTAAATGCACATGTTTGTGGTATTACAACATTAGAATATAAAGATAGTTCACTTGACGAATTGTACATGCCAGAAATAAATTTAGTTGTTTATCCTCCTATTGATAATATGCCTTTGGTTGAGAATGTTATAAACTTTGAAGTTGAAGGATATTCATCTCAGTATGAGGAGGAAGAAACCAAAAGTGATATATCAAGTAATAGAGGTGAAATTGCTGATAAAATATATTATCAGGAGGTGTCATATGAAGCTGATGATGAGAGTCATTACTCAAGTCAAGAAGAGGATAGTGCTAGTGTGTGTTCATCTTCATGTAAATCAGATGCTGATTGGGAAGAAGAAAGTAATGATGAAAGTGAGTGCTCGTATGATAGTAAAGGTATGAATTCTTTTCTTAAATCTGAAGGTGAATTTCCATTTCAGAATTGTGTAAATCAGTTTGAGATTAAAAGTTATGAAGAAAGTGTGTCTACACAATATGAAGACAAAGAGGTTATCCATAAAGACATATTACCTAATTGTGTAGAAGAGTGTCTTGAGGATGAGTGCAGTGATGATCAGTACATGATTTATCCTAAGATTAATGTATCATCACCTATTGGTAAGACAAATGATGATTTTCTTGCAAGACATTTGAATCACCTATATGGAGACAATGAAAGTAACTTTGATCTGTATTCTACTTGCTTCGTTGATGGAGTTGATGTTGAGTCTTCATATGATTCTGATCTTTCTTCTTCATATGCTAAAAATTTCCATGACAGTAATGTTAGAAATGGTTTTAAAGTTTTCACTAATCCGTTATATGGTGAGGAGTTTGATGTTGATCAGCACATCACTTGTCCTAATGTCTACAAAGGTGCTTTGCATGGAATTATCAATCCTCTTTTTGAAGAACACATGGAAATTTCAGATTTAGTTGAGAACGACTTTGATGATGATACCTTGTCTTACTGCTGTAACAAATCAAAATGTTCTTCTTCCGAGTTTGATAGTGAAACTAATGATTATGTAGCATCTAAGGAGGTAAATGACAAGGTGTTTGACGAAATTGTTTTTGAAAATCAGTATGCACCTTGCAATGAGATTTATGATGAACTCTCTAATGTGAAGACTAATCTATTTGCTGATTGTGAAGAACTATTTGAAGATTATGGATTAGTTTCAGATTCTGATGTGGATGACATATGTGAGTATCAGTCAGATTATTCATTTGATTCCTATCTAGTTAGGCAAAGGGATACACATTTTGAAGGTATGAGTGGTCTTTTTTCCCCAAGTTGAATATGAAGCCTTCATATTCAAGAATGATAGCATGCATGAGCCATTGAATGAAGAGGGTTTTCAGTTTCAGTTTGATATGCTTAAGCATGCTGATCAAAACTTTCATAATGAGAAAATGGTTGAGGACGAATTAAGTTTTTACATGCATTATGAAAATAAGAGTGATGATTTTGTTTTGCGAAGTGATATGTTATATAATGATAATATGATTGATGAAGCTGATAGGAGTAGAAATTTTAGTCTACCTCATGAAAGTTCAGATGAGAATCATGTTTATGACAGAGGTAAACAATTTTGTCGAAGTTCGGTGGCTTGGGGTCATTGTTTGTAAATAGTAGAAGTAGATGTTTCCTTGCTTTCAATAAGTTGTTCGAGAGAAGTTTTGTTGTTTTAGGTGTGTGGTCTACTTCTCCCAGAGATCTGGAATCTTACCATGCCCACAAGGGACATGTTTCCCCAAACAGAACCACTGTTGGCACTCAGAATTGCATTCCCATTTTGAGCATCCACTTGAAATTTTGAGAAAGTTAAGCCCTATGAATGCCCATAATTGAATTTGCACTCGGCTATCCTTTTAAGATCCTTAAGATCCTAAATCTACTTTCTACCCCATTTAATATGCATAACTCAGTCAAGAACCTATTGCAGTATACAAATCCACCACATCCTTCGAAATCCTTTAGCCCTTTCTCATTTTCTTGCTCAGGGCATGCCTTTTAAAACCTTAGGCAAACTTGAATTAATGTTTAGATTAAGTCTATTTTAAGTTTAAGGTAATCAGGGTTTACATTTTTTTTTTAAATCCAAAAGGTTGTTGTTCAAAGTTACCATGCAAGTCTCGGTGTTCATAGATCTTGTTCAGATCGACGGACCATGCATTCTTGCATTTTAAAAATGCGAGGAACTTACAAAATGTGGGCAAGTGCATAAGCGACATCTGTCCCTTTTGAAGATGCAAGGAGATTTCATATGAGCAAAGAGGACAAGTTATGAACACCGTCGATCTATGTGGTCAGTTTTGTCAGAACATGTGCAAATAAAAGGTATTCTCTCATTGGTCAGGATTATTGTGATGGGCCGCCTATTATTGAAATTCCGAATCACCGTCGATCGAAGCAAGCATCAATGGCTAGTGTTTGCTCACATTGTTTTATTTTCGTATGATTTTATAATGCGGGTGAAAAGATTATGGACCGTATCACAATTAACCAAATCATGCCATTTTTGAAATGTCACGTGCATTGTGATAAAGACACAGTGCAATGGTTGTTCAGGATTTTCTTCATCAACCATTGATCTTCTTTAGATCAACAGAGGGCATTGGCCCGCATTTTCAAAATGTGAGGAACTTACAAAATGTGGGCAAGTGCATAAGTGACATGTGTGGAAAACTTAAGTCATTGATTCAATTTAGATCTACGGTTCCCGTGCAAAGTGCCCACTAAAAGTTGAATTGCTCAATTGGCTAATTTTGATTGGGTTTTTCTGGACCAGCTTGCCTAGTGGATTTCGAAGTTGTCATGCTCACATTATCAACTAATACGATTTTCAAGATCGACGGTGCATATTTTACTATTGAAGGTGGTATTATTATGCATATTAATGAGATGTGAAAACCTTCACATGTGAAAGTAAAGAACAGGGTGTAACAAGTGAGATTTGCCCAATATCAACTTGTGCGAGTAGAAATTCGTGAGTCATCTTTGAACGAAAAAGTTATTGCTGAGATTGAGGTAGATTTGGCATGAGTTTCAAGTAGTTGGCTCAAGGATAAAATGCAGAAGTTACAGAGATAAAAGGAAAGGCTTCAGGTAAAATTGTATACCATAGTCTCTGCATTTCTCAGCCCTGTTGTTTGTTTTTCAAAAGATGTTTCTAAAGATTTCACTAAGCCTGAGGGTATGGATAGTGGAAGGATTGTTCATTGGGAGCAATGGGTTTTGGGACACTAATACTTTGACAAATAATTTATCTATTTTTAGAGGATGGTTTAGAAAAGGAGAACGGTTAGCTTCATATGCCTGTGTATGGTTTTTTGATAGAGGAAAGCCAGTAATCAGGTGTCGTAGTCAAGACACCAAGGTGGTAAGAAGAAAAAGGAACAGACTTTGTAAGCTAACAACCTTCTCAATAGAAACATCATCTTTTAAACAAATTTTCAAAGTATCTTAGTTTGATGCCAGGGTAGCAGAAATATTTGGGACCCTGTGCATAGTTTTGGAAGAGGGTAAGGAAGATTTTATACCTTTGGGTATAGTCTTTTTCAATTTTTGTGCGTGTTTCCCCTTTTTGTGTTAGTGGATGGCTATTTTTGGCAAGAAGTTGGTTAAGGAAACATACGTGGCTGGGGATCAAAGCATCCCTATTTTGTTATTTTTTATAACCACATTGTTTTCCAGCTTCTATACTGCATGCTAAGCAATGATTCTATTATTTTTGAAGCCTGGCATGATCAGTAAAGAGTGGGAAGAAAAGATGACTCTCATTCAGTAGTCATCATGACAAAACCCATGGGCCTAGGTTGGTGCATATTCTTCGAAGTTGATTTTGTCATTAATAGGGCAATCTTAGCATTGGCGCATACAACAAATCAGTGGTAATGCCAAATCAGCAAAAAGTGGTAACAGAAAAGGAGCTTACAGGAGAATATTTGATCTACATAATGTTCTATTAATCATTTTTTCTTCTTTCGACCATTACAAACTTAAGATATCTTTTGTAAGGGACACTTGTCAGTTCTCTATACCTGAAGCTTGTTGCATCTCATAGTATTTAAGTGAGATCCCAAGGCTAGAGAGAGGAGGGCGGGCGGGGGGGGGGGGGGGGGGGGGGGGGCGTTATTAGTTGGTTTTCCAAAGTTTTTAGCTCTTGGAACTCTGCTTAGGCTGTGAAAACCATGTACCTAGCATGTCTTGTATGAACAGCATATGGATTTCATAAATAGTTCTGATACACTAGTGTGATCTTGTATCTTGTTTTATGCATTCCTAATGTACTTATTTCAAGGAGATAAATACAATGTGCAGAAGTTCTTTTGAATTTCAATATAATTCTATGTCCTTTCTTATTGAGTTTGTAATGTTATATGTTCAAGAACAAAGATCTTGAACCTATTTGCAATTGCCCAGTTGTATGTTTGACGTTTTCCTGCTTTTGACTCAAGGAGTCATATAACTGCTTGTGATTTCAGACAAGGTTGCAGATTCAATTAAAAAAGAATGTGAGAAAGTATGGGTTATATTGGATATTGTTGTCTAATTCATAAGGTGAATAGACTAAACATGAATTTCTTAACATATGTTATATGTTGATTGATGTTCAAGGATGCATAATTCTGGAGTGTAGGATTGCCCAATGGATAAGGCACTAATCATTTATAGGATCATTAAAGTTCTGTTGCATATTGAACATGATGTCTTTCCTCAATAATTAAGTCAATTTTCTCTTTTATGTTGAAAGATATTCAAAGTATAACCCGCACTTAGCTTTCCAATTTCATTAGTCATGTCTTTAGCTATTTCATGCTTGTGATCTCCTGGTTAAGCATAGAATAATTAGGGGTTTCATATGCTTTTATAGATCTTGAATATGGTTATTACACTATTCACATGGTCAGATCTAAAGAGGTTCATCCACCTACGTTTTGCAGAGCCTGAAGAAGAAGAAGGGTCATGCCTTATAGTTGGCCTGGTGTCTGAATGGATGTGTTAAATAATGGGAGTTAGCTACCCCTAGATATGTTTTGTTCTCATCAGGGTAATTGGAAATGGATAAAATTTTCAAACACCAATATAGCCTAATATAATAATTAAAAACTAATTTTATCAGTGATTAATCATCAAAACTGAGTTTACCCTTTTATTTTCAAATTGTGAATTGATGATAGGAAGGCTTATAGGTTGGCTTTAAAAGCTGACTAAAACACCTAATTGAGACTTAAGATCTAACATGCCGGTTCTTTGCTCTACATTCTATTACCCTATAAAATTTTGTGTCATGATGAGACCTAGGTCAATAGATATTGACCATTAGAGTTTCTTTCTCAAAAGTGTTTGCAAGAAAACATGTTGGAAAACCATAGATTACATTTGGTTTTGGCTTTGGAAATAGGTGAAATTGACACTTGGAAGCACAAAAAATGGGGCATTGGTTCATTTTCATGAGGAGAGTATAAATGTATGATTTTGGCTCATGATGAATAATAGGGAAAATTTGGCAAGAGGTCAAGTGGGCTACTTGGATTTGCAAAACTGGGAATAGTGGCATAAAAGTGATTTTCACAAACAAAATGGACCTGGAAAAGTATATAGACAGATTTTTCAAGACATGCAAGCTAGCACACTTAAGGAATTTTCCAAGTCAAATAAAATGGTACAATCTATTTAGTTTCACCTATCATGGATTTAGAGTTATGACATCCCAAATAGGGGTACTAATCAATCTGCACTTTATGACACTAGCAAAACATCATAACGTGCATTTGAAATTGTGTTTGAAAACTAATCAATGGATTTTTCATAAGCTCAAATCTAAAACATAAAAATTATCTAACCTCTAGAATATAATTAAAAAATATTTTTCTCTTTTTGGTCAACTGGGTCGAAGTCATAACTAGTTAAACACGACCTCCAAAAATTATGAACAATTTACATCAGCATGACAACAATAAACAACTAACTTTGAGGGATTCAAAACCTAGTTAAAACATGTTAAAATGAATTGAAATATGAAACATAGGCTCTTTGATATGTGTAGTAAACACTCCCAAAGTGGTGAGTCATGAAACATTACTGGGTGTGAGATAGTCAAATGCAAACTACGCTACTTGTTAATGTTTGACACATAGGGAAAAAATGCAGATTCAAACATTGCTCAAAACAAGACTTCCCGAAATGACTTAGAATGAAAATATATATTCATGGGATGAGTGGATATACTAAATGTAAGGTGTTAGAAAAATTAAACACCTTTTAGGCCTCCAATAGACAACTGGGTACATATGCATTAAATGTGCTTATAGGGGCTCAAAAGTTTGGAATGACACTCAAATCCGGAATGCAATTTTGAGTCCCATCACATGCCATGTTTTCTTTGACACATATTTGTAGTATGAAATTTTTTTCCATAGTGTTAACAATTTGGTTTGTCTTTTGGCTTTGCATTTCTCATTTCTCCATTCTTGGATGATTATGCTTTCTCAGTGCATGAATGTCCTAACCCATTAGAATAGCTTGATGACTTCATAAGTTCTTCAAAATATTTCATTTCTTTCTTGGTTTGTTGAACTGCTCTATAGATTCCATTTCATTCTTCAATATCTCATTGTGAGATTTCAGGTTGGTAATATCCACATCTTTATGATTCAGTATTTGATTTGCAGTCATTAGTTGATTCATCAAAGCCATTTGTGTAGTAGTGAGCTTTTGAAAATCTGATAACCTTTCATCTAGTCTAGTGGCCATTACCCTCTTTTCATCTCCTACCATAGTTTTATCTTCTTCAAATTTCTTTCTTTGTTTAGTCACTTCACATAGTCTCACTATTTGGATTTAATGTTCTCTTTTCAATGCCCTTATCTCTTTATTGAGGAGTTTTTTATTTTCAAGTAGTTTAGTAGATGCTTTGTCATTAGAATTGATTTGGCCAAATAGTCCTTTTGTTTCAACTTCTTCATAATAGAATTACTTTATCTGGATGACAATTTCCTTTCTCCTTTTTAGGGAATCCTTTAGATCTTGTCTTATCTGCTCTATTTTTTGCAATGTGAGTTAGATGTTGATCACCTGATTGTAAATAGTCTTGTCCAATTTGAAACCCTTCATCTTCCAAGACTTAATCTCCAAGCCTTTAAGCTTCCTTTAGAGAGCCAATATTTTGATACCAATTATTTATTTATGGAGGAGTAAACTATATAGCAAGAGGTGGGGATTAAATTAGAATCTATAACACTTTATACCTTTTCACAGATTTATCCACATCCAATAATAACTTGTGCCTGTAATATAATAAATGTAAACTTGTTGTAACATGTAAATCAATTCAATAACATGCATGAAAGTAATAACACATAACACAATATTATTTACCCAAAAACCTCCATGGTGTAGGTAAAAATTGGGTGGGGATAACACGCACAAATCTTCACTACTGTAGTAATAAAGTTAACCAGTTAAGGTTACAATATTTGACCATAATATATGATCTACTTAGTGAGGATTCTATCCTATTAAAGATTTAAGAAATTGTTAGCTTTCACTTGGTTAGAGGATTTGATGCCTACTCCTAAGTAAGGACTCTATTAACAGATTTACAAAGATATGTTAAGACCACTCTGTTAAGAGATTTACCTTGATTCAAGTCCATTTAAACTTTCTTAGTACATGACTCTCAATTTTCTCTACAAGATAATTTTGAGGCTTCTCCTTACTAACTGATGCTCTCCTCTAATCTAATACTCTTGTCTTTCCCTTCCACACTCACTTCTTATGAACAAGTCACTTATTCTATTAGATGATAATAAAACCATTGAATGACTTCTGATATTCTTTTTTCTTCTCTTCACACATAGACTATCACTTCCTTGCTCACTCTATCTTCCTCTCTCTATAATCTAGGTTAAAATCATTGCTATATAAAGATTCCATGAAGAGTCTTCTAGATGTTTCTATGTTTTCCCTCTTCATCTTGATTGTTGAACATACACATGGGAATATATGATCCATGCCATGTAAATGTTCTATAACAACTTAAAAAAGTATTAAATGTTCTATAACAACCTCTTCAAAACTTAAACATACCTTCCAAGTTGGCCTACTAATCATTTTTCCTAAAACTCTATTCCATTCCTAACTTTTATATAAACTCTGCATTACTTAACCTCTACTATTACTAGTGCTTGGCATTGTTGTTGCTCAACCTTTATTGACTTCCTGAAGCTTGACATATACTATGCTTGAAACATACTATATCACTAGGTACTTATATACTTGGAATTATACTTAGCCATTGATGACTTGCTCAATCATTGAAAGCGTTTGGTCCATATACCATACTTGACTTTTATACAATTACTCAGGACATACTATGTTATGTACATGACTCAACCTATGTAGAGTAGGTCAATCACAGTGATGACCTTCTAACTTTTCCTAGTAAATGACTAAGTGACTAACACTAATAGACAACAAAGGTTATAGATATCAACATCAAGCCCCTAGGAAGACTATGTTGGCACTCAAAATTGAAGCACTAATTTTGAGTACCATTCTAAGAATTGAGTCAAATTGAGCCCCTATAAGTGCTTTTCATGAATATGTACCCATATATCATTTTGAGGCCTATGAAGTGTTTCATGCTTTCCACACCTTTCATTCAACATATTTTTGCATTCCATGATGATAAGTTTCTTTTGGACATTTCCACCCCCCCCCCCCCCCCCCCCCCCCGATTCAACCCATTACTAATAATTGATTTGAGAGACCTTCATTGGGTTATATTCTTTATTGTGGGTTAACACATGTTTTGGGTAGTATGCGTGTTATCTATTTTCACTATTTCAGAAAGGAATTTTCATGCCCATTTAGAAATAGAAAAATTCACTATTTTAGAAGTTCGTTTCTCTTGCCTTCATGAAATAGCAAAATTAGTTTGTGATAAATGGGTTGGTACCATGTGGTAGTGTGCAAAATTTGTGTGTTATCCCATTTTGCCATTTCAAAAAGGCATTTTTTGGCAACCCATGTAATAGCTAAATTATATGTTGTTCTTCCATTGTGCATTGAAAATTGTATCTGTTGTCCAATTTCAGGGATTCCTTCATCAATGGTTGTGTTTTAAGCATTCATTGGGAGATCTTTTATAGCATCTAGGCTGTCCATTTCAAATGGATGATTTATATTGATGGTTTATTTTTTTGGTGGAAAATTAGATTTTACCTATGTAGGTCAATTGTATAGGTGTATGCAGGTGGTTAATGTGCGTATAATCCCACCCCTCATTTTTTGGCATAGATTTTGTTTGTTCCACATTGAGCGGGTGGTGACTCTTTATGTTTTTTTAATAAACACCACTCACATATTAGATGTCAAAACTAGCTCACTTAAGACAAAGGTTCAAGGTCATGTGTGTGGGGCCTACAACTAATTGAAGTACACAAATAAGTAAATTTTAAATGAAAATATAGGACAATCTAATGACTAGACATATGACTTAGTAACTAGATAACCAATGGTAGAGTGCTATATGACACATTTATCGAGGAGTAGTGATGTGGCAATGATGACATGTGCACACTTTGAGGTGAGTGACATGGTAGAAGTGGACACATGTCACATTGTCACATTCTTGTGATGACATGGCATAAATTTGAGTGTGTATACGACAAAGCAAGAGATTCACACATAGCACTAGATGTTGAAGTGTTGATTTTTCAAATGGACACACCAAATTGCACCATGTGGTAGGAATTGATGGTATTGTAATGTTACCATGGGGAGTTGCTCAGAAGTTAAGAAAAGTGACATAGTGACAGGCTACCATGTGGAAACATGCAAAGATGAGGTGTTGATCCATGGACCAATTACATGGCACCACATGGCACCTAGGTGGGTTGCTGACTGGATGGATGACTGCAAAGTTCAGCAAATGAGAGAATGATACATGTCAAAGACCTGGACAACTAGGTTTAACTTAAATTCAAATGAGAGGGAAAATTAGAAAGTTCAAAAAAATTATTTAGTTTATTCCTTTTTAGGTTTGAATGTGCATCATCATTTAAATAAAAATGAGTTTTATCATATACTTACAACTTTAGCATAAATATAAATATTTGCAAGAATTTAGGCCTATGAATCAATTTTAAACCTAGAACTTCTTTTGGCTTTCTTAGGTGTACTTCTTAAGTGAGTATAGGATTATCATATATCAAAAAAAAGATCTTAGAATCTAGTTTCTATATCTACTATCAATTTTTTTTATAGGTATTAGCTGGTAAAAGTAATATCAATTTTTGTCTGAGGTTCTTCTTATGTAACTGTATTCTGGCATGAGTAGTTTAGATTTAGTTTGTGGCTAAATAGTGAAGTGGTTATTTGAAAAAATTGGAGAGGATCCTATTGTTGATGTTATTTTTCCTCCATATCATTTTGGTGGAACTTTTAGTAGAGTTTTGGTAGAAAATAGGATATTTGATCAAGAAGAGTATTGTCAGCATTCTTTGAGATATTTTCAGTGTTGGTTATGCACAATGATGGGATTTTCTAGATTTTAGTGGAAGAGAGAAGAGAAAAGTTTGGATTTAACAGATTGAAGAATTCCAAGTGGAAAAATGGAATCATTAGATTAGATCCAAGATTTCTTCTTCTTTTATACCTTTCTTTCTTCTTTCATGGTATAGGGTTGGTTCCAGTCTATTGAGTAGAGCTCTAGCTATGATTCCACCATTCTTTAGAATTTTCTTTGTTATGAAAATTATTGTAATTTATTTAAGCATTAGATAATAAAATCATCTTTTGTGTATCTTCTAGGTTATTCCATACTCTTAATATATTTTGTTTCAAGGAAATAAATAGAAAGATTCTTGCTGAAAGTTTCTATCTAAATCTTGTCTCCTTTCTATGGGTTTGTGATTTTCTGTTATATATGAACAAAGAACATATTTTCTAGTTGCAACTTGATTTTAAGTTGTATTCCATTATGTATTTATATATTGTGTCAAAGACTTGAGTAAATGCTTAATATGCATTGACAGAATTGCAAGGTTCATAGAAGGATTTGGTAAGAATAAGTTTCATTTTGAAGATTGACATCTATTTACAAAGTGAATGGATATATCATAGTCATAGATGTATTTTCTTACTTTTTTGATGGCCAATATATAAGGGACTAATCAGCTAGGAGATGGCATATTTCTTGTTGTTACATATGTGGATATGTTGATTTTAAATCAGATCAATCATCCATTTTCCCTTTCATGTTGTAGAGCTAAAAGAATAGCCACACCTAGCTTATCAATCTCATAGGTTATGTGATTATCTATTTCATATCTATGTCATTTTCATAAGCAATAGAAGGATTTGGGGTTTTATCTACTTTATATAGACTCAGAACTATGGTTTTCCATTGGTCACATTATGGAGTCTAAGGTTTACCCGCGTAGGTCTGGTAGAGCCTGAAGAAGGAGTTTTCCTTATAGTTGGCCCAAGTTCTATACAAATGCATTCACCATAGGAGTTAGCTACCCCTAGGTGCACTTTTCTTCAGTTATTTGGTTATTCAAAATTTGTTAAATAAGGAACTAAACGACTATCCATAGCACCAACCAAGACCATCACAACATATGATAAGGTCCCAATAACACTAGTAGAAGGTATATACCTAAGAAGAATCCCCTAGCAGTTAACTCAATCCTAATAGACAATGAATCTAGCATGTGACTCATGCAAAGCCCCGATGAACTTTGGAGCTTTAACGATTGATAATGCCCTATCCATTGCACCCATAGTAGCAACAGAAACTAGTGAAACCTTAGGGACACCATTAGCTAAAGATGAATGTATAGGACTAGAAGAAAATCAAGCCCTTGTAGTAGATGACATAGACTCAAGAGATGAATTAACACCAACCGCAACAATAACCCCATCTACAACCCCAACCTCTAATATAATGCCAACATGAAGATAAACCCTAGAAAAAGAACTACTAGCCTTAGCAGACAACCTATCATCAAAAAATTCTAAAATACCAACATCAACCCTGATAGATGTCACAACACTAGTAGAAACCCTAGTAGAAGTACAACTAGTTAGATCCATTAGAGAAAATTGTTATAAATTAAACTCCACCATCACAACTTTGGGGAGAAGGGAGGTTGAATCATTTCTTATGTGCTAATTTATATTAATCATGATTTATTGACTATATTTAAAAATAATTATCTCTTTTTCATAGTTACAAAGAAAGAGACTCATCCTTATAACATGATCCTTGTTTGGATATGGCTCTTATTTTCTCTATCACTGTAAGTTGAAGAAGGAACTGGCTTATGGTTATATTCCTCTACTTTTATTTTATTTTTACTATGTTGTATACATGTTATATTGATTTAATGTTTGTAAATATGCCATTATTTTATCTAACTAGAGATTCTAAAAAATGGTAGTTAGCCATTCTGTTGATCTTTGTGCTGTCAAACCAAAAATATACTTCTTCATCTATCTTACGTGGCATTTTTGCACTTTCTTCTAATTCTACTACCTCTGGGGAACCATGACATTTCTTTTTTATAAATTTCTAATATACATGAGTTATCATATGGTTATACTAACCCCTAAGTCAATATACTCCTTTTGTGCTCTCTTTTGTGATGTGTTCATTTCACATGGTTTACCCTTATTGGGGACATCTCAAAGTGGAAATATTTCTCATGGGTGCATGTATGCTTATTTCAACCCATTTCTTCCATTAAGACATTTTTAATTTATGTAACATGGGAGCATAATACTACGCTCCTTGTTTTTCACTTACACACACATTGATTCAATATAATCTATTGTAAGAGATGGTTAAGGGGATAGTACTTTCCTTTTATTTATCTTTATATTATCATTTCGTTATGTATTATTTAGAAAATCCTTGGAATTATCCTTTCCTTCACCCTCTTGGAGATAATACTTTTTCTTAGCATGATCCATAGTAAGACAATACCTTATTGGATGCCAACCTCTCTCTCTCTCTCTCTCTCTCTCTCTCTCTCTCTCTCTCTCTCTCTCTCTCACTCTCCCTCTCACTCTGTCTCCCCAAGATCTTTTATCTTATTTTTATAATTGATTGGGATATAAGTGTTAGAAAGTAAAGCCCGCCAATATAACTAAGAGGGGGTGGGGGGTGAATCAATTATCAAACTATTATAACAATTATCAACCTTATTAATCCTTATGCATGTGAAAAATATAACTGACAACCATAACAAGATACTCACACACAATAACACAATATATGTTAACTAGGGAAAACCCTAGTGGGGATGGTACCCAAAAAATAATGTACTAATATAAATGTTCCTTGTTAGAGGATAGACTCTATTAGGAGTCAGTAAGTATATTGAGTAGATATTAGTCCTTGTTAGGATACTTTGAATCCCTATTAGGATACTCCAACCCTATTAGGAGTTGTGCCAACCTTGTTAAGAGTTGTAGAAGGTAGATGGACCCACTATCCAAATAGCTTCAAGGGCAAGACCACCAAACTCACTCTCCAACTTGTCTCCATATTATTCCTTGCACAATAATAGAAATGAAATGTACTTGTAATTTCTCTATCCTGTCAACCAAAATTTCTATTTTGATCTTGTTACTAGATCACCAACCTCACATCCAATAATCCCTTGGATTAGTTACTCAGATTTACCAAATACTC
This sequence comes from Cupressus sempervirens, assembly GCA_028749045.1. Taxonomy (NCBI): domain Eukaryota; kingdom Viridiplantae; phylum Streptophyta; class Pinopsida; order Cupressales; family Cupressaceae; genus Cupressus; species Cupressus sempervirens. The sequence continues at coordinate 839,643,324 of CM053785.1, read as the reverse complement.
TGCTCTTGTTTGCATAGTCCATAGTTGATCTAAATAACTCTCACACTTTACCAAAAAGAAAATAACCTTCCTTTATACCATGTCCTCAAAAAAATTCCTTCAATTGGCCTTAAGGCTTTTCCAATTAATTATAATAGGACCTCTTTAAGATAATTATTAATTTTATACTTACACAACATTGTTAGCTCAAAATCTTTATAACTTGTCACATGTGTGACCTTAGAGCTTGTTCACTCATTGACAACATCATCAAATTGTCTTCTATCACTGTCTAACCTCACATAGCATGGTTCTGTCTTTGTTAGGAGATACAATCCATTCATTAGAAACTACTTCTTAGGAACTTTATTTGTATATTTCTCACTATAAATAAACTATATCTTCTACATATATTTGACTCTCTATATGTGTACTTAACCACATCATCAAGACATAGTTTAGAACATGACCTTAATCATGCTTCACATAATCTTTAAAACTTAGTCTATATAACCTCGTTCTCTCTTTGCTACTCTACTAGTCTTCATAGAAACTATACTATGTTGACATCAATGACAAACACAATGTTGAATGCAACATTCCAATCATGGTAACAATATCTCACATGTTCTTGTGATACTTAGGGAACTCCCCAAAATAAATATTATCAACATTCATGCTAACAATTAGTCACTTGGAGAAATTATGTTTCCTTATCTCCTTGACCTTGATAATATTTCTCTAATGCATTGACCTAATTTATTATAATAATGGGTTCTTCTTACACTCACACTAATTTAGTGGCTTAATTTACCATCCTCAAAATTTGGCACCCATATTTAGATGCTCTATTAGGACCCATTTTGGTGATTTCAATATCTAATGTCCATTACTCTTGATCTTATAAAAATGGTTCTTCTTTAACCTATCATCCTAAACCTAGTTCAAATTTGCATTGATTTTCTTATGTACACAAAATTATAGACATTATGTTCTAACTTAATTTCCCTCAAATTTTCTTGGAGCCCTATGTTAGGGTTATTGTTAGAAATTAGACCTCATGGTCTTCTTGATTTAGTTTTGAACCCTAGTATATAAGATGAATTATATAAAAACTCCATCCCTCATCATTTTGGTAACCACAATCAAGACCCATTACTATTCTTAAACATTCAAGCATTCAATCGATTAGATTCAAGGTTTGAAGGAAATAATCCAAGATCTAGTTTTCATTCAATCCTATAAGGGATATTCAAGGGAATATTTTACATTGTATAAATTGTCACTCCCATGAAGGAGAAGTAGAGGAGTTCACAATCAAGATAGGATATCCTTCCTTCCATCTACAATTATTTTCCCTTCACTGTAAGCCTTTATCAAGCATATCTACATAAAAGATCTAGAAATGACATTCATTGATCAATCCATTTATTTGGAAATCTTTGAGTCCTTTTTATATTCCAAGGTTAACACCTTTAACTAAATCAATGATCAATCATCTTCATGAAAATGATTGATTTCTACATTTGGTCATGAAGTCTTGTGCAAGGTGAATCAAACATTTACCTTTCTACATAAATTTCTTTATTTGAATTCTTTTCATTTTCAAGGTTGATTCCTTAATAGGGGTTTGAAAGAGGAGAAACTCGTCAGAAATAGATAATACTAAGAGGGGGTGGAGGTAGGTGAATCAATATTCTACAAAATTTTGAGCACAACTGGATATTATTAATTACTTTGAAAAATGCATATGAAAGTAAACCAATAATGTTGGATAGTAAATAAATCCATACATAAAGAGAACACATAACACCTTTTTTTTTTAACTAGGGAAATCCTAGTGAAGGGAAAACCCTGGTGGGGATGACACCCACAAAATGATCCACTAAACAAAAGAACCCTATTAAGGATATTGGCCCTATTAGTAGTCTATGAATTACATATAATGTCTCAGTCCTTGTTAGAGGACTAGGCCTTGTTAAAAGCTTCAACCATGTTACGAGTTTCTTCCACCCTATTAGGAGGTGGTGTTACAAATACATATGTATGCAAGAAGAGTCCACTACCCAAACATGTAATTTTACAATTTAGTGCCTTAAACAAAATAAGATAGATACAATAACCTCTTATCTATTGTCTGTTATACTTCACATATCTCTGATCTTACATCAAAATTCACATCATGGGTGTCTCATATAAGTTTTCATGTCACATTCTTAGTTTGTATATAAACCATATAATTTTCATCCACATAACATATAATACACATTACTTTTACATACTTTGTAACTAGTGATCTCTTTACTTATACTCTTTTCTTTCACAAAAATCTAGTGCAATCGGCTTAATAATTTCACACATCATGCTAACTTAGGGTTAACATCTATGATTTTTTCCCTAAACAATTATGTTATTATTTTGTGACCAAAATAATTCCTTAACTAGTTATCAACCCTTTTTTGTTGTAATCTATTATGTCTAGTTCTTTGCCTTTACTAGTGTTTTACCTGTAACTTCATTCATACTATCTGTACTAATTTGCATACTTAGGTACATCATCATGAAACTATGGTCTACTTTTCCTTAACTACATATGTTGATTACCATTTTAAACTTCACAATACTAAATTTTCCTCTGAAATGATATTAAAATTGTCTAACACTTAGACAATTTTCTATCTCTAATCATGGATTCTTTAGTTGTATGTTCTACATTCTATTCTACAATTATATGTTTCCATAAATGAAAACCCTTAATCTTACTAACTTAGCCATATTTCCAACAATCTCCCCCTTTGGAATTGATGGAAATATATGGGAAAATTGGCTAAGTTCCAAAAATGTTACAATTTTTTTCTCAGAATTGGCCTTACAAATTTTCAAAATTACAAAATTGTGGATCATTACATATTACCATCTTTAGTTTATACTTTCTTATACTAATACTCCCCATTTCATTATACTTTATACAATTTTCCTTTATTCTTCTCCCCCTTTAAAATCAATGACAAAGGTGGAAAAACTTAATACATGTAAAAAATTTAGTTCATTACCTCCCTACTATGTTGATAGGTGAGAAATATATTCTCTAAAGTTGACTGTTAGACCCTTTATATCATTCTCCCATTAATCCTTTACTCCTCTTGAGATGTTGACGAGAGTGCATAATCCATAGTATGCAATCTCCATGACAATTAAATCTAAGTAGATAAAGCTATCAAATGATGTCCTAACTAATAGACATTCTTTCAACTGACATTTAATTGTGCTCAACTTCACTAATATGTGTTCTTTGATAAGTGAGAACCTCTTTGTAATCCTTGTCTTTCTATATTCTAAAAGGCTTATTTCATGACATGCACTACTAACTTTTGTTTCAATTGTTTCAATCATTACACCAGGTTGACATACCTAATACTTCTCAATGTTTCTTATTAAGTTCATCCTCAATGTCTTTTGTGAAAATGAAAGAAATTGTACACTTTGCATACAAGGTCTTTCCTTCGTGATCTCATTTTCTTAATGTCTTGATACAAGTATCAAGAGTCAATAAATGATTTTTGATGTTTTGACAAACAATTTCAAACATCTTTGCATCATACTTGGCCTGATCTTGTGTTATTGCATCTTTTGAAAAACTTGTGAATTCAACATCAAATGATTGAATCACAACCTTTTCCCTACCTTCAAGGTCAAAATCAAGTGAATTTATAGTCAAATCTCCTTGTATCTTCTCAGTTATTTCCATGAAATTTTTTTGCAAACTCTTTATCTACATTTTCTTGTTGATAATTTTGCTAAGTGATGATATCAATTCTGATTAATCATCATCATCTAAGCTACTGAGTGTTTCAAGGGTAAGAGAAGTGCTAGGTGCACTTTATTTTCCCTTATTTCTTTGTTCCTCTTCTTTTACCTTCTTCTCTTCTGCTATCTTTTCTTCTTCCTCTTTTCTCTTTTTCTCTTCTTCTTCCTTCCTTCTCTTTTCTTCCTCTTCTCTCTTCTTATTATTTTCTTCTTCTCTTCACTTCTTTTCTACCTCTTCTTTCCTTTCCATTTCTTCCTCTCTTCTCTTTTCCTCTTCTTCTTTCTTCCTCTTCTTTTCTTCTTCTCTCATCTTCTTTTCTTCCTCCTCTATTTTCTTCTTTTCTACCTCTTCCTTGTTTTGGTGTTTCAAAACTACCAAGTAATAAAATACTTGATACCAAGATGATGAAGAAAAACTTAGTCTAAGGGTTAGCTACCTCCTATGTTCAACTAAGAATTCCTCAAATCTGGACCCAACTTCAACAAAACCACAAGGATTTTCTACTTTTTAGGTTTTGCAAAACAAAGGTGGGTGCACCTGAGGGATAAGAGGGCTCAATACTAGATATTATCTTCACACTTCATTCATTTATTAATATTATGTTATAAAACTTATTCCCTATAGTAGATATTTGGTCACAATTCTTCTTAGATTTACAAATAATTTTGAGCACCAACAGCTAACCACAAAATAGAAACTAAATGCAACCAAGTATTGACTAGCTATTATATTCTTCATACATGAAAGTAAATTTGATTCAAAATTTGAATATATGCTTCACGCAATTCTATGATCCCTTCTCATGAAAACTAACCAAAATGATCAATGCCCTATCCATTGGGAATTAAAGTCTACCCAACAATTTTTGATCTAAAAAATTGCATTACAATCATTATTATCGGCAATTTACCCTAAACCTCATTCTTATGCATATCCTTCTTATTGACTAGAAATTCTATAACCTTACTGAAGAATTTACTTAATTCATTAAATTAAAAGCAATAGCAAACTGATATACAACTTATCCTAGTTGTATTAAATTGAATAAGCTTTTCTCCCACAACCTCAAAATAACTAGTTAATAACAATGGAAACAAGATTTAGAGAAAACATATATGATGGTAACTCTCCTTTGTATTAATTTTCTTTGAAAATCACAACACTGATGTAAAACTTAGAACAACTCAACACAAGACAACATGATCCTTAAATGTTGATGTATTCTCATATTTCTAGTAAAAAATACATCACAAAATTAGCATGAAGAACACTAAACCGAATGTAACCCTAGCAAAAACTAAAAGTTACATAAGAGTTCAGACTATTTCTCTAGCCTTGGGATCTCATTTATATAGCATGAGATGCGACAAGCTCTAGCCTTAGAGAAGAATGAAAATTGTCCTTAAGAAAAAAATATATTACAAAAAGGTTAATGTCATAAAAGACAAAAATTAGTGCAACGAAATGTTTACATCATGAATATTCCTTTTGTGGGACCACTTTTGTTGTGGCTTCTTTTTGTTGAGGAACTTCACTTGATGATTGGCCTTGATGAAATTTATCATTCCTTAGACTGTGTGACCATTGGATTTACCTATGATGGACCATATTTTTATATTTTAAAGTTGATTCTAACTCATGGTTCTCCATCTAGGTCATCATGTACTAACAAACCAATAATTACAATTGATTCTTTTGTTGCCAAGTCATTAGTTTAAACTTTAATACTTGTTATTGTAGTTGATTTTTTATCTTCTTCTTCTTCTTCTTCTTTAATTGATGCATCAATTATTTTTAGTCCATATTGGTCCACCTCATCTTCATTAGTTACTTTTGATACCAACTGATTTAATTGTACAAGATCTACATCCACTTGTTGAAAAGTGTGTCATTTGGCCACTTAAAATTCAAGATTTCCTATTGCTTCTTTAGAGCATCTTCTCCTATTTTATTTATTTCAAAAAACTCCCTTTTTAAAGAATCAAAGAATATTTTAACTTTAAAAAATTCCTTATTTTGTTTTGGACAACCATGCATGCCCCTTTTCATTTATGACCCTACTAAATATAAGACATATTAAATCATCCAATTCTTTGGCCTGTCTTTCAATTTATCTATAGTCTCGAGCACATGAGGGAAACACTCAAAGTTTTTATCAAGATACTTTGAGAAATAGTTTATGATTCTCTTCTACAATGCAATTCTTTTATCATCAATATTAGAGAGGTCATTGGTCATGTCAAAGGTTTTCTCTATTTGCTCACAAGATAGACTAATGACTAAGAAACATAAAAGAGTGACATCGATGTCCCTGTTATTCCATATTTTCATAATTGGTTTCAAAGAAACCTCATTAGTTTTCAGCTCATTCCATATATTCATTAACCTTGAAAATTATTCATAAAATGTAGGCCAACCAATCTTGTCTACCAGATACATAACTATTCTTCTTATTTTGTCCCCATACTGGATATCCAATTCCACATGTAATGCCCATAATATGTCCTTTTCTTCCTCAAACTCTTTTGTTGTATAGAATTTGGGTCTTTGTGGGGTATCTAGTATATCTACAAGGGGATTTGACTTGAAAGGTTCAATCGGAGGATGAGGATAACTAATCCTGGGCTAGCTAGATTCTCCCACTTTTATTTTTCCCAATTGCTTGTCCATTTGTGAAGACCCTCCTTATAGAAATATCGTGAGAATGCTCGAAATAACAGAATACAAAGTGATAGCAGAACTCAGAATGAATCTACTGATCGCAGGCCACTTCGAGGGGGTAACCTCCTTTGAGCAAGCTCAATACAATAAATTCGTCCGTGCCCATCAAGGGCCTCAACCTATTCTTATATACTAGGTACGATCTAGAAAAGTAATACTACCTATGCATGTGGGATAATAAAATATACTCACGGGACGACTTACAAAGCATATGCGTCCAACAACACTACTCTAAGAAAATACACAGAAGGAACACACAGGTTCCTAACATCCCCTCTCCCTTAGAAAAAAGCTTTGTCCTCAAAGCTTAAGGTGTGGAAATTGTTGTTGAATCTGAAGAAGGGGTTCCCAGGTAGCATCCTCTGGTTGCATGCCATGCCACTGAATCAAGACCTCAGAGATGGAGCGAGAGCGAAGCTGGCGAGTGCGCTGGTCAATGATTGCCACCGGCTCCAGGATAATGGATCCTTCCGTATCCATTTCAGGGAGAGTAGTTTGTGCTCTGACAGTGGTACCCAGAACTTTCTTTAGACAAGAAACATGAAAGACTGGATGAATGCGGGAAGAAGGAGGAAGTTCCAGTTTATAAGCAACTGAACCAATCTTCTGCAAAACCTTATAAGGCCCATAAAATTTTGGGGCCAGCTTATGACGCCCTTTCAGCTTTAGGGAGGATTGTTTGTATGGCTGTAGACGAAGAAAAACCATATCCCCAACTTGAAATGAGCGCTCAGAACGGTGTTGATCTGCTTGCTGTTTCATCCGATTACGGGCCATGTGAAGATTATCCTGTAAGGTACGAAGAATCTGATCCCTACTGCGGAGAACTATGTCAACTGCCTGGACTGGTGAGCTGTTGGGAGTGTAGGGAAGGAGCACTGGAGGTGCCTGACCATAGACTGCTTCATATGGAGTCATTTTAGAGGCAGTGTGGTAAGAGGTATTGTACCACCATTCAGCTAAAGGGAGCCACTTGGCCCGCTGATGTTGCTGTTCGGAAGTGAAACAACGAAGATAAGTTTCCAAGCATTTATTGACAATTTCAGTTTGACCATCAGTTTGTGGGTGATAGCCCGAACTCATCTTCAGTTTGGTGCCAGTTTTCTGAAACAGTTCAGTCCAAAAATGACTGGTAAAAGTTGCATCACGATCAGAGACAATGGAAGAAGGGAGTCCATGAAGACAAAATATCTGGTCCATGAAGATTTGTGCAATAGAGGAGGCAGTATAGGGGTGGCTGAGGGCACAAAAATGACTATATTTCGAGAGACGATCAACCACAACCAAGATCACTGTCTTGCCACCGGATTTAGGAAGCCCTTCAATGAAATCCATAGAAATATCAGTCCAAATCCATGTAGGGATGGGCAATGGTTCGAGCAAGCCAGGAAGGAGGGTCGTTTCACCCTTGTGGCGTTGGCAAGTATCACATTCAACCACCATCTGTTGAATCGTCTATTTCATCCCTTTCCAAAAGAAGTTTCTCCTTGCTCGCTCATAAGTTTTGAGGAAGCCTGAGTGCCCTGCTGAAGGAGAAGCATGGAGTTCATAAAAAATAGCCTGATGTAGAGCTGGGTTCTGAGGAAGCACTAGCCGACCCTTGTATCGAAGAGAAGCACCATCCCAAGAGTAATGTGGTATAGCAGAAGGATTATTGGCTAGCTGGTGAATGATTTGAGATAAAGAAGAGTCACTGTCATAGCCCTGCTGAATAGACGCTAACCAATTGGGAATGGGCATAGAAATAGCGGAAAGGGAAGCTTGATTATCAAATGTGCGAGAAAGAGCATCTGCCACAATATTCTCCTTACCCTTCTTGTAGGTGATCTCATAATCATACCCCATGAGTTTGCTGACCCATTTCTGTTGTGTAGGAGAGGATACCCGTTGTTCCAGGAAGTATTTCAGACTTTGGTGATCGGTTCTGATGCAAAAATGACTCCCTAAGAGGTATGGCCGCCACTTCTGTACAGCATGCAAAATAGCCATCATTTCTTTTTCATAAGTAGAGAGGGCTAGATTCTTACCAGAGAGGGCTTTGCTAGTGAACGCAATAGGATGGTCATCTTGCAGGAGAACAGCACCCAATCCATTGCCGCAAGCATCACTCTCAATAGTGAAGGGTTTGGAAAAATCTGGCATCGCGAGAATAGGTGTACTACACATAGCCTGTTTCAGTTGTTCAAATGCAGTCTCAGCAACAGGGTTCCAGGAGAAGGCATCCTTTTTTAATAGAGTTGTCAATGGTGCTGCAATTTTCCCGTAATCTTTGACAAACTTGCGGTAGTAGCCAGTCAACCCCAAAAAACCCCGAAGGCTCTTGAGAGTTTTAGGATGTGGCCAAGTTTTCATGGCATCTATTTTTGTAGGATCCACCCACACTCCATGGTGTGCAACAATATGCCCGAGATACTCCACTTCCTCTTGGCCAAACACACATTTAGATAGTTTTGCACAAAGTTGATGACCAGAGAGAAGTTGCAAGACAAGCTCCAGATGATGGAGATGCTCAGCCCAAGTTTTGCTATATATGAGGATATCATCAAAGAAGACCAGAATGAATTTCCGGAGGTATGGTCGAAATATGTTATTCATCACTACCTGAAATGTTGAAGGAGCATTCGTGAGGCCAAAGGGCATGACTAAAAATTCATAGTGACCATCATGTGTGCGGAAGGCAGTTTTAGGTATATCCTCCTCATTAACCCGAATTTGGTGATACCCAGAACGAAGATCTAACTTGGAGAAAAAATGAGCCCCATGAAGTTCATCAAGAAGTTCATCAACAACTGGAATGGGAAACTTGTCCTTTATAGTGAGATGATTAAGTGCTCGAAAATCAATGCAGATTCGCCATAACCCATCTTTTTTGCGAACAAGAAGAACTGGAGAAGAAAAGGAACTGGTACTAGGGCGAATAATACCTTGCTTCAGTAAGTCACGGACAAGTATCTCGATTTCGGTCTTCTGATGAAATGGGTAGCGGTAGGGCCTGATGTTGGGCGGAACACTGCCAGGAAGGAGCTGAATATGGTGGTCCTCTGGACGAGAAGGAGGTAATCCCACAGGTTCAGCAAATATACCAGAATACTTGTCCAAAATGTGTTGGAGATCGGCAGGAGTGCTAGAGACTGCTGATGGCTGCATCTGAATGGAATGGAGCTGAGCGATGACACCATGTGAATTCTTCTTAAGAATTTTTTCCATACGGTGTGAACTGATGATGCTGAGAGACCCTGGTTGTAAGCCTTTCAAAGTGTGTTGGTGCCCCTCGGCGAAAAACTGCATCCAAAGTTCAGCAAAATCCCAGAGAATGGGGCCAAGAGTGCGTAACCATTGGGCACCCAAAACCACATCACAGCCACCTAAGGGTAAGGCAAACATGTCAGAGCGCATGTTATAATCTCCAATAGAGAGACGCACATTGCGACATTTCCCTTTACAAGGTAAAGTGCCCCCATTGGCAATCATGACTTCAAAGCTAGAGCAGGGATGGATAAAGCAATCAGCCTGTTTGGCTATTCGTGGATCAATGAAGTTATGAGTGCTACCAGAATCAATGAGTATAGTAAGAGGGATCTTCTTGAAGAAACCCTGGACCCACACGATTTGTGGAGTAGTGACTCCTGCCAAAGCATGGACAGATATCTCTGGTGGAGCTTCTGGTGAAGGAGGTTCAGGCTGGTGAGGCTCAACCTCATCACCCACTGTTTCCTGAGCATCTACATATTCTTCCAGTTCCGGTGGAGAATCCACATCCAAGAGATAGAGCTTTTGCTGAACACATCTATGGCCCCGAGACCATTTCTCATCACAATTATAACAAAGCCCTTTGTCTCGCCTGACTCGCATCTCTGTTTCAGACAAGTGCTTGATCGGAGTAGTTCTGGGAGCTGGTATGACTGGAGGGTTGTGAGAACCTGTATTTCTGAATGGAGCAAAATTAGATCTGGAGCGTTGTAGAGCACTAATCTTGTCTTCCGCTAACTTAGCCAACCCAAGGGCTTCCATCATTGTAGTAGGTCGAAACATTTTGACTTCTGAGCGAAGTGCATCCTTCAGACCACTGACAAAACAACTACGGAAGAATTCATCAGACAAGCCCTCTGTGTGATTAGCTAATTTTTCAAACTCTGTCTGGTATTCTCTTACAGTGCCTGTTTGACGCAGTTTAGTGAGTGCTCCTGTGAAATCATCAAAGGAACTAGGGCCAAAGCGCTCCAAAATGAGGGTGCACAATTCTCTCCACGTTGGGCCTACATTAGCCTTGATGTACCAACGGAACCATTGAAGAGCTTCATGTTCCAAATGAAAAGATGCAAGGGGGACTTTGTGGTTATCCAAAGTATTATGCAAGCTGAAATACTGCTCTGCCCTATAGATCCATCCAGTCGGATCAGAACCATCGAAGCGTGGAAAATCAAGCTTTGGTCCACGGAAATTGCTAGAAGAGGACCCAGTATCTCCTGAATGGTTTCGGCTCATGGCTGACTGCTGAAAGTTAAGACCCAGAATTTTGTCATCCAGATCTTGAAGTTTGGTTTTGAGGGATGCAATTTCCTCTTCCATGATTTTTGCTCCTGTACGCGTAACAACCATAAAACAAGGTTTTTTTTTTTTTTTTTTTTTTTTTTTTTTTGGGAATGGGTAGAAGATGAGAAACAAAAACTTTTTTAGTTACGGCAAACTTGGATTTGGGTAAAACTCATATAGGAAATGGGTGTTTGACGGGTGGTGGGAGACTATCTGGGGACAAGGGAAAAAGAAAAATGAGGGTTTCAAGGGTAGGGAGGCGAAATGAGGCGAACAGTCCAAGAGGGATAAGGGAGCAAAATGAGGAATTGAATCTTGTGGCTCAGTTTGGTGGCGATTGGATGAGAGGTGAAAAAGATAGGGCAAACCCTAAAATTAGATAAATGAGGGATTTAGGGCTTTGATATGTAAAATTTGGGGTTGGGTCGCCAAGGAAGGAAGTATGCAAAATGATATTGCAGACGTTCTGCGGAAGTATGAGCAGAAACAGAAAGCAAACAAGGAAGCTACGACTAAAAAACAGAAAAATTTTTACTTTTTTTTTTTTTTTTTTTTTTTAAATTTTTTGAATAGTCGACTTAGAAAAAATTCACTCACAGACAGAACAACTGAAAAGAGTTATTGCAATAACAAGAGATATTAGAAGTGAGAGGAACCTGAAGGCCACGACAGAAAAAAAAAATTTGATGTAATTTCCACCCAGCGAGCCCAAGAGAGTGCTCTGATACCAGATGTGAAGACCCTCCTTATAGCAATATCGTGAGAATGCTCGAAATAACAGAATACAAAGTGATAGCAGAACTCAGAATGAATCTACTGATCGCAGGCCACTTCGAGGGGGTAACCTCCTTTGAGCAAGCTCAATACAATAAATTCGTCCGTGCCCATCAAGGGCCTCAACCTATTCTTATATACTGGGTACAATCTAGAAAAGTAATACTACCTATGCATGTGGGATAATAAAATATACTCACGGGACGACTTACAAAGCATATGCGTCCAACAACACTACTCTAACAAAATAAACAGAAGGAACACACAGGTTCCTAACACCATTTGAGAAATCTGAGCCTCCAATTGATGTATTCTATTTCCTCTTCCCTCATAGGCCTCTAATACTTTTTCAAATCTAGTGTTAAGTTCCAAGAATTTTTTCTTGTCCTTAGCAGCAACAAATACTCCAAAATCCACCATTTATTTGGTCATCTAGGACATATTCTTACTATCCACTTCATTTTCTCTATAAACAATAAGCCTACCTATGTGTTATGAATCTAAAATTTCTTACATTCTACCTTTGTCTCTTTTTTGGCACATTACTAAGGCCTAATGTTCATCACTATATTATAACCCCTTATGGGCTTGTAGGAATTTCTCCTCATTTCTAAACTGGGTGTCCTTTGATTTCTTTAATGTAGCAAAAATCATTGCATTTGCAATATCCCATTGTGGGAATAATAAAACTCTAGAATCTTTCAACAAATACATACCCCCTTTAGGAGTTATTTGGGAAAACTCTTCAATAAAATTAGCCTTAATCTTCTCCTCAATTTTGGAGTCCTCCCTACTAGGTTTCTCTATTTTAAGTCTTTTGTACTTCTCAAAATTGCTTATACTTTTTCTCCACAAAAGTTGAGAAAATGCTCTTGACTTCACAAAACTCTTATCATCAATAAATTTCTTAGATACCCATTCAACTGCATGATCTTTTTCCTTACCTCTATAGTCCCCCACAATGATAACTAATGTTGACATAGGAGGCTCCTTAGGCACTCATTCTTTTATATTTGTTATTTTAATTACAATATCCCTCTCCCCTCCCATTTGTCTCAGTTGTTCTCTCAAGGATACTTCATCATCTATTCAGAGTGAGGCTTCACTAGGGGAGTTTTCTTCAACCTTAGAAGAGGATCCTTATTCCAATTTCTATTTCTTAGGAGCAAATGGGCTTTTAGAAAGTTGTCTTTTGTATTGAGGCATAGGTTGTACACTCTTGGCCACTACATACCTAACTTTTTTCTGTAATGTAAACCACTCTGGGTTCAAAATTTCCTTCTTCTCATTCAAAGTTTGCATGAATCCAACAATTATCCATCAAAATTTATATATTTTCACCCTAGTATTTTCTATTAGTAAGGGGATCAAGGTCTAGCTCAAAAGCATTTATAAAATCAAGAACCTTGCTATATACCTTTCATTTTTCTTTTCTAACTTCTTACTCCTATAATGAGAACTTGTTCCTAACTATATCTTTAGGAAAGTATACAATGTTCTTCTAGGCTTTGGCTTTTGTTCTTTCTTTGAATAATTCATAAAATCCCTTTGGGTCTATAAAGCAAGAATGGGATTGAGCCATTTGATACTTGTGTAGAAATTTTTCGGAATGTCTCCATCCCTTTTTGACAAAAAAAAAGTTGTGTGCAACATTAATTTGTGGAAAGAAGGTACCTTTCTATTTTCCCAAAAAATCTCTCTCTTCCATTGATCCTATCTATCACAAAAGCTCAATAATTCTCATCTTCAAAAGCACTTAATAAGGTATTACATGTGGTTTTCCAAGAAAACCATAAACTCTAACTATAGTAAACATTGCATATGGGATGATATCTCCCCAATTGTGTCTTACCTTCAATCCTTTTGCATGATCCTTTGGTCTGATCAACTCTAATAATGATTAAGGTATCCTAGGGCTATCTCTAGCTAGTAATATTATAAGCCTAGAGGCAAAGTGCCTATCAAATCTAACAAAGCTTGCATCAGAAACCTTCCATGTCATATCTGCACTTCACAATTGAATAGGGAGCTTTTCTCCATTATTTCCAATTCAAATTTCATTTCTTTAGAGAAAAAGGTAACTCCCTTATACAAACATATGTACATTAACATGGAGTACTAGGAGAAAGGCTTATCAACTTTAGCATTTCTAATACCCATTAACTTGGTATGAATCTCTTCTACCAAGAGAGTAAAAAAATAAAAAACTAGAACTCATACCATACTAAAGGGTTTGAAAAATGATGAAAAAAATAGAACCTAGGACATGGTCTTTTTCATCCATGCAAAATATCTTGCAGAGAGAGAAATACAATGCTTGTGCTCTGGGGTTGAAATATTTTCTCAACAATGGCTCTAGAGTATTTGGAGTAACCAAGGGTAATTTTTCTATCTTGACAAAATGTTCTTGTAGTGGTCCTCCCCTTAAATATACCCTCTTTGTATCATACCTAGCATAGAGGTCTTCCATATCTATCCTCTCATGAACTGCATGGTTAGGATTTAATTTAAAAACTTCTTTGATAAATTTAGTGAAAACCTAAACAGATTATCACCAACAAGATTCTTCACTATCCTAGTTATTGGATAATATTTCTTTGACATTACTACAAGTAGATCATCATCAAAGAAAACTCCTTAGATAATTAACTTACCAATGTCAAATTCCCATACATTATTCATAGGAGTATCAAGTGTTCTTTCTGTAAACCATTTATGCAAAAGCTCTAAATCCCCAATAAATACTTCAACATCTCTTAACCAATTTTCTTTGTCATAAAAACCCTCACTAATCAATAACCTAGGGTTCTTTGGTATGAATTATTTTCCCTTAGAAAGTTCATTTATGGATTGTGGCATTTGCTCTAAAAAAACATCATGCACAACTCTTTTTAGGTAATCTACTTTCCCTGAGAAATCCCTTTGTGGAGGAATTTTGAACAATTTTCTTACTATAAATGTACTTTCTCAATTGTCTAGAAATCTAGATGCTTACCCTATTTCCCTATTTATCTCTCTGAAAATTGTTAGCAACAACTTGAAACCCTTAGAAAAGTGTGCCTTTGGCTTTGAAGATCTTCGCTCTATGAGAATTCTACAACTTTAGTGTTCAATAATGAAAAATTGGAATCCTTATTGCAAAATTAACCTCACACAAAAAAAATTGATCATAATTAATGTCCCAATAGTCATATTTCATGTCTTCCTATGGAATTTAAAATTCAACTGTCAATCTTTACAAATCGAACAACTTAGCTTTAAGACCAAATGATTGTGTTACCCTTTTTTTAAACTAGCGACATTTCATCAAGGTGCTTCCCTGCATTCACTAAAGTTTGAGAAATTTCAGATTTTGGGAAATCATCGATCATCAATCTTCATGAGATTGACAATCACAAGAAATCTTTGGCATTACTACACTTACCTTTAATATTTCAGACCCACTACACAATCACCCTCCAACTCATTAGACATGTAGACTACTTAGCAAATCATCATAAAACATTTGGCATGTGGTACACGTCGGCATTACCTAGCAACTTTTGGAATGGCTGACCCTACCTAGCCAAGTATCATCGAGGCACTTCCCCACTTTCCTTAAAAGTTAAGCATCTTCATAAAGTGGGAAAGCGCTCAATGTCGATTTTCAAATGATTGAAAGTTCTACAAGATTTACTTTGTTTGAAAACAATCATCAATAGTATCCAATGAAATTGAGTTAACCTACCATGTGTTCTAACACTTTTTTGACTATTTTGATACCTTTCCATCTTGGTAGCCCATAATAGAGATGACTTTAGCAATTACACATCAATGAGGCACTTCCTTAAATTTTATAAAGCTCACTCAACTTCATATTGTAGGAAAGCACTCACCATCAATTATCAAATGATCAATGGTGAGACAAAATCATTTTAAAATAGTCCCAGTCAGCCAGTTCATCCTATGCAATAGATCAAACTTTTTGCTGTATCTTGACAACAATTTGACAAATTTGAATTGTTCTAATAATTCAATCTTTTGTGGCTCATGAAGGAACTGACATAACCTATGCTACATATCAATCAGGTGCTTCCTCACATTCACTAAATTTCATTCACTTTCATAGTTTGGTAAACCACCTACTATCAATCTTATTTTAATCAACGATTTGGCAAGATAGACCATACCAAGGTTAAAACATCTTCAAAAGAACACGGGCGAGTCAACTTGAGGTTAAAACCATGGTTTAAAACAAAAGTTAAAATTAAAAAAGGTTTTCGAGAAAGTATTTCAAAAATAAACATGAAGAAGAAGGAAAAATATTTTCTAAAGCATAAAGCTTCCTACATATTTTCAAAATAAACCAATGCTCTCCTATTGTTGAAAACTAGTGTATAAAAAGTAAGGATTTCATGAAACTTAAGGTTTTTATCTAGGGAAAACCAATTTTAACACAGACCACCTCTAAATTCATGAATCAATTGGGTCTTCACCATGAAATGCAACAATTTTTTTGGATGTGTAAACCAAGCCAACACCTTGCTTTTCTTTTCTTCATGTTCTCTTCTCTTTTTCTCTTCATCTTTCTTCTTTCTTTCCTCTTCTCTTTTTTTATCTTTAGTTTTTTCTTTTTTCTTCTTCCTCCTTTCTTCTTCTTTTCTTTTCTTTTCTTTAGCTTCACTTTTTCTTTTCTCTTTTTCTTCATCTGATCTTGTATAATCAACAATATTACCAACATTGTTTGTCCCAAGATCCTTGCAAGGATCTCCCATGATGTTCAATTTTACTTTTGTTACACCAATTTGCATGGTGAAAAGTCCAATTAAGATTTGTCATGATAGACCTACCATCTTTGTATTTCTTGTTGTTGAAGTAGTCTTTTCAATTTTCATAAGGATTTCTCTCGCTTTCTTTGCACTCTGTTCTATGAACTTAGGAATAGAGATCATGTACTTGAAGATAACTTCCTTGGTTTCCTTGCTAACATCTTTGTAATTACCTCCCATAAAAAAAATTTCTCTTATTTTATTCCTTAACACAGCTTTAGTGCCCTTCATTACATTGTTTATCTCATCATCTATGGTAACTTCACAAATCTTTATGATCATATTCTCCCTAGTTTTCTTATTTCCATCTATAACTATTCTTTGTTTGTTTATCAATCTATTACACAAGTCTTATGGTATATATCTTTGTACATCTTCATGTTGGAAACTATTATTCAATTATATGTTGTCTTTGATGTTACACAAAATGCCAAGCCTTACTAAGAATTTAATGTTATCTGAGCTCACTCAGGCATTGAACTATGTACGTTGAGAATTCCAGTTATAACCATGTTTAGAGATGGTGTTGACCAAGTTCACTTAGTTACCAAAGGAAAGTTAGCTTAGATCTGGGTAGAACGAGTTTGCCTGGTTACCATAGGATAGAAAGCACAAAGTCAATATTGGCCAAGTTGGGTTGGTTGAAAAAGGATTTTGATGTGTTGACTAAGTAATCAATTATGTATTCGCTGACTATCAACATATTGAGTCTAATAGATTTATTGGTTAAGCTAGCTAACTTAAGGGATGAAAATTGTTTGATTGAATGTGTATTCAATCTAACTTGACAAGGTAAATCATATAAGGTCAATTTGAGGATTGAAGTATGGAATTGAAGAAGATCAATTAAGAAAGAAAATTGGAAGGATATCTATAAGAGGACAGTGTATCCAAGTTAACTAAGCTGAAAATAACATTCTAATCAAGGAGGATCAAGTAATCAAGCCCAGACAAATATCTAAATCACCTAAAATAGTTGCATCAGCAATCAGGTCAAGTCATTGTTAATTTCTAATAATTGTAGTAGCGAATCAAATCTCCTAATAGATTTAGCTTAACAATTATTTGACAAATCCTCTAATAAGGTGGCATTTCTAGATTGAAGTGTCTGAAGACCTCTAACAAGGCCACACTCCTAATACAGTGAACTAAATCATCTCATAGGGTCAAAAATAATAGTGTTCTTTATAACCTTTAATAGGGCTGTCTCCTAATAGAGCTCACTTCAAAAGAGTGAACAATAGTAACTAGTTGCAATTGGTGATTTTCCCAAATTAGGTTTCCATGTTAAATCTTGGTGTCTCATGTGTTCATGCTATTTTCTTTATGTTTTTTCAACTAAGTTATTTAAGTTTCATTACTTTTAATATCTTAATATCTACATGTTCAGTGTTAACCACGTGACAATAATATATTCAGTGTTAATTGAGTGAGTATTATATTCATATTAATTTAGTTCTTAGCAAGGATTTTTTTTAAAGTTGTGCTGACATCTTAAGGGATTTGGATATATTTTTTTGGTAACTAATTCACCCTTTCCCTCTCAGTCACTCCTTTACATTTCCAAAAATTGGTATTAGAGAATTTTGTGCTTGTAGATAAGGTTTCAATGACCTAAGGTAAAGATCAAGATGTCTTACAAAAGGGAAATTCCTAAGTTGAATAGAGATAACTTCCAAGCATGGTAGGAAATCATGAAGCTGCATTTGGAAACCATTGGAGAGACATGCCTAAATTACATGGAGAAAAAATATGCAGCACCTACTAGAACTTTGACTATGGAACAAATTATAGAAAAGAAGAATCACAACATAATGATGATTGGCATTGCCTCTACTCCAATTATGTTGAATTTGATAAAGTCAAAGATTTTCCTACTACTCATGAAATATGGATCAAGCTAAAAGATGTATATGGAGGAGATGAAAATGTGAGGAGAGCTAAGGTAAAAAGTCTAAGTGGCAAGTTTGATCAAATGAAGATGAAAACATTGCACAGTACAGTGAAAGAATCAAAGAAAGTGTGAGTGCAATTAGAGCCTCAAGAGGGAAAATAGATGATGTGATAGTTGTTAGCAACATACTCAAAACTCTTCTTCCTATTTATGTAATTAAATTTTTAGAAATTCAAGAAATGATATGGAATCCCAAAAATGTTATAACTTTCATAACTACGTTTCTAACTCTAGTAGTATTGAGTCTTCATTTCAAGTTAAACTATCACTCAAGAAGAAATGTGGAAAATCTAAAGGCAACTAGTCTTACAGTGAAGGTGAAGAGGATTTTGATGATGACCTTGAAACCATTAAAGCCCTACTTGCAAGAAGATTCCCTAAAGAAAAGGAAATTACAAAGGTAAAATGTCCCTAATCTATTTTTCTTGTGAAGTAGTTGGCCATATTGCTGCAAGGTGTCTAAAAAAAGAAGACAAAGAAGAAAAGCAATACATCAAGTACAAAAGCAAGAAAGATTGAAAAAGATACAAAGATAACAAGGATAAAAGTAAGAAATCTTGTTACATAGCTAAAGATTCTAATAGTAGTGATGATGATGAAATGGTTTACAATGCCATTAAAGATGAATTAGATAATGAAAATGATAAGATGACCCTCCTTTCTCATATTAGAAAGAATGACACATGGATCATACATAGTGGTTGTTCTCACCACATGATTGGTGATAAAACAAAATTTGAGCACTTTAAACACTATGATGGTGGGAGAGTGAGATTTTGAAATGACGAACCATGTTATGCAAAAGGAAAAGGATGCAATGCATTGACCAATAAACTCAAATGTGATAATGCATACTAGGTTGAAGGACTAAAACATAATCTACTTAGTGTGGTATAGTTGAACAACATTTTATTCAAGGTAGATATCATAAATGGAAAGGCCAAGCTATTGGATGGGAAAGGGAATCTGGTTGGGACTAGATTTTTTTTTTTTAAAAGGTAATATATTCTATCTAGATCTAACTGAAAGTTCATGTTTCCTAGCTCAAACAAAGGACAGTTGGTTTTGGCATAAAAGATTATGTCATGTGAATTTTGATAACATGTTCAATAGAAGAAAAAATAAAACTGTAGAGGAATTCCAAGCCTAAAGAATCTTGATATGGGTATGTGAAAGAATTGTCAAATTGGGAAGATGGGAAAGACAAGCTTCAAAAGAAAAAAATTATCATTCTGAAGAAGTTCTTGAGTTAGTTCACAATGATCTTTGTGGACCTATTGTCATAGAAAGCTACTATGGAGATAAGTACTTTATTTATATTTTTTGATGATTATTCTAGGATGATGACAGTGATGTACTTGAAAGATAAATCTAAAGCCTTTCAAAAATTCAAGTGGAATCTAGTTAGAGTGGAGAAAGAAACATGAAAGAAACTAAAATGTCTAAGGTCAGACAAAGGAGGAGAATTCATCTCAAATGAATTCAATGAATCCTATAATGAAAGAGTAATCAAAAGATAGGTATCTACACTTGGTACACCTCAGTAAAATAGCATAGAAAAAATAAGAAATAGATCCAATATGGATTGTGCAAGGACACTGATGATAGAGAAAGATTTTGCAATCAAATACTAGAAGGAAGAAATTAGTATAGTAGTTCAAACATTGAACTGAGTTCAACTGAAGAAATATTTCAATCAAACTCCTTGTGAATTATGGCATGGTTATAAACCTAATGTCTATTATTTCAAAATATTTGGAAGAAAATGTTATATATTAAAAGAGACAAGGAAAGGATAATTTGATGTGAAAAGTAATGAAAGTCATATTCCTAGGATACTCCAACAAAAGAAAAGCATAGAAATGTCTGAATCTTACTACTCACAAGATTATAGAAAATGCACATGTAAAAATTGATGAGTTTGTAGAAAATAGTAAAGAAAAAAGTACCAAAGAACTTGAAAACTACAAAAACTTTGTCTACTATGAACTTGATACTTTACCTAAAGTTAAAGAAAATCAACAGTCTTCACTAACTGAGTCCCCTAAATCTCCAGTTCAACTTGAGTTGTAGCCAATGCAACCTAAATCAAATTGTGAGGGACCCAAGTCTTACTAAAAAGGACCCAAGTTTTAGAAAGTGGAAACTAAGTCATAGTCTGAAGGACCCAAGTCACAGATAGTGGACCTAAGCATGAATTAAAAGATGATTTTGAGCATGGTGAACCAAGTGAATCTAGAAAGAAAGAACCTATACTTGCTAGATTTGTTAGAATGCATCATGCACCCAAGAAAATAATTGGAGATTAGTCAAAGGCACAATAACAAGGAAAAAATTAAAAGGTACACATTTTCTTACTGAGTTTGAACCTAGAACTATTAAAGTTGCATTAGACAATGAAAGTTGGACTGAGGGAATTAATGAAGAGATCAAACAAATTAAAAGGAACAAAACTTGGAATCTTGTTCCTAGACCAAAGAACAAAAATCTAATTGGCTCAAAATGGGTATTCAAAAATAAGTTGAATGAAAATAGAGAAGTGTAGAGGAAAAAAGCAAGGCTAGTATACAAAGGTTATGCTCAAGAAGAAGGCATTGATTGTAGAGAAAAAATTTCTCCTATTGTAAGACTAGAAGGTGTTAGAACACTAATTTCTTATGATGCACATAAAGAATTCAAAGTATATTAGATGGATGTAAAATTAACTTTCTTGAATGGAATCCTAGATGAAGAAGTCTACATTGAGCAACCTGAAGGCTTTGTAGATCCTAACAAAATAAATATGCTTTTTAGATTACACAAAGCTTTATATGGTCTCAAACAAGTGCCTAGACCCTGGTATGAAAGGTTTCATAGTTATTTGGTAAAAAATGGTTTTAAAAGAACAAATAACAACAAAAGTCTATACATCAAGGAAGGGCTAGAAAATAAGATATTTCTAGTAGAAATATTTTTAGATGATATATTATTCAGTAGACATGATGACTTGTGCAAATCTTTTTCTGAGGAAATGAGTAAGGAATCTAAAATGACAATGTTTGGAAAGATTAAATTCTTTGTTGGCTTGCAAATTGAATAGAAGATGATGACATCTACATCACTCAATCAAAGTACATTAATGAGATATTGAAGAAATTTGGAATGGAGGACTCTAAACCAATTGGAATACCTATGTCTAGTGGACACAATCTTTCCAAAAATGATGATTCGAAAGAGGTAGATCAGACCACGCATAGATCAATGATTGGAAAACTTCAGTATGTAGTTTCTATGGTGGAAATATTCTCTACTGATCCAAAAAAAATTCATATGATGGCAATAAAAAGAATCATAAGCTATCTAAAAGGTACTGAAGATTATGGTTTGTGGTATTGCTAGAAACAATAGTCCACCAAGATAATTGAGAGGGGGGGTGGTGCATGAATCAGTTATCCAATAATTAAAACATTTATCAATCTTAAACAATCGTATCCATTCAACCAAAGTAAACAACAACCATAATAAGATGCACATAGACAATTACACCAGATATGTTAACTAGGGAAACCCTTGATCAAAGGGAAAACCCTAGTGGGAATGATGCCCACAAGATGATGTACTAATATAAATATTCCTTGTTAGAGGATGGACCCTATTAGGAGTCTATTACAACATTTAGCACATATGAGTCCCTATTAGGAGACTTTGAATCCTTTTTAGAAGATTCCAACCATTTTAGGAGTTATGCCAACCTTGTTAGGGGTTGTAGAAGACAAAGGACCCACTGTCCAAATAGCTTATGGTGCAATACCACTGAACTCACTATCCAACTAATCTCTCAACTATTCCTTGTAGAATAATTGTATGTATTTTACTTTAACTTATTTCCTTGGTCTTGTTAATTAGACCAATCATTGTCAAACCTTGTAGACTAGGTCATTAACCTTGGATCCAAGTATCAAACTTCAAATCAAATAAGAAAACCTTGGAAATGAAGTTTCCTTCACTTTCACTCTACTCTACTTATCTTCACATTCTTCTCTTTTTATTGCTTACAATCATTTGCATTCCTCCATACATGATAAAGTAAAATGTCCTTCCTTTATACTAAATCCATAAAACAATTTCTTGAGTTGGCTTTTACACCTTCTCAATTAATTATTATAGGACCACATTAAGAACAAGTTAAACTTAGCGATAACACTAATTTTTCTTCTTACAACTTAAATAATTTTTTATAAATATAACATTATGAAGAGGGAGCTTAGCTAAATCATCACCAAGATGTATTCTATACATCTTTAACTTCAACTTCTTAGAATAACAATTCTGCTAAGAGACATAACAAGTTTATCAAAACATGCCTATGCAAACTCTATCTTGGAATAGTGTTCACTGAAACTTGCATAACTTCTTTGAAACTTAATATCTTATGCTTCTAAGGTTAGCTACATAAAATACACACATAATATAATCTTTCTTTAACCTCATGACTAAAATTACTCAACAATCCATCCATACCAACTTGATCTTTACTACTATTCTTTTGTTAGATACTATAGAAAATTGCTATGTTGACATCAATGACAAATACAGTCATGAATGTAACATATCATCATGATAATGATATAATCATGTTTATATAATACTCCTCCATGAGAATATCATCAGCATTCATGGTTCCAACAATCTCCCCCTTTGGCAGTAATGGCAATAAAGATGAAAAACATCTAGTTCCAAGAATACCAACTGCAAAAGATTGTTAACCTTTCTTTTCAAATCCTCTTCATCAATCATTCTCCCATTGATATACCTTAATGTGCTTTACATCAAATTTTCTTTCCATGTTGTACTTTCTCATACTGTACTTCTTCCAAACATGTTGTACTATGCTTTCTAAACTATTTCTCATGTTATACTTCTCCCCCATTAACATCAATGGCAAAGGTTTTAGCAACCATCAAACTCTATAATAACTATTTTTGACTAGCTCAAGTGTCTAAAGACACTTTTAAAAAACAACATCCAACAAGAGTCCTAGATGACTATCCATCATATATACTTCCCCATATAAAAAGCATTAGCATTTAATCCACACAAACAATAGTGCTATGTTACACTAGACTGATGCACTCTTGCATCATCTACTTTGATGTAGGAAGGGGCATATCCTTTAACATACCTCACAAATACTCAAAAGTCTATTTGGGAAGAGGCTTAGTGAAAATATTTTCAATCTACTCTTTGGTGTTTACATACTCCTATCTAATTTCCTTTTTTGCAACTTTCTCTCTCAACATGTGATACTTGATAGAAATGTGCTTAGTCTTAGAATGCAACACTAGATTCTTAGATATATTTACTATGCTTGTGTTGTCACAATGTATGAAAATAGATTCACTAAATTCTATCCTTATATCCTTCAACACCTGCTTCATCCAAACAACTTGATTACAATTTTTTTCTATTGCAACATATTTTGCTTCCACCATACTTTGTGAGATACAACCTTCCTTCTTCTTTAGCAAAGAAACTAATCTTCTTCCAAGAAAGAAAGCTCCATTATTGGTTTTCTTTCTATCATCCATATTGCCTACCCAATTAGCACTAGTATAAGTATATAGAGTGAAAACATTAGATCTATCATACCATGATATGAACTTAGCTACTCCTTTTAGGTATTTAAATATCCTTTTGACTGCTACACAATGTGCTTCTCTAGGATCAGCTTGGAATCTTGCAACAATTCCAATTGCATTTTCTATATCTGGCCTTATGTGAGTCAGATATTGCAATCCTCTAATCATAGATCTTTACTTCTTCTACTCAATA
Source organism: Cupressus sempervirens (assembly GCA_028749045.1). Lineage (NCBI taxonomy): Eukaryota > Viridiplantae > Streptophyta > Pinopsida > Cupressales > Cupressaceae > Cupressus > Cupressus sempervirens. Next base: position 839,618,936 of record CM053785.1, on the reverse strand, counting down.
GTAGGTGTCTCATCCTTTATAGATAACTTGTGTCTAGTTACCATAGGTGTTCCAATAGGTTTACATGTTTCCAAACCAAAAATTTTCAATAAATCTTTCAAATACATAGTTTGAGAAATAAAGATTCCTTCTTTGTCCTACATGATCTATAATCCTAGAAAATATTTCATTTCTCCTATCATGCTCATTCCAAATTCCTTCTTCATTTTTTCTACAAACTTGTCACTTTCATCGTCATTTCCTCCAAATATGACACCATCAACAAATATTACCAAAACTATTAATCCATCATCAATTTATTTCTAGTATAGATTACTATTAATCCATCATCTTCCATACCTTTGCTATATTCAAGCTTTGTTAGATGTTTGTCCAACCTTGCATACTAGGTTCTGGGTACTTTCTTCAATTCATACAATGCTTTCTTCAATCTGCATACTATGTCCTTGTCATTTGTGAAAGGATAACCTTCAGGCTCTTCTATATATACCTATTCTTCAAGTTCTCTATTCAGAAATGCCGACTTAACATCCATCTGATATACTTTGAATTCCTTATATGTTGTATATGCTAAGAATAACCTTAATGCTTCTATTCTTGCCACAAGAGCATAGGTTTTATCATAGTCTATTCCTTCTTACTATGGATAACCTTTACATACCAATATTGCCTTGTTCCTTAAAGCTTCTCCTTGTTCATTCATCTTGTTCCTAAATAACCATTTTGTTCCTATCACATTCTTGTTTGCTAATCTAGAGGCCAATTCCCATGTCTTATTCTTTACTATCCAATCCAATTCCTCTTTCAGAGCTTGCTTCCAATAGTCATATTTACATGCTTCATCTACATTCTTAGGTTTAACTTGAGATATCAAACATAGTTCTTCATTGATTCTTCTTCTTTTCATCAAACCTTTATCTCTGCTTTCAATGATTTGGTCATGGATGATTCTTTGTCATATTCTTACATGTGTAAGGGCAACCTAGCATGCAACCTCATGCTCCTTACATGCTCTATTATAGTCCTATTCATGTGTTCAACCACTCCATTTTCCTATGAAGTACTTGGAATAGTTTTTTGTCTATGAATAACATTAGTGGAGAAATAATCATGGAATTCATGACTGCAATACTCACCATCATTATCAGATCTAAGACATTTTAATTTCTTATTAGTCTCATTTTCAACCAAGCATTTCCATTTCTTTAAATTTTTAAATACAGAAGATTTCTATCTTAGGAAATAAACTCATACTTTTCTAGTTGCATCATTAATAAATGCAACATAGTAATGAGAGACATTGAGGGAAGATACCTGAACTAGTCCACATACATCTGTATGCACAAGCTTTAATTTCTCCATTTTATTTTCCTTCCTAATCTTCACAAAACTCACTCTCTTTTGTTTTCCATACACAACTTTCATAGAAATCCATATTAACACATTCCAAACCTAGTAAAAATTTCTTTGAATGAAGTACTTTAATACCTTTCTCACTCATGCGCCTAAGTCTGTTGTGCCACAACACTATATCAGAATCTACAATAGTTATTTGTTCTCCTTGCTCAACTATAGTAACTATTCCTGAACATTCATTTTTCTTTGAAATAATTAAAGTAGAAGGAACAATGTGACCTATACAAAGATATAAGGTGTCTACTTTCACACCTTTTTCTTCTACAAGGGAACCTTTTGAAACCTTCTAATTTTTATCATTAAAAGTAACTACAAAATCCTCAACTCCGAGTTTCCCTTTTGAAATTAAATTCCTACTCAACCTTGGAACATGTCTTACCTCATGTAGTAGCCAATGATTTCCATTTTTCAACTTAATCTTCACTTTTCCCTTTCCAACAATCTAATAGGGTTCATTATCCCCCAAATAAACAAGCCCAAAATCCCCTTGGACATAATCAATGAAATAACCTCTATGAGGTGTAGCATGAAATGAAGCACCATAATCTGAAACCCATGAAACATCAATACTTTCTAAAGACAGAAGCAAAGCATCCTCTTCAAATTTGTTACTTACCACATTTTCCTCCTTGTCTCCATCTGATTTATCTCCTTTATTTTCCTTTCAAGTCCAACAATCTTTCTTTTTATGTCATAGTTTCCCACAGTACTAGCAATCATTTGGTCCTCTCAATTGAGACCTCCTCCCCTTTGACTTTTCGCTTGATTTCTCATGATTTATGGAATTATTTCCCCTCTCAGTCATTCTACCTTGACTTTGTGCGATCAAAGAACTTCTAGATGTAGATCTTCCTAAAGCCTTAAAATTTGGCTAAGTCTGGATTTCTGAAGTCCTGAAATTTCCTAGAATCTTTACCTTATCTTGAGGAGGGCAACTTATACTTAAACGATATATTTTAAACCCCTCTTATGGCTATTCAGACAAAATTGGAGGTGGAAGGGCAACTTGGCAAGTGCACACAGTACCTTGGGAGTGCGGTGGCCAGCGTGGTGGAGCACACTATGGTGCACTCAAGGTGGAGTGTGCGGTGCTTTTTCAAGAGTTTTTTTTTTTAATTTTTAATTTTTAATTTTTTTTAATGTTTTGTTATTTTTTCAATTTTTCAATTTTTTGTTATTTTTTTGAATATTTGACTCTAAAATCCTAAGGTCTAAAAAAAAACTCTTCTTTTCCCTACTCCTGAACTACAAGTCCATGAGTCAAAAAAAGCAGGGGGTCCCCATTCCCAGTGAGGAATGGGGCATGTGTTGTGGACACCACAACAGTATGCTCATTCTGACAATTCAGGGAAGTCGATACCCAATACCTGCAACCTACATAAAATCCATGCATGTACAAGCACAATATAACTAAGCTAAATAGGGAATGGCAGGAAGTGGTGCATTGTGTAGATCTCGACTAGCAGGTGACTACGAGTCCCTTCCTTAACCACATCAAAAACATCATACAGAAAGGAAACAAACACACACACCATACACATGCAAGTATGGAGTAAGTATCCATAAGAAAACACATATGATAATAAATCATCTAACTAATTATCATCAACAACTGCAAACACTAAAATAATCATCATGCATACATGAACTATAAAGTACCAAGTAATCTCATCATATAATAAACTGAATGTAAAAACAATATCTGATAATCTCAAAATAATGCCACTATTAATCATCAACATAAAACTAGCCCTAAAAGAGTTCAACAATGATAGCAAAAATGCAAACTAGGGGCAGGCACTACAAGAATATTCATGAGAGGACTCCTACATGAATTTATTCAAAATATGTATTTAATATGTTAGTTGCATCATACAACTTTTTTGGATTGTTATGTAATTGTCAAACAAAAATTAAACTAACAAAGAGAAATGTTAAAAAAAGAAGAAAAGATGATGGTAACCCCATTTAAGTGTCACAATCAATAATTTAGGTGGAAATTTGAAAGAAAAAAAGTTGATGTATATATTAATAAATTTTTTCCTCATTGCTTTCCAATCATCACATGCCATCAATTTTAACCACTCATTTTTCTTTGAGGATATTTTGTAGAGTAAATATGAATCACATACTAAGTAGAGGAAATTTACATGGGTAGATGAAGACTCAAAGTCTAAGTTAATATGGACATCTATACTAATCTAAAATTTAAATTCTTATGCATATAGTTAATGTAAATCAAAATAGCAAAGATAAATGGTCTGATGAAAAAAGAACAAGTAATGGTACTCACATTTAAGTGGAACACTAAATGAATTAGGTATGAATTTGAAGGTTGGGGAATTTATGTAAATATACATCAAAGGAATATCTCTTCAATGGTTGTTATTCATGACATCCTAACAAGATTGACCGCCCAATTTTCTATAAGGGTTTTTGTGTAGATTAGATATAAAATGAGACATTATAGAAAAGGATAGTCACATTCATAAATGGTGACTCAAAATATATTTTTAACATGGATAGCTACACTATAATAAAATTTTGGACACTTAATCATGCCTTCTCCCATATTAAATTATATTTGGAAAAAAGGGATTGCTAAAAGAAATAAAAATGATGGTACATAATAATTTACAACGAGATGGAAGAGGAAATGATATTAACATAGATAGGTGATGTTATTTTTAATGATAATTAAATAAATTTCTTACATTTTCAAACAAGCACATTGTTAAAGTAAATTATACTTGTAAAATTTAGGTTCTAGGGTGTAAATAAGTGATCTAGACATTCCTATTGTTTAATTTTCCAAAAAGGATAGATAATTGACTAGATTTATTAACTTTATTATAGGTTTGTGCTATCTTTGTAAAGTTGAAGTGGATCTATTGACCATTTATTCCTTCATTGTCCCTTTTCTTCAAATGCTTAGTCTTCTTTCTTTTCTAAGGTTGGCATGCTTTGGTCCTTCCTAGGGTCCCCACCCTTTTGTTTCCACTTTATTTTACTCTTTTTGGGGTCTCTCTTTTCCTCATATCCTCTAGGGGCTTTGGAAGGAGAGAAAAAACAAGACATTTTGTGATTCTCTCTCCCCCCAACTGTGGTCTTCTCTAAGGTGATAAATTCCATTGTAGAAAATGACAAATAGGGAGACATATTTTTCAATGTGGTAGGATATTTAATAGGAAGAACTTAATTGGTCAGTTATTAAAAAGGGAATCGCTAACTACTATTGGTCCCTTCCTCCTTTAGGTTGGTGCAAAGAAAATTTGATGGGGAAACTAAGGATAATCCTTAGCTAGTTGGGTGTGAGGGAGTGATCATAATCAATTTGGGTCATGGCTTGGCTAGAGTGGGACTCCCTTTGGGTATTCAAACTATGTGGCCAAATCCATGGCTTCCCTCGAAACTATTAAGTTGGCAAAAGGGAGGAGTGTTTCCAAACTTTGGCTAGAGGGAGATTCACTAAACATTGTCAGTTGTCTAAAAGGAGCCTCTACATCCTCTTGGACCATAGATAACATTATCAAGGAAAATATCTAATGCAAGAGCATCTTGCATCATGAAAAAGGGTGTGTGTGTTAGTTTGTGGTGACTAATCAGTGAAGTAGTCTACATAATTCATCAATTCTTTGGGGTTCAAGGCATTGCCCCCCAAAAAAATTGGGGTACTATTTTCCATTTGCCAATGGCACAAAATTTTGGGCTACTATTTGCCAATTTATGGTCCACATGTTTTAACCCTAAAGTGGAAAAATAGTTGTATAAAAGGGCTTAAGGTTATGGATTGTTTCATAAGGTGTGATGCAAAAATTGCTTCTTGTGGTGGTATTGAGCTGTAAGGGATTATAGATTGTAATAAGGTTGTAATCCCTGCATTCTAATAATATTAGACTTTTTGTTTGGTGGACATAGCCTAGGGATTGGGTGAACCACATTAAATCTTGGTGTCTTGTGTTCTTTTCTATGTGATCTATTATTTTTGTATATTGGTTATCTTTACATGTAATTGTTATTTCTATCTGAGGTTTAATCCTAATAGTGTGATCAATTTTTTTAAAATAAAAACAATTGAAGGTGAGAGAAAGTGACAAAAATTAGAGGAAATATATTAAAAAATAAAAATAGGAAAAAAGGAGAAAAAAAGGAATTTCTATTTTCAGGGTGCATAGGTGGTGTAAATAGAAAAATAAGAAAATGGTTGTTATTCCATTTATCAAGGTGTGTAGGTGGCATCTTAGAAGTCTATGAAAAGTTCCTTAAATCATGCATTTAATATTTTTTGTGATCCACAAAGGAAATTTAATTTTCTAATTGGGCCACATAGTGGTGCTTAGTCATATCTAGGTGAGGATTTAATATTTATTTTAAGTTATTTGTATTTACCTCTTATCCCACATTGGTTGTGTTTGTAACATCTTTGAGGGGAACTACCTACTTAAGCAAGGCTTATGATCATTTGTAATCAAGCTCTTCAAGTATAAGCTCTTGTAGTGAGCCTCTCTTGGTGTAATCTCTTGTAAGAAAGCTTGGAGGTGAACGTTCTCTTGGTGGAAGCTCTTGGTGAAGCTCTTGGTGTGAAGACTCTTCTTGTGGAAGCTCTTATTTGGGAGTTCTCTTATGTTGAAGCATTTGTAAAATTCTTTTAAAAGAAGTCATAGTTGTGATATCATCTTGTTGATGTTATAATGATTTTCAAGTATAATAAAAGCATGCTTTTGGGAAAAAAAATTCATCTCTTTGTCTTCATATTGTTGCGTTCATGGTTATGAGTTCGTAAGTGTGGTGTGACCCTTCATCAAATGCTATTAGAGTGGGAGTTCCTAAGTGTGTTGATAGATCACCGAAAATGAGATAGTTTGCATTAGGACCTTGGGTTGGGTGGAGTTTTTCAAGATGAATTTCTTGATTGTGTAGATAGATCACCGACTATGAGGTAGTTTGCATGAGGTGCTTGTTTGCATGAAGTTGGTCTTATGAAGACATGATTATGGAGAAAAGAAAGAAGAAGATGACTTTTTTGATTTGATGGATTTTGAGGATTCCTAGACTTGAAAAAATTAGAGCAAGAAATCAAGGGGCATTGTCAGTTACATTCTTTGATTTGCATAAGCAAGTGAATGAATTAGAAGTAGAGTTGCAAAAGAGAAGAGCAAGTCATCAGAAAAGAGGTGTTGACAATTCCTTGTATGTTGAAAAGAAAGAAGATACAGTGGAGTATAACACATGTGACACAAAAGTAGAGCAATATGATGAAGAAGAAAATATTTGTGAACCTGAAGTTGAAGAAGATGAAAGAGAAGAGGAAGAGAATCAAGAAGAAAAGACTTGTGAGCCCGAAGTGGATGAAGATGATTTGAAGACTACAGTAGTAGAGGAAGAGTACAATGTCTTATTTAGAGGTAAAACAAATCAAGTAGTTGTGTGCCTTGTTGAAGACATGAAGCAAAAAAAAAAAATGATTGTGTGGAAGAGGTAATTTTTTATGAATTGTGGCATGCTGAATTTGAAATGAGTCTAATGATGGTTTGCATGAGGATCTTGTTTGCGATGTGTAGTATGCAAAGAAGGATTTGTATGGTGTTATTTCAAGTTTATTACAGATTTACTAAATCCTATAAGATTAGAGGAGAATGAGAGTTATACTTGGATAGAGTCCATTGCAGAGGAGTATCTTAAGCAACAAACACTTGTTCTAGCTAGGTGTTGGAAATAAAGGAAGAAGTAAATATATCGGGAGTGGAAACTTGTTCTAGCTAGGTATTGGAAGAGAAGGAAAAAAATGTCATTGTTAGCTGCTTCATTTTGTGAATTCATATCCACAAATTTTTTCCTACCATGGGTGTCTGATGCAGGAGCATCTTGCATCATGAAAAAGGGGGTGTAATCAATTTTTTTTTTAAAGAAAAAAAAATCAATTGGATGAGAGATAAAGTGACAAAAAATTAGAGGAAAAATATTATAAAATAAAAAATATGAAAAAAGGAGAAAGAAGAATTTCTATTTTCAAGGTGTATAGGCAGCACAGATAGAAAAATAAGAAAATCATCGTCATTCCATTTATCGAGGTGTGTAGGTGGCCTCTTAGAAGTTTGTGGAAATTTCCTTACATCATGCATCTAATATTTGTTGTGGTCCACAAAGGAAATTTAATTTTCTAATTGGTCCACATGGTGATGCTTAGTTGTATTTGGGTGGGAATTTAATATTTATTTTAAGGTAGTTGTATTTACCTTTTATCCCACATTGGTTGTGTTTGTAACACATTTTATGGTAAGTGCCTATTTAAGAAAGGCTTATGATCATTTGTAATCAAACTCTTCAAGTGTAAGCTCCTGTTGTGAAGCTCTCTTGGTGTAATCTCTTGTAAGCAAGCTTGATAGTGAAAGTTCTCTTGGTTGAAGCTCTTGATGAAGCACTTGGTGTAAAGACTCTTCTTGTGTAAGCTCTTATTTGGGAGTTATCTTATGTTGAAGCATTTGTAAAATTATTTTAGAAGAAGTCATAGTTGTGATATCATCTTGTTGATGTTATAATGAATTTCAAGTATAATAAAAGCATGATTTATGAAGCATTTTTTCATCTCTTTGTCTCCATATTGTTGCATTCATGGTTATGAGTTGGTAAGGGTGGTGTGACCCTTCATCAATATTAGTCTACTTAATAAATTTGATGAGTTTTTTGTTAGTCACACCTATCATGAAGCCAATGAGGTCACAGATGCACTGACCTATATGGCTATTACGTGTTAGAATTTGAAAACTTGGGACACAAATTTTCTTGATATCATCATTTCAAGAATTAATCATGATTTGATGTTAGGTAGGGAAGGTGCCATTATTAAATATAGTGATGGATGCTAAGGAGGATTTTTTTTATTATGAGGAGTTTGAGGACTAGTAGCGATACTTACAATCACTCCACAATTAATTCACATGCTTTCTAGGTCTCTTTGATTGCCATTTTGGATATTTTATTGTCTCTAATAAAGTTGTCTGTTATCTCTGAGAGGAAAGTTTGGAAGAGAATGGGGGGTTAGAGGAGGTGAAGGGAACCAACAAACTACACAAAATTGGGAAAGATGGCATGGATATGGGAAGTGTTGGATAATGGGGCATATCTACCTTTATGGAGAGACTTCATGGAAGTAACTCATAGGTTACCCAATTATTTTTACAAAATTGGAATGAAGGTTATTTGGCCATGAATGGGAGGGAGATTTCCATCATGGAGGAGTACATTTCCAAGACTACTAGCATCCCAATTATAGGGAACACGTTCTATAGGGACATGAAGATCTCTGACTGTACTGTCAACATCATTCTAAAGAAGCCCAAGGAGGGGAAGAAACCTATCAAGAAAAAAAAGGTATCTCATACTACCAACCCAAATTCTTAAATAAATTCTAGAAGTTTATTCTAAGGGCTTTTTTTTACTATATATCACATTGGATGTGAGATTTTCTAGGGTATACTCGTACCATTTTGTCTTTCGAACTAATTTTAGACATAGTGTGAAGATCTCTATTCCTTCTTATCTTTACTCCTCTTTGAACAATAGTATTAATGGAGTTAGAGATAATAGTATTACTAAGCCCCCATTTCATGACAATCTTATGCTTCTTATTTATGAGGATATCAAAGCTAATTATGTAGGGAAGTTCACTAAAACTAATGATGCTGAGGTTGATGTGGATGATTTTGAGGAAGAGGATCATTATATAGAGGTAGAGGATAGTGATGGACTTTATTTTGACAAGGATTTAGAGCCCATCAAGAGAAAAGGGAAAAAATCCAAGGCGAAAGCTCACAGAGCCCAACTGCAAAAAGGGGTTTCTAAAGCATCACCGGGTACACATATCTCTAGGAACTTTGGTGAGTTAGAGGAGGAGTACAATAAAAGTGATGAGGAAGTGGACATAAATATTAATGAGATGGAGGTTGTAGGGAAGAAGCGATTTGTTAAAAAACAAAGGAAAATTGACAATTCCAAGAAATCCTTGAAGAAAATTAGGAGGGGATTTTCCTCTAAGGATGTGGATGAGGAAGGAGAGGAAAGGGAAATGGACTTAGAAGTTGAAATTTTTGATAAGAGGAAGAGCCCTAAACATAAGGACAAGAATCCCTCTCAAGAGGAGGAAGATACAAATGTTGGGGTAGGGAGAAAAACCCCACCAAAGAGATGGTCTTGGAGGACCAGCAGGGGAAAGATATCCCTATGAAACCTATGGATGACCTAATGATAGATTAGACATACACTAGTACAACATCTTCTCAAGGGAATGTTACCACTTAAAAAAATATTAATATAGAGAGCATCTAGTTCAATAAAGCCTAAGAAAAAATTAATTTGAAAATTCATGAAGACATATAGGGGAAAATTGAACTTTAGAAGCTCATTGACCTAGCAATGATCATAATGAGAGATTTCAACAAAGAATATAACATGAATGCTCTCAATAATGATAAAAAATGTATGATAGACAATCTTAGGTCCATTAAATGGATGTACCATTAGATTAATGGGCTTAATGAAAGAATTCACTAGCTGGAAGGTAATGATAAGAAGGATATAGGGGATGGGGAGAGTGCTAACTCTAACCAATTTATGGATTTGGATGCCTTCTATGGTTTGGAAGCCAAAGTGTTGGACCTTAATAAAAAATGAAAGGCATTCTATCTACTCTAAGGGAAATAACTAATCAAAGTTATCATATATTAAAGGCATCTAATGAGAACCTAAAAGTAGTGATTACTATACTAGAGGAAGTCGGTGCTAGTGCAGAGATCACTCAAGCCTGGTAAAAGGAACAAAGCCAACAACAAGAATAAAGGCTTGGAGCGTAATAATTAAATTGCTAAGGTCAAAGAGGTTATTGGGAAAATGGACTTGGTCGAAAAGGAGGTTGCTAACCTCCTTCTAAAAATTGGTCAATGTTTTGTTTTTATTGTTTTAGCTAGAGTTTAATTTCTTTGGTTGTCCCTTTGTCAATGGCCTTCTTTTCTGGACTTGTTGTTCATTGTCCTTTTGTTAGTTTAGGCTTTTAAAACTTATCTATCTTTTGTACATGGTTCCAGGGACCCTTACCTATTTTCCATATGAAAAAATTTATTATAGGTTTGTAAAATTTGAATATCCTAATTTATACAGTGTACATCTTTAACATTTCTTTAGGTTTTACATCATTTTTCATTTTATGACTATGTTCTTGAGGAGTCTTAAATAGTATTTCATATGCGTATTTTTATATCTATTTAAATTAGTTACCATTGAGATTTTTAGATATACACTATATTGTAAATTAATATAATAATTCAATATGTACACAATTATTTTTAATTAAATTTGAATATATATATATATATATATATTTCTTTTATGTATATTGATAGTAAGTACATAGCTCTTAAATCATTTTTTACTATTAGTATAGTTCCATAGTTTGTGTATTAACGAAATATTAGTGCACCTCCTCACACTTATTAGGAAAGCTTGTCAAGGTGATCCCTATCATTAGTATATTTTTTTTCTTGCAATCAAATAAAATAATTGAATAGATTTAAAAAGTATCAAATATTATTTTTGATAGAGATACAATCATGAGTGAGCTTATCCAAACTAATATACCTAGGATAAACCTTGATAGACTAATTATCTTCTACATCAACTAAAACAAAAAATATGTTACATTGCACAATGCGTGTATATAAGCATCGTGTGTGACATAATTACACAAGAACAAAAAAAACACAATCAGCCTCACCATTACTACAAAAAGGGTTGAACTAATGGTAAATTTATTAATCCTAGGACAAATCCAACATGAGAACATATAGGAGGTAAAACGATACTTAAATGTTGATTGTGTAATGACAAAAGATTTTGTTGATGCACAACGTCCCATAAGAACAGACTTTCAAAATGGTTTCCCTTAGTAGGAGGTACACATATTACAAAATTTCTCCAAGTAATGACTTGCTTTCGAAGACAATAATAGGAAATATACACATATTATAAAATTTCTCCAAGTAATGACATGCTTTCCAAGACAATAATAGGTGATAAAACAATATGGATGACACTCATAAATGGAGTTAAAATATAAGTATACTCTCAAATCAAAAGGAATTAATTTTCTTCATGAAATAGATAAATGAATTAGGAGTGCAATGAAACATTGAAATGAGATACTAAATACACTAACATGTAGAGAGATAACTAGGATAATTTATCAAGTTTACTATCTTTGTCACTAGAGTACAAATAAATTCTAGAGTCTAGTTCTAGTGTTGAGTGAGTTCTAGCTATCATTTTCCATCTTACACATTTCAAATTTCTTCTAATATAGGGTACATAGTGTGATACTAATGATAGAGTCTAGATTTATTATTGGAGTCCATTTCAACAATTATTTTCCTTTGAGGCATTGTAATTTTGTTCTATTCTTGGATAGATAGATAATGTCAAAATCCAAGATTTTCATTGCAATGCATGCCAAACACTAAGGAACTACTCAAAGAAGATGAAAATAAAAGAGAACTCCAGAACAAGGGAAATGATAATGGAAATAAGAAATTCCTAGAGACTTGCTATCACCTTAGACTAACCCATGAAGGAGATTACCTCCAAGGTTTAGGAAGACTACACAAGGCCTCAAAATGAGGTCATATACATTAGGGGTGAAGGGGAAATATCCATAACACCTTAAACCTTTTCCAAGATGACTTGAAGAATCCTATTGATTCTCACCAACTCAAAATCTTAAACTTTAGAAATGCCTAAACTTGATTCCAAGTCTAAATTTAAATGTTTCATAACGCTTAATATTAATTTTAAACCCAAATCCAAAAATAATTTATTTCCATTTTTCCATCTTTCCATAAGGATAATTTTCATAAGATATGACATATATTTTACACCAAATTTAGAAAGCATACAACATACACAATACATACCTTGGGCAACATAATATTTTATTCATGAGGTTTCAAGTTAACCTAATTAGGAGGATCTAATATCATTTTATCACATTTAGAAAAATAGAGTAAAGGTATTATATTATACTTTTTACATTATAATAAAAAATACTAAAACCCAAAGGTTAATAGAGAACCTCCACTTGCATATTGGAAAAATATTATCTGAAACTATGCTTGGAAGAAATTTGATCCCAATAGTGCTATGTACATGTTACCCAACCATGAAATACCCTTAGGTTCACTCTTTTTGTGCTAGGAGATATTTACTTTTTCACAAGCACATAAGTTAGTGAATAATAATGGGGACTAAATAAGCCCTAAAGTGGAAAAGAACTTGAGAAAACATAGTTAGGAAACAATATATAATTTTATATGTGGAATAAGTATAGATTTTAGACATAATGCATGTACGAATCAATAATAATCATCTATTAAATTCAAAATAAAGCATACATGTTATATCAATAGAAATTTAATAATTGGTTAGATCACATATGATCAAATATTTTATTATGCTTAATTCTAGGATGACTCATATAACTACCAATGACTCCTAGAACATGTGAAATATATGGTCTACAACATACAATGACATACATTAGACTTCCTATAGATGAATGATAAGGTACCTTGGATATTTTATGCTCCTCTTCCTATGTCTCCAGACACATCTCCTTTTTCAATTTCAAATGACTAGACAACTTGGTGTGTTGAAAGCTTTGTCATTCTCCATATGGAAACACTACAACACCTTCTACATATAATAAACTTGAGATAATTCCAATTTGTCATGTCCCCTATTCAAATAATTAAAAAATAAATAAACTTTGCTAAGGCAGGCAGGCTCCAAAAAGGTGAAGTCGGAAAAAAGGGGCTAATCTTTGGAAACCAATGGACTAATAAATAAAAATTATTATTAAATTATATTTTATTAACCCCTCTTGGATGTGAGTTAGGGTTATGCCCTCTTTAAAAGGGGTTTGGAGGCATTTTGGACTCATTCCAGAACTTGATTTTTGCTAATTTTCTTGTTGTTCTTCAAAGGCTGCCAAACCTGTGGAGAAGGAGACCCAAGAACGGGAGTTTGCAGGTTTCTAAGAAGGCTAAGGATGGGAGTTTGAAGACATTCCATGTGCATGCTCATACAGAGTTTGCCTTTATGCTGAATAGTGCCGATTTGTGGGTTTTCGGGGTTGTTTTTGGTTTGAGTTTGGTGTTTTCAGTTGAGTGTTTCATATCAGTTTGGGTTGCTTCTGTATTTCAGACTTTAAGATGTTAAAATAGAGATAAATATATGTATTAGGTCGTTATTAAACTTTTGAGATAGTTTATGAGTGTTTTTGTTGTGTTTCCGGGCATTGTGTGTTAATTTCGGGAGCCCGATTGAGCATAGTTTTGTCCTACATTTGTGAGATGTTGTGTAAAGACTATAAAAATCTGGAAATGTCATTTTGTAGGCTGTTATTCTACTGAAATTTCTGTAAAAATGTCCTTTCTCAGATTTATTAGTAATTTGTGAAGTTGTGAAGTTTTTTGGCACTAATTTGGACATACCCGATTTGGGTTTTATTGGGAAATTGGTTGATCTTTGTAATATTGGTTGTTTGATTTTAAAGATCTGATTGATGCTGGAAATACCATGTAAAATCAGTAAAGGGAAATTTTAGTGGTATTAGAGCCGTGATCTTGCCAGCTTGAGGGTTTGTAGAAGTTGCATGTCAGTTTTAATAACTACCCAAATCTTGCATGTCAGTTTTGACAACTACCCAGATCTTGCATGTCATATTTTATGGTTGCATGTAGCTTCTAATTAGTTGCATGTCAAAATTTATGATCACATGCAACTAAGTGAGAGAGAAAAAAGATATTTGCAGCGAGAAAAGAATAAAGAAATTTTGATCAAACCCCCAGTTGAAAGCAAAAGTACAAAATCCAAGGAAGAAAAAAAGTATGGCTGATCCAGATGAGATGGCAAAGAAATTCTTCCAATACATTCAAAATACTCAGAAGCAAACAGTGGATGGTTTCTCGAAAACTAGAGAGGCTTTGCGAATATTGACAGAAAAATTACGAGTTGCATCTATTAATGAGAAAGGGAGCACTTCAGAGGAGCCAAGAAATGGGAGATCCACACCATCTAAATCAACCAAAACTATTTTCTTGCCTACAGATGAGCCACCAGTACCAAATCCAACCATTAATCTAGTGGAAGAGGTTATAGGTAACTTGATTACATTAAGAGCTACTTATAATGGCTTAGATGATGACTTTCATAGTTCAGTTCCTTTTAGAGAATATGTGGATATAATGAACACTTTGATGCCCAAGAAAGAGAACAGGAGGGAGCATGACACAAGTGGAAGAGAGCTCAAAAATAAAATAAGAAAGTTTACAGCACCTACTTTTGATGGAACAAATAAAATTTCAGCTAGAGCATGGCTACAAAAATTACAAACTTTCTTCACACTTAACCCCATGAAAGAGAGTGATGTTGTTCAATTTGCAAGTTTACACTTGGAAGATGCAGCCTATGAGTGGTGGTATCATGCAATGACTACTCAAGGTCACGATCAGGTAACTACATTTGAAGATTTCAGTCAAAGAGTGATAGATAGATTTGACCTCAAGGATGATGAAGAGTACTTTCAAGAATTGTCAAAGTTGAAGCAAACCAAATCAGTTAATGAGTATATAGAAGAATTTCAAAAAGTGGCTGTTATGGTACCTGATATGAGTGAAAAGAGGATCGTTTATCTTTTCCTTGATGGTTTAGAAGATTCTGTTAAGGGTTTGGTTAAGGCTTTCTCACCCTCAACCTTACAAGAAGCTATCAAAAGAAGCTTGCAACTTGAAACTTGTGTGCCTATGAAATCAATCACTACTCAAAAACTCCCAAATCTTTGGCAACATAAGGGAAATTTTCAGAAAAAGACTTTCCCACCACTACCACCAAAAGATGTGACAAATGTGGCAAAAAAGAAGGTAGATGAAGAGACTAGGAGTGAATTACGAAGGAAAAAGCTTTGTTTTACTTGTAGAGAACCATGGGTTCCAGGACATAGATGTTTGGGGAAAGGTCAAGTGCACTATATTGAAGTTTCTTCAGAATCTGATTCAGATGAGCATGAGGAATTTCATGATACTAAGGAGGAGGTAGAAGAAGAGAAAGGAAAAGAAATCAGCAAGGATGGCACTTTAGCAGCATTATCAGGAGTCCCAAGATACCATCACTTCCAAATTTGAGGGGTACTAGTAGGGAAAAGGTTGACCATTCTTCTTGATAGTGGGGCAACTCACAATTTTATTGATGAGGGATTTGTCATGAAAAGAGGGCTTAAAGTAGAAGATTTTGAGGGATTCAATGTTACTGTAGCTGATGGATTCACTATGCCTTGCACACAGGTGGTGAAACAACTCGAGATGACCTTAGGAGATTATGAGTTATGTGATGACTTCTATGTGGTTGGTATTGGGGAGACATATCTTGTATTGGGTGTTCAATGGTTGCACTCTATCGGAGGCTATTACATGAACCATCAAACTATGGAGTTTAAATTTCATTCCAATGGGAAAGAAGTCATATTGAGAGGGTTATCGAATGGAGCACCTAAGGTGGTCTCTGCAAAAAGGATGGAGAGGACTTTTCGAAGAGGACAAGTAACATGGGCAGCAGGAGTCATAATCCAACCAACAAGCTCTCCAAAGAATCAAGGTAATTTCCATTTTGAAATTCAAAATATTCTTGATAAGCATAGTATAGTTTTCAATTATTTGCCTCCAGGATTACCACCAGATAGAGGTTTTGAGCATGTTATAGAGTTAGAACAGGGTGCCAAACTAGTTATAACAACCCCATACTGCCATCCAAGAGGTTATAAGGAAGAAATTGAAAAAACTATTAAAAAACTCCTGGACATGGGATTCATAAGGCCTAGCTCTAGTCCATTTGCATCATCTGTGGTACTTTTCAAGAAAAATGATGGTACAATGAGAATGTGTATAGACTACAGGGCTCTAAACAAGAAGACCATAAAAAATAGGTATCCCATACCACGCATAGATGAACTCATTGATAAGTTACATGGTGTTGTATACTTCTCAAAAATTGACTTAAGATCAGGCTACCATCAAATCAGAATGAGGAGTGAAGATGTGGAAAAGACTGCTTTCAGATGTCACTATGGGCACTTTGAATTTCTTGTTATGCCATTCAGACTCACTAATGCACCTGCAACATTCCAATCTTGTATGAATAAGGTATTCAGTCAGCATCTTCGAAAATTTGTTTTGGTATTTTTCGATGATATCTTGATATACAGTAAAACATGGGAAGAGCATCTAAAGCACATAGACACTATTTTGGGAATCTTGGAGCAGCAATCCTTCTATGCTAAGCTATCTAAATGTGATTTTGGTTTGACAGAGATCCTATATTTGGGACATATTATAAGCTCTAAAGGAGTACAGGTTGATCAACAAAAAATCCAGGCAATTTTGGATTGGCCTCCACCCACTAATCTTACACAGTTGAGAGGTTTCTTCGGGTTGTGTAGCTACTATAGGAGATTTGCCAAGGGATTTTCTCAGCTTGCTGCCCCCTTGACTGATTTGACAAAGAAAGGAGCTTTTGTTTGGATAGAAGAGGCACAAAAAACATTTGATAAGCTTAAGGAGGTAATGAGTTCATGCCCTGTGCTTGCAATTACAGATTTCTCTTTACCTTTTGTTGTTGAATGTGATGCTTCTGGAGAAGGTATAGGGGCTGTCCTAACTCAAAGGGGACATCCAATAGCATTTGAGAGTAGAAAATTAAATAAATCAGAGAAAGGTTACTCCATCTATGATAAGGAAATGTTGGCAATCATGCATGCACTTCATAAGTTTAGACAATATTTGGTATGTGGGAAATTCATTGTAAAGACAGACCATAATAGCCTCAAGTTATTCTTGAACCAAAGGGATTTGAATGATCATAAACAAAAATGGGTAAGCAAATTGCAAGCTTATGATTTTGATATTGAATACATGAAAGGAAAGAATAATGTGGTTGCTGATGCTCTCTCAAGAAAGCCCACTTTGTGTTCCTTATCATCTATCTCTGCTGATTGGAAAGTCTCCATAATTTTAGAGTATGCTAAAGATTCATTTGCCACCAAGATTTTGGATAAGTTAGTGGATGATAACAGGTACAAGGTTGTTGATGAATTGATTTATTACAAGAACAGGATCTTCTTAGTGCCAGGGTCAAAAACTAAGGAGAGGATATTGAGAGCCTTTCATGACACACCTTTGGCTGGTCATCAAGGATACTTCAAGACATACAGGCAAATTCGAGAGCAGTTTTCATGGAAGGGTATGAAGGAGGATGTCCTTAAACACATTAAGGAATGTATGGTATGCCAACAAAGCAAGAGTGAGAAAAATTTTCCTGCAGGGTTGTTGCAGCCACTTCCTATTCCCGAAAAAAAATGGGAAAGTATTTCCATGGATTTCATCACTGGGTTGCCCAAGGTTCAAGGTAAGGATTGCATATATGTGGTGGTAGATAGACTAACTAAGTATGCACATTTCTTTCCTATCACATCTGATTTCAAGGCATCACAAGTGGCCGAATTGTTCTTCAAGGAAATTTTTAGATTACATGGTTTGCCTAGAAACATTGTTAGTGACCGGGACAGTAGATTCCTCAACTCTTTTTGGAAGGAGCTCTTTCATTTGGCAGGAACTGAACTCACTCCCAGTACTAGCTATCACCCTCAAACAGATGGACAAACAGAGATAGTTAATAAATGGATAGAGGGATATTTGAGGAACTATGTTTCCAATCAACAACATGCTTGGGTGAAATGGTTACACCTAGGGGAGTATTGTTACAATAAATCTCATCACATGTCTATTGGTATGCCTCCTTTTCATGCTCTTTATGGTTATGATGCCCTTTCCTTTGTTGATCTAATACTTTCTGATAGCAGAGTACCCGCAGCAAGTGATTTCATCAAGCAAAGCCAAGACATAATAAGGTCCCTCAAGGATAATCTACAACATGCACAGAACCAACAAAAGATATATGCTGATAGGAAAAGGATTGAAAGATCTTTTGAGGTGGGAGATTTGGTATTTTTTAGGTTGCAGCCATATAAGCAAAGCACCTTGAATAGGAGTGGGGCAGAGAAACTCAAGCCAAGGTTCTATGGGCCTGATAAAATCATCAAGAAGGTAGGAGAGGTAGCTTATGAATTGGAGCTCCCACCAAACAGCAAAATACATAATATTTTTCATGTATCTTGCTTAAAGAAGGTTCTAGGTCAGAAAACCATAGTATCTACAAAATTACCACCTCTTGATGATGAAGGGAAATTAGTTTTGATACCAGAAGAGATTTTGGATACAAGAGAGAAAAGGTTGAGAAATAGGAGCGTCATAGAGCATTTGGTCAAATGGAAAGGATTACCACTAGAGGATGCAACTTGGGAAGGAGCACATATTCTTGAGAATTCCAACCTTCATTTCTTGAGGACAAGCAATATTTGGGAGGGGAGGACTTGTCATGTCCCCTATTCAAATAATTAAAAAATAAATAAACTTTGCTAAGGCAGGCAGGCTCCAAAAAGGTGAAGTCGGAAAAAAGGGGCTAATCTTTGGAAACCAATGGACTAATAAATAAAAATTATTATTAAATTATATTTTATTAACCCCTCTTGGATGTGAGTTAGGGTTATGCCCTCTTTAAAAGGGGTTTGGAGGCATTTTGGACTCATTCCAAAACTTGATTTTTGCTAATTTTCTTGTTGTTCTTCAGAGGCTGCCAAACCTGTGGAGAAGGAACCTAAGAATGAGAGTTTGTAGGTTTCTAGGAAGGCTAAGGATGGGATTTTGAAGCCATTCCATGTGCATGCTCATACAGAGTTTTCCTTTGTGCTGAATAGTGTCGATTTGTGGGTTTTCGGGGTTGTTTTTGGTTTGAGTTTGGTGTTTTCAGTTGAGTGTTTCATATCAGTTTGGGTTGCTGCTGTATTTCAGATTTTAAGATGTTAAAATAGAGCTGAATATATGTATTGGGTCATGATTAAACTTCTAAGATAGTTTATGATTGTTTTTGTGGTGTTTCCGGGCATTGTGTGTTAATTTCGGGAGCCCGATTGAGCATAGTTTTGTCCTACATTTGTGAGCTGTTGTGTAAAGACTATACAAATCTGGAAATTTCATTTTGTAGGCTGTTATGCTGCTGAAATTTCTGTAAAAATGTCCATTCTCATATTTATTAGTAATTTGTGAAGTTGTGAAGTTTTTTGGCACTAATTTGGACATACCCAATTTGGGTTTTATTGGGAAATTGGTTGATCTTTGTAATATTGGTTGTTTTATTTTAAAGATCTAATTGAGGCTGGAAATACCATGTAAAATTAGTAAAGGTATATTTCACAATTTTCTACTTTTCTAACTTTGTAAATCTTCATACGAAGGATTTATATTGATTCTCCTAACTCTTTCATAGAAAATGAATGCGCTAACTATTGTGTGAATCCTTTAATATGATCCATCTTAGACCTTGCTACAAACATATCATCAATATATAAACATAAAATATTGTATTCATCCTTATCCAACCTCTTAAAATAAACACAATGGTTTGAATGATATCAACTTGGTGCAAGAAGGTAATGAATAACTAGGGCCAAAGGAACTGATAATTATCCAACCACCTTGCTGAGTAAACACAATGGAAGAAAACACATAGAGAAAAACACCAAGGAGAGAAAGAGTAAAAAATTTTATTGATTCATCAAATTATTAGCATACATGCCTAGCTATAAGGCCTTCTAGGTTATCACTAGATACAAAATACAACTTGAAGATCGACAATCCAACTTCAAATTCACTATTCCAGAAACATCTTCTCTGACTCACTAAGTCCTTCCTCTAGACTAAACAAAATACCTCTACTTATACTTTCCAAAATGACTTATATATAAGATTCCAAATCATTAAATAATATAAAGATGGACCTTAAAATGGTCTACACTCATCCCAAAAAAAAATCCCATTGTTAAATTCATAGTCCAAATTAAATATGAAAGTTAGCTTGAGCTAAGAACCAATTACAAAAAAACTCAATCAAAGAAGAACCTATGCATCAAAAAATAGTAGGTTTACTCATCACATGAAGGAACACTTGACCAACACTAGATAGCTCAACCAATACAAGATAGCTACAATAACTCGACCATCACTAGCTATAGTAACTCAACCAACACTGAATAACTTGACAACAACTTGGAAACCATTAGAACTCAGCTCCAACATGTAGAATGGACAAAGATGAGTAGGATAGAAAGACAACATAGGATGCTACTACATTAGACAAATGGGATTGAAAGAAATGACTCTCCCAAATCTTGCAAGTGTCACAACCTAAGCTAAATTCAATTCAAATTGAGAAATCCATGTCGCATCTTCAATTGGTTTGTTCTTCCACTTCACCACATAATTATAGTAGTCTTTTTGTCTTGTTCTTTTACCAACTCTCTGATCTAATATATGTTAAACCTCTTCAATATTCTTCCTAGGATAATCATTAGGTACAGCAACTTCTTCATCTAACTCATGATATTTATACAAATCATTGACATTAAATATAGGAGATATATCCATGTCATCAAGTAACTCAATTTTATAAGCATTACTACTGACAAACTTCCTCAAGATCTTACAAGGTCCAAACTTCTTCATTTTTAGCTTACTGTATGTTCCAAAAAGAAATATTCCTTTCTTCAAATGAACTACCACCTCATAACCAACTTCAAAAATATGATGCCTTCTAGACTTATCAACATTCTCCTTATACTTCTAATTACTTTGTGCCAAATTGAACTTCACTTTCTCATGTAAAGACTTCATAAAACTAAAAAATTCTTCCCCTTCAGCACTTCTCTTCCCTTCATCAACAACATTCCTCAAATTTGATATTCCTCTAGGATGCATTCTAGTAACAATCTCAAAAGGTGTTTTCCCTGTACTCCTATTCATATAATTATTATATGCAAACTCAACTTGTGCCAATACTAGCTCCCAATTACTTGGATTATCTCCAACTAAGAATCCCAACAAATTATTAAATTTCTATTTACAACCTTTTTCTATCCATCTATCTATGGATGGAATTTAGAACTAAACTTCAAGTCAGTATCCATCTTCTTCCACAAAGTCCTCCAAAAATAACCAACAAACTTACTATTTCTATCAGAAATAATACTTTTTTGTAATCCATGCAATCTAACAATCTCTTTGACAAAAATCTTAGCAACATGCATAATTTTGATGTCTTCTTACATGGAATGAAATGAGCCATTTTAGAAAATCTATCCACAACAACAAATATGGAATCATACCCTCTTGTTGTCTTAGTTAATCCAAGAACAAAATCCATACTGATGTCACTCCAAGATTTCTTAGGAACAAAAATAGGTGTATACAATCCAATATTTTGACTTACTCCTTATGTAACTTGGAAAAATCCACAACTCGTCACAAACTTCTAAACATCCTTATATATGTGGAAAATAATACTTGTCCTTCAACAAACTCAATGTCTTATAAATTCAAAAATGTCCAACCAATCCACCAAAATGCTTCTTGTTGATCAAATTAACTCTCATAGCACTTCTTGGTATGCATAACTAAATTCATTTTAACAACATACCTTCTAGAATGAAAAACTTTTCTTACTTACTCATGTGATCTGGTAGATTTGGTTCTCTGCACTCTCTCCACACCTCAAAAAAATGAGGGTCAGTATGACACAACTCTTTCATTTTGATCAGTATACAACACAAACTCTTTAGGAATAAAATAATGTCTCCACTTCTTCAAGGCTTGAACAATAGCATAAAACTCTTGATCATACACATAATACTTCCTTTTAGCATCATTCAAATTTTCATTAAAGAAAGCAACATGTTTACCTTCTTGACTTAACACAACTCCTATTGTACTACCACTTGCATCACATTCAACTTGAAATACCTTATTGAAATCAAGAAAATTAATATAGGTAACCCAACAATATTTTGTTTCAAAGTCTAAAAACTCTTATTAGCTCCATGTGTCCACTTAAAATTCTTTTTATCTCCTCTCATTATCTCAGTCATAGCATTACAAACAAAATCAAAATTCTTTATAAACTTCATGTAGCAACTAGCCAAACCATGAAATGATCTTACCTCACTAACATTCTTAGGTAAGCCATTTTGAAATTGCTTTGACCTTCTTAGGATCCATTCTCAAACCATCAACTAAAATCACAAATCCCAAATAAACAATCTATTCTTTCATAAAAGAACATTTTTTAAAGTTAATCATCAGCTTCTCCTCTTTTAATCTTTGCAATACTTGTCTAACATGCTCAAGTTATTCTTCCTTAGTCTTACTGAATATTAGAATATAATCCAAATAAACAATCACAAACTTACCCAAGAATCTCTTAAGAACTTTATTCTTCAATCTCATGAAAGTACTAGGCACATTAGTCAAACCAAAAGGCATTACCAACCATTCATACAAAGCATCTTTTATCTTGAAAGTAGTCTTCCATTCATCACCTTCTTTGATTTTGATATGATGATAGTCAATCTTCAAATCAATCTTGATAAAATAATTTTCTCCACTCAAACAATCCATTATGTCATCCATCCTTGGCATAGGAACCCTATACTTCACTATGATCTTTTTAATAGCTTTGGAATCAATACACATCATCCATTATCCATTCTTATTAGGTGCTAATACAATAGGTAGAACATATGGGCTCAAAATTTCTCTGATCAAACCTTTCTGCAACAACTCATGCACTTGTTTGTTAAGTTCTTCATTCTCTATAGGTTTCAATCTATATGGTGCTTTATTCATAAAACTAGCTTCAGGAACTAGATCCATGCAATGATTTATACTTATTACCAGTGGTAAACCATTAGGTATATCTTTTGCAAAAACATCTTTATACTCCAACAATCTTGCAATTTCTACTCACACTCGGTCAATACTACCAACTTCTATTGTCACCTAGTTGCGACTGTCTATCACTCGATTACTACTAACCTCCATCACCTAGTTATTACTGGAACAACTCTTTCTTATACGAATTATGGAAAAAAAATGGTTCTTCTTCATTTCTTTTTCATTTTCTTTTACCATTGAGCACAAAAACAACAATAGTAGTACAATTAACCTCATCTGAAGTTTCAATGAAAGGCATCAATACTTGTTTTCTTCCATTCACCCAAAGAGTATATTGATTTAGTCTTCCATCATTGATAGCATATCTATCATATTTCCAAGGTCTATCCAGTAGAATATGATAACAATCCATAGGAATAACATCACATAGAACTTCATCAAAGTAATATCCAATCTTGAACTTCACAACACATTGTGCACTAACCAATATCTTATGTTCATCGTTGATCCATGAAACATGATAGGGTTTAGGATGCCTCAGCCTCTACAACTATAACTTTGTGACCAACTCCTCTAATGCCAAATTTTTTGAACTTCCATTCTCAATGATCACCTTGTAGCATTTTCCAGCCATCTTACATCTAGTATTGAAAAGACGTTTCCTTAGGACAGGTTCCTCTTCAATTCCCTTATTACACAAACTTCTTCTCACCATCATATTTTCTCCAGCCTCAGGTACTCTTGGTGAACACTCAATGTCTTCTTGAATCATAGAATTTCTATTACCTTGTTTATTCTCACCAGAGGATCTACACTCAAAGGATCTATGCACTTCTTTGCCACATCTAAAATAATTAGCACAAAAAAATTCCTCTAGAATAAGAATTTCCTCTTCCATAGTAAGAACTAGTACCTTCTTGATAAGAATTACCAAGTTTCCATTTAGTCTTGTCTCTATTGTCAATTTTCCATTTAGACTTTCCGTTATCTTGCATAGAATTGTCAGATCTACCAAATTCTCCATAAGATCCACGTTTTCCTTTCTGGAACATACCACCTCTACCTCTTTATCTTTGTTCATTATTCTCTATCAAGATCTCCTCAACTTTCAAGGAATATTGTTATGCTTTGTCTACACTTCCAAATTTCACAAATTTTATTTCATCTTGAATTCCAAATCTAAATCTATTGAGATACCTTGCAACTTTTTCAACCTCATCATCCACATGTCCAGATATAATGTCCAATCTATAGAATTTCTTAATATACTTCAAATTCATGTCCCTTTGTCTCAAATTTTTCATCTTTCTCAATAAGCTAACTTGGTAATCAATTAGAAGGAACTTCTTCTTCACTTTGTTCACCATTTCTAGTCAATTTCTAATCTTCTTCTTTCCTCTCTTTTGTCTATTAGTTAACAAATGCTCCCACCATAGTGAGGTATGACCTTTCAACCTAGTGACTATAATTTTCACCTTCCTATTATTAGGAGTTTTTTCAAACTCGAAGAACTTATCCATATCAGAGATCCAATCCAACATAACATTGATGTCCAATTTTCCATCATAAGGAACAAACTCTACAACAAACTTTGAATGTTCCCTAGAAATTACTCTAAACAATATTTCTTCATCTTGATCTTCCTTAGGTTATAGATTAGTGTTTGGGGCTATTGCTTCATCATCACTCACATCATCAAGATGTGCTCCTCTCCTGAGGGCTATCTCCACATCATCTAATCTAGCTACAATTTTTCTCAACATGTCCATAATAACAGTGTCAACATTTCCTTTGCCTCAAACTATCTTTACAAATAGGTTCCTACAATATCTACAACCCTACAGGGTGACCACAAGAAGTTGGGTCACAATTCTGCGGAAGTCAAATCCACAGAATTGTACTTCTCAAAAATGGGTACCCAATTTTGTTAGAATCAGGTACCCATTTCTAAATTCATGCTTCGAGCACCTTAGCCGCAATTTAAAAATTGGGTACCTAATTTGTAAAAAGTAGATCGAGTTCCCGAAGCTCTTAAAAATTGGGCACCCAATTTCTTTTCAAATCGGGTACCCAATTTTTAAAGTGTTATTTTGGAATTACAAATTGGGTGCTCGATTCATGAGAGATGAGTGGGAATTTGGAATCGCCGGATGTTTTTAATTGGGTTTTTCCTTGGGGAAAATCATGGAAAAGGCTTGGTCCCACCAAGCCATGCCTTTGTGAACCATTTTTTTTTAAGGCATTTAATTGACAATTTCAGAGATTGTCATAATTTTTATAGGGTTGTCCCCATTGAATTTTTTGATGAAACAAAAACCCATTATAGGTCTTACTATTCTGATTTCAAAAATGTAAATTTTATAGTGTTATTAGTTTATTTTCTATTTTTTTTTTTTATTAATCAAAACTATCTCTTAAATGTTAAAAAGTGACATTCACTAAAACATTAATAACTTTTTTATTTTATAATTTTTCTTAAATTTATTTATATGTCATCAATCTACATACAATTCTTTTGAGGTTTAAAAAAAAAGATTTGAAGAAAGTAAAATTTTGATCAAATTATGGTGTTCATACATGAGAGGTTTTAAAATTTGCCTTTATAGCCAATTAATAATCAATAAAAAATAAATTATTCAATAAAAAATTAAGGAAAAATATTGTCATCAATCTTAGATGTATTAGGTAACGCCCTTTAAAAGGATTTACAAAAAATCATTTATTTGTGTCACATTTTGGTGTCTGTACACGAGTGTGGTATGGTCCTGAAATAGGCACTTTGAAAAAGTGGTTTTTAAAGATCCGTACTAAAAAAAATATCTACCATATGGGTACACAAATAAATTACATATTCAAAAACTAGATTTCGAACACAAATTTTTTTATTTTTTAAGTTCTTTTATATTCATTATCTAAATGACTCAAATTTTGACATCAATTGACAAAATGTTTCAAAAATAGGGAAAACACTTCCACTTTTTGGCCAAAAGTGAGACCCAACTTCTTGCACTTACCCTACAACCAAATTCCACTTAGGGTTCAACACATCGAGTTTCCACAAGGATGAACCTTAAGCTTTGATACCACCTATTACAAGAAGTTAATGAATAGCTAGGGCCAAAGGCACACCTAGCTATACAACCACCTTATTGAGTAAACACAATAGAAGAAAATAAATAGAGAACAACACCACAGAGAGAGAGAGAGAGAGAGAGAGAGAGAGAGAGAGAGAGAGAGAGAGAGCAAAAAATTTTATTGATTCATCAAGTTATTAGCATACATGCCCAATTTAAGTCCTTTTGGGTTATGGTTAGATACAAAATACAACTTCAAGATCTACAATCTAGCTTCAAACTTGCAATTCCATAATTGTTTGCTCTAAATACTAAGTCATTCCTATAAACTAAACCAAATACCTCTACTTATATTTTCCAAAACAACTTATAGAAGATTCTAGATCATTACATAATAGAAAGGCCGAACTTAAAATGGTCTACACTCATCCCAAGATATGGTACCATCATTAAATTCATGATCTAAACTAAATAGGAAAGTCAACTTGAACTAAACCAATCACAAAAAATGCAGTCAAAGAAGAACTTGAGCGTTAGCAAATATTAGGTTTACTCAACACATGAAGGAACACTCAGCCAATAGTGAATAGGTTGGCAATTACAAGATTTCTACAATAACTCAACCATCACTAGCTACAATAACTTGGCCATTATTAGCTACAGTAAGTTGACCATTACTAGCTATAGTAACTCAGCCATCACTAGCTACAGTAACTTAGCCAACACTAAATAACTTGACAATAACAACAACTTTGAAGCCACTGGCAGATGAGTAGGATAGAAAGACAACCCAAGATGCTCCTACATCACAACTATATCAATGTTCATTCATAAAATTGCCAAATTTAATATACCATTATTGAGGTGCTTTCTTTAAGACACATAAAATTTTCCTTAACTTTTGCATACTAAACTATCCTTACCTCTAACCTCCAATCCTTTTTGTTATTCCAAATTATATTTTTATCCAAATCACCATGAAGAAAATATGCTTTAACATCAAGCTATTCCAACTACAAATATTCACTAGCCACAATACTTAAAATGGTGCTAGTGGAAGTTATTTTAATAAATGGAAAAAAAATATTTTCAAAATCATTGCCATCTACTATGTAAACCCCTTGAAAACTAACCTATCTTCAAATATTTTATCACTTCCATAATCTTCTTTCAACCTATAAAACCATTCATTTTGTAAAGCCCTTTACCTGGAAGCAACTTACATAAATACCAAGTCTTGTATTTTAGAAAGGATTCCATTTCTTCATTCATTGCATGTTCCCACTAAACATTAACATGTAGCTATATAGATTCATCATAACATTTTGGATCACCTTTTATTTGTTAATAAAATATAAGACAAAGAAGGAGAAAATATTTTTGGAGGTCTACTTAGCCTTGTTGATCATCTAACATTCATTGCAATTTGTGGTATTTTTTGTTGTTTTTATTATTGTGAAGTATAAGGAACCACTAGAACATAATCTTTTGGAGTATCATCCAATAATACATAATAATTTTATTTCTTCCCATACTACTACAATAGATCTTTGTACAAAACTTTGTCATTGAATATGAGATCTCTACTTCTTGCAATGTTATAATTTTTAACATTCTAGTCTGTAGATAAATTCATAAATATCATATCCAAAAAAATTACCCATTTCTTGAATTTAGGTTCTAGCTTGGTTCTATTTCCAAAATCTATATTGTGAAAATTCTTCATAAGAAAAGGTTTTGAGAAAAGAATAGAACACCTTCTTACCTATCTATTCTTCCTCTAGAATGCAACAGCCCAAATAAGTAAAGGGAAATCTATTGATTAAATATGGACCAATATTAAAATATCTTTCTACATATTTAAGTGTATTTTTACCAGTCTCATTATCACCCAAGCTTTTCCATTTTTTCAAATTTTAAAATACATAAAATTTATATCTAAGGAAATAAATCCATAATTTTTTAGTTACATTATATATGAATGTAACATAATATAAAAATTCACAAAGGGGAGATACTTGAACCGGTCCCCATACATCTATATGCACAAGCTCTGATTTCTAATATTTCTCTTACATCCCACTCTTCACAAAATCAACTCTCTTTTGTTTTCCATACAAGAAAATTTCACATAGATCTATATTGACAGATTTTACACCTAGTAAAATATTCTTTTAATGAAGTAATTTTATGCCTATTTTGTTGAGAACAGATTGATACAAGTATGAGAATGTGTTTCAATCTTTGTTTTGTCACTTATGTCAAACTTGCTACTTGTTGGTAAGACAATTTCTTAGAATATTTGAGTACTATCATTTGTTTAATTGATGAAGAGGATTTGATCAAATGAGATAACCATAGTACCTAGAGGAAAGGTTGAGTTATGATATGGAAAAGGAGTACAAGGATCAATTAAGATAGTGATGTTATAGTGCATCGATTATCTACTTAAGGTTGAAAAGGATGGATACACTGATTAAGTTCAAAGAACAAGTAAAATAAATTTAGTCTACTAAGCTTAACAATTTGCACAATAGGTTCCAAGAAATGTTGGTGTAAGCCAAGAAAGAAATCAATTGGAGCCAAGAAAAGTCAAATTTTAGTATATGCTGAGTAAATTTTATTTTATGCCAAGCACTAGTGAACTTTATTTCATGCCTAGTGATTTGATAGTAGATGCTAAGCAATGCAGTATGCATTGAGCATTAGAAGCAAGTTAATGTTGAGTATCAGCATTATGAGAAAGATCATGAATTTGATGAATCTGGGCTGACAAGTTTGATCACTTCGATTGTGTGAACCATGTGGAAGATAAGCTTGATGAGCTAGTGGCATAGAATTCAAGATGAATCATTTTGTGGCAAATTCAAAGAACATTGAATGAGAAGTTTTGAGAAGGGAATAAAATGAAAAGATGGGTAGATTTATTAAATCCTATCTAATCCTACCTAACCCTAAAATGGATGATGGAAGATGAATGAGAAAATATCTTAATTTTCTATTTATAAAAATAGCTCATTAGAAGAAAAGGTTGTCATGTGCAAAAACCTAAGGAAGAGCAAGAGTCTAATGTATTGCATCATTTAGTGACCAAAGAGAAGAGACTACTATTCGGAAGTAAAGCAAGAAGGCTTAAGGGTATGGATGCTTGAAGGGTGAACAAGTTATTAGAGATGAAGTGTGTGAAATTCAAGTAGAATGGAGGACTAAAACAAAGATTTGTAATCTAGAATGTTAGTTGTAAGTTGTTATCAGATCAAGCCTTACTATTACTTTCTAATCATTGTACCAGTCTAAGGTAAATCCTTTGGATTAAGTTTGACCTAAAAATAATTTGTAAATCCTCTAACTAGGTGGCATTTCAAGTGAATGACCTAAAGTTCTCTAACAAGCCTCACTCCAAATAGGGTGATTGGAATCCTCTAACCAGGTGAGATTTAAAAAGGTGCATTGTAACCGTTAAAAGGGTTGGCCTTTCATAGGGCATCATTTTAGAAGAGTGAGAATGAGTATTAGGTTACTAGTGTTTTTTCACAAATCAGGTGTCCACATAAAATCATTATGTCAAATGTGTTATTGAATCTATTATGTTTCGTGCTTACATTTTTGCAAAGTTTATTTGACAATAACCTACAAGTTTGAGTGATTGTATGATCTAATGGATCCATTCATGATGAATATATTTTATGGATATGGGTTCATTAAGCTGCAAAAATTTTTATTTGTACATCTAAACCTTGGATAATTGATTCACCCCCCTCCTAGTTACTCTAAAGAATTCCAAAAAATGGTATTAGAGCCATCTCCTTAAGAGGACTAATTTGAAGGTATTAGATGCAAAAGATCAAGATGTCAAAAAGAGAGGATCCTATGATTAATAGAAATAACTTTCCTACATGGAAAAGTCCAATGAAACTACACCTAGGAGGTCTTGGATATCATGCACAATCTACCATCATCACATAGCATGTTAATCTTTTTGGAGCCCTAACAACTAAAGATTTGGAAAAGAAGAAAGAAGATAATTAGGCAATGTTGGAGATTGCCTCTGCCCTAAGTTATACCAAGTTTGATGACATTAAGGGTTATGATAGTGGAAAGAAAATGTGGGATGGTCTTTACACCATTTATGGAGGAGACACAAATGTTCTAAGAGCCAAATCTAAAAGTCTTAGAGGTAAGTTTGATGATATGAGAATGTTGCTCAATATTTCTCTAGGATAAAATATGTTGTCAATACAATAAGAGGAGCTATTAGTAAGATAGATTGTGAGACTATACTAAGAAATTTTTTGAGAACACTATTGCCCATCTATGCTATTGGAGTTTCTACAATACAAGAAGTGAGATGTATACTAGGCTCACTACTTTTGAGCTATCTAATTTTGATAACTTCAAATATGAAAATGTTGAATCTGCTTTGAAAGATAAGTTGTCATTGAAGGAACCTAATGAGAAGAAGAAAAAGGCAAAATATGTTTCTAGTGATACTGAAACAAATGAGATATAGATGAGGAGGATGTAGAACAAATTTAAGCACTATTAGCAAGGAGATTTCATAGAGGTAAAGGAAAATTCAAAGGTAAGTTACCTATCATGTGTTTTAATTGCAATGAGGTTGGTCATATTGCCGCTAGATGTCCAAAGAAGAAGAGTTATAGAGGTGGAGACAAGTACAAATGTATAAGAGATGAGGACAACAAATATTACAAATAGAAAGGTAAGAATTTTTTCTACATTTCTCAATAGGAAACTAAAGATGGATCTGACAATCATGATAATGAAGTGTTGTATGTTGCAATGGAGGATGATTATAATGAGGATGAGGCAACTACACTAGTGTCTTGTGTAAACAAGAATGACAAGAGTATCATTGACAATGGGTGTTCACATCACATGACTAGAGATAAAAGTAACTTAATTACCTTGAATTATTCTGATGGAAATAGTGTAAGGTTTGGTAATGATGCACCCTGTCTGATAAAAGGAAAAGGTTCTATCAAACTCATAGAAAAGATTTTATGTGACAATGCTTATTATGTTAAAGGAATTAACTATAATTTTTTGAGTGTGTCACGAATAAATAGTTTAGCTTGTAAGGTTGAGTTCAAGAACAAGATTGCTAAGATATATGATACAGATGGAAAACTGCTTTGAAAAGATGATCAAACTAGAGGTAATTTGTTAGTTATATTTTTCCTCCTACCAAAACTAAAAGATTTGAATTCAAACATAGTTAACATTCAAATATTAGGGCACGCCAAAAATACATTTTTAAACCTTAGTTAATGTTTATTTCCTAAGTTTCTAAGTGATTGCATATTATAAAAACCTTACCAGGCCTACATCTTCCCATCGTCTGATCTTGTAGGATCTACGACCATCACTTTGTCTCTTTATAGAAAAGCATGTACTTTATTTCATGTGAAAAAGTGAAAATGGGCCACATATCTAATGTGTCCCTTCCTTTCTTTGTGATTTTTGTTTTTTTTAGATGGGGTACAACTAGCAAGTTCTAACTTGTGCTTGGTATTGTGGGCTAGTTTCTTCACAAGTTCAAATCTCACTAGGAGGTAGGGTATGTACACCTCATTTGTAGCACCAAGCACCTCTTGAAAAAGAGTATGAGGTAGTTCCATATCACTGCCACCATATGTAAACCCAAAAACTATGGCATAGTGTCGTGGACTATAAAACTCCCTTTCTTTCTTTCTTTCAGACTATTTTATCTACCATCAAATAAAAAATAATCGATGATTGTCATTATCTCACTATGAGAAAATGTATGCTCATTTTATTTTGTGACATAGTGAAAATATGATGCATGGAAATGTGGGTCCTATTTTCTTGTGGGCCATAGATGAGGTAGCAAAGGTGTTAGTTGAGTTGGTAGAAGGAAACATTCTCATTGGTTGAAGTGATGACATGGTTTAATTACATCTTTGAAAGCATGAGATGAAATAAGATCCATGGTTTTCATTGTGTCACTTTGCAAAGATGCAAGGACTTTATTTCATGCAACATAATGACAGATGAACACGTGTCTTGACGGGCCTAGTTAGAAGGTAACAACAAAATTTAAGTCATGGTTAAGTTGTAATTTCATGGAGTTGTTGTGGTTAAGTTTGAAAGGGTAGCATGGTTAGGGTAATAAGGAAGTCAAACTCATGAAGACTTTGTGAGCTAGCAAAAAGAAATGACATAATTGGTCCATATGGCTAATCCTAGTTTCTTGACCCAATTATCTATTGATTATTAATGATTTGTCAAGCCAGAAAGTAGTTTTCTCTACACGATCTAAACTACATGATTGATCTCAACAACCCCAAATGAATGCCATGCTATAATGACATGAAAGGCATGCTACTTGTTGACTGGTTATCCATCTACCCAGTCAGAATGATCAATGACACCAATTTTTCACGTTTAGGGTTTCTTTCAATCAAGGTTTTGATAGTTTTCATGCCTCTAAAGGTACGCTAGATAAAATCCATCATCTAGATCATATTTGATTTCACTCTAATAGTTTTAAAGGTATTGATGAAGTTATAAAGCAACCCATGGGTTATGCCTAAGCTATAAAGACACATTTCAAAACCCTTGCAACAGTCGACTCTTCTCTATTTTTTTCCTTTGCATTGCTTCAAAAGGCATTGATCTAGATTATATAGAAGATGTAATGTTTTTTAAATTATTTTTTCATATATTTTTTATATAGTTTTTCTATATCTTTTTGTTTGGGCTTTTTGGAGGTCTTCTACTCAAAATTTGAAGCCAGAATTGTAATTGGTCCCTAAAACTGGGTAGCCGAAGGCTCACTATTTTAGGGACTAAACTAGAAATTTAGTTCTTCTTTCCAAAGATGTAAGTGGTTTCAAATTTTGAGTTACAGGTCAAAAAGTTATGACCTTGACAAGTTGGGGTAATTAATCACCTAGTTTTGAATAAGTTTATTTTAATTTGTTGTTTTTATTTTTTAGCTACATAAACATTTCAAATTAATGTTATGGTGGCTATTGATATTCCATCATTGTATATATTCCTTTAGTCTTAATGAATAAGATGGCTTTTGGTTTGCATACAACTCTTTTGAGTTTTGCAAGATTTTCCAAAATTTGAACATTACTATCGCAGGTAATTGTTTCACTAGATATCATGTTTGCAACCCACTTTATCAATTCAAATCAGTGGTATCAGAGTAGTAATGCTCATTTATGCCAAGTAATACAAGAACTTCCTATCTAAGACTAGGATTGGCTACTAGAAATCTTTCAAATTACCTTTCCTCTGTGGCATACAAAACCAAAGATGGTAGATACTTTGGCAAACTCTGTGAAGAAGATGGTGGAAGACTCATTGGCCAAGAAATAAGAAGATATGATTAGTAAGTTTTTAGAAATTTTGAAGACCCAAAAAGTGTCAAATTTAGTAGCATCATTCTAGGGGAACACTCCTTTTAAAGTATAGGTGAACTTTGATATCCCAAATTTTGAAGGAAAAGTCAATGTTGATGTTATTGATAATTGGTTATCCAAGTTAGAATGATATTTCTCTATAAATAATTTTTTGGATGCAGAAAAAATAACTTTTTCCCTCTAGAAAGCTGAAAATCATGTCAAACTAGCATGGGAAACAAGAGTATTGAATAAAGAAAGTGAGGTAGGGGAAGAGTCAAAAATACTCCCTGATAACAAACCCACTTTGAGAGAATTTGTAGGATACATAAAAGAAGCATACTTTCTTGAAGATGTATATGAATATAAATATATAGAATGGTAATTGCTTCAAAAAAAGAGGGATCAATCTGTGCAAGATCAAACCAATACATTCCTTGCACTCTCTACAAAAGTTTGCATAGAACACCTCTGAAAAGCCCAAAGAAATTGATATAGGAAAAACTATATAAAAAAAATATGAAAAAATAATTTTAAAAATATTAGATCTTCTATATAATCTAGATCTTGAGGACATAAAACTTAGACTATGTTCTACTCTAGTATTGTTCTTCCAAATTTACAATAGTCATTTGAAATAAAAATAGAAGCATTAGATTACACTCTTTGTGTTGTACTCATTCAACACAAGTATCCCATTACATATCATAGTGAGACATTTTTTGAAATAGTTCGCAAGTACTCCACCTACAAATAGGAGTTGTATGTAATTGTTCAAGCCTATAAATAGTGGAAGCACTATATTTTGGGAAAAGAAACTGTGATACATATAAATCATAAAACTCTACAATTCCTACAAACAAAAGGAAAATTGTAGAATAATAGGCATCAATGGTGGTAATCTTATTTGCAACAATTACACCTCAAAATTCATCATAAAAAGGGTAGCACTAATAAAGTAGTGGATTGTTTGAGTAGGCCTCCAATCATAGGTTTGACATTGGTGTTGGATTCATGTGGTCATCAAACACAAACTTGGGCTCAACTATATGGTAAAGATCATGATTTTTGCAACATTTACAATGCAACCTTAGAAAGGAAGAATGTTCCTGACCTCTATATATAGGATGGGTTACTGTGTCATATTGGTTGCATATGTGTCCCCAGTGAAGAAAGAAACAAATTGATATGGGAAGCACACTATAGCTGGGTGGCAAGACATTTTGGTATTCGTAAGACTACTACAATTCTCCAAAAGTATTTCTATTGGCCAAAAATGAAACATGATATCATTGCCTATATAAAATCTTGTGTTGCTTGTGCCATTACAAAGCCTTAAAATCATAAATCAGGCCTCTATCTACTATTACCTATTCTTAATAAACCATGGCATTCTTTTTCAATATACTTTATCTCTAGGCTCCCAAGTAGCAGAAGGGGAAATGAATATATGTGTGTGTGTGTGTGTGTGTGTGTGTGTGGTAGTAGATAGATTTTCTAAAATAGCTATCATGGTGGCTTATAAAAAAATGATTTTAGCAGAGGAGACCACTAAGCTATTCTTTGAACAAGTTTGGGTTCACTTCAGGTTGCCAAAAAGCATTATTTCATAAAGGGATAGTAAGTTCCTTAGCAATTTTTGGTCTTCATTATGCGCTAGAATGGACACCAAGTTGACAAAGTCTACAACATTCTATCCTCAAATAGATGGCCAAACAGAGGTAGCCAACAAAATAATTATACATTACCTTCAAATGTACAACTCCAAACACCCATGTACATGGTATGAGAGCTTGCCTTATCTCCAAAATATCTACAACCAGACACTTCACACTACTATAGGACATAGTCTAGGTTTGTCTTGGGTATCAACCATTGGAACCCATAGATGTAGCATTACTCATCTTACAATCTAGCTAGCCACTCAATACTAAAAAATAGGCAGATAAAGAAAAAAAATTTATTGAAAAGATCAAATAGTTACATCAACAAGTTCATGTTATTTTAGAATAGAGAAATAAGAAGCATAAGGAAAGTTATGATTAACATAGAACTCCCCATCATTTTTAGATTGGTGACAAGGTATGGCTACATCTTCAGAAAGAGTGCCTCCAAGGACTCTATCAAAAGCTTCATCCTATTTGGTATGGGCCTTATACCATTAGGAAACAAGTTAGTGAGAATGCTTTTGAACTTGATCTGCCACAATTTTTGGGAATACATCAATTTTTTAATGTGGAACTATTGTGAGCCTATTTTCCTCCATTATTGGACATCTCTCAAGTTGTTGAACATATTCATGCTATAGAATTGAATCTATCCACTACAACACCATTACAATGTTGAAATGATTGAGAAATTAGAAAATTCTACTACATAGGAGGGTTTGAGTTGGTCAATTCTCACATCAAGAAAAATGGTTAACCAAGGAACAAGTTGCAACATAATTACCTCATCTACTATAGAAGATTGATGCAATGGGGCCCATTTCCTCTTAAGGCAGGAGGAATGATACAGATTAAATAGAAGATCTAATATTTTTGAAAGTATTTTTCATATATTTTTAAAAATAGTTTTTTATATATCTTTTTGTTTGGGATTTTTAGAGGTCTTCTGTTCAAAATTTGAAGTCAAAATTGTATTTGAGTGATAACACTCCTATATTCCAACATGATGAGTAAGTTTTTAGAAAATTTAAAGACCCAAAAAGTGTCAAATTTAGTAGCACCATTCCATGGGAACACTCATTTTAAAGTACAGTTAAACTTTGATATCCCAAATTTTGAAGGAAAAGTCGATGCCGATGCTGTTGATAATTGGTTATCCAAGTTAGAATGATATTTATCTATAAATAATTTTTCAGATGCATAAAAAATAACATTTTCCATCTTGAAAGCTGAAAATCACATCAAACTAACATGGGAAATGAGAGTATTGAATAAAGAAAGTGAGGCAGGAGAATAATCAGAAATACTCTCTGATAACAAACCCACTTGAGGAGAATTTGTAGGATACACAAAGAAGCATACTTTCTTGAAGATGTATATGAATAGAAATATATAGAATGACAATTGCTCCAAAAAAAAAGGGATCAATCTATGCAAGATTACATCAATACATTCCATGCACTTTCTGCAAAACTTGGCACTGAAGACCTCCAAAAAGCCTAAACAAAAAGATATAGAAAAATATATAAATAAATATGAAAAAATACTTGAAAAAATATTAGTTCTTCTATATAATCTACTTCTTGATGACTTAAAACTTAGACTATGTGTAGCTCCAGTATTGGTTCTTCCAGATTTGCAATAGTTATTTGAAATAGAAATAGATGCATTAGATTACGCTCTTGGCACTTTACTCATGCAAAATGGGTATCTCATTGCATATCATAGTGAGACATTTTTTGAAATAGTTCGCAAGTACCCACCTATGACAAAGAGCTATATGTAATTGTTCAAGCTTGTAAATAGTGGAAGCACTATATTTTGGGAAAAGAAACTATATTACATACAGATCATAAACCTTTGTAATTCCTATAAATATAAGGAAAATTGTAGGATGATAGGCATCAACAGTGTTTAGCTTATTTGAAAAAATTCCACCTCAACATTGAACATAAAATGTGCAACACTATTAAAGTAGTAGATTTTTTGAGTATGCCTCCAATCATAGGTTTGAAAATGGTGTTGGATTCATGTGGTCATCAAACAAAAACTTGGGCTAAACTGTATGATCTTAAAGATCCTAATTTTTGTAACATTTACAATGAAGCCTTAGGTAGGAAGAATGTTCCTAAATTTTATATATAGGATGGGATACTTTTTCATATTGGTCACATATGTGTCCCCCATAAAGAAAGAAAGAAATTGAAATGGGAAGCACACTATAGCCAGATGCCAGGACATTTTGGTATTGGTAAGACCACTACAATTCTCCCAAAGTATTTCTATTGGCCAAAAATGAAACATGATATCATTGCATATATAAAATATTGTATTTCTTATGCCATTGTGAAGCCTTCAAATCATAAACTGGGCCTCTATCTACCATTACCTATTCCTGATTAACCATGGCATTCTATTTCAATGGACTTTGTGTCTGGGCTCCCAAGTAGTATAAGGGGAAATAATTGTATATATGTGGTAGTAGATAGAAATGAGAGCCATCATAATGCAAACACAAGAAGAAATGTATTTACAATAAGAAATGATGTTATGTTGTTGTTGTTAAAATACAATGAGAGAGAGCCCGAATATAAAGAGCTCATGGAAGCTTGTAGAACAAGCTGGAAGGTGGTAGAAGATAAGTGTGACAACAGGAAGGGAACAAACTCCCGTGTTGTCAACAACTAACCACTACATGCATTAAATATTAAATATTAAATAAATGCATGACCTAAGTAAACTTAAGCAATAGAATAAATAATTAATAATTAATTATTTACTCTAACACCCCCCCTTAAGTGCAACTTAGGGAAATGCCTTAAGCTCACAAAACTAAGATGAAATGCATAATGGGTCCCGGCAACGAGGCCATGTTAGGTACCCATGTACAATGCAAGAAGAATGCAACCTCTGTAAGTAGGGAAAGAGAGAAAACCACATGGGAAAAACCCTCCCCCAAAAAGAGGTAAGAACCCAGTGAAGAGCTGAAGAAGTCTCCAACTAGGGAAATTGTCCCCTAAAACAGGAACAAAGAGTGATCATGAAGAAGCAGCATCACTGAAGCATGAAGAAGTTGCAAATCTGCCAAACTGCTGATCTGAAGAACCTCCATGGAAGAAGAAGGCACGAACCGAGCATGTCTATATGGTAGATGATCCATCTCACCGAAATGCATAGGTAGCCAACCACTGCAATCGCCTTGTATATAGGATCAACCACTAAATACATAGTTCACACTATCAAACCATCGAACCATGGATGCATTAGAACACAGCATAACCCCCCCTTAATGCAGATGGGGTGTGATGACAGGCAACTGAGAAGGTGAGCCAAAATCTTCTGCAAACAAACCAAGAACGAGGAGAGAGGGAAAGAGGTACAGACACCGATAAAGACATGGTCTAACTGACTCTGCATGGGCTAATGTCGTGGAAGGGACACTCACTTGACAAAGGGAGAATGCCTAAAATAGCAAACAAATAATCCCCCCCATGGTGCTTTATGAAATAGTGCAAGTACAACTGACTCAAAACAACGTTCATGACTCCCGAAATACAAAAGTGACAATTTATCTCAGTGCGAGAATAAAAAGTGCTTCAAAATGATAGCTACAATGATCAGAACTGAAAAAGGGCTGCAACAAAAGAAAGTACAGCCAAAAAGAAAGCAAACCATGCCAGGAAAACGATCCTTGGGCCTAAAATACTCAAAATATCCACCATAGAGAAAAAAAACCAAAACTATGATAGAAAGAGAAGAGGCCAAAAATGAAGAAATAGGACTACTTTTCTGAAGAGTACACAGAATCAGCTTTCTAGAAATATAAAGTTTTCAAAAAACTGACATGGGACGCAAAAGATATGCATGCCGGAGTCAAAAATAGGACTTCTGACTTCAACAGAAAAAACGAGCAATAAAAAAGCATCAAAACCTAAAAATACCTACACCAAAATCTCTGTCTCAGAACCAGCTTTCCGGCACTTCTTTTGGATCGGAAAAATACCTTCGTATGCAAAAGTTATGGCCAAAAAACCACAAGTAGGTCCAAAAGTGAATCAGGAGAGGTGCATGCAAGGATGGATGATGCATGTTGATGTCAGCATTTGAGGGGAAAAAAATTGACGGTTTGGTGGCCATCGCAGCAAAAAAGAGTGCCACGTGGCAGTACTCACATGGCAGGGGTGACGTGGCGGGTCCACGTGGCAAGGTGCCACGTGGCGCCCATGCCACATGTCACCACCGCAGTGGCTACAGATGCTGACGGTGCTATAGTGTTGTCGGGCTGAGCAGTTGGCGGGTGGAGGCGGCCTCAGGGGCGGCAGAACCGAGAGGAGGTGGCCGCAGGGTGGCGAAGACGGAGGAGCCGCCGGCGGAGGGCGGCGGCCGGGCCGCGGCGGATCGCGGGCGGCGCTGCCTGCTACGGCCGTTGCGAGCGGCGCGCAGTGGCGGCCCCACGGTGGCGCGGCGGCGGTGCACCTGAAAACCTTTTTTTTTTTAAAAAAATTTTTACGCTCTGCGTCCGTACGATCCGTACGGCAGCGACCCTGGAGGCCTCAAAAAATTGCCAAAAATGCCCTGTCTCCAAAAATGAAAAGCTTTATATGAATCCTGACTGCAAACGGCCTTTCGGATCCAATGGTGATGTCCGTTTGGTCCCAAAGTGCTCCAAAAAATTGTTGATCCCCTGATTTGAAGAAAAATTGCACAAACAAACTAGGGTTTGTGACTCCAAGTCACGGCTTCAAAATTTCTTCAACGAAGCTGCAGCAGGAAGGCTCTGATACCATGTTGGAGTTGAGGAAAGCCAACTCCGAAGATGCCAAGATCACCTGCTTGCGAAACCTGTCAAAGAGAAGCCATAGAAGGGGAGGAGCATGGAGCACGGGCAAAACCCTAAATGGACATGAGAGCCATCATAATGCAAACACAAGAAGAAATGTATTTACAATAAGAAATGATGTTATGTTGTTGTTGTTAAAATACAATGAGAGAGAGCCCGAATATAAAGAGCTCATGGAAGCTTGTAGAACAAGTTGGAAGGTGGTAGAAGATAAGTGTGACAACAGGAAGGGAACAAACTCCCGTGTTGTCAACAACTAACCACTACATGCATTAAATATGAAATATTAAATAAATGCATGAACTAAGTAAACTTAAGCAATAGAATAAATAATTAATAATTAATTATTTACTCTAACAAGTGGTTTCAAATTCTGAGTTACAGGTCAAAAGTTATGACCCCGACAAGTTGGGGTAATAAAACACCTAGTTTTGAATAAGTTTAGTTTAATCTGTTATTTTTATTTTTTAGCCACATAAACATTTTGAATTCATGTTATGGTGGCTATTGATATTCTATCATTATATATATTACTTCAATCTCAATGAATAATATGGCTTTTGGTTTGCATACAACTCTTTCGAGTTTTGCAAGATTTTCTAGAATTTGAATATTGGTACTGCAGGTAATTATTTCACCAGATATCATGTTTGCAGCCCACTTTATCAATTTAGATCAAGCACATTGTAAATTATTTTTTCCTTTCAACTTCATGACATTCTACCTTATCTCTTTTAGGCATTGATGTATGGTGTAAAATTCATTTTCCCTTCATCAATGCATTGTTGTTGTTTGTCATTTACATGACTGTATTTCTTTGACCTATGAATGATATATAGAGAAACTATTCCTCCTTGTGTCACTCATTTGGTTATCTATATATTTTTGATGTCATGATAGTTTAATTGTGCATTTATGGGAGGTGACTAGGTTGTACACTCTATTTTGGTGCATCACCTCCTTAGGATAGATTAATTAGATTTTTTATGCATGATTTCTCCCCTTTTCCTCTCCAAGTGTAGTTTAGGTGCACTCAAATAGAAAAGGAAGCCAACCTTCTCCAAAGACTCAACATCATTTTTCAAGTCCCACAACTTGGAGGTTGTTTCCATGTTTCACAAGGTAGCTTCTAGGTAAGAACTTTAGCCAAGAGTGAAAACTTTTGTGACAATAGTTTTTGGCATGCCGAATGGGAGATTCATATTAGAAGATTTCAAGTTAAAGTAGAGAGGATAGTGCTTCTCTCAGTGTCTTAGGCCTTCAAGAGGCTCATTTTTAGGTACTTGGGGACTCCATCTCTATATTCTAGTTTATATACCAAAGTTGTTGTGATTCATGCCCAAAGCTCACCCAAGGGAATCTTCTAGAGGTAATTTTCAATACATAGAACTTTCATTTTCAAACCCTAGAAATTGTCCTTATCACTAATTAAGAGTGTAGTAGTAAATCATTTACCTACAAGATCTCTTTCCACTCCTCTTATTGATAGATCACTACCTAGGGTGCCATCCTTCCATTTGAATAGGTCATTATTTTATATGGCATAACCTATAACACATGCTTTTGCCACCTTCAACAGTGGAAGTCCTCTATTTCTATCCCAAAGACATGACATACTAGTATCAACCCTTAATAGTATACCTTATTTTACCGGTGAATCCTCTATTTCCCCTATAAAGAATATCTAAGAAATATCAAATGTTTGTAATATTCATGTAATAACTAAAGATGATGTAGCAGTTAAGCTTCTAGCCTCATCTTTATAGGGAAAATCACTCCAATGGTATAGAGGGTTGTCTCAAATATCTATAATAGATTGGGATGGGTTAGGAGCAGCCTTATGCAAACATTTTGAAGATAAAAGTGATTATCTTTCACTTTTAGAGTAGTTGATTACTATAAAGAGGGTACCCCATAAATGTATGAGTGATTTTAATTATATTTATTCTAAAAAACATGGGATAGAATACCAACCCTAGTGAAGCCTACCGCAATAATGCCTTCCTACATTATCTAAGATCCCTAAAAAATGATATTTCCACTATAATCCAAATTTAGATACATTACCTGATGCTTATGAGATAGCAATAAGAGTAGAGAATATATTGATCTAAGGAGGTAAGCTAGCTCCAGGGCCTCTTATGCCCTTTTTCCCTTGATATGTCAAATCACCA
Source organism: Cupressus sempervirens (assembly GCA_028749045.1). Lineage (NCBI taxonomy): Eukaryota > Viridiplantae > Streptophyta > Pinopsida > Cupressales > Cupressaceae > Cupressus > Cupressus sempervirens. The sequence continues at coordinate 839,576,436 of CM053785.1, read as the reverse complement.
ACAAGTAGTAGCCCCCATTCCCATATTTTCCACATCACAACCCCTTTGTCTAGCCCCTAAAGCTTCCACATCATCTAGTGAGCTAGGAGAGTTGAAGGCCCTAATGCAAGATATTGGGAAAATGTTGTAGATTCATGATAAGAAGTTGGAGGATAGATTCTCTATGATTAAAAATGTGGGCAATAAAGTGGTGACTTTGGCAAGGCAGAAAGCTCAAGGTAATAAGGATCTGTAACTACCATAGTAGACTCCTTTGAATGGTAGACCACCAAATCATAATCAAAGGAGTTCTTCTTTTGACTAGAATAGGCAGAATGGTCATGCCTCTGCTTCAAATGCAAATCAGAGTAGAGCCTTAGTCCCTCAAAACAATATGGCTCAAGATCAAGATTTTTGTCCCTCCTACAATTACTCCTATGCCTATTGTATGTGTCAAAAATTTGGATCCTATTTATCTTTGACCACTCAAGAACTAGTAGTAGGAAAATCATACAATGTAAGCCAACCCGATGATGCCTCACATTTTCAGTGACAAGGCAATTTCTCCTTCATGAATCATCAAGTACAAGAACATTGTCATGTGAATCAAGATTCCATTTCTCAAAATAGTAGGAGAAAGAAAAGATCTATTGATGATGTTATCCCTCCTCCTAATTAGGCCTCAACATCAAGTGCAATACCTCATGTACAAGCAGTAAATGATCAATCAAATGTTCCTCAACAATAAAGGAAAAATAATAGTAGGAGAGATGTGAATGGCCTTCAGGTTACTCCATCCCAACCTCATACACATACAACTCCCAAGGTTATTACCAAATCAACTAATGCATCATTCAGTGTGGTAGAACATATAAAGAAGACAAATGTGAAAATCTCCATGTAGGATTTTTTTGCTACTATACCTATGCAAAAGAGGTTTTTGTAGCACGAATTAAAGAGAATTGAACCAAAGGATCTAGCATCTAGCATAGAGAGTGCCACAAGGTTTGTACAACTAGCAAAGGAAGGAGAAACAAGTAAGAAAATCAGACCTCCTCCCTTTTCTTTGATTATAGGGGATAATCTAGTTTGCAATTGCATGATTGATTTAGGGGCTAGTAGTTCAATGATGCTTAAGTATGTTACTAATGTCCTAGGAATGAAATGCGAGCCCATTGTTAAGGATGTATTGTAGTTGGATAGTAGTATTATGAAGACTATAGGCATCCTTGGGAATGTTGAAATGGCCCTACATGCATGCCTTGGTTGTATTATAATTTAAGATATATTAGTTGCTAAATTTAAGCCACACTTTGAATTCTATCTCTTAAGAGATTTCACTACCCAAATAGGTGGCTACATATCCTCTAATTGGTCATACATGCTTTTTAGAACAAGATATCAAACTAAAGCTTCACTCAGGGAAAAACCCTTAGCCCTCAACCATATTGAGCCCTATACTCCTAATCTCATCAATATGAATTGCACTACCCTAGAAATAAATGAAATTGATATAGTACAGGAGCCTGCCACTCATTTTCCAGAGATACTTGATTTCCTATTGGATGAGTGGGCTAATGCATATCTATTTGATCCTATATCAGAAATAGTGGAGATAGGCCTCGGTACTTATTGTATAGTTGGAAAGGATTCTCTTGTCCCTAACCTCATGAAGACTAAGGAGAATGCAAGTGATATATGGAGTATGAAATTTGATGGATCAAGGAATAAAAATAGATCAAGGGATGGTGTGATGTTGGTTTCTCCCACACTAGAAAGGTACTACTTCTCATTTAGACTTCACTTTAGTTGTACTAATAACATGATAGAGTATGAGACATTGATTCAAGGTCTTCTACTTGCTCAAAAAATAGGATACCAAGCCTTGAGTACATATGGAGATAGTGAGTTGATTTTGCATCAAGTAAAAAACTAGAGTGTCACCAAGAATGGTTTGCTCAAGTCTTATAAATATAGAGTATGAGATTTTCTTGAGGGATTCAATGCATTTAATATTCAAAGCATCCATAGGAAAGAGAGTAGAAATTTTTATAGACTTATAGAAGTGGGTACATCTTATGATGTGCAAAGGAGCCCTGAATATGAGAAGAAGCAATAGATTAGAGTGGTGGTTAGGCCTGCTATCCCTAATAATAATGTCAATTGGTAAGTGTTTGAGTTTGATGTACAAATTATGAGTTTCTTGTATAATGAAGAAGAGATCTCAAATATAAATTAGTTGAGATTACATGACTAGTATGGGGGTCTAATTATTAATCTCAACTCCAACAAGTTGCCTAAGGGCCTGATTAACATAGAAAGTGATTTCACTCCTAATGATCAAATTAGAAATAGAGGCATGAACCTTGCTACAAGTAAAGATGATTACATATTGGTCATGATTGTTGATGGAAGAACTCTAAACATACAAAAGGTATGTACTAAAATTGAAACAAAAAATTTCATTCAACTATGCAAAGAATTTAGTGATGTGTTTGCATGGACATATGATGATCTAAAGGGTTTTGACCCAAGTTTATTTCAACATACCATATATTTAAAGGAAGATATAAAACTAGTAAGAAAAAAGAAAAGGCCAATGAATCCTAAAATCAAACCATTAATGAGAAAGGAGGTATCTAAGTTGATTGAGGCTAATATTATCTTTCCTATCAAGAACTCATCATGGGTAGCCAACCTTGTCCTTGTTAGGAAGAGGAGTGGAGAATTCAGATTATGTGTAAACTTTAGGGACCTTAACCAAGCCTCCCTTAAGGATCATCATGTTGGTCTTAGAATCATTTTGACATTTGAGTGTCAACACACTTAACCACTTTCTACATTGAAGTCGAGTACACTATGTATGCTGAGCCACAGTATGTGCCAAGTTAGAATTCCAATAGATGTTGAATGACTTTAGGTGCCAAGCATTATACAGGTGCTGAGTGATATATAGGTGCCAAGTCATAGTTGATTTTGAGCAAGTTAGAATGCTACATATGTAAATTAAACTAGTCTCATACATGTACCAAGCAAGACAAAATGCAATAGGTGTCAAGCAAAGCAGGATAGTATATGTGTTGAGCACCAGTAATCTAGTATGTGTCGAGTAACGTAGAATCAACATATGAGTTTGTGCCCTCACAAAATTAGATGTAAACCATTTTTGGAGCTGATAGAGAGGGATTTCAAAGGATGATACCAATAAGAATGAATCTTTTATATTTCCTATGCAATCAGTATGCAACCAATCAAAAAATGGAGAAAGCATGCAACAAATGAGAAAAATGCAAGAAATGAGCGAGAACTCAAGATTCAATATGGATTGTAGATCCATACCTAAACCTTATTCTATGAAGTATTTATAAGAAGGCTTAGATACCACAATTTTAAGCTGCTAAAGAGAAGTCAAGGTAGTTGCTAAGCAGATAGAAAATTGCAGAATAGAGTAATACAACAGAGGCATCAAAAACTTAGTGAATTGAGCAGCAATTACACATCCAATTAATCAGAATAGTAGAAGGGATATGATCAAATATCAGATCAAGTAATGATCACATCAGAATGAGAAAATCAAGTGCCTAAAACCATCAATTAAAGATTGTAAGAAATCAAGTCAAAGGTTTCTAATACTCTCTAGCAATTGTATTAGATAGTGAAAACCCTATGTTGATAGGTTAGCTTAATAGCTATTTTGTAGATACTTTGAAGAGGTGACTAAATCCTTTAACAGGGTGACACTTCATGTAAAGTTTTTGTAAATCCTTTAATCAAGTCACTACTAACATAGTGTAAAGCATTTAATAGGTCAGGCCTTTCACAAGGTAGACCATCAAAATCGGTCAAACAATTATTGCTAGAGTAATTTTTGTGGGTATCATCCCCACCCCAATTTTACCTTCTTATTCTTGGAGGTTATCTGGGTTACCAAATCTAGTGTTATATGTGTTAATGCATGTGTTTTCTTTATGCGTATTAGGGTTCCATCATTTATCTATGTCTTCTCTTTTAAATAAATTCTTTTTGCCATATTTTCTCCGGATGGGTTTGATAATTTCTACCTGATTGCAAATCTAATATTCTTGTGAAATAGGAAAATACTACTAATTCATTGATCACTATTGACTTTCTTGTCTAGTATGACTTTATTAATAAGCAAAGATGAATTTGTAATGGTTTGAGATGACCTTCCAATGTTTGTTATGTCCTACTTGATATGTTTGATTGCGATGGCAATAGATTATGGCATTGTTACTATTTTATGACACTTGTAATTGTATGTCCAAGCCAAGATAATTGCTACTCCTTGTTCCATGCCATTCACATATAAACCTCTAATCTGAAGTTCATTCTATCTAAATCCCTATTCAATGATTTATTAGCCAATTCTATATGTTCTTTCCTTCCTATGACGATGGTGAATCTGATGTATTTCTCGTCCAATGTCTGCTCACGTCCAAACCTTTGACTTCCTTATATTTTCATCCATATCAATATTATTTCTTTTTGGAATAGTATATGAATTATTATTATATTTTATCCAATAAGTAGAGGATTCTTTTTATAAGGGGTCATGACAAGTCCACCCCTCTTGAATTTGGTTGTCCTCAAGCAACAAACATTTTCATATTTGTTTCACCTTATATAATGAAATTGACTACTAGATCCTATTCAAATTTTTACTTATAAGATTACTTCATTCTATTCTATAAAGAGCCACACATGTAGTATGTATTTGAACGCAAAGTATACATATGAATGTATGAATACACGAAGAAAACACAAAGCATACACATTGATGCATGAAGACACGAAGTAGACACAATGTAGACACATCATACATAACCTTGATTAGATCCTAAAATTAATAATGCACATTGCTTATACTTCTTTGTTAGGCTTATAACCCTACAACCACAAAATAAGCATTAGCACATGCATATATATAAACTTCAAAGAAATTTGAATGATAATAAGTTAATCCAAGTCAATTCCATACTAAGCCCAAGAGAAAAACTTTGGTCCCCTTGGCCCCGATGGCAGGTGTTAGGCATCCACAAGAGGTGGTCTACTTTGTGGATTGCTTGTTTGGCTAGAAAGGTTCTTGTGAAAAGGAGCCATTACCATCTTTCCCTTAACTAGCACTACAATCGAGTGTTTTCTCTTGATTGTAGACTCCATAGGAAAGTGTTAGGGTTTCCCTTTCTTATTTACATAATATTTTGGAAGGAATCTTTCTCCCTTTCCTTATTATGATCATCATAAGATGGTAGATTTATAGTGCAGAGGGCGCGTGAAACAAGCTCCAAGCGTATTCGACAAGTGCTCAAAATTACTCTGCCTCTCCCTCCACCAACTCCCTATCTTAGGATATCATAATGTGGATGAGAAGATGAGTATTAAATTTAATTTACTTAGTTAATTTGAAAGATTTCTTCTTATAGTACACAAATAAATTTCTCTCTCCTTGTTATGATCATCTTGATGGTAGAATGACAGTGCAGAGGGTGCGTGAAACAAGCTCCAAGCGTATCCGACAAGTGCTCGAAATTACTCTGCCTTTCCCCCCACCAACTCCCTATCTAAGATTATGTAATTTGGATGAGAGATAGATTCTTTGTACTATAATTGAAATGTATTCTAATTACTATGTTTTCCTTAAATCAATATATTTATATTTCTTTTTTTTTTCATTTTTCATATATATATTTTCAATTTTCATATATTCTAATTTCATTTCTCATACAAATGTACTTGTTTGATTTCATAGTAGCATGAGTGAAAATAATAAAAGATAATATACTTCCCTTCTAAAGCTTCAAGTATACGAAGTATCAACATCTTGTCTTCTCTGTCTAAGGTTTCCTTTAATGGATTCTTAAACTTCCTCTGATTCTCAATCTCCCTCTTTTGCAATAAAATTCTCAGAGGAAAAGACTAAAGCACATATCTCATAGAAATAACAACATTAACATTAATTAGAATGTTAGTAATTTAACTTATGCTTAATATCATAAATGATAGTAACATAATTCTTTATCTTGTATTTTAAATAATGGAAATAAAATAACAAAATACTTAATTTGATACTTATAATAGTTCTCGCAACCATCAAATTATTCAATATCATTTATAATTCTATGTTAGAATCTTTACATAGCCTTATAACTTTTATAATAACATCTCTTATAAATATAAAGTTATCAATAATATGAAAGAAAAATAACATAATAAAAAGTTAACTTTCTTATTTAATAAAAGACAATAGCTTTGAAAATCACATACCTCACATTATGGGATCCCTATAATTTCGGGATTTTAAAGTTGGTCTTCATAATATATCCATATATTTTTCTGTTTGCCCTTTTTGATAACAATGTCATCTTCCATATAATTATATCTTTTCTTTCTTTTTATTATTCATTCTATTCATGATAGGGGTGGGTCCACCATTCAAACATATAGGTCTTTAAGTTTGATTTATTTGCTGACAATATATCCATTGTTAAATGCCCTCGATGGTTTCCCTTGCATAAGTTAACGGAGAGGAGTTTTCCATGTTTAACTTATTTCTTCTGCTTCCTTTTGTTTATGCTTCCATATGGATTATCATCTAATTACGAACAGTTCCATGAGTATTGTGCGTATTGAATGATCCTCTTGATTTCCTTTCTCATTGTCTTCTCGGATCACTGAACTTTTTAGAATGAATGTCATTTCTCCAAATGCCAAAAGGCATAAAAGTGTCATGTACATTCAAACTGAATGATAAATAGCATTTCAAAGTTATTGGAAACTATAAACATTTTCATTGCCAACACTCAAGCTCATGTCTCTTGGGTGATATTTCAATAGAAAGAGATAATGATGTAGTGAATATACATCAAATATAGGGATAAGACATCCAAATATCTGTCTACTAAATTATTTTTGCAATATTCATGACATGACAATGTATTATTTAATATACATTCAACCAAGTTTAAACTTATTACTGTGGTCAAATATATGTGTCAGATCGCTATGAGGTACGCTTCTCTTCATATGATATGAACACTGGTATCAATGACTTTAAACCCAACTAATACTCCTTCCCACTTGTTTCCATTTCTGATTGGTAGGAATTTAAAGTATTATAAAATTTAAGGTTGCACGTTCATTTATATCTTATTTATATTCTTCCTATTACATCAGTTTTGTTTTCATGTCATTCTTAACACATTATCAACTAATGTTCTATCAATAGTTTTTTTTGTATGCTCTTCTATGGTGTTCCATAGTTTCGGCTCAAGGGTGGATATGCTTTAATGTAACCGCGTATTTCAAGTTTAACACCTTGCCATCATTATCAACGTGGAATCAAATTGGAAGTGGACTTAGCTTGTACACATTCTGTAAACTGGTGTTATAGTTTTATAAGAAATTTAGTATGTGATCTGGTTACCCAATCACCCATACTGTACATCTGCTCATTGTTAATGCAACGGTAGCAAACGATGGAAATTATTTTTGGTTTGCAATGATTATCCTTAAATTTCTTAGAGAAAGACATTGATCTTGAATATCTAATAAGTAATCTTTCTCAATTTTTGCGGAGGTTATATTGATCTAGATATCTATCAATATGCAAGAACAAGAAATGTATCATATCAATCAAGTGTGTCAATGAGTCACTATTTCTGATATCTTCGCAATACGAGTGAAATATTTACTAATCTGAAGTATATAATGCCTTATCCAAATTGCAGATGTTTTAATTCTTATCTTGCCTAAATATTGAACAATAAAGGAACAAATGTCACCAATATGAAAAAGTAATCCAAGTGTAGAACAATTTTTGTGTTTGATACATCTACTTTGATTGGTTGGATATGATTTCTTGTCCCATAAAACTTTGCAATGGTGACGATTCAATGATAATCTTAATTGACTATAGATGTCTCTGATGTAACACTTACTATTTATGCAATGGAAGGTTGCCATTTCTGATCAAAACTTCTATGCCCACACGATCTTGGTTTCCTAACTGGTAATGGATTATTTCCACTTGAATCTGAATGTACATAAAATAATCAAAATGAACAAGGTAAAATGTTTAGCAATGCAAAATTTATCGTTTCTATCTTTTAGCACTAGTAGCTAGATTATAATCATTTTTGTTGTGATTCCATATAGTGGTAGTGATCAACAAGATCATATAATCTCTAAAAATAATCTCCATTTAGTTATTATGCTTTGGTATGGCGAAGACAAGTATAGCTCTTTATTTCTTTTGATCTGAACATGTTTGATTCTGTGTGGTCTTGAATTTGTCCATTGATTAAACTCATATCTTTCTGTAATATTCTCACAGGGTGGCAAGATCGAGGCTCTGATACCATTTGTAATGAACCCAAATTGGGGGTCCATCATTTATCTACATCTTCTCTTTTAAATAAATTCTTTTTTCCATATTTTCTCTGGATGGGTTTGATAATTTCTATCTAATTCCTAATCTAATATTCTCATGAAATAGGAAAATACTACTAATTCATTGATCATTATTGACTGTCTTGTCTGGTATGACTTTATTAATAAGAAAAGATGATTTTTTTATGGTCTGAGATAACCTTCCAAATTTTTTTATGTCCTACTTGATATGTTTGATTACGATGGCAATAGATTATGGCATTGTTACTGTTTTATGACACTTGTAATTGTATGTCCAAGCCAAGATAACTGCTACTCCTTGTTCCATGCCATTCACATATAAACCTCTAATCTAAAGTTCATTCTGTCTGAATCCCTATTCAATGATTTATTAGCCAATTCTATATGTTCTTTCCTTCCTACAGTGATGGTGAATCTGATGTATTTCTCATCCAATGTCTGCTCACGTCCAAACCTTTGACTTCCTTATATTTTCATCCATATAAATATTATTTCTTTTTGGAATAGTATATGAATTATTATTATATTTTATCCAATAAGTATAGGATTCTTTTTAGAAGGGGTCATGACATATAACTACAAGAAGTATGGACATAGAGCATCTGAATGTAGATCAAAGCCTATGTGGACACCTAATTAGCCTGCAAGGAAAAAACAACCATGCACGTCACTACAACTGGGATTACAACACTAGGTATAGCTATCACTATTGTCAAGAGTATGGACACATTCCTAAAAATTGCATAAGGACACATTTTAGAGGGAATTACAGTAGATGGTTAATTCAAACTACATGTTTCAGTTTCTTAAAAATTGGTTATATCAATAGGAATTGCCCAACAAGGTCAAAAGCACCTAAGACAAAAGTCAATAAAGGAAAAGAGAAGGTTGATGTTGAACAAATAAGAGGGAAAATCAATAAAACTTAGAAGAAGAAAGATGAGTACAACACATCAAATGAAGAGATCACTTCATCTAAGAGGTCAAGTGATCACATCTCATCCAACTAAGCAAGAATAGGTGTATGGGACTAATATACAAAGTTATATCATACATAAGTTTCATGACAAAGAAGTAATGTAAGGAAGAAGTCTACATGAGCAAAGATGCCAAGTCAAAATTTGAAGTTTTTTGCAAATACTACCAAACTGTCCTCAGATGCCAAGTAAAGCTCTAATGGATGCCAAGTTTCTAATAGTGACTGAGTTGATAGTTGAAGCTAAGTTAAGTAGAAAACTAGTGGAAGATGAGTGAGCAAAATACAATGGGAGCTAAGTCATGGTGAAATATTCAAGTGTCGAGTTTATAGTTGTATGCACTATGTAACGCCTCACCAAAGGATCCAAAGAATTAACCTAAAGTTTCACTTAGTTTGGTAGCATTTTTATTTTTTTGAAACATGAAAGTAAACTATTCATAACAGTAGTGAAAGCAATAACATCATTCAACTGAAAGTAAACATAAACATACATAACAAGTTACACTCTTTAAGGATCCCTTAATGTTGAATCACATCTAATATTACATCCAAATAAAATAATAATGAAAAGTCTAATGATCTTTAACCAATATAATTTGTTCCAAATGTCCCTTGATAAATTGCACTACATAAAGCTCAATCATCCACTGTATATGTCATAGGATATGAAAGACATGAAAGAATATACATATGTGAAAATTAAATACATCGTCCTAATTTAAACCATGATGCAAGTGTAGTAAGTAAATGAAACCACATGTCATACATGATACATCTTCATAGAAGATATAAACATCCATCATAAAAGATATCCATATATCACAAACATTACTAACTAAGTGCATGGTTCCTCCCAACTGTAAATAGCATCATTAGCCCATCATAGGCCATAGCCATCCCTCCATGCATAACATTCCAAATCACCAAAGAGATCATTGGTATTAACATAGTAGGAATGTCACTCCTAAAACATACTACATCATATGCAAAAAGAAATCTAACCATGCAAATTAAAACATAAGATAAGTAAATAACATCATCTATCATATGCTAATCATCAATATAAGGATACATGTCCACCATCATAATCCATGAATAGAATGAAGATTAATGCCATCAAGAATTCTTCAGCTACAGTGTCTCAAGCAGATCTCAAATGGTAAGAGTGAAAAAGCACTACCACTTGACTGCGTGGAACCTAAATTCTCACCTGTTCTTTATTGTCACCTTATTCAACTGTCTATAGTCAATACAAAGATGCAAATATTTGTCTTTATTTTTCACAAAGAGCATTGGAGCTCTCCATGGTGACACACTAGGTCGAATGCTCCCTTTGGCCAAAAGTTCCTCTAGCTAAAGACACAACTCACCCAATTCCTATGTAGTCATACGATAAGGAGCTTTAGAGATAGGTTTTTCTCCTGGAATTAGATCAATGTTGAAATTGATGTCTCTCTTCGGGGGCATGCCCAGAATCTCATTTGGAAAAACATCTACGTACTCCTATAAAATTGGGTGATCTAGAGTCTTCCTCATAGGATCTTCCTCATCAAGCTCATTTACTAAAACCACAAATATCTGACATCCCTTACAAAAACTCTACTTCAATTGCATGGAAAAAATCATTTGTAGGCCTCGGTATCCCAACAAAATCACATCCTTACCTTGGTCATCTTGACACATAATAATCTTCTTCCTATAGTCTATATTGGCTCTATGAGAGCCAAGCCAATCCATACCTAAAACCACATCGTAGGAACGAAGAGGTATAACTTGAAGGTCAACTACAGTATCAAATCCTCCTATACTAAGCCCACACTTATGAACTACAGAATCTGTGGAGACCTTAATGCCTGAGGCTAGATCCACTTGCCAACCATGATGCCTACTACTATATAGCATAAAAGGCACATGTTGCAAATAGACTTAGTTCAATTTTAGTTTTGCCTATGTTTAGGTTTAGGTAGAATTTTTAGTTTTGAAAGCTAAGTGTTGCATATGCAAGTAAAATTTTAAGTTCTGTTTTAGTTCACCTAGTTTCAAGTTTGAAAGAGATATACATAATATTTCAAAGTCCTTGTTTTGTTCCAAAATACCCAGAGCTCCCAATGTAGAAACTCATGCTCTAATACCAAATGTAACGCCCTGTCAAGGGATCCAAAGAATTAATCTAAAGTTTCACTAAGTTTGGTAGCACTTTTTTTTTGAAGCATGAAAGAAAACCATTCATAATAGTAGCAAAAGCAATAAAATCATTCAACTAAAAGTAAACATAAACATACATAATAGGTTACATTCTTTAAGGATCCCTTAATATTGAATCAAATCTAAATTAACTATTAATGATTCCATCTAATACTACATCCACATAAAATAATAATAAAAAGTTTAACAATCTTTAACCAATATACTTTGTTCCAAATGTCCCTTAATAAATTACACTATAGAAAGCTCAATCATGCACTGTATATGTCACAGGATATGAAAGAAATGAAAAAATATACATATGTGGAAATTAAATACATCATCTTAATCTAAACCATGATGAAAGTGCAGTAAGTAAATGAAACCACATGTCAAACATGATACATCTTTATAGAAGATATAAACATCCATCATAAAAGATATCCATATATCACAAACATAACTAACTAAGTGCATGGTTCCTCCCAACCGTAAATAGCATCATTAGAACATTATGGGCCCTAACCATCCCTCCATGCATAACATTCCAAATCACCAAAGAGATCATTGGCATTAACATAGCAGGAAAGTCACTCCTAAAACATACTACATCATATGTAGAAAGAAATCTAACCATGCAAATTAAAACATAAGATAAGTAAATAACATCATCTATCATATGCTAATCATCAATATAAGGATACATGTCCACCATCATAATCCATGAATAGAATGAAGATGAGTTCCATCAAGAATGCTTTAGCTATGGTCTCTCAGATGTATCTCAAATGGTAAGAGTGAAAAAGCACTACCACTTGACTGCGTGGAACTTAAATGGTCCACTCCCACCACACTGAGAAGATAATCTCAAGTCCCAAATAGGCTATCAAATCACATAGCACAAATACCCTCTAAGTCTAAGAATCCTAAAAGTATACTAACTCAAAGGTTCCAATCAAAAAATGACATCTAATCCTAGAGGCACACAAAGACATGTAGGGAACCTACTATGTAAGCAAGAAAGTATCATCGCATGGATCATGCTAGAGTTACCCTGGTAGTCTCTCAATAGACCCCAGCCCCCTAGTGATCCCTATGCGGCCACTAGTATCCTCTCATACTGACGAGGCATACTATGGAATGCAAGGTCACAACCAAGCATTCTCTCTACTCCCATCCTAGTCTATACTAGGACTCGAGGCATGGGCAAGAACAAGCAATTATCTTATTAGGTTGATTTAAGTTAGTATTAGGTGTAATGTTTTTAGTTATTAAAACAACTTACAATGAGTTACCTTGGCAGCCACTTCTCGACACTACAAGTAGATAACCTACCCTAAGCTCATGGAATCATAAATCACAAAATCACCATAGTCTTGTACAAGCGATTGGAAAAATAAAAAAAGATAATCCATAATAAGAGCATCAAATCTCCATGTGCAATTGAAAAGCACCCATTGATAATCATGACCACAACAATTCTCTATTGGCAACTAAAGGTATCACTAATAATCACAATATTCATTGGTTCTCAACAAGCAACCAAAAAGTATCTCAAAGTCATTCTGATCGAAGACTCCAAAATGGTCGAGTCAAAACATGTCACAACCTGACATCATCAAGATCAGATAAAAAATTCAATTTCTTCAAGTGAATGGAAAGTAATACAAATACAATTGATCGATAACTCATAAAAAGGTTACATATATCACAGCTTACACAAGAAGACTGAAGACAATATCAATCAACATGCATCACATAACCATGGTTGAGTTTAAAAAGGATCGAGATCAAAAGACATCATCATGACATAACAATCATAACCCCCGAGCCTCTGGTAGAAGTCCTATAACTGGTCAACCAACTAGTCAACCCAAACCCAAAACAAGAAGCATAAAGAAAGCATAAAATACAAACACATATTTTAGTTTTCTTTCACAATCACATGGTTAAGCCAAATATGAGGTTCAAATTTTTGTTTCAAGTGTACTTTAAGTGTATAAGATTCTTTGTTTAGTCTCCAAGTCAACCCATTTATCTTTTCGAATAAAACATAGAATTACCCCTCCATTATTTTAAAACAATTTTCTAAAATAATTAGAAGATAATTATTTACTTATTTAAATCATTAGATTAAATCCCATTGACTTTTAATAAAATCATTGCATTATTCTACTAACAACAATGTCACTAATAATTAAATATAACTTCCTTAAGAAGCGTCCCCCATTATACGAGTCATTAGCATAAGACTTATCAATAATCAAGTAAATAATTTATAATTTCCTTTAAGCATCTCAAGGACAATCATTTGTCTAAAATAATCTTTGTTGATTTTAAAATATAATAATTGCCAACTTCATTAATCACAATTTCGTTCATGATTCAAAAATTATATAACTCCATTAGCCAATTGATCATGATTGAAATTGCATTTAAATTAAGTTAACAATTATATGATTAGTTATTAAATCTCCAAACCAAATCCTTTATTAATTAATGAATATATATATATATATATATATATATTTTTTTTTTAAATCATATTTAATAATATATATAATATTAAACTCTATGTAATATAATATATAATATTTTATATCATTCATAATATTAAACTTTATACATTACTTCAAAACCAAAGGTGAGTTATAATAATAATTTTCGGCCACAACGTGTGTGGCCTACGGATCGCAGGTACACTGCAATCACACAAGTACTCTGTGATCTCGCAGACCTGCAGTACGTCAGCGTCATGGGTGGGGTATCGATTCATCCACCCCTCATTAATATGTTTAAATATATTTGTTTTTTAGATATATTAAGCATTTCAATAATGTTTTTTTTATAAACAAATTTCATTAAAACATTTTTTCCCCACTATATCGTCTTTTTAAATATGCAACATTTTTTTTTTTAATATAATTTTTTTTTAAAAACATTTTCAGAATTTTATATTTATGTGCATTTTAAATAAAAAAATTTCACAAATTTTACCAGAAGTTTAAATATATATATTTTTATAAACATTTTTGATAATGCCTATGATTACATAATTTTAGCGGAAAGGCTTTCCAAATTTTTGTAAAATAAGAATTCCCCTATAATAATTGATCTTTAGATTTACCTATTTGATCCTTCTAATAGGTTTGTCCATAAGCATCTGAAACTCTAGTCCCATAGATTCCTCATATCTACGCATATGGGATTTTCTCATATAGGAATTTAACTACCCATGAAAAGAATGCATACAACCAAGATACTTAACACAAGAAATCCTTAGAAATAATTTAGAAGACACGAAAAAGACAAGAAATGCAAGAAGTGAAATATCATATGCAAAAATTACGAGTGTCTAACTGGACACTGATGCTAAATCACTTCTCCTTAGAATCTATAGAGCAAGTTCCTTCCTTCTCCAATGTTTGTAGATCCACCCAAACATGTTCCTTGAGCTTCTAGGAGCACCTCAATATAAAGAACTCTTAGGAAGCACCTAAAATGTCTCTAAAAACAACCACAAGATGAGATAAGTGTTGACAACTAAGCACGAGCTTTTTCCAACTTTCTAGATGAGTCACAAGGTTGTAGACACCGTGTGCTTAATTTGTGCACTAACTCTTGTGTTGTAGACATAGGTGCATTCAAGAGGTGTGCTTACTCCTAGGTAGACTTATAACTTTTATTTTAATTCTTTTATTATTTATTATTATTATTAATTATCAATTATTACTTTTATTATTATTAATTTTAATTTCTTTTATTTAATCCTTTAACTCAATTAATTTCCCATTTAATTAATTAAAATCAATATTTCAAAATATCATAACATTATATTAATTTTTCCAAAATAATTAAATTATTAATTAAGTCTTTTAATTTTAGACTTAATTAATAGAAAATTCACCAAAGACCTCCAAAATAAAATATGAAAACCTATCATAGAACAATCCACACAAAATTAGTCTAAAGGATTAAAATCACGAATTATGTCATCCAACACATTCGAAAGGTAAAACATCTCAGATACTTGTCCTACCTTTCTAGGACAAATGGTTTAAGGGTTTAGGATTTGGACTTGAGAATTTATCTCCCCTCTCTTACTATTGAGATAGTGCAATAGGGTATGCTCATCCTAGCAATTCAGGGAAGTCAATGCCCGGTACTTGCAACCTGCATAAAATCCATGCATGTACATACAATATATATATGCTAAGCTAAATAAGCAATGGTAGGAAGTTGTGCATCGTGTAGATCTCAACTAGCAGGTGATTATGACTCCCTTCCTTAACCACATCAAAAATGCGATACATAAGAAAACAAACATGCACACCATACACATGCAAGTATGGGGTAAGTATCCATAAGAAAACACATGTGATAATAAACCATCTAACTAATCATCATCAATAACCAAAAATAATGTAATAATCATCATGCATACATGAAATGTAGAGTTTAAGTGATCTCATCATATATCATTGAATCCACAACACAATATTTGATAGTCTCAAAACAATGCTACTAACCATGTAAATAAAATTGACCTAACAGAGTTCGGCCATGATACCAAAAATGTAACTAGAAGAATGTAAACAAGGGTAGGTACTACATCCACCCCTCCTAGGATAAGGCTTACTCTTGGAAGCCTACAAAAAAGTAGGGATATAAATCTCATAATCTAGCTATATCCTCCCATGTAGCTGAAGAGTCATCAGTACGGTCCCATTGAACCCTTAAATGTTCTTTGGTTTGACCACTAAAGGTCAACTCCCGCTACTCCAGAATATGAACTGGCTCCAAAGCCAACTTCCCATCCTCTACCTACAATGCATTCCAATAATCCACTATAGAAAGCTCAATCATCCACTGTACATGACATAGGGAATGAAAGACATGAAAGAATATACATATGTAAAAATTAAATACATCATCCTAATCTAAACCATGATGAAAGTATAGTAAGTAAATGAAACCATATGTCATACATGATACATCTTCATAGAAGATATAAATATCCATCATAAAATATATCCATATATCACAAACATAATTAACTAAATGCACAATTCTTCCCAACTATAAATAGCATCACTAGACCATCGTGGGCCCTAGTCATCCCTCCGTGCATAACATTCCAAATGACCGAAGACATTATTTGTATTAGCATAGTAGGAATGTCACTCCTAAAACATACTACATCATATGCAAAAAAAAATCTAACCATGCAAATTAAAATAGAAGATAAGTAAATAACATCATCTATCATATGCTAATCATCAATATAAGGATACATGTCCACCATCATAATCCATGAATAGAATGAAGATGAATGCCATCAAGAATGCTTCATCTATGGTATCTTAGATGGATCTCAAATGGTAAGAGTGAAAAAGCACTACCACCCAATCGCATGGAACCTAAATGGTCCACTCCCACGTGCTGAGGAGATAATCTCAAGTCCCAAACAGGCTATCAAATCACATAGCAAAAATACTCTCTAAGTCCAAGAATCCTAAAAGTATACTAACTCAAAGGTTCCAATTACAAAATGACATCTAATCCCAAAGGCACACAAAGACATGTAGGGAACCTAGTATGTAAGTGAGAAAGTTTCATCACATGGATCATGCTAGAGTTATCGTGGTAGTCTCTCAATAGACCCTGACCCCCTAGTGATCCCTATGCGGCCACTAGTATCCTCTCATACTGATGAGGCATACTACAAAATGCAAGGTCATAACTAAGCATTCTCTCTACTCCCATCCTAGTTTGTACTAGCACTCGAGGCATGGGCGAGAACAAGAAATTATCTTATTAGGTTCATTTAAGTCAGTATTAGGTGTAATATTTTCACTTATTAAAACAACTTACAATGAGTTACCCTGGCAGCCACTTAGGGCCCTGACCCCCATTGCAAGCCACTTTTCGACACTACATGTAGATAACCTACCCTAAGCTCATGGAATCATAAATCACAAAATTGCCACATTCCCGTACAAGCGATTAGAAAAATACCAAAAGATAATCCATAATAAGAGCATCAAATATCGATGAGCAATTAAAAAGCATCCATTGATAATCATGACCACAACAATTCTCTATTGGCAACTAAAGGTATCACTGATAATCACAATATTCATTGGTTCTCAACAAGCAACCAAAAAGTATCTCAAAGTCATTCTGATCGAAGACTCCAAAATGGTCGAGTCAAAACACGTCACAACCTGACGTCATCAAAGATCAGATAAAAAATTCAATTCCTTCAAGTGAATGGAAAGTAATCCAAATACAACTGATCGATAACTCATAAAAAGGTTACATATATCACAGCTTACACAAGAAGACTGAAGATAATATCAATCAACATGCATCACATAACCATGGTTGAGTTTAAAAAGGATCGAGATCAAAAGACATCATCATGAAATCACAATCATAACCCCCGAGCCTCTGGTAAAAGTCCTATAATTGGTCAACCAACTAGTCAACCCAAACCCAAAACAAGAAGCATAAAGAAAGCACAAAATACAAACACATATTTTAGTTTGCTTTCACAATCACATGGTTAAGCCAAATATGAGGTTCTAGTTTTTGTTTCAAGTATACTTTAAGTGTATAAGATTCTTCGTTTAGTCTCCAAGTCAACCCATTTATCTTTTCGAATAAAACATAGAATTACCCCTCCATTATTTTAAAACAATTTTCTAAAATAATCAGAAGATAATTATTTACTCATTTAAATCATTAAATTAAATCCCGTTGACTTTTAATAAAATCATTGCATTATTCTGCTAACAACAATGTCACTAATAATTAAATATAACTTCCTTAAGAAGCATCCCCCATTATACGAGTCATTAGCATAAGACTTATCAATAATCAAATAAATAATTTATAATTTCCTTTAAGCACCTCAAGGACAATCATTTGTCTAAAATAATCTTTGTTGATTGTAAAATATAATAATCGCCAACTTCATTAATCACAATTTCATTCATGATTCAAAAATTATATAACTCCATTAGCCAATTGATCATGATTGAAATTGCATTTTAATTAAGTAAGTTAACAATTATATGATTAGTTATTAAATCTCCAAACCAAATCCTTCATTAATTACATTCAAACAAACTAATGTCTCTTTTTAATTTAATAATAATAATTATTATTATTAACATATATATAATAACATATAAAATAACAAATATTAATATTAATTAATGAATATATATATTTTAAATCATATTTAATAACATATATAATATTAAACTTTATATAATACAATATATAATATTTTATATCATTCATAATATTAAACTTTATACATTACTTCAAAACCAAAGGCGAGTTATAATAATAATCACTGGCCACAACGTGTGTGGCTTGCGGATCGTATGTACACTACGATCACGTAGGTACTCTGTGATCTCGTAGACCTGCAGTATGTTAGCGCTAGGGGTGGGGTATGGATTCATCCACCCCTCATTAATATGTTTAAATATATTTCTTTTATATATATATTAAATGTTTCAATAACATTTTTTTCGTAAACAAATTTCATTAAAACTTTTTTTCCCCACTGTATCATTTTTTTAAATATGCAACATTTTTTATTTTTTATTTTTATAATTTTTTTTTTTTTAAATGTTTTCAGAATTTTATATTTATGTGCATTTTAAATAAAACATTTTCACAAATGTTACCGCAGGTTTAAATATATATATTTTTATAAACATTTTCAATAATGCCTTGCATTACATAATTTTAACGGAAAGGCTTTCCCAATTTTTGTAAAATAAGAATCCCCTATAATAATTGATCTTTAGATTTATCTATTTGATCCTTCTAATAGGTTTGTCCTTAAGCATCTGAAACCCTAGTCCCATAGATTCCTCAAATCTACGCATATGGGATTTTCTCATATAGAAATTTAACTACCTATGACAAGTATGCATACAACCAAGATACTTAACACAAGAAATCCTCAAAAAGCATTTAGAAGACACGAAGAAGACATGAAGTGCAAGAAGTGAAATATCATATGCAAAAATCATGAGTGTCTACTTGGATGCTGATGCTAAATCACTTCTCCTCAAAATTTTGAGAGCAAGCTCCTTCCTTCTCCAACATTCACGAATCCACCCAAACACACTCCTTGAGCTTCTAGGAGTACTTGAATATAAATAACTCTCAGGAAGCACCTAGAATGTCTCTAAAAACAACTAGAAGATGAGATAAGCATTGACAACTAAGCACGAGCTTTTTCCAACCTTCTAGATGAGTCACAAGGTTGTAGACACCATGTGCTTAATTTGTGCACTAACTCTTGTGTTGTAGACATACGTGCATTCAAGAGGTGCACTTACTCCTAGGTAGACTTATAATTTTAATTTTAATTCCTTTATTATTTATTATTATTATTATTTATTATTATTATTATTTATTATTACTTTTATTATTATTAATTTTAATTTCTTTTATTTAATCCTTTAACTCAATTAATTTTCCATTTAATTAATTAAAATTAAAATATCAAAATATCATAACATTATATTAATTTTTCCAAAATAATTAAATTATTAATTAAATCTTTTAATTTTAGACTTAATTAATAGAAAATTCACCAAAGAACTCCAAAATGAAATACGAATACCCATCATAGAACAATCCACACAAAATCAGTCTAAAGGATTAAAATCACAAAGTATGTCATCCGACACATTCAAAAGGTAAAACATCTCAGATACTTGTCCTACCTTTCTAGGACAAATGGTTTAGGATTTGGACTTGAGAATTTATCTCGCCTCTCTTACCATTGAGATAGTGCAATACATTACGGTCATCCTTGCAATTCAGGGAAGTCAATACTCGGTACCTGCAACCTGCATAAAAATCCATGCATGTACATACTATATATATATATATATATATATATATATGCTAAGTGAAACAAGCAGTGCTAGGAAGTGGTGCATCGTGTAGATCCCGACTAGCAGGTGACTATGAATCTCTACCTTAACCACATCAAAAATGCCATACATAAGAAAACAAACATGTGCACCATACACATGTAGGTATGGGGTGAGTATCCATAAGAAAACACATGTGATAATATACCATCTAACTAATCATCATCAATAACCAAAAATAATGTAATAATCATCATGCATACATAAAATGTAGAGTCTAAGTAATCTCATCATATATCACTGAATCCACAACACAATATCTGATAGTCTCAAAACAATGCTACTAACCATCAACATAAAATAGACCCAATAGATTTTGGCCATGATAGCAACAATGTAACTAGAAGAATGTAAATGAGGGCAGGCAGTACACACTAAGCATTTAATGCTAGGTCTTGAAAGGTATAAGGTTAAATTTTAATCATTTTTATAGCATTCAAACATAGAGAAAAGAAAAAAAATTGCAAGAGCGATCATACAACAACCTTGAAGCCATTTACATCAATCTCAATAGCGATTCAGCATACATTTCAATGATCTAAGGTATTTATCAAGTGCTGAGCTATGCAGTGTTAAAGTTTTTAATACATAAAAAACCTAGTTTGGTATAATGGCTTCTAGTTCAAGAAACTCCAAAGGAAAGGAAGGTCATGAGGTCCAGTTAGTTACTAATGAGGTAAAATAACCTGAGTTTAGGCCACTCCCTAAAGTCACCTATAGAAATGATCCAGCTAACACATTGTCCATCATTCCGCCAAAAGTTGTCATGATACAAGATGTGAGAAAGTGTTGTAATTGCAAGATAGGTGTAGTAGGTGATATTGAGATATTCCAAGCCTATGAAAAATTGTGTGAAAACAAATTTCTGAAGGATGAATTCCAAATAGTCGAGAAAAAGGGTTTGACCAATGCTCTAGTTTACCCTACAGGTTTCAAAACTAACTGGATACATATTGTCCTTAGTAGAATTGACAATGGATGTTTTTGGTTGGAAATAGGATAGTAAAGATTACAAAAAGGATAGTGCATAGGGTTACAAGTTTTGTAACCCTAGATAGGTCTAAGACCCTGCACACTGATTCCAAAGAAATCATTGAAAGGAATATAGGAGCCAAATGGAATAAGAGGGATATGACTATTGATATTGTAACTGATCCTCTTCTAGATTTTGTAGTGAGAGTGACTTCTCATAAATTATATCACTCTAGCAGACTCAACAATGTGCCATGTATAGTCATTGATGTAGCCTACAAACTGGTAAATACAAATCACACATATGATCTGTCAGAACTAATGTTGCAGCAAATAAATGAAAACCTAGGAGCAATAAGGAGATTAAAAGGTGCTCAATGCAAAATTTGGTTCAGTTCTTATGTGTATGTTCTTTTATGTTATGGAAGAGTTTCTTTCTATTGGAAAGGTGAATTGGAACCCTAACAAAATTGTAATTACACAAATCAATGAGTTCATTGATCAGATGGGTGAAAAATTTGAGGCCCAAATGACAAGCTATTTTGAGGATTTTAAGAAATTCATGAAGCAAAGGTTGAGAATACCAATTTCCCTAGTGGAAAAACAAATCAATGACATATGCTTTTTGGTTGATATTGATTATACCTACATCCAGGTAGCAATACCAAAAGTAAGATGGCTAAGGCCATTGGGATATGAGCTTGATATAGATGAAGCCTCGACAACAATCACAACATTTCTTGTAGAAGATATAGATAAGGAGGCTGCTCACTTTGGCACATGTGATGCTATCAAATGCAAAGTTCAAACTAAATTGAAGACAACCTCTATTATTAAGAGGAAAGATAAATTAATAAAGAAGATAAAGAAGAAACTTGGAGCAAATATTGAAGTTGAAATAGGTGGGAAAGAGGAAGAAGAAGAAGAGCAAGGGCAAGGCCCAATGGAGTTGACCCAAGGCTTAGGAGAAGACAAGGATGAAGGTGCCGAGGAAGAAGAAGCCAAGGAAGCACCTACACTAGTCAAGAAAAAAAAGAGGCTAAAACTTAACCTCCATCTCAGCCCAAGCCCAAGAAGGTCACTAAGCATGTACAAGCCAAGGGAACAACAAAAACAAGAGCTACCACAAGGGCATCCACACAAAATGCCAAAGAGGCAACAAAAGAGAAGAAGAAGGCCACTGAACAACCTAATGAAGTGTCAAAGAAGATAAAAAAATATGTAGCACCACTAGACACAGATGATGAGGAAAGAATAGAGTTAGAGGATCTTAGCCAATTCAAAGTGGTAAGTCATCCTCCCAAATATGCCTTAAAAAAAATTTGTGAAAATGTTAGGAATGCAGATTTGAATGATCTGAAAAGTCTTGATTTCAACAAGTAGAAAAGAACAAAATAGAATAGAGAAATTAGTATATTCCATGATGGCTGAATTGAAAAATACACCTCTAGAGCTTGACAATACTATGCCTAGAGAGCTATATGAAATATGAAAATAAATGCCATTGTTGTCTAAAAATGGAAAAGGAAATTAGAGAATCTAACTTAGCAAAAGTGATGCTTGACCTAAAAAGAGGTAAAATAACAAATGCTAATAACAACATGGTGGTAAATTTGCACCTAAATATAGAGCCTTCAACATTCTACAAAACAAGATTGAGGATGTAGTAAGTAAATCCACACAATTGTGGAAAAAAATTTACAAAATAACTGATGACAAGGAAGAGGAAGCAAATAAGGTAGATGCTAGTACCAAGGAAAACAAAATAGAAGCAAAGAAAGGGGAGGAAGAGAAGCAAGCAACAACAAAAGTAGATGAAGAAAACAAGAAATAGGAGGAAGATAAGAAAGTTAAGCAGGACAAAGAAAAAGGTGAGGAGGAATAAACACAAAAGGTAGTAGATATGGCAATAGTTGAACAACAACAAGAAGAGGAATAGAGTGTGCAAGACACACAAATGCCACCTCCTAGCCCTCCTCATGTAACCATCACACTTGTAGACATAATAATTATTAAGGCTGTTCTTGACAATTCAATACAGAACATCAATCCCCTAACTATAGAGGATCTCTCTAGGATCCTTCACCAATCCACTCTATAGGAATAGTTATGCACAAACCCCATATTGGTGAGTGTAGATGAGCTACAAAAGGTAGTAGCAAAACCAAAATGAGACAAAGTGAAACCACAATAACCATATTTCACCTATACAACTACTAGCGCTAACATTTTGATGCTTCCACCACCTATAGCAGTAGGTGATACTTTATAGAAGACAAGCATAGAAGAAGGGAAGTCTAATGACAAGGAGGATATCAAAGGAAAAGGAGCAAGCCACTATTCAAACATTGGTAGAACTACCAAAGATAGGCACTCCTACAAAGACCCTTTAGAAGCAAAGCACTGAAGCGATACCTTTGCAAACTAGGCTCAAGCTCAACTAGAGTGGCCAGGGTACTTCACTATGGAGACCCTAAGCTAGATGAAGACATAGTTATACCTGCCTATGACTCAAAGACCATTACCATGGATCAGATCACAGAAATGCAAGATGCTTTAAATAGAAGGAAGAGGTAGGAAATACTCAAAAAAGAGTATAAACACAAGCAAGTAGTACATGAGATTAATGACATCTTTATGGATGCCTTCATCTTGTAGTCACCAGATGAAGCAAAGTCCATAATAGAACAACTATCTAATATAGTTGAGTAGGTGACTAGTGAAGAATAGGATACAAATGTTAAACTTATGGAATGGTTTGAAAGGAAATTTTAGGGGAAGGTGAATGAGAAAATATCAAGTGGTATAGCACTTGAATAGGTAGAATTGGCCAAGAAAATTGACAAGGTCAAAGCTATACTTGAGAACATTTTCTAATTATAAAAAAAGTTGTGTGATTTCTCCAACTTCACACAAGAAACAAATTAAAGGATATTGAGCTTGGAGAGAAATTTGAAGATTTCTAGCATGCAACTACCAAGGGATCTAGCTCAAAGCGAGAAGCATTTTTCCCAATTGCTTCACACACAAAGAGTGTGTTGGTGTTTCAAACTACTGAACAACAAAATGTTCAATACCAGAATGATAACACTCATATAACCTAAGGATCAGCTAAATCCTATTATCAGCTACATAAATAAACCATTTGGACCCAACTTCAACAAAACCATTGGTGGTTTCCTACTCTTTAGGCTCTGCAAAACCAAGGTGGGTATACCTAGGGATGATTCTAATGCAAAATGTTGTGTAAAGATTCTTTTAGTTTCATTCTGATTCTCATCTATTACCCTGATGCAGGAGCATCCAGAGGTATAAGGGCAATCGTGTGTCACCAAAAAAAATGTACTTATACTTAGTTTATGTTTCATGTCTTTACATTTTTGGATACCCATTTGGGTCAAATAAAGGTTCCAACACTCACAGTTCAACTATCAGTGTCCTAGAAAATCCCAAAAAAATAGGAGCATGCAATTTGGCCATCATTTTGGTGACCTAGAAGGTGTAAATTGGCCAGATGAATGTAATTGTGATTTGGAGCATTCCAAAAAAAGAATCAGGTCAAAAGGCCCCATGGTTTGAAAGTTATTACAATTTTTCAAGTTTTGGAGACCTCCTAAGAATGGTTCAAAGTCAGGTTAGAGGAATTAAATGACCTCAAAAAGGGTCAAAAAATGTGGAACGAGAAAAGCTTGTCCATAGGGCTATAGAGCACTTTGAGAGCTTTCCAAAAATATAAATGATTCGTCAATCGAAGCTACAGTTCAAAAGTTATGCCTCCTGAAAGTTCGGTTACCGTTTCTGGATTCTTCTAGATTTGCACTGACTTCTAACGTAGCTTTTGGAACCTTCTATTTGGTTGATGGATGCCTAATAGCACTTTCTAGAATGTACTCCTAGTCCTTAACCCTCCGGGGTCTATTTAAGGAGATTTCTGGCATTGTAAAAGGCAGTTCAGAGTGGAGTTTGAGAGGAGGTACTCAAAGGAGAAATTATCTCTAGATTTATGCTATTATTAGCCCTTAGGGCATGTTTTGAAGCTTATTTTATCTATAATATTTGTACTAGCTTATTTTTTTAGTTAATACAATTTCTCTTTTCTGTTGTGTCCATTCTGTTCTTGGGTTGTGTCCCCATCAAGTGGTATCAGAGCTGGTTTTCCTGAGTGTGTAGACAGAATGCCGACTGTGAGGTAGTTTGCACCAGGACTGTGTGGTTGTGGTTTGAGTTAAGAAGATGCCTCCACCAAGAGAGTGTGGTAGAAGGGCCAGAGCTATTAATCCTGAGGAGGTTAGAGCCCTCCAAAGGCAGGTGCAGGCATTGCAAGAGGAGCTCCATAGAGGAGAAAATGTTGCCGCAGGTGACAATAGTGAGGATGATAATGAAGAAGAAGTAGTGGGACCAGAAGAGGAATTTGACGGGGAAGTTCTGAATCATGCAGAGGAAAGGCTTTTTAGGGCCATTACTAAGTTTGGGAAAAGACCCACAATTGAAGTGGGTGTATTTTCAGGAAATTTGAAATCGAATTAGTTGATCGATTGGATCAATGAACTGGAAGAATACTTTGAGTATGAGGATATAAGGGACCCAAATAGGGTTAAGTTTGCAAAGGCCAAACTAAAAGGCCATGCCAAAATTTGGTGGCAAGAGGTTCAATTGAAAAGAAATAGAAAAGGAAAGGAGAAGATCACAAGATGGGATCTCATGGTGGACAAATTGAAGAAGCAGTTCATTCCTGTGGACTACGAGCTCAATTTGTTTAAGAAGATGCATGGGTTAAAGCAATTAGGAAGATCAGTCCAAGAATATACAGAGGAATTTTACCAACTCTTGATTAGAGTGGGGCATGCAGAAGCAAATAAGGAGAAGGTTGCTCATTATATCAGTGGGTTGTGACCTAGCATCCAGGAGGAATTAAGTCTGGTAAGAATGACCAGTGTTGAAGAGGCATACCAATTTTCCCTATGAGTTGAGGAGAATCTAAATAAAAGGTTTGAAGGGAGACAAAGAGGGTATAGTCAAGGAGGAAGGGGAAGCAGTAGGTCATCTGGAGGCCACAATGTAACCCAAAAGAAAAATGAAGATGAGGGTACTAGCAGGAACTAGAGGAATGAGGGTTTCAACCACTCCCGTGATTAAGACTTTGGAAATTAGAGAGGAAGAGGTAGAGGACATGGACAAAGAAGAGGAGGCTTCTGTGGTACCTGTTTCCATTACAATGAAGAAGGTCATCATGCTTTTGAATGCCCTCAATGATAAGAAAGGACAGATAGGAGAGCTGAGGGCCAAGCTAGAGTTGCTCATGTGGATGAGGATGCACAATCATCACATTCAAAGGATGCAAAAGGAGGAGAGACCTTGGTAAATGAAAGAGTCCTACTAAGTGGTGAGATTGAACCAGGACAACAGAGGAGTTTATTTCACACCAGATGCAAGTGTGAGGATAAATGTTGTGACGTGATCATTGATGGTGGTAGCACTGCTAACTTGGTATCAGAAGAGATGGTCTCTAAGCTGAAGCTCAAGAGGGAGAAACATCCCCAACCCTATCAGATTGCTTGGGTAAAAGATGATCATAAGGTCCTGGTAAGTGAACAGTGTTTAGTAAAATTCAAAATTGGAAGTTACCATGATGAAGTTCTCTATGATGTTATTTCGATGGATGTTTGCCATCTATTGTTGGGTAGACCATGGTAGTTTGATAGACATGCAGTGCATGATGGAAATGCAAACACATACTCTCTGACAAAGGATGGACTTTGCCACAAATTGAAGCCCATGAAAAAGGAAGGTGAAAAGGCATGTAGCAGTGCTAGGATTTGTCTTGTTGATGGAAGAAAGTTTTTAGATGTCATAAAACATCAGCATATGTGCTATGCTTTGATTCCTAGGAAAGATAAAGAAGGTAGCAGTGAAATACCACTTGAAGTTTTAGATTTACTAGGGGAGTTTGGAGATATTATCTCTGATAATGTTCCAGATGGATTGCCACCAATAAGGCAAATCAGTCATCAGATAGATCTGATTCCAAGAGGTAGTTTGCCTAACAAGGCTACTCACAAGATGACTCCTACTGAAATAGAGGAGCTAAATAGACAAGTTCAGGAGCTGTTGAGGAAGGGCTTGATTCGAGAGAGCCTAAGTCCATGTGCAGTACCTACAGTACTTGCACTAAAGAAGGATGGAGAGTGGAGGATGTGTACAGATTCTCGAGCTATAAATAGGATAACCATCAAGTACCAGTTTCCTTTGCTAAGGATGGATGACCTTATGGACTACTTGAGTGGAGCTCAGTACTTCACAAAGATAGATCTGAAGAGTGGTTATCATCAGATATGGATTCGAGAAGGAGACGAGTGGAAAATAGCCTTCAAGACCAAGGAGGGTCTTTATGAGTGGTTAGTCATGCCCTTTGGATTGATGAATGCCCCAAGCACCTTCATACGGCTCATGAATGAGGTACTTAAGAAGTTCTTGGGAAAATTTGTTATTGTCTATTTGGATGATATTTTAATTTTCAGCAAGATTTTGGAAGAACATTTACTACATATTCGTAGTGTCCTTGAAAGGCTAAGGGAAGAGAAACTGTTAATTAATCTGAAGAAGTGTATCTTTGCAAAAAGGGAATTAGTCTATTTGGGGTTTGTTATATCACCAGAAGGTCTCAAAATGGATCCAGAGAAGGTAAAAGCCATCTTGGAATGGCCTACTCCAAGGTCTAGTTAGTTTTTATAGGAAGTTTATTAAGAATTTTAGTGACATATGTGCACCCCTAACTGATACAATAAGAGGGGATAGAAAAGAGTTCAAATGGACGGTAGCAGCTGCGAGAAGCTTTGAATTGCTGAAGAAGAAGGTAATAAAATAGCCTGTGTCAGCACTTCCAGATTTTAGAAAGGTTTTTTAGGTGGATTGTGATGCTAGTGGTAGCGCTATTTGGGCTATATTAAGCCAAGAAGGTAAGCCTATTGCATATTTTAGTGAAAAATTTAATGATGCAAAGAAGAAGTATTCTATTTATGATCAAGAGTTCTATGCAATAGTTTAGGCCTTAAAGAAATGGAGGCATTATTCATTGCCAAAGGAATTTGTTTTGTATACTTATCATCAGGCATTACAGTACCTAAATAGCCAAGGTAAATTGAATTAGAGGCATATGAAGTGGGTAGAGTTCTTGCAGAGTTATACATTTGTGTTGAAGCATAGAAGTGAAAAATCTAATAGGGTTGCAGATGCACTAAGTAGGAGACAGTTGTTTCTTACAGTAATTCAAGTTGAAGTAGTTGGGTTTGATGAACTCAAGAATTTGTACCCCGAGGATCCTGATTTTGCTGAAGCATGGAAAGCTTGTAAAGAACCTGTTGCTATAGATAGAACGAAGTGGTTAGACTATTTTATTCAAGATGGCATGTTGTTCAAGGGTAGTCAATTGTGCATTCCAAGGAGTTCCATGAGGGAAAATCTGATTAAGGAGAAACACAGTGGAGGGATGGCAGGACATTTTGGTCAAGATAAGACCATTGCCATTCTTAGAGAACATTATTTTTGGCCTCAAATTTCACAATGTGAAGAAGTTTGTACAGAGTTGCCAGGTTTGTCAAGTTGCCAAGGGGTTTAGTCACAATACTAGCCTATATCAGCCATTGCCTATTCCATCAAGGCCATGGGAGAACATAAGTATGGATTTTGTTGTTGGATTTCCAAGGACACAAAGGGGTAATGACTCAGTATTTTTGGTGGTTGATAGGTTCTCCAAAATGGCACATTTCTTTCCATGCCACAAAACTCATGATGTTGTCCATATTGCAGACTTGTTTTTCAAAGAGGTGGTAAGACTACATGGTCTTCCAAGGAGCATAGTTTCTGACAGAGATACTAAATTTGTGGGGTATTTCTAGAGGACATTGTGGAAGAAGTTGAGAACAGACCTAAAATTTAGTTCCACACATCACCCACAAACTGACGGCCAAATGGAAGTGGTAAAAATAAGTCTGGGCAATTTGCTGAGATGTTTAGTTGGGGATAAGCCCAAGGGATGGGATTTGATTCTACCACAAGCAGAGTTTGCTTACAATAACTCTATAAATATGAGTATTGGAAAATCACCATTCCAAATTGTATATGGGAGTAGCCCAAGGACTACACCAGAGCTAAGGAAGATAGAACAAGGGGAGAGGACAAGTGTTGAAGCTGAGGAATTTGCTGAACATATCAAGCGTCTACATGAGGAGGTTCAAGCACACATTACCAAGATGAATCAAGAGTATAAAGCTAGGGCTGATCAGAGGAGAAGACATAAGGAATTTCAAGTAGGAGATCTAGTCATGGTGCACTTACAAAAAGAAATATTTCTAGTCAGTACTTACAACAAGCTAAAAATGAAAAAATTTGGCCACTACAAAATTTTGAAGAAACATGACTCAGGAAATGCATATGAAGTGGAGCTACCAGATGGTATTCAGATTTCTCCTATTTTCAACATTGTAGATTTAACAGAGTATCATGATGATGGTGTAGATGAGGAGCTGGTGTTAGAGCCATGTCTAATTCCTACTTCTAAGAAGGAGGAGATAGAAGACATTCTAGATCATCGTGTGGGTAGGAGTACCAAAAATAGGCAGTATGAAGAGTATTTGGTGAAGTGGAAAGGACGACCAATCGAGGACTCGACTTCAATTTCAGCAGCTGAGGTTTCCCATTTGGGATTTCCTCTACCATCCATAAAGTGACAGGGTTACTTTTCAATCTACCCTAGGTGTCTGATGCAGGAGCATCCAGAGGTATAAGGGCAATCCTATGTCACCAAAAAAAATGTACTCAGACTTAGTTTTTGTTTCATGTCTTTACATTTTTGGATACCCATTTGGGTCAAATAAAGGTTCCAACACTCACAGTTCAACTATCAGTGTGCTAAAAAATCCCAAAAAAATAGGAGCATGTAATTTGGCCATCATTTTGGTAACCTAAAAGGTTTAAATTGGCCAGATGAATGTAATTGTGATTTAGAGCATTCAAAAAAAAGAATCAGGTCAAAAGGCCCCACGGTTTGAAAGTTATTGTAGTTTTTTGAGTTTTGGAGACCTCCTAAGAATGCTTCGAAGTTAGGTTAGGGGCATTAAATGACCTCGAAAAGGGTCAAAAAATGGGGGATGAGCAAAGCTGGTCCATAGGGCTATAGAGCGCTTTGAGAGATTTTCAAAAATGTAAACAGTTCGTCAATTGGAGCTATGGTTCAAAAGTTATGCCTCTCGAAAGTTTGGTTACCGTTTTTGGATTCTTCTAGATTTGCACCGACTTCTAACGCAGCTTCTAGAACCTTCTATTTGGTTGGTGGATGCCTAATAGCACTTTCTAGAATTTACTCCTAGTCCTTAACCCTCCGGGGTCTATTTAAGGAGATTTCTAGCATTGTAAAAGGCAGTTCGGAGTGGAGTTTGAGAGGAGGTATTGAAAGGAGAAATTATCTCTAGATTTATGCTATTGTAAGCCCTTAGGGCATGTTTTGAAGCTTATTTTTTCTGTACTATTTGTACTAGCTTATTTTCTCAGTTAATATAATTTCCCTTTTCTCTTGTGTCCATTCTGTTCTTGGGTTGTGTCCCCATCATACCACTAACACATGAGTAGTTTACTTCACTTCTTTTAATGTTCTCAAACTTGTATGCATCCCTTATCAATAGATCTAGTCGTCATTCTCCTTGAATTTACAAATATTCTCGAAAATAGCAGCTACCTAAGACTCAAAGAATAGATATAAATGACTATTGACCAGCATTTATATTTTTGAACAAAATTAAACAAAAATGATTTTGATTTTATAATTGGTTTGATATGCAGCAGCAGAATTCAACCTTGTTCACTTTTAACTTATATGACTAGTGCCTTATCCATTGGGCAGAAAATTGACTATTAGTAGGAGATCTAATCCAATTAACTTGTAAATGAATTAATCAATTGTAATCACCCATTTACATTCTTGTGAAATATCATTTCTATAAACTCATAAACCCTACTAATTCATTGAAGCATTTCTATAATTCCTTGAATTAAAAGCAATAGTGATATCAGCATACAACCCATCTAGATTGCATTCAACCAAATTAAAACTTATTTAAAATGACTTCAAAGTAGACAAACCCATAAAAAGGAGACAGAAATTGATGACACAAATATAGTGTAAATACCCCTTTGTATTATCCTTTTAGATGACTAATACAATGACCAATAGAATTCATAGGAAAATCTTAGAACAATATCCTATTTCTATCATTTCAATATATCATCAGAAAGTACAACTAGAAAATAAACTCAAAATAGCTACACCCTATTGGACCGACTGTATTGTCTCAAAGACTTAAAATTGCAAAAAATTTAGACCCTCACATTGCCTTGAAAATTAACTTATATAGGCATGAGTTGCAACAAGCAAAGGGCAAATGTGAATGACAGGTGTCCTTCAAAAAGATTTTTTACACACATCTGTAACAAAAGACAAAATACAAATAACAGAAAGGCTAATACATCAAACATTCCTTTTTGGGCCCACTTCTATTATTTTCTTTGGAAAGGCAAGAATACTTTGATCAGATTCCTTTAGTGTTCTAGTTCCTCAGGATAGGTGGCCATCAAATGTGATAGTGATGAGTCATCTCTCATTACCTGAGTATCCTCTTTGTCTTTATCATCAATAGTAGGGGTGGCTTCTACTTTTGTATTCTCTTCTTTATCGTCATCCTCTACCTCATCACCTTCTTTTGTTTGTTCTGTAGACAAAAACTCCTCCTTCCACTTATTGTAAGTAGTGTCCTCTAGCCAATCAAAATTTAGAATTTCTCTTTGTACAATTAGTAAAGAATTTGCATTTGCCTCTAAATCAACAAAATATTTTCTAATGATATTATAGAATAATTGTACCTTTACCAAATCCTCATTTGTCATTGCCCATAACAAATGGCCCATTTCATTTATCACCTTATTTATTCTCTCACAAAAGGCTTCATCTAGCTCCCTCTTCCATTCTTCCTTTTCCTTTATTTTATCAACTGTCTTCAGAGCACAAGGGAATAAATCAATTTTTTTTGCAAAATACGTGGAAAAAAAATTAGTTAATCTTCTATAGAAAGAATCTTTCTTATCATCAAAATCTTGCAACTTATTTAGTAAATCAAAGATTCCCTCTATCTGATGATATGTTAGCTGAATAACATATATACACATAGCAGTGATATTTGAATTTCTTTCTATCCACTTCTATACAATGAGTTTGAATATAGCTTCATTTTGCTTCAATTCATCCCTGATAGCTGAAATCCTTGATAATTGATCAAAAAATGTGGGCCATTCTATCCTATTTGTTAAATACATGATACCCTGCCTCAATTTTTCTTCATGTTGATTGTTAAGTTCTACATGCATTGCATACAACTTATTTTTCTCCTCTTTAAAATCCTTTGCAGTATACAATTGTGGCCTCTCAAGGGTATTTGGTACCTCAATAATTGGAGTGAACTTGAAAGGTTCAATAGGTGGCCTAGGAGGGTATGCAATCCTGGTTTTACTAGTCTCTCAAATTTTTCTTTTCCCCAGTACCTTCTCCATTTGGGATACTTTTCTTTCCAATGATTGTATCTGCATACCCCTTTCCTCATATGCTTTCAAAACTTCTTCAGACCTAGCATTGAGCTAGAAAAATTTATCTTCTTCCTAGCCAAATACAACACTACCAAATTTTAGTATTTCTGAGGCCATTCCTATTATCTGCTTACTACTTACCTCACCAGCCCTGAAAGCTATCAATGCACCAGTATGCTTTGTAGTGGGAATCTCATGCATTCTAGTATTTTCCCTTTTTTCCATGGACCATATAACAAGGACTTGGTGGTCATCACTAAACTTGACTCCTCTATGAGCCTGTAGTATTTCTTTAGCAGTTCTCAGTTGAACATCCCTCTATTTTCTTACTAAATAAAAAATAATGGCATTTTCTATATCTCATTCTGGTAGAAGGAGGACTCTTGACTATCTAAGTATTTGCCTTCCAGCTTCAGGAGTAAATTGAGAAAAATCATTCAAAATTTTAGACTTTACCTCATCCTTAATAGCAAAATCCAATTTATTAGGTTGTTCTACCTTTATTTTTTCACAAGTCTTCTCAAAATTTCCTATATTTAGCCTCCACAAAAATTGTGCAAATGCTCTAGACTTCACAAAATTTTCATCATTAATAAACCTCTCAAAGGCTTGGGAAACTATAGGGTCAATCTCCTTACCTTGGTAATCAACAACAGTTAAATCTAAGGAAGGTGTAGGTGGTTCTTGGGGCTCTCCAATCTCCAAATTTGTGGAGCTAACAATCATGTCTCCCTCTCCACCAATTTGTCTAAGTTGTTCTCTCAGAGATGTTTCATCATCAATTTTGATTGGAGACTAGCTTGGGGAATATTGTTCCACTTGGGAAGAAGACCCCTGCTCTAATTTTTCCCTTTTTGGAGAGCTGGTTGTAGATGGACTTCCTAATCTTGGCCTCTGATGTAGGGGTGCCTATTGCACACTTTGAACCATGACATAATCTGCCCTTCTCTACAATGTATACTAGCTAGGAGCCACTATGTTTTTGCTCCTTATTTTCCTTTGTACTTCTTCAGCCTTGTCTAGATATTCCTTGACATATGCATCCTTTTTCTCATTCATGGCTTGTATTATCATAGCAAAGTTATTCATTAATGTTTTTATCTTGGCTCCACAATATTTCTTTTCTTTCAATGGATCATAATGGAGGTCAAAAGCATTAATAAATTCTAGGGTTTTTCTATATACTATCCATTTCTCCTTTCTCAATTCCTACTCTTGCAAAGTAAAAACATTTTTGATCACATCCTCTGGATAGTATACTTGTTGCACCATGCGGGAAGCTTTTATTCTCTCTCTTAAGATATCATAGAATCCTTCAGGGTCAGTAAATCTAGCATACGATTCTACCATGTTATATCTATCTAAAAACAAATAAAGGTGCTTCCACCCTTTCTTGACAAAAACAAAATCATGCACTATAGTAAAAATTGGAAAGAAGGTACCCTTCTTAGATGATTCCATCTCATCTATAGTGCCTATCTACCATAAAATCTCAGCTATCCCTATCTTCAAAGGCACATGGAAAGGTAGAACATGAGACTTCCCCAAAAAGCCATATACTATTATGACTGTTGAGACATTGTAAGGGATTATATCCCCCGAGTTATGACTAACCAATAGTACTTGTGCATGGTCCTTGGGTTTGACCAATTCTAACAATGCCTATAAAATTCTAGGGCTATCTCCTCTAAAAAGAAATCTAAGCTTTGACACAAAGTATCTGTCAAATCTTACATAACTAGCATCTATAGCTTCTGAAGTCATAGCTACACTCCACAATTGTACTGGATTCCTCTCTCCATCCCTGGTTAATTCTATTGGAGTTGAGGAAAGCCAAATCCGAAGATGCCCAAGATCACCTGCATGCGAAAACCTGTCAAAGAGAAGCCAAAGAAGAGGAAGAGCATGGAGCAAGGGAAAAACCCTAAACGGACATTAGAGACAAAATGTGCAAACACAATAAAAATGTATTTACAATATGCACAATGATGTGATGATGTTATATTGAAAATACAAAGAGGGAGCCCATTTATAAAGAGCTCATGGAAGCTTGTAGAACAAGCTAGAAGGTGGTAGAAGATAAGGATGACAACTCAGCACATATCCACAAAAAGGTGGAACATGCTAGAAGGGAACAAACTCCTGTGTTGTCAACAACTAACCACTACATGCATTAAATACAAAACATTAAATTAATGCATTAACCTAAGTAAGCTTAAGTAATAGAATAAATAATTAACAATTAATTAATTATTTACTCTAACACCCCCCCTTAAGTGTAACTTAGGGAAACGCCTTAAGCTCATAAAACTAAGATGAATGCATAATGGGTCCCGACAACGAGGCCATGTTAGCTACCCAAGTACAATGCAAGAAGATGTAACCTCTATAAATAGGGAAAGAGAGAAAACCACATGGGAAAAACCCTCCCCCAAAAAGAGGCAAGAACCTAGTGAAGAACTGAAGAAGTCTCCAACTAGGGAAATTGTCCCCTAAAATAGGAACGAGAAGTGATCATGAAGAAGCAGCATCACTGAAGCATGAAGAAGCCACAAATCTACCAAACTACTGATCTGAAGAACCTCCATGGAAGAAGAAGGCATGAACCGAGCATGTCTATATGGTAGATGATCCATCTCACTGAAATGCATAGGTAGCCAGCCACTGCAATCACCTTGTATATAGGATCAACCACTGAATACATAGTTCACACTATCGAACCATCAAACCATGGATGCATTAGAATAACAGCATAACCCCCCCTTAATGCAGATGGGGTGTGATGACAAGCAATTGAGAAGGTGAGCCAAAGTCTCCTACAGACGAACCAAGAACAAGGAGAGAGGAAAAGAGGTACAAACATTGATAAAGACACGATCAAACTGACTCTGTATGGGGCTAATGTCATGGAAGGGACACTCACTTGACAAAGGGAGAATGCCTAAAACAACAAACAAATAATTCCCCCCATGGTGCTTTATGAAAATAGAGCAAGTACAACTGACTCAAAACAATGTTCATGATCCTCGAAATGCAAAAGTGACACTTTATCTCAGTGTGATACATAAAAGTGCTTCAAAATGATAGCTACAATGATCAAAACTAAAAAAAAGTTGCAACAAAAGAAAGTACAGCCGAAAACAAAGCAAACCATGCTAGGAAAAGGATCCTTAGGCCTAAAACACTCAAGATATCCACCATATAGAAAAAATGCCAAAACTATGATAGGAAGAGTAGAGGTCAAAAATGAAGCAAAAACACTACATTTCTGAAAAGTACACAGAACTAGCTTTCCAAAAATATAAAGTTTTCAAAAAACTGACATGGGACGCAAAAGATATGAATGTCGGAGTCAAAAATAGGACTTTAGAATTTAATAGAAATAATGGGCGACAAAAATGCATCAAAACCTAAAAATACCTAGACTAATATCTCCATCTCGGAATTAGCTTTCTGGTGCTTCTTTCGGATCGGAAAAATACCTTCATATGCAAAAGTTATGGCCAAAAAACCACAAGTAGGTCCAAAAGAGAACTTAAAGGAGAGTGCAAGCAAGGATGATGACATAGCGATGACATCATGCTAATGTCAGAAAAACTTGTGATTAAATTTGACGGCTTGGAGGCCATTTCCGCAAAAAGGGTGCCACGTGGCATAGCCACGTGGCTATACAGATGATGACGTGGTGGGTGCCACGTGGCACGCCTACCACGTGTCATGCTGGCACTGGCTCTGACCCGGTGGACACCTGTCGTACGCTGATTGGAAGGCAGAGCTGGTGGCGAGGACCGGGCGGAGATGTCGGCAGCAGTGGCCAAGGGCAGCAGAGTGAAGCGGCGCAGCGGCACAAATGGGCGTCACCGCTGGGAGGAGGTGGCAGATCTTCGGCGAAGGCACAGTCACCAACGGAGCGGCGAACAGGAGGAGCTCGGGTAGAGATGCAGTCCACGGTGGAGCACAGGAAGAGGGCTGGCAGCCCCGCGGTGGCGCATGAGCACTGCTGCGGCGGTGCGGCTGGTTTATACTTTTTTAAAATTTTTTTTCGCCGAGATCGTCCGTACAGTCTATACGGAAGGGCTGCAACTAAAATTTTTTTGCCTCCCGGAGCTCTGTCTCCAAAATCGAAAAGCTTTATATGAATCCTAACTAAAAATGGCCTTCCGGATCCAATGGTGATGTCCTTTTGGGCCCAAAGTGCTCCAAAAAATTGCTGATCCCCTGATTTGAAGAAAAAATTCACAAACAAACTAGGGTTTGTGACTCCAAATCACGGCTTCAAAATTTCTTCAATGAGGCAGCAATAGGAAGGCTTTGATACCATGTTGGAGTTGAGGAAAGCCAACTCTAAAGATGCCCAAGATCACCTGCATGCGAAAACCTGTCAAAGAGAAGCCAAAGAAGAGGAAGAGCATGGAGCAAGGGAAAACCTCTAAACGGACATGAGAGACAACATGTGCAAACACAATATATTTACAATATGCACAATGATGTGATGATGTTATATTGAAAATACAAAGAGGGAGCCCATTTATAAAGAGCTCATGGAAGCTTGTAGAACAAGCTAGAAGGTGGTAGAAGATAAGGATGATAACTCAGCACATATCCACAAAAAGGTGGAACATGCTAGAAGGGAACAAACTCTCGTGCTGTCAACAACTAACCACTACATGCATTAAATACAAAATATTAAATTAATGCATTAACCTAAGTAAGCTTAAGTAATAGAATAAATAATTAACAATTAATTAATTATTTACTCTAACAAATTCCAACTCTATACCCTTGGAGAAAAAGGTGAATCCCTTGTACAAGCATACATGCATAAGCAATGAATACCAACAGAATGATTTGTCCACTTTTCCCCTTGCTATCCCCACCAGGCCATTGTGAATTTATTTTGCAAGAAAAGTAGCAAAATCCAAAATAGTACTCATTCCAAATTGAAGGGTTTGAGCCATTATGAGAATAATTGAGCTTGGGATTTGTGTAGCTTCATCCATCCACAAAATCTTGCAAAGAGAGAAATATAATGCTTGAGCTCTAAGGTTGAAATGCCTTCTTAGCAATGGCTCTAGGGTACTGGCTATAATCATAGGCAAAGTGCCAATTTTAGCAGTTTGCTCTTGTAGTGGCCCTATTCTTAGGTAAATTCTTTGTGCATCACACCTTGCTTGAAGGTCATCTATGTCAATAGTTTCATGTACAACATGGTTAGGATTGAGGTTGAAAACTTCACTGAACAGCTCAGGGAAAACCCTAAAAAGATTGACTCCAGAATGAGTTTTTACCCACCCTGTAATTGGATCATATTTCTTTGCCAAATCCATCAATAACTTACTATCAAAGAAAACTATGGGGACTATTAATTTACCAATATCAAACTCCCATACATTGCTCATAGGAGTGTCCGATTTTTTCTCTGAAAACCATTTTTAAACAACTCCAGACCTCCCATGGAAACATGAGCATCTCTTACCCAATTTGCTTTGTCATAGAAACCTTCTACTATAGCCACTCTTGAGTTTTTTGGAATGAGTTCCCTACCCTTGTTTATTTCATGTACTGATAAGGGGAATTGTTCAAGAAAGTCATCGTGCAAAGAATATTTCAAATAATCCATTTGCCTAGTGAATTCTTTTCAGGGAGGCATTTTGAATAAAGCTTGAGAAAATTTACAACAGTAGATATTTGAATTTTTAAAAGAGTTGCAGAGTATTTACCCACTAGAATTCATACCTCTACACTATGTGATTTCTTCTATAATTTTACTAGATCGCTAGCTAAATTTTCCATGCCCTAGCTTTGAGAATTTTGTATGCCTTAATGTTCTTTCTGTGCCTTGGTAATTCATTAACGGTGAGATCATGAGTTCTTTTCATACAATGAAATCACACGAACAAAATCTACACCATATTTACTCTCAATAATCGTTACCTCCAAATTGCAACTAAATTTGAATCTTATCCATAGATTTTCACCAAATTGGACAGCTTTGATTTAAAAGGCAACAAGCTTTATGGCTTTGAAAACAATGCTACATGTCGCAATACCACTTGCCCGCATTTCTTAAATTTCTTGCACCTTAGAATTATGGGGAATCACCGCTTGTCGATCAAGGCAAGATCAACTATCAGATCAATTCACATTTGAACAAAATCCAGTCAGCTATACTAACCAATAGGAAACCTTCATATGAGTTTGCACCTTCTAACAACTTCCACACTAGTGGGTCCCATATCCTCTTCTGAGAAAGCAGGTACATGACATCATTCATTCCACATGTCATGCTGGTGCATTCCCACTTTTCTTATCTGATGAGCATCTTTAAACTGTAGGCTTGCACTAGTCATCAATCTTCAAAAGATCAACGGTGGTAATGCTTATAGGCTATAGAACTTCTGAGTTAAAAAATTTAGACGTCACCATGGACACATGTCTACATGGCACATTCTCACTTTGTTTAAACTTCACTCTAGCTATTTATGTGGGAAAGTGCCCTTCATTGATCAGGACAAGATCAATGGTGTCAAACAATTATGCATTTTATGCTTGCATCATCCACTTGGGCCAATGAAGTGACTACTTTCAATTTGCATGCTATGACTCATTTGACCACTGCATTAATTTTTGAAACTTTCCACGCCCACATCATAAATGTTTCCAGCTAATCAGAAGTGGTAGACCACATGGCATGACTCAGTGCTTTTCTATAATTTGACCCCACGGTGACACATGTTACAAAGGCACATACCCACATTCCTTAAATCTCTAGCACTTTTATAATGTGGGATTGCACTAACCCTCGATCTTTGAAGGATCTATAGCTGATGAGGCTTCACTTCCATTTGGAAGAAAAAATTCTTTAGTGGCACATTTGGAAATACACGTCAGTGAAAATTTTATAGCATGGTACACTGTAGCATACAGTTAAAATTTCTCGACCCCACCTTGCCACACATCAAAAAACTACTTACCTACATTATTTATCTCTTGTGTAGCTTCAAAATGCGGGCATGCACTGGCCTTTTATCCTTGATAGATCAATGGTTATAAAATTATGTGTTTCAAATTCCACACTACCTGAAGTGATGAATAAAATATATGCATTCATTCCAACTCATTTAATACTTGGCATGGAGGACATCTCAATATTATCCTTGAGAATGACGGGCCCATCTTGTTAGACTATGACACTTGTCCAATTTTCACTTCCCTATATTATTTATTTGATGAACATCTCCTTCTTGTGGGAAAGAACTAGCCCTTGATTCAAATGAAATCATTGGTTAACACTTCTTGGTGATAAAGGTATATCTCTATTGGTAACTCAACCAATGATATCGTAGGAAATCCAGAACGTGCACAAAAGTACTAACAAACCTGCAAAAGATTTTGACAACTTATGACTCCTTTTATGGTTCACTAGAATTTTAGAAAGGCAAGGGCTACGTGTCACTAAGTCACATGCTCGCATTATTTAAAAACATTGCATCTCAAAATTGTGGGAATGCGATACCTATTGATCTAAACAAGATCAACAATTATAAAAACTTTGTGTCATTAGAGGTATTTCCTAATAGGATAATTAAGCAATTTGTGAGCCAAGCACGACCACGTAAGGTTTAAACAAAATTATAATGAATTCATGCTTGTGCAAGCCCTTCCTTAGATGAAATGGTATATCATTAAAAACATTTTTCTAAAAATAT
Source organism: Cupressus sempervirens (assembly GCA_028749045.1). Taxonomy (NCBI): domain Eukaryota; kingdom Viridiplantae; phylum Streptophyta; class Pinopsida; order Cupressales; family Cupressaceae; genus Cupressus; species Cupressus sempervirens. The sequence goes on along the minus strand of CM053785.1, from coordinate 839,535,583 downwards.
TTTGAGGGTTTTCTAAAACTAGGGCAATCTAAGGGTTTGAAAAATACAAGGAACAAAACCCTAATTTGGAAGACTTAAAGACTCAAATGATTTTTTTACTAAATTTTTGCATTATTCTTGCACTTTGAAAAATCAAACCAACAGAGTGCTAGCTACATTAGCAAGTGAAGAGGCCAATATAAAGGCCAAATTAATGTAGATTCAATCCTCCATAACCCCACATTTGGAGGTCCTCTACAAAGAGAAATTCTATGTTGAAATTGTCTTAAATAAAGATCCTAATAATTCTACATTAGATGGACTTGTACATCTTGCTACAGAGATTGCCATCCAATACAAGTCACTAGATATTGCTTTGGAGAATTGGGATGCAACTCTAAAAACAATAATGGAGGTAAACAACACATTTTTGGCAAAATATGGTATTACTCCTTAGAACCCTTTGACATAAGTGTCAAAAAGGGGGAGACATAATAAAGGAGATAGGGGGAGAGATAATAATAAGGAAGATATGATTAAGGGGGAGATAAGTAATAATGTGTAAATAATTTGGGGGAGATATAATGTTTTGAGGGACAAAAATTGCTCAGCATACAAGTACAGGGTAAACACAAAGAGCATTAGGCACATCTAGCATAGAATTTTGGTGTAAAAGAATGAAATGGCACAATTAGCTCAAGGGAGTTATTAGGTATTTTTGAAAAAATTTTGAAATTTGGTACATATGCAGAATAGATTGGATAGGGTACTCATAAGGATAGATTAGTAATGTTTAGTTAAGTGTTTTTAACACTCATGTCAAAGGGGGAGATTGTTGGTCTTAGAATGATTTTCACATTTGAGTGTCAACACACTTAACCACTTTCTACATTGAAGCTGAGTACACTATGTATGTCGAGACACAGTATGTGCCAAGTCAGAATGCTAATAGGTGTCGAGTGACTTTAGGTGCCAAGCATTATATAGGTGCTAAGTGATATATAGGTTTCAAGTTACAATTGATGTTGAGCAAGTTAGAATGCTACATATTCCAAGTAAGCTAGAGTCATACATGTGTCGAGAAAGATAGAATGCAATAAGTGCTGAGCAACGTAGGATAGTATATGTGCCGAGTACCAGTAGTCCAATATGTGATGAGAAACACATAATCAACATATGAGTTTGTGCCCTCACAAACTCAAATGTAAACCATTTTTTGAGTCGACATAGAAGGATTTCAAAGGATGATAAGGATAAGAACAAATCTTTTATATTTCCTATGCAATCAGCATGAAACCAATCAAAAAATGGAGAAGGCATGCAACCAATGAGAAAAATGCAAGGAATGATTGGGAAATCAAGATTCAATATGGATCATAGATCCATACCTAACCCTAAGTCTATGAAGTCTTTTTAAGAAGGATTAGACCCCATGATTTTAAGTCACTAAAGAGAAGTCAAGGAAGTTGCTAAGTAGATAGCAAATTGCAGAATAGAGTAATATAGTAGGGGCATCACAGACCTAGTGAATTGAGTAGCAATTACACATCCAGTTAATCAAAATAGTACAAGGGATACGATCAGATATCAAATCAAGCAAGGATCACTTTAGAATGAGAAGATCAAGTGCCTGAAATCAAAAATTGAAGATTATGAGAAATCAAGTTAAAGGTTTCTAATACTCTCTAGCAATTGTATTAAATAGTGAAAACCCTATGTTGATAGGTTAGCTTAACAACTATTTTGTAGATCCTTTGAAGAGTTGACTAAATCCTTTAATAGGGTGATACTTCATGAAAAGTGTTTGTAAATACTTTAACTAGGTCACCATTGACATAGTGTAAAGCCTTTAAAAAGGTAGGCCTTTCACAAGGTAGACCATCAGAAGTGGCCAAACAATTATTGTTGCAGTAATTTTTGTGGGTATCATCCCCACCCTAGTTTTACCTTCTTATTCCTGGAGGGTTTTCGGGTTATGAAATCTAGTGTTATGTGTGTTGATGCATGAGTTTTCTTTATGTTTATTTACTATGTTTACATGCATATAGTTTACTTTCAATTATTTGTTTTAAAGAAGTTGAAAAGGCTAAAGTGTGGCACTTTTGATTCACCCCGCCTCTCAGAAGTACTCTTTCCATTTTGAATATTTCAACACATCACCCCCTCCATTCCATGGAACAAATCCTATCCAATTTTACTTGTTCATAAAGGTTCTCATTCTTAGATAGATTTGTGGGTTACAATCAAGTGTTAGTCAAATAAGCTGATATATATATATATATATATGTATGTATGTATGTATGTATGTATATACATACATACATATATATATATATATATATATATATGTACAGATATGTACATATATATAAATGTACATATATATGTACATATATGTACATATATATGTATATGTACATATACATATATATATATATATATATATATATGTACATATGTACGTATATATATATGTACATATGTACATATATATATATATACATATGTACATATATATATATATATATCTACATATGTGCATATATAATATGTACATATGTATATATATAATATGTACATATGTATATATATATATATATATGTACATATGTATATATATATATATATATATATATATATATATGTACATGTACATATATATATATGTACATATTTACATGTACATATATAAATATGTACATATGTACATGTACATATATATATATATACATATGTACATATGTATATATATATATATATATATGTACATGTACATATATATATATATGTACATGTACATATATATATATATATATATATATACATATGTACATATATATATATATACATATGTACATATATATATATGTACATATGTACATATGTATATATATATATATATACTTACATATATATATATATATACATATGTACATATATATATATATATATATATATACATATATATATATATATATATGTACATATATATATATGTACATATATATATATATATGTACACATATATATATATACACACACACACACACACACACACACATATATATATATATATATATAAGACTGCATTCACCACAAAGTGGGGCACCTATGGTTATAGTAAGATGCCATTTGGGCTAACAAATGTTGGTGCCACTTTTCAAAAGGCAATAGAGATGGCCTTAAAGAACATGATAGAAAAAATTGTATTGATCTATCTCAATGATATTACAATATACTCAAAGAATGTGACAGATCATTTTGGCCACCTCAGGAAGCTCTATTTAAGGTGTATAGAGTATGAAGTATCACTAAATCCAAGAAAGTGTGTCTTTGTCACCAATCAAGGGAAATCACTAGGACACATTGTATCTAAGGATGGTCTGATTATTGATCTAGAGAGAAAAAAAATAATACTTTCTCTCTTTCTTCCTAACCACAAGAAAGTGATGCAAAGTTTCCTTGGTATGATTAATTTTGTGAGGAGATTCATTACTAATTTAGCTACCATGGTGAAACCTCTTACAACTATGCTCAAGAAGAATATGGTCTTTGTATGAACCAAAGAAGGGAAATAAATTTTTGAAGAGATCAAAGTAGCCATAGGCCAAGCTCCTACTCTCATCAATCCAAATTTTGAGAGAGATTGCATCCTTTACACATTAGGAGGTGAGTCAAGTATTTTTTCTATTTTGACTCAATTGAATGATAATAATGAAGAACAATCCATTTATTTCTTTAGTTAAGGACTTAAAGGATATGAGGGTAGTTATAGTTATATAGAGAAACAAGCCCTTACAGTTATTAAGTCTTTGAAGAAGTACATACATCTTCAATCCCATAATAGGATCCATTTGCTAGTGTCCCATGTAGGTGTCAAGGAATTCCATTTAAGCAAGTATATTAATAAAAAAAGAGCAATTTGGATTACTAAAGTGATGGAGTATGATGTGGACATCTAGATCACTAGGTTGATGAGAGGGAAAGGATTGTGCAAGTAGATGGTCTCGTCTCAAGAATCAAATGAAGAAGTTTCCTTGGTATTGACAACAACAAAAAGTAAGAGATGAGAATCTAAGGAGTTGGATAGATGACATGATCACCTTCATATTAGGAAATGGATATCCTTAGGGATTGGATAGAGCTAAAAGAAGAGAGTTTAGATTGCAATCAATTCCTTATGCCATAGTTGATAGTTTTTTTCTTAGGAAGGACTTCAATGGAGCTTTTATAAGATGTATTGATGCAAATCAAGCTAAGAGAATGATCAAGAAGCTTCATGATGGTCTTGATGGTGGTCACTTCTTAGAAAGAACCACTACCATGAACATAATTAGGGTAGGCTATTATTGGCCATCCTTGTTCCATGATTTCCATAGGAATGTAAGAAAGTGTAAAAATGTTGGAGTTGATGAAATCCAACTCTAAAGACATCCAAGATCACCTGCATGCAAGAACCTGTCAAAGAGAAGCCAAGGAGAGAAAGATCATAGAGCAAGGGAAAAATCCTAAATGAACATGAGAGACAAAATATGCACACACAAGAGAAAATATATTTACAATGATAATGTCTTATGAGATGAAAATACAATGAGGGAGCCCGAATATAAAGAGCTCCAAGAATCTTCTAGAACAAGCTAGAAGATGCTAGGAGATAAGTGTGACAACTAAGCATACATCCACTTAAGGTGGAAAGTCCTCGAACAATGTGAGAGGATAAGTATGACTTAGGATAGAACAAAATCTCGTATTGTCAACAACTTATAACAAACTCCTAGGCTACAACTAATAAATAAAATGAATTTATCTAAGTAAGCTTAAGTAAATAGAATAAATAATTAGTAAATTAATTATTTACTCTAACACCCCCTCTTAAGTGCAACTTAGGGAAATTCCTTAAGCTCACAAGACTAAGATGAAATACAGAATGGGTCCCGGTAATGAGGCCATGTTAGGTACCCATGAACAATGCAAAAGATGAAACCCTTGAAAATGGGGAAAGAGAGAAAACCATGTGGGAAAAACCCTCCCCCAAAAAGAGGTAACCTAGTGAAGAACTAAAGAAGCCTCCAAATAGGGAAATGTCCCATAAAATAGGAACAAAGAGTGATCATGAAGAAGCTGCAAATTTGCCAAACTACTGATCTAAAGAACCTCCATGGAGGAAGATGGCATGAACTAAGCATGTCTATATGGTAGATGATCCATCTCACCAAAATGCATAGGTAGCCAGCCACTACAATCACCTTATACATAGGATCAACCACTAAATACATAGTTTACACTATTGAACCATCAAACCACAGATGCATTAGAACAACAGCATAACCCCCCCTTAATGTAGATGGAGTGTGATGACAAGCAACTAAGAAGGTGGGCCAAAGTCTCCTATAGATGAACCAAGAATGATGACTGAGGAAGAGGTACAGGCACTTATAAAGACACGGTCACACTGACGATGCATGGGCTAATGTCATGGAAGGGACACTCACTTGACAAAGGGAGAATGCCTAAAACAACAAACAACTATCACCCCCCTGGTGCTTTATGAAAATAATGCATGTACAACTGACTCAAAAAAATGTTCATGAACCCCGAAATGCAAGAGTGACACTTTATCTTAGTGTAATACATAAAAGTGATTCAAAATGATAGCTACAATGATCAAAACTGAAAACAAGCTGCAACAAAATAAAGTACAACTAAAAACAAAAGAAACCATGCTAGGAAAATAATCCTCAGGCCTAAAACACTCAAGATATCCACCATATAGTAAAAATTTCAAAACTATGATAGAAAGAGCATGAGCTAAAAATTAAGAAAAATGACCACATTTCTAAAAAGATGACAAAACCAGCTTTCCAAAAATATAAAGTTTTCAAAAAATGAGCATGGGACGCAAAAGATATGCATGCTGAAGTAAAAAATAGGACTTTGTACTTCAACTCAAAAAAGGGTATAAAATGGAATCAAAACCTAAAAATACCCACATCAAAGTCTTTGTCTTAGAACCAGCTTTTTAGCACTTCTTTCAGATCAGAAAAATGCATCCGTATGCCCAAGTTATGGCCAAAAAACTGAGAGTAGGTCCAAAATGACCTTACGAGAGTGCAAGAGGAAGGATGATGTAGTGCTAACACCATGTTGATGTCAACATTTTACTGGGAAAACTTTGATGGCCACATGGCCATTACTGCAAAAAGATGCCATGTGGTAGTGCCACATTGATGCCACTTGGCAATATGGTAGACGTGGTAGGGGCCATGTGGAAAAGTGCCACATGGCACTCATGCCACATGTCACTCGCTAGTTTGATATGATTGTACAAATGGGAATCCACGTAGACTAGGAAAAATAGCCACGCATCAGTGACTAGGTGAGTAGTACTCCATGCGTCAGTTGTTGATTGGCTACATCAGCTGACAAAGTGCTGATGGAGCACTAGGGCCACAAGGGCTGCAAAAATGGGGTAGAGTGGCGAAAAGAGGAGGCTTCACAATGGAGGTGAAAGCTATCGAGCGAAGTGGTGGAGCATCCCAATGGAGGTGTAACTAGGAGTGGGTGGAGCATGAACCAGGTGCAGGCAACCCTGCGGTGGCCGTTGGGCGGTGCCATGTCGGTGTGCCTTTTTAAATTGTTTTTTTATTTTTTGGCTCAAAAATTGTCCGTATAATCCATATGGAAGCTTGCAACTAAATTTTTTTTGCCTCCTGGAGCTCTATCTCGAAAATTGAAAAGCTTTATATGAATCCTGACTGCAAATGGCCTTTCAAATCCAATGGTAGTATTTGTTTGGGTTGAAAGTGCTCCAAAAATTTGCTGATCTCCTGATTTGAAAATAAAATGCACAAACAAACTAGGGTTTGTGACTCCAAATCATGGCTTAAAAAATTCTTCAACGAAGCTGTAGCAGGAAGGCTCTGATACCATGTTGGAGTTGATGAATCCAACTTCAAAGATTCCCAAGATCACTTGCATGCGAGAGCCTGTCAAAGAGAAGCCAAGGAGAGGAAGAGCATGGAGCAAGGGAAAAACCCTAAACGGACATGAGAGACAAAATATGCAAACACAAGAGAAAATGTATTTACAATGATAATGTCTTATGAGATGAAAATACAATGAGGGAGCTCAAATATAAAGAGCTCCAAGAATCTTCTAGAACAAGCTAGAAGATGCTAGGAGATAAGTGTGACAACTAAGCATACATCCACTTAAGGTGGAAAGTCCTCGAACAATGTGAGAGGATAAGTATGAATTAGGAGAGAACAAACTCATGTATTGTCAACAACCTATAACAAATTCCTAGGCTACAACTAATAAATAAAATGCATTTACCTAAGTAAGCTTAAGTAAATAGACTAAATAATTAGTAAATTAATTATTTACTCTAACAAAAAATGTGCCTTCTTTTCAGGTAAGAAAATACTTGCAGGCCTTCCACTTCATCCTATTCAAGTGAATCAACCTTTTGCTAGATGGATTCTAGCTGCTACTAATTATTTTACTAGGTGGATAAAGGCAATTGCATTAAAGGATGCTACTGATAATTTAGTTGTTGAGTTCTTAGATGGATTCATCTCAACATTTGGTACTCATTCCACCATCATTTCAAATAATGTAAAATCATTTGTAGGAACACAAATATGTGTATAAGTAGTAGATCATGGAATTTATTTGAGCACATCTTCCAATTACTATCCTCAAGGTAATGGATTAGTTGAATCATCGAATAAGAATTTGATCAGAATAATGAAAAGAACCATACTGGATAATCAGAGCTGTTGGCATCAAAAGTTGAAAATAAATCTAATGGATGATAGGATAACACTTAAGATGGTTGTAGGAAATTCTCCATTTATGTTGTTTTATGGAAGAGAAGCTAGGCTTCCTATATCTTTGGAATTTCCATCTTGAGAATTAGATCATCAATCAGAATTGGCTAAAGATGATGCTATGATAGTGAGGATAGCAGAATTGATGTATTTTTAAGAGAAGAGAAAACCAAGCTACGCAAACCTTGGAAGCACATCAGCAATAGATGAAAATATCCTTTGACAAGAAGGATACGATCAAAATTTTTAAGGAAGGTAATCTTGTACTGAAGTAGGATGTAGACAGAGAAAACCAAGGAGACATTCAAAATTGGCTGCAATATGTAGTGCCTCCTATGTGATCGTTAGTTGCAAATAGTCAAATGCCTTTCAGTTAAGAAGGCCTAATGGTAAAGTATTGCATATTCTAGTTAATAGAATACATCTTAAGCCTTGCTTTTGATGAAGATGTTTTTCTCATGTATATAGTTAAAGTATTTTCCTTCCAATTCTTTCCTATTTTCAAAGAAGTGTAGGGTTTACATGGTGTTGTTCCTTTGGAATGATTTGGAGAGTTGTGTAGAGGCAAAAGTTCCTAAGTTTTAGTTATAGGGAGTCACAGTTATTCAATGTTTCTAGTTTTATAGAGTGGATCTTCATGTTTTTCAGGACTCCATAGCCTAATACATACTGAAGGTCACTAGTCATATGTATAGAAGGCTTGCATCCCCCCTTAGTTGCTAGAATTGTTAGTTATATTTGCCCTCTTGCCAAAACTAAAAGATTTGAATTCTAACATAGTTAACATTCAAATATTAGGGCACACAAAAAATACATTTTAAAACCTTAGGTTATGTTTATTTCCTAACTTTCCAAGTGATCAATTATTATAAAGCCCTTGACAAGCCAACAACTTCCCATCATCCGATCTTCAAGGATCTATAGTCATCACTTTGTCACTTTGCAAAAAAGCACAAACTTTATTTCATGTGACAAGGGAACAATGTACCACATATCCAAGGTAGGCCTTCCTTTCTTTATGGCTAGTGGAGTTGTTAGATAGGGTATAGTTGGTAGGTTCTAATTTGTTCTTGGTATTGTGGGCCAGTTTCTTTAGTGTGTTTCATCTTCCATTAGATCAAAGACAATCGATGATTTTTGCTATCTTGATATGAGAAAACATATGCTCATTTTCTCTACTAAGATAGAGATAGTGTGACATGTGGAAATATAGGTATTGTTTTCTTGTGGGCTATAGGTGAGGTGGAAAAGGTTTCAAGTGAGTTGGAAAAAAGAAGCATTCTCATTAGCCAAAGTGTTGACATGGTTTGATCCATCTTTAGAACCATTAGATGAGTTAAGATCCATTGTTGTCATGATTTCACTTTGGAAAGATGCAAGGAATTTATTTCATGCAACATAATGATGGATGGACGTGTGTCCCAACAGAACTAGTTAGAAGGTAACAATAATAGTTAAGTCATAGTTAAGTTGTAGTTTCATTAAGTAGTTATGGTTAAGTTTGAAGGGGTGGCACAGTTAGGGTAATAAGGTAGTCAAAATCATGAAGAAATTGCAAGCTAGCATAAAGAAATGACATTATTGGATCATGTGGCTCATTTTGGTTTCTTGATCTAGTTGACTATTGATTATTGATGATTTATCAAGCCATAAAGTAGTTTTCTCTATGCGACCCAATCTCCATGATCGATCCCAACCACCCTGAATGAATTTTGTGCTATAAAGACATAAAAGACATGATGCTTGCACACTAGTTATCCATATAACTATTTAGAGTGATTAATGACATCATTTCTATCACCTTTAGGGTTTTGATGATTTTCATGCCTCTCAAGGTGTACCAGATCAAATCCATTATCTAGATCATATTCAATTGCACTCTAAAAAGCTTAAAGTTATTGATGAAGTTATGAAGCAAACCAAGGGTTATGTCTGAGCTATAAAGAAACATTCCAAAACCCTTGCAATGGTTCAATCTTCTTTAATTTTTCTTTGAAATTGCTTTGGCAAGCACATTGTAAATTCCATTTTCCTTTCAACTTAATGAAATTCTTCCTTATCTCTTTCAGCCATTGATGTACTATATAAGATTAATTTTCCCTTCGTTAATATATTGTGGTTGTCTATCATTTGTATGACTGTATCTCTTTTGACTTGTGAATGATATATAGTGAAACTCTTCTTTCTTGTGTCACTCATTTGGTTATCTGATCTGCATGTGATTGCTAGATTAAAACAAATATGAGTTTGTATATCTTTTATGTCATGATAGTTTTAACTATGCATTTATGAGCAGAGACTAGGTTGAACACTCTATTTTCATGCATCACCTCCTTAGGATAGATTAAGTAGATTTTTTATTCACACTTCCTCCCATTTTCCTCTCTAAGTGTAGTTTAGGTGCACATTGATAGAAAAGGAAGCCGAACTTCTTAGGAGACTCAACCTCATTGTTTAAGTCCCACAACTTGGAGGTTGTTTCTATGTTTCACAAGGTTGCCTTTAGGTAAAAAATTTATGGAAGGGTGCAAACTTTTGTGACAACAATAATCTATTATACCTTGATATGGATGATGATATTTGTCTAGTTGTAGAATTTGATGATATGTGGCTATGGCACAAAAGGTTATGTCATGTTAATTTCGATAACTTGGTTAGAATTAGTAACATGAGAAGAGTAAGAGGTTTGCCTAAGTTGAAGAAACCTAACAATATAATTTGCAAACAATGTCAATTAGGAAAAATGACAATGTCTAGTTTTAAGCATAAGACTCATACCTCTAAAGGAATTTTGGAGATTGTTCATACTGACTTGTGTAGACCAATTGATGTGCAAAGCTACAAAGGTGATAAGTACATTATGTTAGTTTTTGATTATTTTTCTAGGATAATAATAGTTATCTTTCTAAAACAAAAATTTGATGGTTTCCAAATCTTTAAGTGGTACTTTGATAGATTTGAGAAGGAAACACTAATAAATATGGACCCAATTTTTTACCAATTGTGGTCAAATTTCAACCAAGGTTCGTTGCTATTTTTCTTGTCAAAATTTTGACCAATTTGTAGGTTGGTCAAAATTTTGATGAATGTATTTGTCAAAATTTTGACCAACCTGCAATATGTTTGAAATTTCATTGAGAATAATAGTAACAAACCTTGGTCAAAAATTTGGTCCAAATGTACTAGTGAAATAGGTAAAAGTCTAAAATGTTTGATATCTAACAAAGGAGGAGGATTTACATCAAATTAGTATGAGATGTTTTGTAATGACAAAGGAATTAAAAGACATACATCTACCCCTAGGACCCCTCCACAAAATGGAATTGATCTATAATGGACTATGATAGGATACTCATGATGGAGAAGAATGTTGCTTGAAATACTAGAGAGACATTGTAAGTACAATTGTCTATACCTTGAACTATGTGCAAGTTAAGAAAGGTACTCACTACACACCTTTTGAACTATGCTATGGATATTCACCCAATGTAAAATATTTTAAGGTATTTGGAAGAAATGTTATGTTCTCAAAGCTTTTAGGAATCGTAAACTAGATGCAAAAAGTGAAGAAGGTATATTCCTTGTCTATTCCACAAGAAGTAAAGCTCATAACTGTTTAAATACTAACACTATCATAGTTGTGGAAAGTGCAAATGTGAAATTTGATGAATATACAAAAGTACATAAGGCTAATACTATGAAGAAACTAGAGGAATAAAAATTATTTTTATACTTTTATGAATGTATGCCTATTGACAAAGATGTTTTAAATAAAGTTGCAAATTAACAAGTTTCAGTGACTAGTGACTCACATATTATGAATGTCAAGTTGCATTCAGGAACCAAGCTACATTTAGGTGCCAAGTTACATAATGAATTTGAGATATATTTTTATTCAAAGATTAGTGTACATGAAAGAGATTTTGAACTACTTGATCGAGATGTACATAGTGATTCAAAAGTTGCAAGACCAAATGAGGAAAATAGAGAAGAACCAAGATTTCCAAAGTATGTCAAGAGACATCACCTTGGTACGCAAGTCATTGGAGATAAAGATGCAAGACCAATGACAAAGAAAAAGTTGAGAAATGATACATTTTTTCTTAGCATGCATAAACCTCAAGCAATGAAAGATTACTTAGAAGATGTGGACTAGAGTAAAGCCATGAAATAAGAGACTGAATAGATTGAGAAAAATAACACATGGACTCTAGTTCTTAGACCAGAACATAAAAATGTGATTGGCACCAAGTGTGTGTATAGAATAAAGTTAGATGAAAAAGGTGAAGTGATAAGGAACAAGGCAAGGTTAGTTTGAAAATGATATACACAACAAGAAGGGATAGACGATGGAGAAACATTAGCTCCTATTGCAAGATTGGAAGGAGTAAGAACTCTACTTGCTTACTCGACATACAAAGGTTTCAAAGTTTATCAAATGGATGTTAAATCTCCATTTCTAAATGACATATTGGAAGAAGAGGTTTATATAGAAAATCCATCAAGATTTTTTTATGCTAAAAATAAAAATATAATATGTAGACTACACAAAGATTTATATGGTTTGAAGCAAGCACCATGAGCATGGTAGGAAAGGCTTCACAATTATCTTGTGAAGATTAAATTTGAAAGTACTAATGATAAAATAAAATCTATACTTGAAGATAGAGAAAGGAAAAGTTATTTTGCTAACTGAAATTTTTGTTGATGATATCATATTTTGAGGTCAAGATACTTTATGTAAAGCTTTTGTAAATTAAATGAAGAAGGAATTCAATATGTCTATGTTTGAAGAGATCAAGTTCTTTGTGGGTTTGCAAGTACACCAAATGAAATTTATGAAATATACATCACTTAGTCAAAATGACATAACAATAGCACCTAGAGGAAAGGTTGAGTTATGATATGGAAAAGTAGTACAAGGATCAGTTATGATAGTGGTGCTATAGTACATTGATTATCTACTTAAGGTTGCAAAGCATGGATATACTGATTAAGTTCAAAAGAACAAGTTAAATGAATTAAGTCTACTAAGCTAAATAATCTACATAGTAGGTGCCAAGAAATGTTAGTGTAATCCAAGAAAAAGATTAGTTGGAGCCAAGAAAAGTCAAATTTTATTGTATGCTGAGTGATACAGTGTAAGCTGAGTAAAGTTTAGTTGATACTTAGCACTAGTAAACTTTAGTTTGTGCTAAATTATTTGATAGTGGATGCTAAGAAATGTAGTATGTGCCAAGCATCAGAAGCAAGTTAATGCTGAGTGTTAGCATTATGAGAAATATTGTGAATTCAATGAAGCTGAGCTAGTTTCAATCATTGTTTTGTCACTAATGTCAAACCTTCTACTTGCTAGTAAGACAATTGATTATATAATTTGAGTACTATCACTTGTTTGATTGATGAAGAGGATTTGATCAAATGAGATAACAATAGCACCTAGAGGAAAGGTTACATTATGATATGGAAAAGGAGTACAAGGATCAGTTAAGACAATGATGTTATAGTGCATTGATTATCTACTTAAGATTACAAAGGATGGATACACTGATTAAGTTCAAAAGAAAAAGTAAAACAAATTAAATTTGCTAAGCTTAATAATCTACATAATATGTACCGAGTAATGTTAGTGTAAGCTAAGCAAAAAATTAGTTGGAGCTGAGAAAATTCAAATTTTTGTGCATGTCAAGTGATACAATATAAGATGAATAAATTTTAGTTGATATCGAAAACTAGTAAACTTTAGTTTGTGCCGAGTGATTTGATAGTGGATGCCAAGAAATGTAGCATGTGCCAAGCATCGGAATCAAGTTAATGCTAAGTGACAAAATTATTAGAAAGATCATAAATTTGACAAATTTGAGCTGATAAGTTTGATTTCTTGGATTATGTGAATAGTGTGAAAGACAAGCTTGATGATCTAGTAGTATATAATTCAAGATGAATCATTTTGTGGTCAACTCAAAGAGGATTGAAGGAGAAGTTTCTAAAATAGAATAAAATGAAAAGATGGGTAGATACATTGAATCCTACCTAATCCTACCTAACCCTGAAATGGATGATTAAGGATGAATGGTAAAAGATGTTAATTTTCTATTTGTAGAGATTTTTGGTAAGAAGAAAATATTGTCATGTGCAAGAACCTAAGGAAGACAAGGAGTCTAAGGTATTACTTCATTTAGTGACCAAAGAGAAGAGACTTCTATTGGGAAGCAAAGCAAGAAGGGTTAAGGATATGGATGAGTGAAGGGTGAACAAGTTATCATAGATGAAGTGTGTGAAATTCAAGTAGAATTGAGGACTAAAACATAGATCTGTAATCTAGAATGTCAGTTATAAGTTTTTATCAGAACAATCCTTACTATTACTTTCTAATCTTTGTACCAGTCTAGGGTAAATCCTTTAATTGGGTGACATTTCTAGTGAATGATCTAAAGTCCTCTAACAAGGCTCACTCCTAATAGGATGATTGAAATCCTCTAACCAAGTCACATTTAACAGTGTGCATTGTAACCTTTAATAGGGTTGGCCTTTCATAAGGCATCACTTTAGAAGAGTGAGAATGAGTAGCATGTTACTGGTGGTTTTTCCCAATCTAAGTTTCCATGTAAAATCATTTTGTTAAATGTGTTATTGAATCTTTTATGTTTCATGCTTACATTTCTGCAAAGTTGATTTGATAGTAACCTACAAGTTTAAGTGATTGTATGATCTAATGGATACATGCGTGATGAATATGTTTTATCGATATGGGTTCACTAAGCTGTGAAAAAATTTATTTGTACATCTGGACCTTGGATAAATGATTCACCCCTCTCTTAGTTATTCTAAAGAATTCCAACATTTTTCACTCATGTGCCAAAGTCTATTGTGTCATAGTGTAGTTTTAGAATCTACAATAGCTATTTGATGTTCTTCCTGCTCAATTGCAACAAGTGTTCCTAAAGATTGGCTTTTATTTTTAATTAGTAAAGTATAACAAACAATACAACTTGTAAAAATATGAAAGGTTCCTACTTTCACATCTCTTTCTATTACTAACAAATATTTTGAAACTTCCTAGATTTTATCATTAAAAGTAATATGATCCCCTCATCACCTAGTTGTCCTACTAAGATTAAATTTAAAATCAACATTGGAACATGCATTATCTCTTGTAGTATCCAATGATTCCCATTCTATAACATAACATAAATTCTTCCCTTTCCAACAATTTGACATGGTTCATTATCTCCCAAATAAAATATCCAAAAATTCCCTTAGACATGATCAAGAAAATAGCTTGCATTGGTGTCACATGAAATAAAGCCCCTAAATCTAAAACCCATGAATTATTAACATTTTCTAAAGAAAAGGTAACACATCCTCTTCAAATCTATTACTAAGCAAATTTTCCTCCTGGTTTCCTTCTTTTTTGTCTCCTTCATTACTCTTTCAAGACAAAAAATAAATTATTTCTATGACCTACATTCCTATAGTGCAAGTAATATCTTGGTGCTCTCGATAGAGAGCTCTTTCCCTTTGATTTTTCTCCTAATTTCTGATAATTTCCACAATTATTTCCTCTCTCATTTGATCCTCCTTTACTTTGTGCATTCAAGATAATTCTTGATATAGACCTAGTTGAAATTTTCCTATAAATTTCCTCACTCAGAATAAGAAGAATAATATAATAAAATTTTAGGGTATTAGAACAAAAAAAAATAATGACAACCATTACCAAGCCAGTCCACTTTTCAGCAAACAACATAGATTGAAGAGAGCTCTAATTCTTCATCAATATTGATATTTACACTAGACATCTATCTAGAAACCATATTAAACTCATTCGAATGATCAAAAACTAGCCCACCTTCTACCATCTTCATATTAAATAAACAATTTATGAGAAGTATCTTATTCAAAGTGAAATAATTTTCATACAATTTTACTAGGGTTTGGATTAACTCTTGAATCATTTTTATTTTTGTAGCATTAAATGGATATGATTGTGTTAATCATAAGTAAATACTTCAAATGTCTTTAAGTCAAAATATCCCAATCCTTATCTATCATATTTTGTTATTTTTCAGATTTTCCTCCTAATGACCACCATAATTTCTTTGATAAAGAAAACGATCAATTTTTACTTTTCATACTTGAAATTTCTTCTCATTAAACTTTTCAACCTTCATCTTATCGTCATATTCTATTACTCACACTCAACTATGAGACCTTCCTATAGAGGATAACTGAAACAATTTATCTTTGATACCACTTGTTAGGATTATTTCAATAAAAAAAATATATTGTTGGTGTAAATAAGTACTTACTATTTACACTTACTTAAGTTTACTTAGGTTAATGCATTATTTTAATATTTATTTAGGGGACACACTTAGGAGTTTGTGTAATCTCACTGAAGTATGCAACTCTAATTTAGCACATGGTGTCTACAAAACTAGTGTTTACATCATTCACTAAGTTTTCATGTTGACAACATAGTTATTTTCACTCCTAATTTAGCACATGTTGTCTACACCACCAATTTGTGTGATACACCATTTTAGGCTTATCCTCACATCATCACACTTACTTCCATAATTAATGGAGTATAACCCATATCTAGTGGGCATGTGCCTAGTTGTATGACTTATCATGTTGTTGACTTCTATGCATTCTAGAAGCTCTCCAGAGGCCTCTATATGCAGGCACTCCTAGTGTACTTTCATATGGCATATTGAATGAATATATCATCATTCTGATCATACTCTCTCCTTGGTCTACTATTATACTTGTGCTTGAGTTCCTTGGTTTTGGGTGAATTCGGCCTTAAGACAAATTCTTACATGATATTAGAGCTTGAGGAGATTCTCTACATATAGCCATTCGAGATCATTCATGCTTCAACATCTTGACCTAAATCTATAGAATTTGTAGAAATTGGGAGCGTCTAGAGCCAAATCTGACCTTGCCATTACATTTGGAGCATCAATTCGGTTAAAATTGACTATAAATTTGCCCATGCTAGGCTAAAGTTGATCATGAGGAAAGAAAATTTTGCAAACTAGCACCCGAAGGCACCAATTTGCAAACCAGGTATGATCATTTAATCAATCTAAAATTATTTGTTTTTCAAATCTAGATTTTATTTAATTTCTGCAATTTATTTTTGAATTAGTTATTTTCGGAAATTTTTTTGCCCAACTGGGCTGTCAAAGATTTTTTTTTTGCAAAATTGGGCTATCACACCTCGGCCCTATATAGAATTTGTTTAATTGACATAGAGATTTTATTTAATTAGTGGTTCATATTCAAATCCACGCATGGCCTTTACATTTTCTAGAAGTGACCACATAATTTTTTTGGCTAGAACAATGACCTCATAATCTTACCAGCTGTCAATCCACAACCATTACTGGCAAGGCTAATATCACAATGCTCGATGTTTTGTTTATTAACCGTGGTGTGTTTATTTTAAACTAATCACAATTTATCTCCCCAAGAATGTGAGATATTAGATGAGATCTTTGGTGATAGAAAAACATAAATCCAGCACAACATTCTTCTTTTTGGCCATCCACGCAATCAGCACACATCATGTAGCTTGACACCCACCACATTGGCTTGATCCAGTTGGCAGCATTGCACCACTTAGTGCATAATTTAGCCATCCACTTCATTAAGGATGTGTCACCCTCTTGTTGGAAATATTCAAGATATGACAAGTTACTAAGAGGGGAGGGGTGAATCAGTAACTTTAAAATTTCAACCAAAAACTGCATACTGATATATTCACCATTCATCCAAGTAACCTACTGTAAGAATGAAACAAAATCATTTGCAACACTTGAACACACAGATTTGGTGACCCAGAAACCTTCCAAATAGAAAGTAAAACTGGGGTGGGGATGAAACCCACAAAGCTTCGTTACTGCAGTATGAAGTTGGCCGATTAAGGCTTACAATGACCACTTCTAGTGATCTGCCCTGTTAGGAGCACAAAGGATTGCTAGATCCACCTTGTTAGAGGATTTACAAACATACAATAAAGTATGCACTCTATTAGGAGATTTACAAAAGACTGTTAAGTCTACCTTGTTAAAGGATTTACAAAAACTAATTCACCTGTTAGAATGAAACAGTGGATCTGATTACAACTGATTGCTGATAAGATTTGCTATGCTCTGATTCACCTTGATGTGATAGATAAAACTTTTCTGCTCCAAAACTTGACCTTGTTGAATACCTTCATAACTCAGCACACATACTTTCGCATGCATGTATTTCTTTCACACTTTCACACTTTCATTCATTACCATTACATTTGAATGATACAATACATTGTATATATATACCATCCAAATAAACAATACATGCAAGGTCGGCCAAAACAACAAGTGCAAATCTCTATACAAAGTCGGCCCAAGGTAAAAACTCGGGTTCACTGAACTGACTCGGTGTCCTTCTGATACTCGGCATCCACTGTGTTACTCGGCATCATCATGCACTCGGTAGAAGTGAAGGCACGGTCCATACTAAACACTTCAAGTAGTTCTGAACTTGGTAACCACTGGAGACTCGGTAGAAGAGATGTCACTCAGTGAACACTTCTATCTGAACTATAGCTCAGTGATCAAAGGAAACACTCGATAGAACCTTGTGACTCAATGATAGTTAATTTCCTTGATAACCGTCTGAGCTTAGTTATCACGAAGTTCTCGGTCAATACTAAGTACATCTTCACTCGGTCAAAACTGATTCCTTTCTTTACCTCAAACACTCAGTAAACACTAGCTGCTTTGTTCACCTCGATCACTCGGTAAACACTAAATTCTTTGTTTACCTCGATCACTCGGTAAACACTGAGAACTCGGTAAAGCTTGGCTTACAAAGGAATGTCCGGTGAGAGCTTGGTAAGCATTCAGAATCCAATAAGTGTTGTAACTAATGACAAAAATGTATCATAATGCCAACAATCTCCCCCTTTGGCATTAGTGACAAAAACACTTATGAGACAAAATTTATCTGACATGCTGATGACTGATTCTAAATATACATAGCTTCATTATATACAACTCCCCCATAGAATGTACATATAGTATTTACATGAGCTATATATCTCTTCCTTTGTACAATTTCTCTGAAAACACTTATTCACCCATAGTATACATATCCAACAATAATCTCCCCCTTTTTGACAATAATGCCAAAGAATAAAAGAATATATATACTTATATAGAAACACCAAAATGAGAGATGAACTCTGAATGTACCTGGAGAATAAGCTGGAGAGTCTTATCCCAATTCTCTTGCAAAATTTTGCAGGTGGAAAGAGCTACTTGAACTTCAGCTGAAAGTTCAATCACATGGTCTTCAATGGAGAAGTTATTATCATGGATTAATGTTTTTGAATGTGCAATGTGCTTCTGCATTGAATCCATGATGGGAAGGATCATGTTTTGGATATCTATCAATGTAGATCAGATCCTTGCCTCTTCTCTCAATAGCTCTGCCTACTTCTCTGACAAAAATTTGATCCTGAGGTGATGAGATGAGCTTGAACTGGGGTCAAGCTTCAAGTTTTGTGCGCTCACCTTCAGATCCTCATCAATTTTATTTAGTTTCTCTCTTATTCCCTTAGTGTACTCGGTAACATCACAAAGCTTAGCAAAAAGAGATGTTACATTATTAAAAGAATTTTCCATATCTACCAAAACTGAGGTTAATGCAACCTGATTTATTGCAATGTTCTGGGCAATGTGCCCCAACACCTTATTATCAAATTTCTTTGTTGCACGCTCAATCAGCTTTTCTTGTCCGGAGGCATCTTCATTGAATTTATTAACTGCCTCTTCCAATTGAATCAAAATGTGTTGAGAAGTATCAACATCAACACCTATAGCCTCAGTAATTATGTTCCGGGCATCCTCAATTATCCTGTATTCCTTATCCCTTTCCGATCTTAACTGCATCTGAGTAGCCTTTTTCTCAATAAGTTTACTAGCATACCTCATTTCTTCAATGGTAGCATTATCAAAGTCAATCTTTGGAATTACTATCTCTGTGTCCAAGTCAATGTCTTCAGGAATTTCCTTTCCAGTGATCATAAGTCTTAATGGTTGCTTTTGTTTGACTTCTGAGATGACTGGTTTTACCTTTGGAATAGACACAATAGTAGAGATAGAAGGACTAGCAGTAAAAACTGGGATGCTTGAGGGTTGAGTGCCAATAGGAGTATGTACAGGGTCAAAAATTTGAGTACTGGCCAAAAATGGTGATACACTCGGTAATATAGTATCTAAGCTCACTGTGCCTGAAGTAGATGGCGACAAAATTGTAGAACAAATTGGAGAACTCACAGCAATACCAACTGATGATGATGGAGTCGAGGAGGCCAACTCGGTAGATGAAGAGAGGTGTAGCTCGGTAGATGAAGTGGGGTGCAGCTCAGTAGATGAAGTGGTAGTCACTTCCACTGATGATACCTGGAGCTGAGATATGGCAGGTGTAGATGGTAAATCTGGTGTAGGTGAACCTGCTGAAGCTGACTCCAACCTTGATGATGTCACAGGTTTAGCTGGGGAGTGAGGAAGGGATGCAATAATTGTTGCTGCAATTTTTACCGGATCATCCTCCTTATCTTCCTCTTCAGCTTCTTCCTCTTTGTCTTCTTCCTCTTTCTCTTCCATCATTGCATGCAACTCTCCTGGTGTAACTGTGATGGATGGAGCACTATCTGATTCATCACTGCTACTGCTGCTGTCATCATCCTTTATTTCTACTGGGTCTACACTGGGCTTATGTAGATGATAGATGTTTTTCCACATGTTTGTTACATCATTTACAACATGCTCTATATCTTTGATCAAAATCAAACAAGTGTGGAATCTGATCATCATTTTTCCTTCATAGGTTTTCAATTCAGATTTTACCTCTGCTCCAGTGAGACTAGGCCGAAGATTCTTCAGGGATTGCTCATATATATCTTTTACCGTCTTGGTGGCTAAATCCCATCTTGGTTGTACTCTCTCCAGTAGTTCTTTAGAGATATGAGGAGCAATCTGGTCTGGGGAGTATTTCCATTTTCCCATTTTGTTAAGTACCAGTTCCTCAATCTGCATATTCTCTGCATCAGTCCTTGTCTCAAATTTTAATGCCTTGAAATTTGTGATGCCAGCTCCTTCTTCCAATGATTTGAGCCTTTGCTCGAATGTAGGTGCAGGCTTGACCAATACAGGTTCCTGAATACCTTTTCTTGTCCTCCGAGTAAATACTGCAGTAGGCTGCTTCTTGGGCTTGGTAATGATTACCTTGCCTTTCTTCTTTGCCGGTTGCTCTTCTTCTGATTCTTTTTCTCCTTTTTCTTCTTCTTCACTTTCTTTATCTTCACCTTTTCCCTCGGTGAGCATAAGAGGACCCATTGCAGTTTTCAGTTTGGCCACTTTCCTCTTACCTTTGCTGATGGCCTGTGGAATTTTGATTTCCAGTTCAATTCTGGCCTTTGCTTCATCATAAGTACCAAAAATCCATTGCCTTAGGTCTACTGGCTCATTTAACAGTGCTTCAATGATATCCCTTGTTTCATCAATATTTACCTCATATGGAAGAGGTTTCACCCATGCAACTCGGGGTCTAACTGCTTGTATGTACACCTTGTCACAGTCAACCATAAAACATACGTCATCTTTATATTCTTCAACAAGCCTAGGAGGAATTCTGAATCAGTTATTCATCCTCTCCTTAAAGTCTTCAAAATAGTTATCCATGATACTATCAAAATTTTCTCCCATCTCTGCTATAAATTCTTTAATCTGATACAAAATTGGTACATCTTTTCTCCATTCTACGGTTCCCTTTGATGGAAAGAATTTTTGTACATAAAATAGTAAACATATTAACAGAGATCCAAATTTATAGGGGCTATTCTTCGATGTCCTTATACTTTCCATGTTCTTGTTTAACTGCTTCAACATTACTTCTAACAGATCAAACTCAAGATTCTTCTTTACAATTTTCAAGGCTAAATCCACAGCTTCACACGGTACACTATTTAACCTACTAGAACTATATAACTTATATGCAATAATATGTATGCCAAATCTTAGTTCCGGATCTATTACAGTGTTAACCTTCAAACCTCTACTGTCCCACTCAGCTAGGGTTTGCCTCTGTAACTCATCCCGTCCTAGGGTTTTGGTGGTTTTGGCTTTACTGAGTATCGGGAGACCCGTGATTTTGTGAATCATCTTCTTGGTTATCAAAACGGGTTGTTCCAACCACAACTGACCATTATGCACTCGACTCAAGATATACCTAATCCATTTGGTTTGGAAGTTTCTAGACATATGCGCGATGTGAGTCAAACCTTTAGTTTCCAAATGCTTGTGCTCGATTTTGAGAGAACTATTTACACATAACTCTGCTAGGGCATTATCCATGTCCAATGTCCCTATTTCTTGAATAGCACATTTAAAATGAGTGCGAATGTTGTTCATGAGGAGTACCTTGGGTGGAATTTGTGATTGAG
The DNA here is from genome assembly GCA_028749045.1 of Cupressus sempervirens. Taxonomy (NCBI): domain Eukaryota; kingdom Viridiplantae; phylum Streptophyta; class Pinopsida; order Cupressales; family Cupressaceae; genus Cupressus; species Cupressus sempervirens. The sequence continues at coordinate 839,513,263 of CM053785.1, read as the reverse complement.
CTCCATTGGGATCGAGCGATTCAGCGATGGCAGGAACGAGCTTGAACGTAGGTGCCTTCCATTCTGTTCCCTTCACAAGCATTCCAGAACCCTTCTTCGCCTTGCTGCTGCTGGTGCTTGCGGATGCCATTGCTTCTCGATGAGTGAAAAGATTTCGTAAGAATACTTCGCTGGAAAATCTCTTCAAATTGCTTGAATTCGCTTGAAAGCCCTCTTTTTTTTGTGTAAATCTTGAATTTGCGGTGAAAAATGAGGTCAAAATCTGCCCTTTTGATGAAAAATTCGCCATTAATGTTCAGTACAGAGGTAGCTGCGATCGACAGACTGTCATCCACTAGCTCGGCTTAAACTTCGCAACTCGGTGACCAAAAGAAAATAGGTTAAACCAACCTTAACTCGGTAGGAGAAGAACCAACCATGCTCGGTAAGTGCAACTTGGTGAAAGAAGCCTTATTGCACCCGACTGAGCTCGGTAAGGTCATGTACTAACCAAGATCCTGATGTATCTGAAATACTGATTTGATCATATTTTCATTCTAGGACTGCTTAGGATATTGCTTTGTAGATACAGTCCTTGTCTTATCCTGATGAGTCTTAATTGGAAATGGTAGAGTCACTCACTTCTTGAGTGACCATTCCATCACTTGAATTATCTGGCTTGGTAGACTTAGGAATCCATTGCTGCTTCATTTGCTTCCGAATATTGTCTACTTTGATTTTCTTCTCATCCTCAACTTTCTTTATGTTCATGCAGTTTTTAGATATATGACCAAGTTCTGTACATGTATAATTTCTTACAGTGGTATCCCTTTTTCTTAGGTGATGCCTTGCACAGTTTATGCCAGTATGACCATATTCTCCACAATAATGACATCTGCACCAAGTGTTGTAGTCCCAACCAAATATTGCTTTGACAAGTTGTTCAGCTGGATTAAATGATTTGGATTTGCATTGTGATGTCTTATGACCTTGCTTTTGGCATTTGTGACATTTACCTTCAAATTTCAGTTTCTCTTTGCATTCATTGGCTTTGTGTCCATGCTGATTGCAATTGTAGCACTTTCCATTAAATTTGCCTTTTCCATTGCTCCAACATCTGTTAGATGTATGACCTAACTTACCATAGTGGCTGCAAGTAGGTCTTTGATTCTTTTGAGTACCCTATTTGGAGGATTCACCTTCTTCCTTGTATCCAAGGCCTGCTTTACCATTTTGTTTATGAAAGTTTTCTTCATTTTGCAGATTTAATTGATCCATGTCCTTTTGAGATTTTACCATTCTCTCATTGACTTGATTTTCAGAGATTAGATCACTTTGTAAGCTTGCATTGAGCCTTTCAGTAATTAAGTCATTTCTCAAATTCTCATTCTCAGATCTTAGATTCATAATTTCTTCATTTGCATTAGATAATTGAGTTACAAGATTTTCAAGCTGAGAGGATTGATTATTCCTTACCTCTAAGTCTTTAGCTACCTTGTTCCTTTGCTCCAAGATTTCACATAGCCTGATGGACTGGATTTCTTGTTCCCTTTTAAGCTTTCTTACTTCTTCCTGCAGAGATCCATTCTTTTCTAAAAGTTCTTTGATTGCTTTGTCAGCTTCATCTGAACTACTTGATGGTGAGAGATCTTCAATCTTTTCTTCAACATACTGATGGTCATTCATTTGCCTTGCAAGTTCTTTTCTTCTTTTCAAGGATTGTGAAAGATGCTCTTTTGCTTCATTGAGTTGAGCCATGGCCATTTTCAGATCTAGCTTTTCATTCTCAATAGTTTTGTCAAGTCTGAATATCTCCATTATCCTTGATCTTTGCTCAAGCTGTGAAACTTTTATCTTCAGAACCTTATTGCTCTGATACCAATTGTTGGAAATATTCAAGATATGACAAGTTACTAAGAGGGGAGGGGTGAATCAGTAACTTTAAAATTTCAACCAAAAACTGCATACTGATATATTCACCATTCATCCAAGTAACCTACTGTAAGCATGAAACAAAATCATTTGCAACACTTGAACACACAGATTTGGTGACCCAGAAACCTTCCAAATAGAAAGTAAAACTGGGGTGGGGATGAAACCCACAAAGCTTCGTTACTGCAGTATGAAGTTGGCTGGTTAAGCCTTACAATGACCACTTCTGGTGATCTGCCCTGTTAGGAGCACAAAGGATTGCTAGATCCACCTTGTTAGAGGATTTACAAACATACAATAAAGTATGCACTCTGTTAGGAGATTTACAAAAGACTGTTAAGTATACCTTGTTAAAGGATTTACAAAAACTAATTCACCTATTAGAATGAAACAGTGGATCTGATTACAACTGATTGTTGATAAGATCCGCTATGCTCTGATTCACCTTGATGTGATAGATAAAAATTTTTTGCTCCAAAATTTGACCTTGCTGAATACCTTCACGACTCAGCACACATACTTTCGCACGCATGTATTTCTTTCACACTTTCACACTTTCATTCATTACCATTACATTTGAATGATACAATACATTGTATATATATACCATCCAAATAAACAATACATGCAAGGTTGGCCAAAACAACAAGTGCAAATCTCTATACAAATTCGGCCCAAGGTAAAAACTCGAGTTCACTGAACTGACTCGGTGTCCTTCTGATACTCGGCGTCCACTGTGTTACTTGGCATCGTCATGCACTCGGTAGAAGTGAAGGCACGGTCCATACTAAACACTTCGAGTAGTTTTGAACTCGGTAACCACTGGAGACTTGGTAGAAGAGATGTCACTCGGTGAACACTTCTATCTGAATTGTATCTCGGTGATCAAAGGAAACACTCGATAGAACCTTGTGACTTGGTGATAGTTAATTTCCTTGATAACCGTCTAAGCTCAGTTATCACGAAGTTCTCGGTCAATACTAAGTACATCTTCACTTGGTCAAAACTGATTCCTTTCTTTACCTCGAACACTCGGTAAACACTAGCTGCTTTGTTTACCTCGATCACTCGGTAAACACTGACTTCTTTGTTTAGCTCGATCACTCGATAAACACTGAGAACTCGATAAAGCTTGGCTTACAAAGGAATGTCCGGTGAGAGCTCGATAAGCATTCAGAATCCAATAAGTGTTGTAACTAATGACAAAAATGTATCATAATGCCAACACCTCTACCCTTGCCATGTAGTGCATAGTGATTAGTTGACTCAGTACCAACATGACAAACTAGTCACCAGACCAGTTAGTTGTACACTCAATCCGAGTCAACAGTGACTTGTCACTATCTCATCCATCCAATTAGTAACACATCAGCATCCACATGCCTACATAGTCAGTGCTTATTTGGCTAACACATTAGCCACTAATGCATCATCAGCATGCCCTATCAGCATCTCGTACACTGCCACATAGGCTACCACATCGACCTGTGCCATATAATTCTATACCAATTTGTACATTGATGTCATCATTTGTATTGCTGACATCATTACTGATGTCATCACAAGGCTCGGGTATGCCAACATCATTATTTTATGAGCCTAAATTTGATGTCCATCTGACCATCAAATTTAACCCTATATGTTTCTGACGCAACCCCTCTCCAGATTGATTTTTTATTTTGCAATCTAGCTTTGGGAGGCCATATCTTAGTCATCCAGACTCCAAATCAGGTGCAATTTTTTTGTAATTGGGTAGAACTTCCTAAAAAATTTAGTGGTGCAGCTCTTTTTTAGTTTTGTGCATGGATTTGTTAGACTTTACATTTTTGGGTGATTGTACCTACATAATCCTATATTTTGCAACTTCAAATGCTCTGTACGAGCAGATCTCGACTCAAAAAAAGGTTCCATTTTTTTTGAAAGTGCATTATTTTTTGTCTACTTTCGAGATCTATAGTCAAATTGTAGTATTTTATGGACAAAAGTATCACTTCCAGCAATAGGTCCCTTCTTTGCTTTGTATTTCTTTAGAATTATAGCACATTGTAAAGTTCTAGATTTGTATTTTATATAGAGGTTGTAACTAGAAAAATTAGAAGTCCACGACAGCCAAAATTGACAAGTAGCCATTGTAATCGCACTACTTATAAAGTGCCAAAAGCATGTCTTTTGGAGTTTTTTCTTGATTTATTAAAAAGGGGGGGGGGGGGGGGGGGGGTGTTCTTGGAGTTGTGTACTCTCTTTTTTGCACTTTTATTTCATTTTCTATATCATGGGAAATTTGAAGTTTCCAAAATTAACTCCGCATAAATCTACTACTTGGTCCATCAAAATGTGGTATCATTTAATGCACAATGGAGTTTCTCAATATGTAGATGGTACTCTTCCTAACCAATAGGTGATATAGTATTAGCAAGTGATATTTCAGCTTGGGTGGAAATGGATAAGAAAGCCCTAGGTGATATATGTTTGGGGGTTGATGATAAGATCATGTATCTAATTAAGAAGTGTTCTACATCCAAGGAAGCTTGGGATACCCTCAAAAGCCTATATGATAAAGTGTCTGAAGAGGATGTTTTCAAAATTGAATATGAGCTTATCTCCTTATATCCTCAAACATTTGATTCAATACATGATTTCATCATCAAGGTGAATGAAGTATGGATGAAGCTTACTGATCATGGGAGTTCTATCAAAGATGATAGATTGATCTATCTTATACATAGCAAGTTGCCATTGAAGTATTCCACATTTGTCTTTTCTTTTAACACCTCTAGGACTACCTTAGGGTATACCTATAAGAAAGTCACTTTTGATGAATATTCCAATTTCTTGGATATAGAAGAAAAGAAGTTGAAATCAATGGGGATTCTCAAATCACCTAAGTCTAAAGTATTGGTGGCCAACAATGAGGGTTCTCAAAATTTAGCTAGACAATCTTCAAACAAAGGAAGGGAAAAGAAAAAGAAGTGGAAGAACAAATTAGAGGATGCAAAAAAGGAAACACCACAATCCAATCAACAAGGAAAGTCTTCCTTGAATTCCAACAAGAAGGGGGACACCAATAAGGAGAAGAAGTGTGCTTATTGTAAGAAATTGAGTCATGAAGAACATGAGTGTTATCTTAAGAAGATTGATGAGTTGACAAAAATCATGATGAAACATAATGTTCCATTGCCTAATGCTTATAAGGAGAAAGGATCTTCTTCAAATTGAAAGGGAAAAGGGCAAGCACTCATGGAAAATTCAAACTCTTCAAAGGAATGGATATTTGACTCAGATGCCTCTTATCACATGGGTTCTTCAAAGGAGGATTTTTGTTCAATGAAGCAATCAAAGGTACTGGACATCTTTGTGGGAGATGATACAAAAATGGAAGTAGAAGGAAAAAGAAATGTGAAAATGGAAAATGGAGAGATTCAAGATGTTCTCTATGTTCCAAACCTAAGTTCAAATCTCCTATCAATCTACCAAATCACTCACCTCGTAGATGGACATACAATTGAGTTCCTTCCAGACTCAGGCTAAGTGCACAGTTGTAAAGATGACTCATTGGTTGTAGTGAGGAAAGTGAATCATAACCAAAGGTTATACTCTTTCTCTCATTTTGTGCCTAATTCTCCTTCAAAGGCCTTGTTATCTCAATCAAATTCAAACATGCAATTATGGCATCATTGGTATGGTCATCTTGACTTCCACTATCTTTAACAACTTTGCACAAATAGAATGGTCAAAGGTCTACCCCAAATCAACTTTTCTAAAGGTGAATGTTCAAAAAATTTAGTGGATATGCATCTAGAAGGAAATTTACAGCAAGGGAAGTCTTCAAGAGCACCAAGTGTTTTACAAATGGTATTAGCAGGTCTTTTTGCAGCCAACTAAGGTTACTACATACTTACCTTTGTTGGTGACTTTTCAAGATACACTTGGGTCTATTTTATTCATAATAAGAATGAAGTGTTGGACAAGTTTCTAGCCTTCAAGACTCATGTAGAACAAAAAACCAGGAAAGCCATCAAAGCTCTCAGAATGGACAATGGAAGTATGCATGTGAACAAAGGACGTAAGGACTTTTGCAAACTTGAGGGCATTGATCTTCAGAATCCACTAGCATTCAATCCACATAAGATAAATGTTGCAGTATTGAGGATCCAAACTCTTAAGTCTATGGCAAGTTGCATGATATAGGCCAAGTCTCTATATCCATCATTAGAAGTTGAAGCAATCTCTAGTGCCACTCACATTCTTAATCGATCTCCTCATCTAGCCTTAGATGGAAAGACTCTTTTTAAGGCATGGTGTGGTAGAAAACCTATTGTGACACAATTTAGTGTCTTTGATTCTCCTTCATGGGAAAACACATCTTCCATAGGATGCAAGGCATAGTCATCTCAGCCTTGTATTTTCATTGGTTATGAAGATGGTGTGAAGGAATACAAACTATTGGATCCAAAGAAACATCATATTTTTGTGGAGAAGGATGTACACGTTGAGAATCATTCACCTAGCTTGTCCTCTATTCCTCTCCACACATCATATCAAGTGGAAACTAATAGTGACACTAGCGATAGTGCTTTAATAGATTTAGACACATGGGGTTCTATCGATAGTTGCAGTAAGAAGTCACTACATTAGTTCAGTCCACATGAATACATCGCCACAGTGATAGGTCCAGCACAACAAGGTACATCTAGTCTTCCAAGTCTAGCTTTAGTGAGAGATTTGAGGGACATTATTAATGATCTGCCTCTTCTTCTTGATGCAATAGATCCTTCTTCATCTCTCATGAGAGCTCCATTTGACCCTCCTTCTCATTCTCTACATTATCAATCCTCACAGGTTGTAGTGATTGTGGATAGTTATGACCAATAGTTTCAGAAGGGTTCTTCATCAACCAAGTAGACAAATAGTTCTTTGAGAAAGGTTCTTCAACTAGATGAGTAGGTTTTAGAGACATCACTTATCAATAGGATTATTTCCTCATACAATGGAAGCATCTCATTTGTACCCTTGGCATTATTTCTTCCTAAGGGGAGGAACACCATTTTGCAGTCTTGGATCAGCTTCTTCAACAGAGTAGTCACTGGTAGGCATTCTTCTTTGGGGTGGGGGGGGGGGGGGGGAGCCTATTCTATCTCTTTTCTTCTTCTCATCATTCTCTTATGTATATATTGGATGTATGTCGTAATGGGGGGATCTTGATTACTCCATCCATTCATACATCATATGTGTTTTTCATCTCTCTTTCTAGGGGAGGGTGTTTCACATGAGGTTTTCCCTCTTTATTTGCTTTATGAGAGATTGCATTTCATTATATACATGGGTACCTAACATGGCCTAGTAGCCAAGACCCATCATGCATTGCATCCTAGTTTTCGTAAGCTTAAGAAAATTCCCCTATGTTGCACTTAAAGGAGGGGGGGGGGGGGGGGGGGGGTGTTGGTGTAAATAATTATTTACTATTTACACTTACTTATGTTTACTTAGGTTAATGAATTATTTTATTATTTATTTAGGTGAAAAACTTAGGAGTTTGTGTACTCTTAGTGAAGTATACAACTCTAATTCAGCACATAGTACACTAGAGTTCGCATCATTCACTAAGTTGTCATGTTGACAACACAGTTATTCAACACACTTCTAATTTAGCACATGTTGTCTACACTAATTAGTGTGATACACCATTGTAAGCTTATCCTCACATCATTGCACTTACTTCCGTGCTTAATGGAGGATAAGCCATATCTAGTGGATATGTGTCTGGTTATATGACCTATCATGTTGCTGACTTCTATGCATTCTAGAAGCTCTCTAGAGGCCTTTATATATAGGCACTCCTAATGTAATTTCATATGGCATATTTAATGAATATATCATCATTCTAATCATACTCTCTCTTTGGTCTATTGTTGTGCTTGTGTTTAAGTTCCTTGGTTTTGGGTGAATTTTGTCCTAAGAAAAATTCTTACATAAACATTATACAAAAATATAACCAATATAAAAAATGAATAAAGAACACATAAATTAATAAAAGACAAAACTATTTCATGTGGTGTTGACATATCAATCAAGTTTTTTATTAGTGACACACACTTAATTAGATTGTAAATAGCTACCAAGCTTATTGAGTGGTTAATAGTGTTTACCAAGCATTTTAGTTGTTACTAATTCCTATAGTTGCTACTGTGTTTGTTGGACAAATTCTAGTGCATGCCAAGTAGTTTCAATCTAAGTGAAGTTTACTAGTGTAAATCAAGCATCTCAGTGTCTGCCAAGTTTATCAGTGTAAACTAAGTAGTATAGTGCTAATTGATTTTACAGTTGAAGTGATGTGAATCTAGTGTTAACTAAGCTATCTAGTGTTAACCAAGTGATTCAGTTTACACTAAGCTCATAGAGGAAAATGAGAATCAAGTGATTTAGTTTATACCAATTTTCATAGTATTGATCAAGTCACCAATGCAAACTAAGTTCAAGACTACTTGAAAGTTATTAGTATGGCCTGAGCTTCTACATCTATCAAGTGCATGATGATTCCAAGTATTGATAGTGGATATTGAGTATCAAAACCTAACTAAGTTAGTCTTAAGAGCCTGAGTGTTTTCATGTGGGTACACTTTGTAATATTTGTGTTAACTTGTATTATGACCAATTTTCTAATTATGTAAATTAGATTGGTATATATATGTAATGTATAGAATCATATCCAAGTGTAAGTTGTGCAATGTAATTGAATGCAATTAGAGAAGAGTAGAAAGAATGAATTACAAATGCCATAGTAGTATAAGGAGTAGTAGAGACATAGCTATCACAAAAAAGTGATCAATACATAAAGGAATCTCATTCAACAAACCAAATTTTAGATCAAAGAACTACTTCTATTTCATCCTAATAGGTGGACTAGTCAAATCCTTTAACAAGGTAGACTTAATGGTCTTTTATTAATCTCTTTACCGAGTGTATACTTCATTGTATGTTTGGAAATCTTTTCACAAGGTGGAACTAGCGGTCCTTATTGCTCCTAATAGGGCAGATCATTAGAAGTGATCAATGTAAGCCTTAATAGGACAACTTTATGCTATAGTACTAAAGTTTGTGGGTATCATCCCCACCCCAATTTTACTTTCTATTTGGAAGGTTTCTAGGTCACCAAATCTCTGTGTCAAAGTGTTATGGATGCTTTCATATTTTTAATTTCTTATGCATGCAATGAGTTTAGGTTATATGTGATGAATTAAATGCTAATTTGATTTTTGGATTAAGAATTTAAGTTATTGAAGTTTTATAAGTTACTAATTTGCCCCTCCCATCTTAGTAACTTAGCATAGTGTTGAATATTTCCAACAATTGGTATCAGAGAATTGTGGTTCTAAAGAGAAAGTTTAACATCTTGAACAAATATTAAGGCCATGGAGATATTCAAACTTGACAAAATTATTGATAATGAGAAGTTGGATTTGGAAATGGCTATTGCTCAACTCAAAAAAGAAAAGAAGCAACTCTTCCAATCCCTGAAAAGAAGAAAGGATCTTGCAATTCAAATGAATGATCATCTCTACATTGAAGAAAGAATTGAAGACTTTCGTCCTTCATGAAGCTTAGATGAAGAAAATGATGCAATCAAAGAACTCTTGGAAAAGAATGGATCACTACAAGAGGAAGTGAGAAAACTAAGAAGAGAGAAAGAGATCTAGTCAGTAAGGCTATGTGAAATCATGGAAGATAAAAATAAAACAAAAGTAGAAATGGAAAGAAAAGAGAATTAGATTCAACATCTATCCCTTTAGCAGACTAACTTAATCAATCATCTCACCAATGAAAATGATGTAATCATGAACATAATATCTGAAAATGAAATATTTTAGAATGATCAAAACTCGAAAAAAAAATCAATGAAAGAATGATGAAATCCCAAACAGACATGAATCAGTTGAATGAGCAGAATCTCTGTAGTCAAAAAGGAAAAGTATGAATTGGATATAAAGAGGAAGGTGAATCTTCCAAACAATTTTCACAAAAGAATAAAAGACTTTCTTGCAATCATTGTTGTAAGATAGGTCATACTTCAAACAACTGTTAGAGTAATGAAAAAGAGAAATTCAATGGAAAGTGCTATAATTGCAATCAATATGGTCATAGGGCTAATGAATGCAAAGAGAAACCAAAATTTGAATGCAAATGTCAATAATGCAAGAAATATGGACACAATTCATTTGAATGTGAAACCAAGATATTAAATCCAATAGAACAAATTGTGAAAGCTATATTTCATTGGGACTACAACACCTAGAGCATATATCATTACTGTGGAGAATTTGGACATATTGCTATGAATTGTGTTAAACATCATATAAGGAAAAGAGATACTACTAAAAGATTTTTCATTTGTATAGAACTTGGTCATCTTGCCAAGAACAACATGAATCTTGGTAAAATTGAAGATGAAAAGAACACAAAGGTTGATAACATCCAAAAAAAATGAGATAGAAATGGGTTCCTAAGTCTACCAAGGATGCTAGTTCAAATAATAATGGACAAGTCACTCAAGAATTGGGTGACATTACCTCTTCTAGTTAAGTTCTCAAGGGAGAACTGGAACTAGGCTATTAAAGAAAACATCTAAATTAGTTCCAAATTAAAAGGACACAAAGATCCACATTCATATTCAAGATACAAAGGGATCACCCAGTAAAAGGTTCTATTAGTTATTATCGAGTTACTTTCCTTACCAAGTGAGGTTGGGTAACAAACTCTACTGAATGAGGTAGGGAGTAACTAAACTTTATATGGTTACCAAGTTGTGAAGCCTTCATTGAGTGATCAATTCAAGGAAAGTGGATGATAGACTGTCAACCTTCTACCAACATGATGTCAATCAATCTACTATTTGTACCAAAAATTAATGGAAATTTTTTATAAAAGGAATGGAAACAGAGTCATTTATTACCATGAAATTTTGAGTGCCATTGTGAAGTGTGATCTTTAGTACATCCAGAGTGATTTGAGTGAGTTTCTAGCAAAAGTTTTCAAATTTCCTCAAAATCCTACCAAGTGAAGATGGCATCCAGTAGCAGCAAGGTGAAACAAGGTTTTGACATGCTAGTTCATGGAGTGAAAAGGAAGGTGCCATACTTCAAGCTCACCCCTACAATTTCCAAAACCCTAGATTCAACTGGAGTGCAACCTCAAATTCCTCCAAAGGTACTTTTGATCAATGATATTCACACTCATTTCAAAATGTGTTATTCAAGAGATTGGTACATTGGAAATGGATGATCCCTAGATAAACTTTGTGTTAATGGCATTTTGAAACCTAAGTGCCAACACCTAGAAACCAAAGGGTCAACTCATATCCCTCACGTGTCCCATGAATTTCAAGTTAAATGGATTAGGTTTATCCTTAGTCAAATGCATAATGGATAGTTGTGGCTAGAGAAACCATTTTTGATAACCAAGAAGATGATTCATCACATTATTGGTCTCCCTATATTGACCAAAGTGAAGGTGAAAAAAAACCTTAGGTCAAGAAAAACTTGAAAAGGAAACCCTAGTAGAGTGGGACGATAGAGGAATGAAAATATGTAGTGTCATTGATTTAGAATTGAAGTTTGGTATTCACATCATTGAACACAAGATATAAAGATCTAGTAGGTTGAACAATGTGTCATGTGAAGCTATGGACTTGGCATACAAGGTGGTAAAGAAAAAATTATCATTCAACCTTGCCAAGTTATTTTTGAAGTAATTTAATAAGAGTATGGAAAGCATAAGAACATCAAATAACAACTCATGTAAGTTTGGTTCCTTGTTAACTTATCTATTCTTCTATGTTCAGAAATCCTTCCCTTCTAAAGGAACTATAGTTTGGAGGAAAGATGTGCATGTTCTTTATCAAATTAATGAGTATATTGCCAATATGGGTGAGAATTATAACAAGATTATGGACAACTACTTAGATATCTTTAAGGAGAAAATGAACAATAGGTTTAGGGTTCCCAGAAAGTTAGTTGAAGACTATAAAGATGATGTATGCTTCATGGTGGATAGTGACGAGGTGTAAATTTAGATAGTTAGGCCTAGAATTGCATAGGTAAAACCCCTTGGTTATGAGGTTAACATTGATGAAACAAAGGATATCATTGAATCTCTTGTCAATGAACCAATTATCTTAAAGCTACATATTTTGGGACATATGATGAAGGAAAGGCCAAGATTGAACTAGAAATAAATCTCCCTCAAGTGATCAACAAAGGCAAGAGGAGGATTTCCAAAATGAAAGCCAGTTCCACCCTCTTGTTGATCGAGGGAAAAGGTGAAGATGAGGAATAAGCAGAGGATGAAGAAAAATCAGAAAAAGAGGAACCATTGAAGAAAAAGGGTAAGGTTATCATCACCAAGCATCTGAAGCCATCCACTTCAGTATTCACTAGGAGATCAAGGAAGAAAGGTGCCAAGGAAGGAGAAGATATCATATTCAGTAGACCTCCACCTAGCTTCCAAGATAGGTTAAAAGAAGTTCAAGCAGGTTTAACCACAACAAACTTTAATGAATTGAAGTATGAAATTAGGACTGAGGTAGAGCAGAAACAAATAGAAGATTTGGTTATGGATAAAATGCGTAAGTCGAAGTACTCACCTGACCAACTTATATATCATATTCCTAATACCTTAATGAAGAAAATCAAGCCAAGATGGGAATTTTCCATGCAAACTATCAAAGATACATATGGGAAAACCCTAATGTAGCTACTACTAAGCATATCAGATGCATAGGTAAAAGAATCACTGCAAAATAATGAAGAAAAATTGACTCTAAAGTTTAATACTTGCTTGATTTTGATGAAGTATAGTGAACATGTGGTAAGGAATGCTATAACCACTTGGAAAAATTCTTATCATCTTCACAAACCAAGTGAGTTTCTTGTTGATATTAAAGATGATGATGAGGAAGAGGATGAAGATGAAAATATTGAAGAAGTAACTCATTTTGACAATGAAGAAGACAAAGAGGAACAAGGTCAAGAGGCTACCAAGGAAGAAAAGAAAGATGATGAGGATAGCTACAATAGTCATTGCCTCACTTCCTCACTCTCTAAGAAAACTAGTGACAACATCAAGCATGGAGACAACCTCAACACGTTTGATTGTGACTACTAGTGACAAATCAAACATCCAATCACTCTTTGCCCCTACATAGCTTAACACATCATTGATAGAAGTAACCTCCACTTCATCTGCTAAGTTGCAGACTCCTTCTTCATTAACTAAGTTGTCAACATGATCCTTGGATACATCAATTTTGAGTACTATTTTTGGACTCCTTTAGGTATTTCTTTAAATATTCCTTCAATTAGTACATTATTAATTTTTACTACTAGCCCCAATATGTCTACCATTGTTTCTTTTCTAGACACAAAAGCAATAAGTGTAAGGATAGTTGAGCCCAAGGTTCAAATGAGCACAAAAGTTTTGGTGAAAGGAAAGGAAATAGAGGAAGAAATTGATTTAGATGAGGAAATAGTAATCCCTAATTGGGATATTTACAAGCTCACTCTAGACCAAATGCAGATATTTGGTGAAATTCTTCATAAGAAGGCTAAATAAAAAAGATTAAGAGAGGAGAGAGATAAGGAATTCAAGATAATTGAAGATGCAAAGAACATTTTGGTAGAGGCCATAAGTATTGAGGTTGATTCTTCTCAAACTATATTGTATCAATTAGTAGAAGCAGTCTAGAAATTGCTAAAAGTTTGGTAATAAATTATTTGAGCACATTGCTTAGCAGATAGCTATACATCAAGTAGAACTTTCTACAATTTTGGGCAATTTAGAAGCATCTTGTTCAAATATGCCATCACTTTTTGGAAAGCTATGTGATGTTTATAAGTTTACTAAGGAAATAAAGGAAAAATTGTCCAAAATAGATGAAGATCAAAGGCTAGTGCTCAGCAGATGCAACTTGACCCTAGTTCAAGCCCTGCACATTTCAAGAAAATAAGATTTTTGTGAGATATGTAAGCAGAATTACTAAGAGAAGAAGCAAGGATCAAGTCCACATTGATTAATATACAAAATATAACTCTTCCCAACATGGATTCATAGTAGAAACATATTGCACATTCAAAAACTCTCATCTATGATAATAACTTCTCCATTGCGAATCATATGATAAAATTGTCAATAGAAGTCCAAATTGCACTTCACACATGTAAGGTCCTGCAAGACAATTGGGATAAAACCTTGGCAAACATTCTCAAGGTACATTCAATTTTTTTATCTCATTTTGGTGTTACTTTGTAAATTAATAAAGTAAATCATTGGCATTAATGTTAAAAGGGGAATAAAGATATATGCATAGGGTGAGTGTATATATTGTGAATAAGTTATGGGGAAGAAAGTGTAATAAGTTGTAAATCAATGAGGGAGAAAGATGTTAAAAAAGAGTGTACAACATGCATAATAGGTATATATATTATATGTAGTAATGGTAATGTATTCAGATGTATAGTATACTCTACCGACTTAAGAATCACAAGGTGATAGTATTGAGAAAACCTTTTTGAATTCAGTTTTGGTTGATAAGTGTTTTTGTCACTAATACCAAAGGGAGAGATTGTTGACATGTCAGTCAAGTTTGTTATTAGTGACACACATTTAATAAGATTATACATAGCTATTGAGCTTATTGAGTAGTTAACAATGTTTACCAAGCATTTCAATTGTTACCAAGTCCTAGAGTTGCTACTGAGTCTGTTGGACAAACTCTAGTGCATGCCGAGAAGTTTTAGTCTGAGTGAAGTTCAATAGTATAAATTGAGCATCTCATTGTATGTCAATTTTATTAGTTTAAATTGAGCAGTACAATGCTTATCGAGTTCATAGTTGAAGTGATGTAAATCTAGTGTTAACCGAGCTATCTAGTGTTAACCAAGTGATTTAGTTTACAGTGAACTCATAGAGGAAAATGAGAATCAAGTGATTTAGTTTATACCAAGTTTCATACCATTCACCAAGTCACCAATAGAGACTAAGTTCAAGAGTACTTGGAAGTGATCAGTATGGATTGAGCTTCTATGTATACTCAGTGCATGACAATTTTGAGCATTAACAATGGATGTTGAGTATCAGAACCTCACCAAGTCAGTCTTCAGAATCCAAGTGCCTTCATGTGGACCCACTTTGTAATATTTTTGTTAACTTGTATTATGGCTAACATTGTAATTATGTAAATTGGATTGGTATATATATGTAATTTATAGAATCATATATAAGTGTAAGTTGTGCAATGTAATCAAATGCAATTGTAGAAGAGCAAAAAGAGAAAATTACAAACACCATAGCACTATTAGGAGCACTAGAGACATATCTATCACAAAAAGGTGATTAATACATAAAGAAATCTCATTCAAAAAACCAAGTTATAGAAAAGAGATCAAATACTATTTCATCCTAATAGGTGGACTAGTCAAATCCTTTAACAAGGTAGACTTAGCAGTCTTTTATAAATCTCTTTATTGAGTGCATACTTCATTGTATGTTTGGAAATCCTTTCACAAGGTGGACCTAGTAGTTTTTATTGCTCCTAACAAGGCAAATCATAAGAAATGATTGTTTAGCCTTAATAGGCCAACTTTATGCTATAGCACTAAAGTTTGTGGGTATCATCTCCACCCTAGTTTTACTTTCTATTTGGAAAGTTTCTAGGTCACCAAATTTCTATGTCAAAGTGTTATGGATGCTTTCATATTTTTAGTTTCTTATGCATGCAATTAGTTCAAGATATATGTGATGAATTAAATGCTAATTGGATTGTTAGATTAAGAATTGAAACTATTGATGTTTTAGAATTTACTAATTCACCCCTCCCCTCTCAGTAACTTAGCATAGTTTTGAATACTTCTATAAGAATTTTCTTTAGGGAAAAATTCACCCAAGAACTAAGAACTCAAACACAAGCACAATTGTAGACCAGAAAGGAGTATGATTAGAATAAAAATGTATTCAATTCAATATTAATTAAAGTACACTAGGATTTCCTATATATAAAGGCCTTAGAGATATATGTACAATACCTAAGAATAAGCATCATGATAAGTCATACAACCAAGCACATGTCTACTAGATATGGGTTGTGCTCCATTAAGCACGAAAGTAAGTGTGATGATGAGAGGATAAGCATACAATGGTGTAGCACACAAATTAGTGTTGTAGACAACATGTTCTAAAAAGGAAGTGCAAATAACTATGTTGTCTACATGAAAACTCAGTGAATGATGTAAATCTAGTGTTGTAGACACCATGTGCTGAATTAGAGTTGCATACTTCTATGTTGTCAACATAACAACTCAAACATGTGCACAAAATCCTAAGTGTCTCACAAAATAGAATAATAAAATAATAAAAAATAATAAAATAATTCATTAACCTAAGTAAACTTAAGTAAGCGTAAATAGTAAATACATATTTACACCAACACCCCCCCTTAAGTGCAACTTAGGGGAATGCCCTTAAGCTTACAAAACTAGGATAAAATTCATCATGGGTCCCGGATACTAGGCCATGTTGGGTGCCCATGTACATAATGAAAATGCAATCTCTCATAAAGTGAAGAAAGAGGAAAAACCTCATGGGAAAAACCATTGCCCAAAAAGAGAGATGAAAAGGATGCATGTATGGATGGAGTAATCAAGACCCCCCCATTCTGACATACATCCAATATATACGATAGTGAAGAATGAGAAGAACAAAACCTCATAAGAGGAAAAAGTCCTCTCCCTCCCTCCGGTCCCCCCCATAAGAAAGAAGAAGAAGAGAGACAAGCTAGTCCACCCAAGCCCCCCTCAAATGAAGAATATCAACTAGTGAGTGCTACTCCAAGGAAGAAGCTAGTTCATGAATGTTGGATGATGTTCCTCCCCTTTCGAAGAAACAATGGTAAAGTTAAAAGCTCCAAGATGTCTGGTGGCCCTAAAACCTACTCAAGTATCCCTATGGTGATGTTGATGGTTGCCCCTTCCAATTGTGCTGAAAATAATGAATGTAGATCTAGCAAGGATGTCTGTTGAACCTGTTCTAATGAACCATCTATCTCCTCAATAGATAAAGAGACCTTTGACAATTATTGTTCATAAGGATCCACAATCATGTCAACCTATGAAGATTGATCATGTAGAGAATGGACATGAGGGCTAGAGTGAGCCCTCACAACAACTATAGAAGGATCATCATCATCAAAGAGAAGATGAAAATCATCAAGGCTATCTCCCAAATCTATGGTGTGTGACTCCATGAATAAACCTGCAATATCTACCATGTAGTCATCTACTAAAGCTGGAGCTGGAGGACAACATGTACCCTATTGTGTTGGACCTTTCATTCTGGCAATGTAAGCATGTGGACTATACTGATGATGCGACCTCTCATTGCAACTATTGATAGAACCCCATGTGTTTGAATCTATTGAAGTACTATCACTAGTGTCACTATCAGTTTCCATAGTATATGAAGTGTGGAGAGGACTAGAGGATAAGCTAGGTGAACTGTCCTTAAAGTGAACATCCTTCTCCACAAAAATCTCATCTATCTCTAGATCCATAAGTTTGTATTCCTTAACATTGTGTTCATATCCAGTGAAAGTATAAGGCCTAGGTGTTGATGCCTTGCATCACCTAGAAGATAGGTTTTCCCATGTTGGAAAACCAAAGACTCTGAAGTGACTCACAACAAATTTTGTGCCACACCATGCCTCAAAAAGAGTCTTCCTATCTAGGGCAATATAAGGAGACCTATTAAGTATGTGAGTAGCACTGCTAAGGGCTTCAACTTCAAGTGTTGGATCAAGAGACTTGGCTTTTATCATGCAACTTGCCATGATCTTGAGAGTTCTAATCCTCATAACTGCAACATCTATCTTGTATAGACTAAATGCTAGTGGATTCTAAAGATCAATCCCCTCATGTTTGCAAAAGTCTTTAAGTCTTTGATTCACATATCTACTTTCATTATCCATACATAGAACCTTGATGGCTTTCCTTGATTTTCATTCAACATGACTCTTAAAGTCTTGAAGATTATGAACCACTTCATTCTTATGATGAAGGAAGTAGACCCATGTGAAGCGTAAAATGTCATGAATGAAAGTAAGGATGTAGCAGCCTTGAATGGCTAAAGTCACTGCAAAAGGACCTACTAAAACCATGTGAACCAACTAGAGAACAACTAGATCTCTTGAAGACTTCCCTTTATAATACTTCTCCTTGAGATGCATATCCATTAAACATGATGAACACTCACCCTTAGAAGAGTTGATTGTTGGTAGACCTTTGACCATGTGTTTTGAGAAAAGTTGTTGAAGATAGTGGAAGGGAAGATGACCATACCACTCATGCCATAATGTGGTTTGTGAAGTAGAGTGAGTCAACAAGGCTTGAGAAGGAGACTTAGGCACAAAGTGGGAGAAGGAATAAAGCCTCTTCTCATGATTAACTTTTCCCACTACAACCAATGAATCATCTCTAAGACTACACACCATTACTGAATCTGGAAGGAATTCAACTTTATTACCATCTCCAAGGTGAGTGAATTGGTAAACTAAGAGGAGATTGGAGATAAGGTTTGGAATGTAGAGAACATCTTTACATTCCCCATTTTCCATTTCCACATGTCCTTTTACTTCAACTTCTTTTTAGTATCATCTCCCATGAAGATGTGGTACCTTTGAATACTTTAATGAAGAAAAGTCACCCTTTTAAGAACCCATATGATAGGAGGCACTTGAGTCAAGAATTCATTCCATTAAAGAAATTGTGTTTACCATAAGTGCTTGCCCTTTTCCATTTGAAGAGGTTGGAGTTGAATCCTTGGAAGTAGTTGGAACTTGAATTTTGTTCTTCTTGAGTAGGTTTTCCAACTCATCAATTATTTTAGTCTTGCAATGATGCTTGTCATGATTTGACATTTTTTAGTATGCACAAAAAAGTTTTTCCTTCTTTTCCTTACTTCCCTTCTTGTTGGCAGAAGAATTGCCTTGATATGAGAAGGATTATCTTGTCTTAGATTGTTATTTTTGCTTCCATTGCTTCTTCTTCTTGTTGCTAGAACTTTTCTCTCCTTGACTTGATTGGTACTCATCACTAGCCACCAATACTTTGGCCTTTGACATCGTGAGAAGTCTCAAATCTATCAAGTGAGATTGTTCAACAATCAATATCTCTGCAAATGCATCAAATGTAGGCTTCTAGTAAGTATTTCCCATGGTCAACCTATGAGTATTGAAACTCAAAAAAAATGAAACATACTCTAAAGATAGCCTCTTTAGGATGTGATGAATCAACTTCTCATCCTTCATGGGATTTCCACAATCTTTAAGTAGTGCCCTATAGTCATTGGCTTTGTTGATGTAATCTTGAATTCTGTCAAAGTTTCTTAGATCCAAGAGAAGTAGATCATCCTCAATCTAAAATCCTTTTTCCTCATCCACCTTACCATATAATGATTTAAGTTTGTCCCAAGCAGGTTTGGATTCTATGAAACTAGTAATTTGGAAGAAGAGTGTTGGAAATATTAAAGATATAATAGGTTACCGAGAGGGGAGGGGTGAATCAGTAACAATAAAACTTTTAAGTCAATTCAGAATAACCATATACAACATCTAGCTTGTTGCATAAAAGAACTATTAAACATTTAAACCATATATGCACAGAGATTCGGTGACCCAGAAACCTTCCAAAATAGAAAGTAAAATTGCGGTGGGGATGATACCCACAAAGCTTTGTTACTGCAATATGAAGTTGGCCAGTTAAGGCTTACAATGATCACTTCTAGTGATCTGCCCTGTTAGGAGCACAACGAATTGCTAGATCCACCTTGTTAGAGGATTTACAAACATACTTTACAAGTATGCACTCTGTTAGGAGATTTAAATAAAGATGGTTAAGTCTACCTTGTTAAAGGATTTACAAGAATGATTCACCTTTTAGGATGAACCAACATATCAACTTACAACTTGACTGGATTCTTTATTGTAGATCACCTTCTGTTATTGATGAAATCATTTATGATCCTTGTAGACCTTGCTGAGTATTCTTTACTGCTGATGAATTCGCATATCATATCTTATGTCCCTCTTTTGTGCAATATTCTATATCTTGTATATCTTCCTTGTATCTGTATGTTGAATGATATAATACATTACATATATATACCATTCCAATAATTATTCATGCAAGGTCGGCCAAACACAAGTAAACAAAATATAACTGAGTCGGCCAAATAGTAAAATAAACTTAGGTTCTTCAAACAGACTTGATGACCTTTTGATACATGGCATCCACTACGTTACTCAGCATCGTCATGCACTCAGTAGAGGTAGGGGCTTGGTTCATACTAGTCATACAATGTTGCTTGGAACTTGGTAACCATTGGTGACTCAGTAGATATAGTGTCACTCGGTAGAAACTAACTTCTTCGTTAACCTCCTGAGCTCGGTTATCACTGAGTCCTTCTTCACTCAGTCATCATTGAATGCTTCCTCACTCAGTTAATACTAAGTCCATCTTTAGTCAATTAACACTAAGTGCATCTTCACTCAATTAACACTAAGTGCTTCTTTGCTCGGTTAACACTAAGTGCATCTTCAATTGGTTAACACTAAGTGCTTCTTCACTCAGTTAGAACTGTGTCTTCGATGTTCGATTTGAACTGTGTCTTTAGTGCTTGGTTTGAACTGTGTTTTCAGTGCTTGGTTTGAACTGTATTGCCATCACTTGGTCTGAACTATATTACTCTATGCTCAGTTAGAATTGTGAGATGAGTGTTGTCACTAATGGCAAATAACTTTATGCCAACAATCTCCCCCTTTGGCATTAGTGACAAAAACAATTATGATTCAAAGTTTATGTGCAAAAATTGACATATAGTTCTGAATTTTCAAAATTGATCTGTGCAAGTCTTATTACACATATCTTTCTTACATGTATCTCCCCCATACAATATGCACAATATTTACAAGTCATTACACATATCTCTTGCACAATTATCTCTTGGAGTGTGCTATCTCCCCCTTTTTGACAATAATGCCAAATTAAACAATATATATTTACATAGAGATTCCAAAATGAGAGATAAACTCAGAATGTACCTTGAGAATAAGAGCCAATGTCTTATCCCAATTTTCTTGCAAAATTTTGCTGGTGGAGAGTGCTATTTGAACTTCTACAGAGAGTTCAATCATATGATATGCAATTGAGAAGTTTTTTTCATGAATCAATGTTTTGGAATGGGAAATATGCTTCTGTATTGTGTCCATGATAAGAAGGATCATATTTTGGATGTCAATCAGAGTACACCTAATCCTTGCTTCCTCTCTCAATAATTCTTCCTATTTCTCTGACAAAAATCTTATTTTGAGATGATGGGATGAACTTAAACTATGGTCAAGCTGCAACATTTGGGCACTGACCTTCATATCCTCATGAATTTTATTCAACTTTTCTTTGATTTCCATAGTATACTCAGTAACATCAAAAAAATTTCCAAAAAGTGAAGTTACATTATTAAAAGAATGTTCAAAATTACTCAAAATTGTAGACAATTCTACCTGTTTTAATGTAATATGCTGAGCAATGTGCTCAAGCACCTTATTGTCAAATTTCTTCTCTACCTTTTCAATCAATTTTTCTTGGCCAGAGGTATCCTCATTGAATTTATATACAACCTTTTCTAACTAAATCAAAATGTGTTGAGTAGAATCTACTTCAACACCTATAGCCTCTGTTAGAATATTCTTAGCACTTTTGATAATACTATATTCTTGGTCTCTCTCATGCCTGAGTTGTTTTTGCCTTCCCTTCTGCTCTAATAGATGACTGGTCATTCTCATTTCATTAACTAATGTAGTATCCAGATCTATCTTAGGAATGACAATGTCCTTATCCAATTCTATTTCCTCATCCACTGCCTTGCTGGAAAACATCTATCTCTTTGCTTTTCCTACAGTGACTTCACCTTTTTCCTTTGAAACTAAAACAATAGTTGATGAGGCTGGACTGGTTGATAAAATTGGAATAGGACTAACTAGAGGAAGACTGAGAGAAGTGCTAATAGTATCATAAATTGATGTTCCTCCCAAGATTGATGTACAGGTTGAAATGGGAGAACTAATAGATGCAAAAATTGGAGCAGATGAAATGTCAAAATTGAAGTACCAGTGGGTGCATTTACCGTACACTCTACAGTAGAAGTTGATATGCTTGATGAACTTACTACTATAGTTGATGATGACTCAATCAATGAAGATGGTTGCATCTTGGTTAATGAAGTGGTAGACACTTGCATAGATGTTATCTGGAGTTGAGAGGAGACAGGTGAAGATTGAGCAATTGATGAAGCTGTTGTGCACACAATCTCACTAGTAGAAGCTATCTCCACAATTGATGTAGTTGCTTTAGGTGGAGAGTGAGGAAGAGATGCAGTGACTTTGGCTGCAATTTTTACAAGATCATCTTCCTCCTTACCTTGTTCAGCTTCTTCTTCCTCCATTTCATCTTCCTTGTCTTCTTTCTCAACATTTATCATCATTGAATGCAGATCCCCTGGAATATCTTCAATATCATCATCATCATTGCTATCATTGTCCTTTATTTCAACAATATCCTCACTGGATTTATGTAGATGATAGATATGTTTCCACATGTTTGTTGCATCATTTACAACATGCTCATTGTCTTTGATTAGTATCAAACAAGTGTGGAATCTAATCATCATATTACCTTCATGATCTTTCAGTGATTTCTTCACTTCTGCATTAGTGAGACTCGGCAGGAGATTTTTCAGGGTTTGCTCAAAGATATCCTTGACAGTCTTGATTACAATTTCCCATCTTGGTTGCAACCTCTCCAATAGCTCTTTAGGGATTTGAGAGGTAATCTTTTTCGAAGAGTATTTCCATCTTCCCATTTTACCCAATACCAGTTCCTCAATCTACATTTTCTCCTGTTTTGTTCTTGTTTCAAACTTCAATGCTTTGAAGTTTGTGAAGCTAGCACCTTCCTCTAATTGCTTCAACCTCACCTCAAATGTGAGTAGAGGCTTGAAAATTATAGGTTCCTTCTTCCCCTGTCTTGTTCTCCTGGAGAAGATTGCAGTAGCTTGCTTTTTAGGTTTGGTGATAATCACCTTACCTTTCTTCTATTGAGGCTCCTCTACTTTTTCTGACTTGGTTTTCTCTTCTTCTTCATCATCTTCTCCTTTCTCTTTAGTAATCATCAGAGGACCAACTTCTATTTTTAGCTTTGCAATCCTCCTCTTTCCTTTGCTAATGACCTGAGGGATTTTGATTTGAAGCTCAATTCTGGTCTTAGCTTCATCATAAGTTCCAAAGACTGGTTGTTTTGGGTCTTCTGGTTCATTCACCAATGCTTCTATGATATCTCTGGTTTCATCAATATTGACCTCATAAGGAAGAGGTTTCACCCATGCAACTCAGGGCCTGACTGCCTATATGTATACTTTGTCACAATCTACCATAAAGCATACATCTTCTTTGTATTCCTCAACCAGTTTAGGTGGAATCCAGAACCTATTGTTCATTCTTTCCTTAAAATCTTCAAAGTAATTATCCAAAACACTGTCAAAATTTTTACCTAACTCTGCAATGAACTCATTTATTTGATAAAGAATGGGAATATCTTTTCTCCATACTACTGATCCTTTTGATGGAAAAGACTTTTGAACATAGAAAAATAAACAGATCAAAAGTGAACCGAATTTGCAGGAGTTGTTCTTTGAAGTCCTTATGCTTTCCATATTTTTATTAAATTGAGACAAAAGCAATTCAAACATATCAAACTCAACATTCTTCTTTACTACCTTATATGCTAAATCTATTGCTTCACAAGGTACACTGTTTGGACAGCTTGAATTGTAAATTTTATGAGCAATGACGTGAATACCAAATCTTAACTCAGTGTCAGCTACTGTACTGAGCTTAAGTCCTCTGCCATCCCATTCTTCTTGGGTTAGCCTTTGCAATTCTTCCCGACCTAGGGTTTTGGTAGACTTAGCTTTGCTCAACATTGGAAGGCCAGTAATCTTGTTAATCATTTTCTTTGTGATAAGCACTGGTTGCTCTAACCACAATTGCTCGTTGTGAACCTAATTGAGTACATACCTAACCCATTTAACTTGAAAATTCCTTGGCAAATGTGAAATGTGGGTTAAACCTTTTGTTTCAAGATGCTTATGCTCGAGTTTCAAATTTCCATCTACGCTCAGTTCTCCTAGGGCATTATCAATTTCTAGGTTTCCAAGTTCTTGAATGGAACATTTGAAATGAGAGTGAATGTCATTTAAAAGGAGTACCTTTGGAGGAATTTGAGACTGAGCATCGTTAGGATCAAGTGATTCTGCAATTGCTGGTGCCAATTTGAAGTTTGGAGCCTTCCATTCCACACCTTTAACTAGCATTTTTGAGCCTCTCTTTGCCATGGAGCTGCTACTTCTGGATGTCATTGCTGCTCGGTAAGTGAAGAGAAATTTTGAACAGATTCTTCACCCTTTCAAATTTGCTCAAAATTTCTTTAAGCTTGCTTTAGAATCGCAGAAGATAACTTAGCTCAAAGTTCGTAGTGAAGAATGAGATCAAATTTTGCCCTTTTTGACAAAAAATTTGTCATAAATTCTTGATACGATGGTAGATGAAATGACAGGTTGTCATCCACTTTCTCGGTAGATGCTATCAACTCGGTGATCAAAAGAAAACATTGATGTACTGACCTAGCTCGGTAAGGTCATGAACTGACCTTGCTCGATTGATATAACTTGGTAAATGAAACTTTATTGCACCCGAGTGAACTCGGTTAAGTCTAGGATCAAAGTGTATCTGAATACTATTCTGATCATCTTTCTTCTTGTGGAACTGCTTAGGATAATTGTTGGAGGATGCAGTTCCATACTTTCTTTTATGAATATTAATCGAAGATGGTGCAGTCACTCATTTCTTGAGTGATATTGCCATTGCTTGACTTATCTTGTTCGATAGATTTTGGAATCCATTGTTGCTTCATTTGCTTCCAAATGTTGTCTACTTTGATTTTCTTCTCATCTTCAATTATTTCTATATTCGTGCAATTTCTAGCTATATGACCAAGTTTTGTACATGTATAGCACCTTACAGTAGTGTCCTTCTTCCTTAGGTGATGTCTTGCACAATTTATGCGAGTATGTCCATATTCTCCACAACAGTGACATCTGCACCAGGTGTTGTAGTCCCGTCCAAATATGGATTTGACAAGTTATTCAGCTAGATTGAATGATTTGGATCTACATTGGAATGCCTTGTGACCATGTTTTTTGCATTTGTGACAGTTGCCTTCAAATTTTGGTTTTTCTTTGCACTCATTTTCTTTGTGACCATGCTAATTTCAATTGAAGCATTTACCATTGAATTTTGCTTTTCTATTGCTCCAGCATTTGTTTGATGTATGACCTAACTTGCCATAGTGATTACAAGTGGGTTTTTGATTCCTTTGTTCACCTTGTTTGGAGGATTCACCTTCTTCCTTGTATCTAAGACCAGCTTTACCTTTATGTCTACAAAGATTTTCCTCATTTTGTTGATTTAATTGATTCATATCTACTTGGGATTTCATCATTCTTTCATTGACTTGCCTTTTAGAGATTAGATCATTTTCCAAGCTTTCATTGATTTGTCTCTCAGTTCTTAAATCATTCTGTAGACTTTCATTTTGTACTCTGAGAATCCTGATTTCTTCATTTGCATTAGAGACTTGGTCTATAAGCTCTTCATGTTGATGGGATTGATTATGAATTTTATGGCTTTTATCTTCCAATTTTTCTTGTGCTTTTTTTCTTTGTTCTAAAACTTCACATAGCCTAATTGATTGTATTTCTTGCTCTCTTTTAAGCTTTCTTACCTCTTCTTGCAGAGATCCATTCTTTTCCAGAAGTTCTTTGATTACGTTGTCAGCTTCTTCTGAACTACTTGATGGTAACAAATCTTCAATCTTTTCTTCAACATAGTGATCGTCATTCATTTGTCTTGCAAGTTCCTTTCTTCTTTTTAGGGATTGAGAAAGATGCTCTTTTCCTTCATTGAGTTGAACCATGGCCATTTCTAGATCTAACTTTTCATTTTCAATAACTTTCTCCAGTTTGAATATCTCCATAACTTAGATCTTTGCTCAAGCTGTCAAACTTTGTCCTGAGAACCAGAAAGCTCTGATACCAATTGTTGGAAATATTCAAGATATAATAGGTTACTAAGAGGGGAGGGGTGAATCAGTAACAATAAAACTTTTAAGTCAATTCAGAATAACCATATACAACATTCACTCATCTAGCCTGCTGCATAAAAGAACTATTAAACATTTAAACCATATATGCACAGAGATTTGGTGACCTAGAAACCTTCCAAAATAGAAAGTAAAACTGGGGTGGGGATGATACCCACAAAGCTTCATTACTGCAGTATGAAGTTGGCCAATTAAGGCTTACAATGATCACTTCTGGTGATCTGCCCTGTTAGGAGTAGAGAGGATTGCTAGATCCACCTTGTTAGAGGATTTACAAACATACTTTACAAGTATGCACTCTGTTAGGAGATTTGAATAAAGATGGTTAAGTCTACCTTGTTAAAGGATTTACAAGAATGATTCACCTATTAGGATGAACCAACAGATCAACTTACAACTTGACTGGATTCTTTATTGTAGATAACCTTCTGTGATTGATGAAATCATTTATGCTCCTTGTAGACCTTGCTGAGTATTCTTTACTGCTGATGAATTCGCATATCATATCTTATGTCCCTCTTTTGTGAAATATTCTATATCTTGTATATCTTCCTTGTATCTATATGTTGAATGATATAATACATTACATATATATACCATTCCAATAATTATTCATGCAAGGTCGGCCAAAAATAAGTAAACAAAATATAACTGAGTTGGCCAAATAGTAAAATAAACTTGGGTTCTTCAGATAGACTTGATGACCTTCTGATACATGGCATCCACTACGTTTCTCGACATCATCATGCACTCGATAGAGGTAGGGGCTCAGTTCATACTAGTCATACAACGTTGCCTAGAACTCGATAACCATTGGTGACTCGGTAGATATAGTGTCACTCGGTAGAAACTAACTTCTTCGTTAACCTCCTGAGCTCAATTATCACTGAGTCCTTCACTTGGTCATCACTGAGTGCTTCCTCACTCAATTAATACTGAGTGCATCTTTACTTGGTTAACACTAAGTGCATCTTCACTCAGTTAACACTAAGTGCTTCTTCACTTGGTTAACACTACATGCATCTTCACTTGGATAACACTAAGTGCTTCTTCACTCGGTTAGAACTGTGTCTTCGATGCTCGGTTTGAACTGTGTCTTTAGTGCTCAGTTTAAACTATGTCTTCAGTGCTCGGTTTGAACTGTGTTGCCATCACTCAATCTTAATTTTATTACTCGGTGCTCAGTTATAACTGTGAGATGAGTGTTGTCACTAATGGCAAATAACTTTATGCCAACAGAAGAGATCTCTTTGTACACAACTCTTGATATTCCTAAAGCCTATTGGTCTTTTTTTTTCCAATCAATGAGTTCTTTAGCATCAGTAGGTTTGGTAATTGTACCATCAACATAAAGACTATAACCTTTTTCCATTAATCTACTCCATGCAATCTCTTTTCGTGTAGAATAATTACGTAAAATTAGAAGTGGACATTTAAGTAAATGCATGATGTAGACAATGAAAAGAGCACAAAAGAGAGACACAAGAACATAGTACACACCCCCCCTTTTCACTCAATCACAAGACCCCCCCCCCCCCCCCCCCCCCCCCCCCCCTCACCCAAAAAAAAAAAAAGAGAGATGCTTTTGGAACTTTATATGTAGTGTGTGTACAATAGGCCACTTGTCAAAATGTACAAAGTAAACTTCTAATTTTTATTTTTACAGCTACCTTTTGAGGCCCAAGTCTATCACTAAGCACTATAGCTCAGATGTACAACAATTATGAAAAGTAATCAAAACATTACAATTTAGAAAAAGCCCTACTTCTGAAAGTGAGATTTTTGTCCACACATCCTTAGAATCTGACTATAGATCTAGAAAGTAGACAAAAGATAACACACTTTGAAAAAAAAATAGAACCTATTTTCATGTCCAGATGAGCCCACATGGAGTGTTTGAAGTTGCAAAATGTAGGATTGGATAGGTACATTTGCCAAAAAACACAATTTCTAACAAATCCTTGCACCAAATCTAGAAAAGAACACCACCACTAGAAAGTTTAGGAAATTCAACCTAATTTAAAAAAAATTGCACATGAATTGGAGTCTGGCTAACCAAGTTATGGTCTTGCAAATTTAGGCTGGCAAATCAAAAAGAAATCTAAAGAGGGGTCTGGAAGGAAAATTGCATGCTTAAATTTGATGGTCAAATGATCGTTGTAGTAGTTGTAAAATCTCTATTTTTGATAGTCAAATGACTATCAAATTTAACCTTGTGTCTAGCTAACATCAATGAAAAATAGCCTCCCTAGTGACATGTCACGGTTGTACGATATGAATGTACCGATGTGTCATATGGATGGAAGAGTTAGCAAAGATGATGTGGGCACCTATGTTTCAGTTGACATGTCTGAATACATGGATGAGGTGGCAGATTCTAGCTAAGATGGTGTTGACACATGTCTCTATTGGCAGAAGACACCTATTGGCAAACATGTGGCCACTGGGACTATACAGGGTGCTGGTAACCTTTTATAGTGGCTAGGGGTTTAAAAATGGTTGTCGTTGTTTAAAAAACTAGTCACCAAAATGTTTTCACCCATGTGTCAGAGTTCTATCAGAATACAAGCAGTGACACTATAATGGTTATGCGGGTCAGGAAGTGGGTTGTCGTCGGCAGCAAGGACTT
Source organism: Cupressus sempervirens (assembly GCA_028749045.1). Lineage (NCBI taxonomy): Eukaryota > Viridiplantae > Streptophyta > Pinopsida > Cupressales > Cupressaceae > Cupressus > Cupressus sempervirens. Next base: position 839,484,412 of record CM053785.1, on the reverse strand, counting down.
GTTAGAGTTTTGTTACATGTTGTTGGATTGATTGTGTAGTCACTAGAAAAGGGTGGTAATATCCCACATTTGTAACGTTGTTGAAGTTGAAGCTATTTAAAATCATAGTCGACAATATGATACCCAAACAAGACTATCGTAGGAGGTAAGGTGCCCGATGGTAGAATATGTAAGTCCACCTATAATGTTGTTAAATGCCATAAATATATACCGATGCTAGATTTAAATGTGGATAGACCATCATTGTTAGATTTTCAAGATGGCTTGAAAATCTAAATGGAATATTCTCTAGACTATTCAAGGTGCAGGGTCAGGGTGTGACTACCCAGTACCTGTACTCCAAAAAAATTTCTCTGCTACCCAAAGGGAATCTTTTTTTTGAAAAAAGTAGAATTCAAAAATATAGAGAAATAATCATATCTAAAAAATTAAATTGTAGATCAAATAATGACCATACCCATACTTGTAAATCGGGCCTTCAGGTGCCGATTTGTTAAAAAAAAATTGCCTCACAATCAACTTTGGCCTAAGATAGCCAAATTTATAGTCGATTTGCACTTGATCAACATTTTGAATGAAATGGCAAGGTCTATTTTGGCTCTAGATGCTCCAAATTTTTGTGATACTCTATATTCAGGCCAAGGTAATGAAGTAGCAATGGTTTGTAATGGCTATGTGAATAGAAAATCTCCAAGCTCTGATACCATGTAAGAATTTTCCTAAGGGAAAAATTCACCCAAGAACTAAGAACTAAAAAACAAGCACAACTATAGACAGGAAAGGAATATGATCAGAATAACAATGTATTCAATTCAATATGCATTAAAGTACACTAGGAGTGCCTATATATAAAGGCCTCTAAGATGCATGTAGAAAGCCTAAGAATTAGCATCATGATAAGTCATACAACCAGGCACATGTCCACCAGATATGGGTTATCCTCCATTAAGCACATAAGTAACTATGGTGATGACAGGATAAGCCTACAATGGTGTAGCATGCATATCTATTTTGTCTACATGACAACTTAGTGAATGATGCAAACTCTAGTGTTGTAGACACCATGCTAAATTAGAGTTGCATACTTTTGTGTTGTCTACATGACAACTCAAAAAGGTGCACAAACTCCTAAGTGTCTCACAAAATAAAATAATAAAATAATGCATTAACCTAAGTAAACTTAAGTAAGTGTAAATAGTAAATACATATTTACACAAACACCAACAATGTGGTTCATCCAATCCTTGGCCACATTTTCCAAATAATGAGTCCAACATAATTATCTAGTGATTCAATCTAATTATAATATGCAATTCCTTGCAACTTAATACTATTTTAAGAAGATACTAAATCATTACACATCATAAAATACTTGACGCTAAGCCATTTATACAAGGCTTATATCAATTGAAAAAATCATGCTAGAAGATGCTATCCAATAGAAAATATAAGTTACCATGATACTTTTTATAATAATTGATAGAACGTAATAGCTTTGGTAAGATAAATGATTGAATGAGAGATGGTTGAAGTCTCTCATTAAATCATTTATCTTGTAAGTTAACAAACATCACTAGATATATTGATTTATGCCATCACAATAATAGAGAGATTTCCTTTGTTTAATCCATTGTCATTGATCAGTAACATTGATATTTATAAATGTGCCATGCTAGATTTGAAACTGATTTAAATCACTATGTTAAACCAAGTGAATGGTCACAACCATTGACAATCAATACACATATGTATATCGTTGGGTCTAACATAGAGACACATCTATATATAGACATGTCTCCATATATATAGAGGCATATCTATTCATGGGCATGCCTCTTCACAAAATTATATATATGTAAACTTGATTGATGAGGAGAAATATCAAAATCAATTAATATTATCTCCAAACAATTTGTAGAAAAGAGTTATTAGAAATATATCAATAGTAATATTACATTAAAAATCTGAAATAATATAAGAAGAGACAATCCAAGCATATATATTTATATTAAATTAGGAATTTGATTAACCTTTACATGGTATCAAAGCCAAGGTAGATCATACTCGAGGCATTCAAATTTGTGTAAAATTTAAAAATCACACACACACACACACACACACAACATCAGATTTCTCCAAATGGCCAACGCTATTAGATTCAAATATAGACTTGATGGAGGAAGTAATTTTGTCTCTTGGAAATTCAGGATCATGATGGTACATAAAGAAAATAGAGTACACTCATTTGTAATTGAAAAACCTAAAGAACTACAAAGTGGTCAAGAAAAATATTATTGGAATGATGGCAATGAGAAAGATATGAAGATAATAGTGGATGTAGTCAGAGACCACTTGTACCTAATTTGATGAAATATGATACTACTTTAAAAATGTTTAAATCACTTGAGAGAACATATTAAATCAGTAATACTAGCAAAAACCTAGCATTAGAAAGATAGATGAATCACATAAACATGAAGAAGGTAGAATCCATTAATGCCTACTTTATGAGACTTTCAACTCTAAGAAATCAAAACTCTAGTCTTGGATACATAATTGAAAGTAAGGAGATAACCCTACTAGTACTATTTTGTTTACCTGGCACCTGGGAAACCTTTGTACAAGGGATTAGTGGCAGATCTAAATTTCCTAAGTTTGATCATCTTAGAGAAGATAGCTTTCAAGTGGAATCTAGACAAGCTAAGAAAGGGTTCAATCGTAAGAATATTGATGGAAACCTTCAAGTTCTTACTACCAAATTTCACAAGAAAGATAAGAAGAAACAATTTAAGAAGAGGAAGGTCATCAAGGAAAGAATAACTCTAAGAAGGATCACTCTCATATTCAATGCTTTAGATGTGACAAATTGGGATACTATGTTGAAAAATACCTTGAAAGATAAAAACAACAAACCACATATGCCAGAGTTGAAAAACAAAGGAAGAAGAAGACTTCAAGAAATATGTGTTATACTGAGCACTTCTAGATTAGGTATAAAATAAAGCCAACTCATAAGTGATTGATAGTGGTTCATCCATGCATATTACTAGGTTTAGGAGAGTATTAGACTCCATCATAGAGGAGACTAATGAAGAAGTAGCAAATGGAGATGATTCTACACATCAAGTTAGAGGAATTGGATCCTACACCATCAAACTAAAGACATGGATATTACTACAACTTACATGAGCACTATAGGTTCGAGCTATCAAGAGGAACCTAGTCTCTATATCAACACTAGAGGATGATGGGTATAGAGCAACCTTTATGGATGAAAGCTAGTCAAAGATAGGGTTGCCTAAATGAGTTGTACATAGAACACAATCTAGCCCTAGTCCATGAAGTTGCAGATGCCAATGAAGTTTGGCACAGAGGACTAGGACACCTAAATTTTAGAGTCTTATCATCTATGGGAAATCTTGTCACAAGTTTACCCAAGTTGAAATAGTATCATTGAGGTTCTTGTAATAGATGTGCCCTAGGTAAATATAGAAAGGGATATTTTCAAAATTGTACTAGGAAAACAAGTAATGTTTTAGAATCAGTACAAACAGATGTATTTGGACCCATGTCTATACCCTCTTTTGGAGGATTTCTGTACTATGTAATATTTGTAGATGACTACTCTAGAAAGAACTAGATCTACTTCCTAAAATTTAAAGAATCGAAAGAAATCATTAATAGGTTCAAAGAATTCAAATATATATCTGAAAACTCATTAGGAAATAAAGTCAAAACACTAAGAACTAACAATTGGGGGGAATACACCTCATTTCTAAAAAAAGATTTTCGTAAGAATGTTTGGATTGAGAGGGAGTTTATTGTACTCTATAATCCTCAACAAAATGGAATAATTGAGAGGAACAATAGGACAATTTTAGAAGCTACCAAAGCTATGATCCTTCATTAGAACTTAGATAACCATCTTTGGGAAGAACCCACTAGCAATGTAGTATATGTACAAAATAGATGTCCTCACTCATACCTTGAAGAAAATTCTCTTGATAAAGTCTTCATTAAAAAAAACTAGATATCAACCATTTTAGGATATTTGGATGCCTTATTTATATTCATGTTAAGTGCCTTGAATGGGTTTTTGCATGGATCTAGTTGTTTTCCCCCTATTCTACCTCTTTCTCTCTCTATTTCCAACCTATTTCTAACAAACTACTTTATGAAACTAAGGACTTTTTGCTCTAGGTCAAGGTCAACCTTGTCCCTGGCCTAGGTCAAGGATGACCTCAATCCTAAACTATGGCATGGTCAACCTCATCCCTAACCCCAGGTCTCAATTTCAATTTCTGGGAGTTTTAGGATCTCAGGCTTTGAAAAGTTTCTTTTCCTACTTCTGAGTCAGTTGTTTCAAGTTTCAAAATGGTAGACTCTTAAATTACATTTAATCTAGGTCTATTACTAGGGATTAAGGTTAAATGAGATTTAATGCTCCTATGCTGGCATTCTTTAGGAGTTTGTGGCCTAGATCACTATATAAGGAAGCCTTCTTCCCTCATTTTGATATCTGTAATCTATGCATGATTGATATACTTTCTATGATCCATAAATTCATGAGCACATACACTATATATGAGTGAGGCTATTATATAAAATCTATCAAGAATTCAAGCACTTAAGTGTTTAAGCATCCAATTCATCAAGGAGGTCCATTGTTAGCCATTAAAGGATTCAACCTCTATGGAGCCCTCTTGTTGAAAATTTCTATATCCATATTCATCCAAGCCTTTTTCTATGTAAAGATTCATTCAAGATTGGTGTTGAAGATCTAATTACATTGATTTGAGACATCCTATATACATTTCTACATTCATTTGGAGCATTTGTACTTGTGGATTCAAGGATTCGAATCCTTGACAAGGATTTCCACATAAGCAAGGTGAGTAGTTCCATTTACTTCATTTATGCATATATTATTTAAATTATATTTCAAGGTTAATTTTAGACTAGGATTTGACTAAGGAAAGCCCCCCATCCAACAAAGAAACCATTTTTCATGTAGATATAGGTGTGGAATAGTGATTTGGAGACAAGATTTAGATACCCTTTTCTTCGAACTTCTAACCTGCATGAATATAAATTTCATTGGATTAGTGCAAGTCAAGGTCAAATTTTTGGGGTATAGTTGTGCCCCAAGGTAAGATTGTGCCCTGCTAATAGGGTTAAGCTTGACCTCCCTCAAAAAAGAAAATATTTATGGGTTTTCTCCTTCTTAACATTTCCAGTCCAGTATAGGTTGTAAAATTCCTTGAAACTGTATACAAACAATAGAAATCAACATTTTCTAGATTCAAGGTTAGTATTTTTATTTTATCTATTTTAGGATTTAAGAACATACTCCCCTAAAAATAGAAATAAGACCCATAGAACCTATTTTCACCCTTTTTCTCCATCACTTGATCCATTTCTACATTGAACACTCTCTTATGCTTAATCAATTGAGATCATTCCTTTTTGAAATTAGGGTTGAGAAGAGGTTTCCATTTTCTTTCTATTTATTTTGGTGAACCCAACACACTTACCATCTTTTCTTTTGTGGAATTAGATGTACTATTATATTTTATGGTGTTAGATTTCCTTTCATATTATTTATAATTTCTGTAATCAAGTCAAATAGTTATTAACTAAATGATTACAAAGTGAACTCTACCACAAGTTCTCCTAAAATATAATAAAATTCTAAATATTTATTTATTAACTTCCCTCTTGCATTAATCATTATAAAATTATTTATATGGAACTAAGAATTTAACTAGACTTAAAAAAATCACTAATATTAACATTCACTTTATAACTAAATGGGTAGTATTAATTTAATTTTTGAAATTAATTAATAATACTTCAAAAAAAAAAAAAAAAAAAAAACTGAAAATTAAATTATATTTTATAAAATTATATTATATTATATAAAATTAAAATAAACATGTAATTAGTACTTTTGCATGTCTGATATCTCAAATCATGCAAGCATACTAAGTTTTTCTATTTTTAGAATGTTTGTTTTCACATGCATATAACCATACCATACTTATCTTTCTATTTTTAGCATATTTGTTTTCACATGCATGTAACCTTACTATACTTAGCTTTCTATTTTTAGTGTATTTATTTTCGTATAGATGTAACCATACTATATTTCTTATTTTTAGCATATTTACTTTCACATGCATGTAACCATACTATACTTAATTTTCTATTTTTAGTATATTTATTTTCACATGCATGTAACCATACTATACTTAGCTTTCTATTTTTAGCATATTTGCTTTCACATGCATGCACAAGTGCAGTTACAACATACTTTCCTCTCAATTAATCTTTTTCTTTTCCAATAAATTTTGCAATTAAATTATTTTAGATATAAGAATAATATTGTTCTATATTTAGAAAATTCATGATAATCTCATGGTTTTTAATGACAAATTAAAGTTGAAACCCAACTATTCAATTTCTTATTTTCTTCCATTTTTCTATAATTGAATTTTCCCTATATTAAAAAGGGGTTTAAAGAATATAGTCATAATAATTTTCTACAATTTTTCTATAATTTTTCTTAGTCAAGTTTTCTTGATTAAAAAGTTTTCCTTTTCAAAATCTATAACATAATTTCGTATTCAAAAATTGCTACTATAAATTACTAAGCAATATGAAAACATTTAGGAAGACACGAAGTAGACATACCTTTCAATAAAATTCTACATTGGGTTTTCAAACCCTACCTCAAAACCATAGCTAAAATATAAGACAATCTGTAAATGCATGCAAATCTTGACCTCCTAAAACTTTCAACAATTCTATTGATCCAATTCCAAATTTTGCTCTCCAAAACTTGTGTGTGTAGAAATGAGCTCGAATCTCTTAATAAAGAGTTTAACTCTACCTAGGGTTTCTAATTTTTTTTAATATGCAAAGGCCTCTCCTTAAAATAAAATTTTATTATTTAATCCTTTCATGCACACCTAAAGAACTTTTTAATTAAAATATTCTTTTATATTTTCTTTTCGTCTAGTTTATTAATTAATTTAGGCACTAATTAAAGCATAGTTTATTATTTAAATTAATAATAATAATAATCAAAGCTCATTATTTAAATGCAAATCTAATTTAATTATTATTAAATAAATAATTATAATAAAGCAATATTAAATCTTTAATATTTTAATTCTTTTTTGTTCAACTTCTCAAATTAGACTTTTAAATTAAATCTTTCAAGCTAAAGTACATATTTAATTAATTTATAATTAATTAAATATCATCATATTCTAAGTTCTTTTTAACTAGTTTTCTAAATTTAGAATTCTAAATTAAGACTTTTAAATTAAAGCACATATTTAATTAGTTTTTTTATTAATTAAATATTCTCAAACTTTAATATTTTCGTTTAATAATCAAATAATATGTAATAATTCTCAATATTATATGATTAACTAAAATATTATAATTAAATCATTTACCAAATAAATCACATAGTGAAATCCACATAAAACCAAGTCAAAGCTCAAAATCAAACAACACAGACCAAAATAAACACTCAGGTTTAAAAAGGGTGGAAAGTCAAATACATGTCCTCCTTCTCAAGACAAGTAATTAGGTTATGGTTTGGATTGGACCTAAACATTAACTCCCCATTCTTAACATTGAATTATTGTGATAGGGCATGCTTATCCTGACAATTCAAGGTAGTTGATGTCCAGTACTTGTAATCCTGCATAAAATTTGAATACGTACATATGCATATATATCTAAACTAAATAGGCAATGGTAGGGAGTAGTACACCGTGTAGATCCTGACTTGTAGGTGACTATGACTTCCTCCCTTAACCACATCAAACATGAAAAATAGAAATATAAAATAGACACATACACCATACACATGCAAGTATGAGGTAAGTACCATAATAATTATAAGTCAAACATCAAATGCTCAGATAAACTAATGCATTGTTATGAATATGAAGTAATCATTATTAAATAATCATCTGACATTGATATGAATTAAATCACATTTATTAACTACGAATCATTAAAGCATCATTAATGCACTAGAGTAATCATAATCATCAATCAATATGTGAAATATAATTAACTAAGTAATTTTTTATTGATATACGTGCAATCCAAGTCATGAAATATTTTCATAATTATAAATCCAATACCCTTGAAACTAACACATGCATGAAATATGCATAAACATAGTTTGGTAAATATAATGGAAAAGTAAACTATGGGTGGGCACTACAAGCCTAGATAAGCATGGGTTGATTGCATGAAAGGAAGGGATAGTTTTGGGTGAGAAAACTTCCAGACAACAATTACAAAATTGTGAAAGATTTGGAAAATGGTAGAAGGTTGTAGAAGAGAAGAACAATTGAAAAACATTTTTCCTTTAATTTTAATATCAAAACATTAATTTTACCTCTAGTAAAATTGCCTTTGGCCAATCAAAAATTGGGAATGCTCCATTGAAAATTAATTTAAAAATAAAATGATTTTAAACCTTTAGAAATTCACTAGTTTACATTGTAAAAATTGAATGTGACCATCACTGGGAATATTAGTCCCTTGTCTATCTTCGCTGCTTATAGATATGCATAAACTAAAAAGAAATCTCAATTTAAAAAAAGTGAAAAAAAGAAATTTATTAAAGAAGATCATGGAACCTCATTTGTAAAAATTAAAAATACTATACAATGAAATCTTTACACAAAATAATGGTTTGTGCATGTAAGAAAAATAGTATATGCATAGTAATGGGCTTGAAAAAAATTAAATAATTAAAATTAGATTTCAAGTTTATTGTATAATGATACTTGAAAAATAATATTATGTAGATTTTCTAACTATTATACTTTTTAATAATTACAATAGTTTTTAATTAAAAATTAACAAATAGTAATGCAGATTCATATTGATAATATTAAAACTTTAAGTGTAAAAATCTAATTATAATTTTAAAAGGTATTATATGTTGTAACCATAAGTAATATTTAATTAAATAAACTTTAATTTATAAATCAATTACACAATTATAATTATTTATTTTACTATACCTATAATAATATAGTTTTTATTTTAGGCAAGAGCCTGTAATGCATTGGTAAATTGTGAGTCTCTCATCGGGGAGGTCTTAGTTTCAAAACTACTCGAGATTAACGCATAATAATAATTAATCTAAAAATAATAATAAAAATGAACGATAAATAATCTAGGCTTCAATCAATTACCTATCAAAAAATAAATTAATTATTTTTAATTATCATTATTGAAATATTTATAATTAATTTTAATATATATTTTAACATTATTTCATAAATAAAGTAATGTATAAGTGACTAAAATGTATAAATAAAATAATGTGATTCTCATAATAATAAAATAATATATATTTATAATTTTTGTTTTTGTTTTCGATATGCAAGAGACCAAGGCCATATATTAAATATATAAAAGAGTACAATCCAACTTGTGAGGCACCGAAATGATGGAATTGGGTTACAGTCCCTCATTTTAGCCCAAATTTTAAAAATATATCCTTTAGTCCACATACTATGGTTATAATTTTTTATCTTCTCCAAAAAGATCCACTCTTGTGTCTTAAATTACCTAAAACATCATAGAAACACTAACCAAAACAAAAAACTCTATATCTCTTTATTAGGGGTTAGAACACTTAAATAAAGATAATTTAAAAAAGATAAAAACAAGAAACTGCAAAAGCCTGACAACTAGAGATTGTGAAGCATAAACCTATAAAGTCTTAAAGGAGCATTTAAATAGAAAATCAAGAAATAACATAGAATAAATATTAAAATACCCATAACTAATTAATGGCATCAAAAAATACCTTTTTAAAATACTTCTACATACCAATTAGATTGATACATCTAAAATTCCAATCTAAGAAAGAGAGTAATAAAGGAAATAAGATTAAAAGAGGGGATACTTTTAGCACTTGTAATAAAAAGCCTTCCTTATGTTTTCAAATATCTAACTTCATTAAGATTAAGAGCCTGTAAATGTAATCATGATTTAGTAAGGGGGAGAATGTAAAAACTAATGATATCTCTATTTTCCTACTTAAACACAACTTGTATTTACCAACTTTTTCGAGCTCTGTAACCAATAATTAATTAAGGAAGATGAAGAAATAATTAAACATTTGATGCAAGAAAGGCAGTAATCCCCATATTAGTTAAATCATTTGCTTTCTTATTACCTTCCCAATAGATATGAATGAAAATGATTTTGTCAAAATATTTGCAAGTTCTATATCTATAGCTAATTTTGCATCTATTTACCAGTTAGGAAGGTAACCTACTCTAAGCACATTAATTATGATGGCAAAATCCCTCTCAATTTCCAAAAATGTTAATATTTAAGCATTTACACAAATAAAGGTCATGTGCTAGAGAAAAAATATCTACCCAATTGTTAGTAGCATCACTTATGTATTTGGACAATTTAGCTACTTCAATTCCTTGATTATAGTGAATGCATAACTCTATACTTGCTTGACTCAAATTCCTCTAGAGACTCCATCAAAATTGAGCTTGAACTAGACATCCTATCTTTAATTTACCTTGAGTCCCTCCATCTCATAGAAAAGGAGGAATTTTTAGATGAGTCCATCTACCTCTCATCCTTTCATCCTAATGAGTCACCTTAGAGTGTTTGGGGAGAGAATTAAACAATTTTCTATTAGTTATTTCAATGATAGAAACTTTAATCTTTTTCTTTAATTGATCAATATACATTTTCTTATCTTAGAAGATTCTATGATTCCTCTCATTCCATAGTTCCCATAGAATTATGGAAGGAGACAATAGCCAAAGGTTATCATATAGACTATTTGTTCTTAGTAGAGGCCAAGAAGTAAACATACTCTTAATCAGATTTAGAAAAGGCAACATAACTCCTAGTTGTGAGCATAGCCAATAACAACATGATCTTGAGTAAAAAAAGTTATTATCAGATTCACATAGTGGGCATCTACTAGGCCCCTGAATCCCAAACTTTATAGGCCTTTTTTCTTTAAGGGCCCTTTGATGAAGGATAATCCATGAGAAAAATCTTTCCTTGGAAAGGCAAAACTTATTCCAACATAGACAGAGATGGAAAGGGGAGAAAGAAAATCCTTGAAGATATTCAAAATACAAATAGCCCATTTTGACTTATTCTCTCCATTTCTACTCCCATCTCAATTGAATTTATCATCCACTCCCTTGAAAGAGATCACTTTGAACTAATGTAGCATAGGATTGGATCTCTAAGATGGACAAATACTTTGAGAATTAAGGTACTTCATATAATGAGAAGGTTGAGATAGTGGTAACCAAGTTGAAGGGGCATGCTTCTCTCTGGTGATATCATTTGTAAATTGAAAGAAAGAGAAGAAGAAAAAATCAAGACTTGGGGGAAGATTATTGAAAAGATAAAGAAGAGGTCCTTCCTTGTAGATTAGCTCAAGTTAATCTATTGAGAAGAATGTTGTGATGCCTCACCCTGACCCATCATCGTACAATTGATACATTCTTATTTTGATACTTCATTGCTCGATATGTCGAGACATTGTCAAATAGACTAGACATTATTATGTTATTTCATGCCATGTGATGTTTTACTTTGAGATGTTTAATCATGTTATTTAATGTTTTATGAACATGCATACTGATGATGTAGTATAGTAAGTGAATGCAAAATTAGGAATATGACTAACACTTTGAATATGCAATTTATTTTAATGCTTAAATGTATGAGAAAAAATGAGATAGATAATTATTTATATGAAAGATTGATGTTTTGATTAATGTGTTTATCTAGATAGGTTTTGAATATATGCATGTGATTTTTCTTGAGCTACTAATGTGTGAAATGAGTGTGTATGATTATTAACCAGTAAATCTAGTGGAGAATCGATACTAGACCCTATGTGCCATTTGTGAAAACCATGATCAAGTCTCATGAAGGATACAGACCTTGTTATTTCATATTTCTTTTGTATTGTAAATTGAATGTGTGTATTCTATAATCATTAAGTGTTGATATTTTGTAATGGTGATTTTATAGTGTCACTTGACACTTGTGATTCATATATGCATTTTAGCATGATAATTAGGGTTAGCCGAGTAAGCTAAAAATCTAAGTTGGACTAGGTTAGTAACCTAGTATTAATTAGTTAGTAATCAAGATTAATTACGCTAATCAAGGTTTAGTGATAAGTTTGCATTTCTAGGGTTTCTAGAAGGTCCAAATTTTTTAAGTCATTTAATAGGTCCCTAAATAGTCCTAGAGGACAAAAACTATGAAAACTAAGTGCCTAGGGGGTGTATGTATAGGTTGGGGCCATTTTCTACCCCTTTAGCTCCTTTTGTTGACTTTTTTGACCACCCAAATATCTCATGTTTGCTTTAGTGCGAAAATTGGATTTTCACCATTAGTTTGATAAGTTAAAATCCACCATGAAGTTTCCTTACTAACATGATTGAGTTAGAAGACTCTAGAAGCCCTTAGTCAAGAGGGCAGTTATTGTATTTTATAAGTGGTTGAGTTAGGCACCTATTTAGTGGAAAATTTGAGGGTGGAAGATTGTTCACCCGATCTCTTGATTTAGAGAAAAAGTCAAGATTGAAGGAAGAAGGAAGGATAACTTTTCTCAGATTCTAGTTTGCCATAACCATTTGTGAAGGTAAGAATCCTTCAAGTTCATGTCCTCATGTTGTGTTTCATTTCTTAAGTAGGTTTTTGCATATGTGAGTTTGTGTGTTTGATGAACATGTTTGGGATGGGATTGTAATGAGTTTTCTTTAAATATTTCCCTTCAATTTTTATATTTGAGTTTTGAGAGAGATTGTAAGTGATGTGTTGGCATTATTCACCCTTAGATAGGGTAGGAGTGTCCATGTACAGGAGGAGGGCTTCAATTGGACTTTGACAGTGTAGAGTCTCTCCTCAAGATGAGGAGAGGGAGAGAATAGGATGTTATGGGCCCCTACTCATTAGTACAAACCATGTTTGTTTTTTGAAAAATTAAAAAGTGAAAGAATGGAAGTTCTTATGATTATAGCCTTGAAAGGCATCTATTATGGTGTTGTGACCAATGTCTCCTATCTAGAAAAATCCTCCTACTCCCTAGTCTGGTTTGATAATGAACCTATTGTACAAGCTTGGGATGAGAGTAAATAGGTTGAATGTATTTTCATGTTAAATATATTTGTCTCCTAGTCAGTTTTGTTATCTCCATGGTTATCTTGATAAAATAGCAGATTTCATAGTGTCTACCTTGTTATGGAGCCAAGTAGGATCTTAGAGTTGTTGTTTTCAATTAAAATGTGTTGGAAAATTTCTCTTTGGGATAATGATCCTATTGTAAAAAGTTATTGTTAAATTTATTTTTGAAATGATTATGATCTTGGGTTTTCTTCCTTGATTCTTTCCCAAGGGAGTCCTTGAATCAAATGATTGAATAAAAAAATGGAGTATTTTCTGTTCATATCATATTCTGTGTGATTAAATTTATATGCATATGTTTATCCATAAATGGATGCAATTATGTTTTACCTTTCTTATGGCATTCCTATGATTCAAATTTGTATTCATATGTTTAAATGGTAATTAGTCAAAATGATGATATATATAAAGCCATGTAATTTGATTTTGAACTATGTTAAGAAAATTCAAAGTTATGATTAGTACTTCAGTTTGGATTTTTGTAATTATTAGGAAGTAAAATATTCCTATTCAAATACTTAAGCATTACATCAAATTTTATGCTATAAATTAACTTAGAAAAAAAAATGTCTCCTTTGGTTAACTAAATAAATTTGTAAATCTACACTTAGAAAAATAAAGAAACTTCAAAAAAGAAAAACTATCTCCTTAGAGCAAAAAGCTCTCTGCCTTTTGTATGGGAAAATTTAAATCCCATTTAAAATAGGGCATATTCCCTTTAGATCTTTTTATTACCCTTTGTTATTATATAATTAATATTAAAAATTAATTAAACAACAAAATATGGTAATATGTATCGAAAAGACTATCCTAGCCTAAGTCTCACCCTTAAATCTTTAAACAATAACTATTCCTATCCTATCCCTTATCAATATTACATAAGCTACCCACTTACCTTTATTTCCCCCTTACCCCATGCATTGAATTTCTTATGGTCTACTATCATGTGATTGGAATATGGACTCAAAATTAAATAAAGGTTGTTTGGCATAAAGCCTTTAAACCTAGTCACCTACCCATGTTAGCTTTGATTGGTTGTGGGAGGCTTAGTTTGACTTCCTTCCAACTTTCCCCTCCTTCCATGCTTGGCATACATCCTCTTCGGGGAACAAGGTCTGTAGCATGGGGAAGTGCCCAAGCCCACTTGTGCCACATGGTTTGATTGGGAGGTGTGGAAAAGGGTTAGGTGGTGTTTGGGCACCATGGATTAAGGTATGGTTAGGCACTAGGGGGTGTGGGGTAGATAGGTAAGGGTTAGGTTAGTTAGAGATAAAGGGCTTAGTTATTATTAAAGTTAGTTGTTAAGTGTTAGAAATTAGTTAGTTTGTTATTTTGTTTTTATATTTTAGTAAAAGTAAGTAAGTTAGTTCTATTAATTTAATTATTAAGGGTAGGGATATGATTTTAATTAGATAATGTTAAATTTTAGTATTAGAATATGTTAGATGTTAGATGTGTAGTTAGTTTTTTATTTTATTTTTTTATTAAGTGATTTAATTAGTATGTTTTAATGTTAGATATGTTATTTTAGAATAGGATTGTAGAAGTGAATATTATTAGTTTAGTTTTAAATTGTGTTTTAGTAGTTAATTAGTTTGTAGTTATAGCATATTGTTGTTTAAATGTATGTAATATTTTAAAAGTGAATAATTTTATTTTTTTAAAATTCATTTAAAATTTAATTAAAACATATCTTATTTTTATTATGTAAGATGTAATTAATATTAGTAATGTTTAAAAAGTGATTGACAACATTAATTTTATTAATAAGATATTATTGTGAAAACTAAGATGAATTTAAGGGATGAGTTAGTTAGTAAAGATAGTTAATGGAGATGTTATACTAGGGCCTAATATAATACAACATATGTCAAAATTGATTAAATAATGAATGTATAAAATGTAATGATTTCATCCTACACGTTTGGATATAAATTGAAGTATAGTCTTAAGGTATTATTAGGGAAACCTATATCTGCATTTCAACCTTCCATAGTTTAACTTGTTAAAGAAAATTATAAGATCATGTCAAAAACTAATGTGACTTAGGTATGTCTTTAGTCAACTAGTATTAACATAGTAGATTTAATTTTTAAAAAAATTGTTTGTGTTTTTGCCCCATATGTTGGGCATGAAAAATGCAACAATTGGGACAAAATGACATGAGTGTGAAGAAATATACTAAAATGCTCACAAGTTGGATATAAAATATGGATATATAGATCATGAAGTTGAGAAAGTGGCTAGATATGTAAATAGTTTGAGGACATCAATTCAAGATGAGACCAACAATGTTAAGATGAATAATGTGAAAGAATCATATTAAAGGATGAAGAAAAATTGGTGAAGAAACACGATAAAATATAGAGATGAAGAGGTGGAAGATTTCCAAGGAAAAAGATAGAACATATGGAGAAGGTAGTAGATCTGAAAATTCTATGCACGATAAAATAAAATAAAAAGAATGGAAAGGAGAACCTACTAGAAGATGAGGTAACAATGCTAGAGGTGGCTATACTGGTTCCTCTAAAAATAATAATAATGGAAAGAGAGATTCCAAATCTTGGTTTAAGGGAATTTATTTTAAGTGTGGAGAAGAAGTGCATATAGCTTTTAAGTGTCCTAATTCTGAAAAGAATATTGGAGGTAGTAGATGAAACACTTTGGGCTAATAAACCTAAAAATGGTGAGAACCTATTATTGAGAATAATCTTGTGGAACAAGGAAGATGCTAGAGAACCTATTTTGAGAATAAGTTTATTTAAAACCAGATACAAGATCGCTAAAAAATGCTTCAAAGTAAGCATTGATAGAGGAAGTTGTTGGTCTAACTTTTTGTTTGATAGAAGTCTTTTGTCTGATTGTAGAAAAGTCAAATTTTTCATTCTAGTGGATAATAGGGTTTCTAGATAATTCATCCATTTGCTAGCCTTTGAGAAACTTTTGTGAAAACCCTACGTTACTTTCTATTCGTGAATTGTTAGGCATGAAATATTTAAATTTTCAAATAAGGTGAATATTCTATTGTCTTTTTATCTTCTATTCCCCCGAGATACCTTTCCTCTTATATTCCAACCGTTCGATCTAAGTAGATCCACCATTGTCATTACCTCGCTATGCAAACATGGGCACTTTTTATGTATGGCAAGGTAGCGAGTGCTAAAAAGTTTATAAAACGAGACCGCAAAATGAAGATACGATGATCGAAGCTTTGTTTTCTGGCTGATTTATTAAGTCAAGTACACATTGCAATTACCATCAAAATAGGAAAGGGGACCTAGAAGAAGCAGTCTGAAGTCGGCACCGAAATGATGATTTTTTCGATGTTTTGCTACCTCGCTATCGAAAAAAATTGACATCTCGCTGTTAGCGCAGTAGCAAGGCCCCGTGAAATTGAAGAGTCAGTAACATGTAAATTCATCAGTACCATGACTAATCCAGGTGGTATGATAAATAATAACTGTTGTTGTCAGAAGTAGTTAATAGCAGCAATAATAATTTGATGGAGCCTTGCATTTCACGGTGCCAAAATTTATTAAATTTGTTGGAGCTTGCTACCTTGCTATCGAAAAAATTTGACATCTTGCCATAAGCGAAGTAGCGAGGCCTCGTGAAATCAAGAGCCGATGGGACCTTTAATAATGTGGGATAATGACTAGGACTAAAGTAAGATCTTAAAGGGTGCTAACTGTGTAGAATTCCATACTTCATCAATGCCCTTCTGATCAAATGTGCAAGAGATTCTGAGCATCAGATTAGAATAGAATCAATAGTCCTCGCTATCTTGTGTTGAAAAGTTGCATGTTATTTAAGCTATGCGACATAGTGAGTATAAGTCAAAAAACTGCATGCAGTTTCCCCACCTTTGATTAGGTCTCTGATCAACGGTTGTCATCTTCTCGCTATGAAGAGTTGCTAGGGAGATACATATAGTGACATAGCGAATAAGGGCCCACCGCCATCTTTCTGAGCAAGCCCAGTAACATATCATCTGCCAAATTTAGATCAGATCAATGGTTGTCACTGCATTGCTATGGCAAGGTGCACGTTCTTTATGCATAACGAAGTAGCGACCTGCTGACATGTGTCCTTAGTTGCTAGTGGGTCCAGACATAAGTGCCATCAAGGAAAGAGTTATGTATGTGGTAAATTTTCACTAGATAAATTGACCAACATGTCAAGTGCAATGCCTAGTTGTTTTCTCTGTATCACATGATCGTAGGATTTTTGAAGATCAACGGTGCAGCTTTAAACACAGAATGTGGTGCCACTCTCTGTATTAATTACACATGAAAGCATCACATGTGAAAAAATAGAGTATAACACAGAAGATTAAATTAGTTTCATCTTACGTGAGAAAAGATTCTGAGCCATTCCTGTGCAGAAGCAATTACTGAAGCAAAGCGTGCTAAAGTCCGGTAGAATTTGTGAAATTGTCTGTTCACGAAAAGTTTGCAAAAATATAGAGGAAAACAAAGACAGAATTCAAGTAAGTAGTACTACCACAATCTTTGTAGGCTTTTCAGTTCTGTAAAAAATAATCCAAGATGCCTCTGAAGAAGGGATTTTTAGGTCAAATAAACTATTTGGATAGAAATGTGCATGATGACTTGCTTGAATTGCTCCCTGAGTCTACTGTAGAGATAGTGAAAGTTAAAAGGTTAACCTCATTGAACCCTAGGCTAAGGGTAGCTGATGGATTGTATGATAAGGGATATTGGGTCTAGGATGCTCAAACTTCTCAAACTTGTTTGAGTTTGTTCAAACAATGGTTTGCAGAAAGGAAATTATATGCCCCACATGCCAATATATGGAATTTTGATCTGGGAAAGCTAGTTGTTCCTACTATGTTTATGGATTATGACCTTCTTGAGGCTATGGCGAGGAGTTATGATCAAGCCACTAGGGTAGTGAGAAGAATGGATGGTGAAGTTTTAATTACCATCAATCCAAAAGAGATTAGGGAAGTTTTCAGTTTGGGACCTCTCACTAGGTATCATGTGCCCATTGATTTGATAGAATTAGAAAAAGAATATATGTCAAAAAGGGATGTAGTCAGACAAGGTGCACTGAAGGCCCACATAGGTAGAATTGGAAACCTAGCAGCAATAACATCATCTTCTAAAGAACCTTTCAAGAAATCATGCTTTAATGCCAAGGTAGTAGAGATATACAGGACCTTGTGCAGAGTCTTTGGAGAGGGTGAAGAAGATTTTATTCCTATGAGCTTCATGTATATGATCACCCAAATCTCCTCTTTTGGTCTAGAAATAATTTTTTATTTTGCATCTTGCCTGGCTAATAAGATTCATAGTGGATTGGTGGGGATTGCAAAGGGCAAGGTGGAGAAGGTTTGGGGTCAGTACTCCCTATTGATGCATATGTTTCTATTTAAAGGGGTTACATATTTTGGTAAAGAAATGGTTTTAAATAGGGAACAAGAGGGGGAAGCAATACCAGTTCAATTATGGAGTGTAGACATGATTGGGGAAGTAGAAAATGCTATTTTTGTTAGATTTGATAGGCACTTTGCTTCTAAACTAAGGTGCCTCATATTGAGTGACAATCCCAGAATTCCTAAGGCACTAATGCACCTTGTTAGGCCTATGGATAGACCCCATAGTCTAAAAGTTTCACATAATTGGGGGAATATCATCCCATATCTGGTCTCAACTATCATTAGAGTTTATGGATTCAAAGGGACACCCCATGTACTACCCTATCAGGTGCCTTTAAAGGTAGGAGTAGCTGAATTTTTATGGCAGTTGGGAGGAGTGGAGGAGACCTTTTTGCACAAAAGGGGAACAGGATCAATTTTTCCTACTTGCACTATAGCTCACCAGTTTGTAATACCTAAATAGGGGTGGATCTTCCTCTACAAATTTTTGGATCAATATAAGATGGCAGTATCTCACTCTCATTTTTGTGATGCAGAAGATTTCTTTAATTCCGCTCTTAGACATAGGATCAAGCTTCATCCAATTTAGCATGAATTCTATTTCCCTGAAGATGTAATAAGGAATGAATATTCACTCCAGGAGCAAAAAAAAAGAAAGAGAAATGGAGAGTCTATTCAAAAGTTTTGGAGTGCAAAAGAGGACAGGATATACCATCATTCGAGATCAGATGCCCACGGTAAACAAAGGAAAGCAGATAATTGAATCTACTAGTATTATTTTCTAAGAAATACCCCCTGAACCCTCTCCCAAAAGAAGAAAAATAATTAGGGAAGAGGAATCACATGATGAAGGTTACTCACCTTCCCAAACTCCAATGAGAATTGAGGAGGAGCAGCTCACCAATGAGCAAATTGAACAAATGGGATCACAAGGAAGAGTTTTTGTTACTCAAGAAAAAATTGATAAAGGGAACCCCCAGGAGCCTCCTATGCTAAGTTTCAAATTAACTATAGCAGATTTCAGGGGAAGGGAATTAGACCCTATTTTAGAACAAGCCAGTTAGCAATTTTTGTATAATAACAGTTTTGTAAAATCTAGGGCTTTCCATCAATTCGAGTGGAGCCCTCAATTCGAGTGGAGGGCAAACATGCACATTTTTGAGAAAAGATGTAGGAATATGAAAACAGAGCATCCAAAAATGGATGAAGCCTCTATTTAGAATCAAATAAAGGAACAAATGATACAAGAGTTCCATAATATAACCCTTGAAGAGGGTAGACAGATGGTGAAAGATGCAAATATTTTATTATTGCCCAATTGGGATATTGATGATGCCTTAATTTTAAATTCTATGTCAAATAATTTAGGATTATAGGATCCAGATAAAGAGGAATTCTTGGGAAAAACATTCAATAATGACCAAGCTGCTCCTTTTATGTGGTCATTAAGAAGAGGATCTAGGACTACTCCATCACAGCCTGATGATTCAGGACTAACAAGGAGTATCATTGTGAGGAGGGTCATTGCTACTTCACATGTACAAGCAGCCCACATGAATGTGGACTATTCTAAATTTCCCTTGGCCACTGCAGAAAAAGAAGAAAAGGAAATGACTGACCTACAGAGCAAGTATGAAACAGTAGTGGATGCCTATAATAAAGAAGTAAAAAAGAGAATTGAGCTTGAGAACAAGCTATTTGGAAAAACTACTAGGCCAAAAATAACATACCCTCACCCCCCAGTTGAACCTTTTAAATCCACCCCTCTCATAGAAATAGCAAATACACCCCAAAGGCCACAATACTACACTGCTGAGGACTTTGAAGAAGAAAAAGGCAAACTGTGGGCTTTACATGTAGAATTGGAATCCAGATATGAAGATAAATTGAGAAAAGCTCTCACATATTTGGGAGACAAGATTGAATGGCCTCTAATTTATGATCAATTGGCCAGGGTGATCAGTATCTAGGAGGATTTGAAATCTAATGATGAGGCTCTAATGCCTATTTTGAATAAATGGGTGACAAGGGAGAAAGAAATAACACTTTTGTGTTTCTGTGTCATTGATAATTCTTTTGATCAAATTGAAAAGACATTTGATATTGTTTCTGATCTCACTAATTTTAATAATAAAAGGGTCCATTTACAAAAGGTAGTAGTAGGCTACTTTGAAAAGTACAAAGGCCAGAAATTCAATTTGTTTCCTCATGCCTTAGATAAAGAGAATAATTTGAAAAGCAAAGATGAATGGGCAAAGAAACTTGATGATTTATTCTGTTTAAGAATGAATCAAGTCATTAATGAATCAGGGCATCCATGGTGGGCTGCCACAATAGAAGAAATGGTGAAGGCCCAAATATTCTTTGATTCTTTAAAGTAAGAATTTGTTACCATTAACAAGGATGCTGAATATGTGCTAAAAAGATAGAGGGATATTTTACAGTTCAATTGGCCAGATGATACATTATTTGACAAATGGATGGTAGTTATGGCTCCCGTTGAGTAGTTTGATGAAGATGAAGATGATAGTGATGAAATGCAAGGTGAGGAGATCCAAATCACTGACCCTATCACTAGTGAAACCCAACCGAAAGAAGAAGACAAGGATAATCTGTTACCTTCAGTTACAGACCCGAGACCACAGGATGTCGATACGACTAAAGAAAGGGAAAAGGTAGAAGTTATTTTCCCCATACAGGATAAAGATGGTGAAAGACCACAGGTGGAGGTTGACATGCCATTATCAGAAAAAACTTCATCGTTGGTTAATTTGGCTATTGCATACAAGGAAGGATCAGAATAGCAACCAACTTAGCAACACAGGAGCGTGTAACAAAAGGGCCCACAAAAGGAATGTTTGATGTAAAACTTTTGCTATTATTCACATTTTTGTCATCTTTTTACAAGTATATGTAAGTTTCTTTTAAAGGAAACGTGGCATTTATCTTTAGCCTAAAGCTTGTTGCTTCTCACACTATTTAAGTGAGATCCCAAGGCTAAAGAATGGTCCGAATTCTATTTTTCTAAGTAATATGCCTAGTCTATTTTTGGTCCAAATTTTGAAAGCAATTTTATGATCTATTTTCTCTGTCAATTCCCTAAGAATACATGAATATAGAATGAGCAGTGTTTCTTTCTGAAGGTCATTCTAAGTCTATTGTAAATGATATACCATTTTCAAAGAAAATGAATACAAATTGTGAACTGTCCCCATATCAGTTCTTTCTAAATCTTGTCTCCTTTCAATTACTTGGTTGTCTTGATATTGTATAAGTAAAGGCTTGTGCAATTGAATGCAATCTAGTTAGGTTGTATATCTATTTATCACTTCTGTTAATTCAATGGATTAAATAAAAGCTTTGATGAATGTGATAAGGTTTCTTTAGTAGTGGGAAGGATTTTGAATGATGAATTTTGATAAGAATTGTAGATAGAATTTGTTGTAAAGCAACAAACTAGATCTGAGAACTTGCTATAGACTCTGAATCCCAATGGATTAGGCACTGATCAAAATTGATTTAGCTAAAGGAGAAATAGATCATAAGTGATTATCAAAATGCAGCATCAAATCAAATTTTACTTTTATTTCCTATAGATCTTCAAATTTGGCCAACACTTGTTTGCATGGAATGTTTTAGCTTCAGTTAGCCACTATTGTTAAGAACATCTGCATATCTATAGAAGAATTCTTGGCCATATCTATTTTATGGGATGTGTTTACCAAGTTAGTAAGAATTATGTATATGTCTGAGGATTTTGAAATGAGAATTAGAATGAAACTAATAATAATCCTCATACAGTTGTTCCAGTTTTGAATCATCCCTGGGTATACCCACCCTGGTTTTGTAGAGCCAAAAGAGTAGAAAACTATCTGTGGTTTTGTTGAAGTTGGGTCCAAATACTTTGCATATGCAATTGTTAATAAGAATTGGCTTGTCTTTAGATTGTGTATGTACTATCATTCTGGTATTAAGCCTTTTGTCGCTTAGTAGTTTTAGTGCATTTTAAAACACCAACAAAATGGTGACTCTGTTGGGGAGTTGTCCAACACATTTGTGAGAAAGTACTGAAGTTTCTTTGGTCCTGATGTGTACATGTGTGTCATGTTATCTAAGTTTTTCCTGTGGTTATAAGGGAATCATTTAGTGACAAATCTTGAGAATTTAAAGAAGATAAAGCCCAAGTACCTTTGCTACACACTGACGTGTCCAGCCTATCCAAGTGTCTTATCTAACATGCAAGAGTTGCAGTCTTACGACATCAATGATTGGTCTATCTGTGCTATAGATATTTTTGTTTCTACTTGTGTATTGTTTTCCTTCAGTCAGCAAAAGTGTCATTACATATTTTCTCAAAATAGGGTGGTGACTCAGTCAAGGTTTTGAAGCTAGTGCTTGTTGTAATAGAAGGTGAATATGGCTGACAAGAGAAAGAACACAAGAGCTTACATGACAGCCAATCCTGATGTATCAATGTATACTTATCTGCCCCAAGGTGGTAGAAAGAATCAAAATAAGAAGAAGATAGATCCAAATCCCACTTGGAAACCTAGAGGTAATGCATTTGTCAATTCCCATTATCAACCAGTAGTACAAAGAGTCTTCTTCACTTAGTTCTAAATCCGAAACTACAAGACTCTTAGGAGGCATTTTTAGTACCCCATTACCAAATGAGAGAGTCTTTCAAGACAAAGATGTGTCTACTATGGGAATTGCTTCATCAAGGATAGATCCTATAGCAGATATGGACTATAGGATAAGATTTAGGAATTCATCTGACAATCCTTTTAATCCCAGAGCGGCCCCTTATGTAGAGCCAAATCTTATAGATCTCAATGACCCTACTGATTTAGAGGCAACTTTTGTAGATCCTAAAGAAGTGCACTTTGAAATAGGATTTTTGAAGAAATGGATTGTTGAGGAAGAAGCTAAATGCATTCATCTTGAAAAAGAAAAGGAGCAAGCCACCTTGGATGCCATAATAGAAAGGGATGCTTTGCTAAGAAGGATGGCTGCTTTGAAGGAGCAAAATAAAAAGTTAGAATAAAATACCACAACTCTCCATAAGGATGTTTTTGGAGATGTTGATAATCTAAGAGCTAAATTTGAAAAATTGGCTAAATCAAAGGCAAGAACTAGTTATTGCTCAAATCCAAGCCTATAAACCTGTTCAAGTGGATCCTGTAGAGCCCATTGCAAAAGCTCCATATAAAGGGAAAGGAAAGGCTATAAGAATCCAAATAAATGAGCCTCAAGCTATACCAAGAAAACCTATACAACCCTCCATGTCAAAATTAGATCTAGATCTTGAGAAGGCTCGAAAAGAGATGGAAGATCTTGCAAAAGAACTTGAGAAAGTTGAAAATGAAGCTCAAGCTACAGAAACTAGGAGAAAAATCCAATTCATAAAATCTAATTCTACATTGGCTTCATGGCCCAATTTGTCTATGCCACCTGCAATTCCTGCATGAGTTAGTGGTCCTACCTGCTCCTACCTCATCTGCTCCTACCTCATCTTCCACTATTGGCACCCAAGTCCCATTTGTCCCACCTCAACAATCCCAAGTTGCTCCCCTGAGTCAAGCTAATATAGCTAGTACTTCAAATGTTCCTGGTATCCAGAACAAACCTGTGTACCTAGAAAATTATAGAAAAATATCATTTGCTAGTATTCTTGGTGCTCCACATCCCATATCATTTGATTTAAGAGATAAAGTGGTTAAGTTCTCTGGGAATAATGTTGTTACTGGTGAAGAACATTTGAGAATTTTCATTGAAATATTGAATGATTATGAAGTTGAACATGAAGATATGGTAATGAAATTGTTTGTTCATTCACTAATTGAGGATGCAAGGGATTGGTTTAGGAGGTTTCCTGATGACAGTATTACCTCATGGAGTGATTTGGAGAAATTGTTCAAGGAGCAATATGGAGACAACCCTAATGCAGGATTCATGCTAAATGATTTCAACAACATCAAGAAGAATCCAAATGAGTCCACATTTGATTTCAATGTAAGATTCCAGAAAGGTATGTATAGACTATTTCAAGTTATGAGGTTAAATGAAGATGTCTGTCTCACAACATATTTCAATGCTTTTTATAGAAAAATGGCTTATCAGTTGAGGGATAAGGATCGTAAGACTTTAAGGGATGCCTATAAAATTGCAGTAAATATAGAGAATAATAGGAAGGCATTTGGTAAACTAGGTAGGAGGGATGATCCGAAGCTTTTTAATCCTAAGAACAATAATAAAAGGGAGGGTGACAAAACTCCTATAGGAAAGAAGCCTGAAGAACCTACTATAGGCCAGGTTTTGGAATTGCTCAAGAAGATGAATCCCACTAATTTCAATAAGAAAAATGTTGTTAAAAGACCCCCTATGAATAACAAAAATTTCAATAGGCAGCCTAGAATGCAAAATTTCCCTTACACCACTCAGTGGAAAGATGGTAAGCCAGTTCCCAACCAGACCCACAATGTGAAAGATAAGGGTACTCCAGATCCCCTGCAAAGGAACACTGTAAATATGAATGATGATGTACCATGGTGCATTATATGTCAATCAACTCATTCTGCTGACTATTGTGTTGTTGATTAGTCATTTGCCCAAGGTCAAGCAGTGCAACCTGAAGAAGAAACTGAAGAGAAAAGCCATGATGATATAAGTTGCAATATGGTAAGTATGTGTGATGATTTGATAGATTTTGATTTAGAAGAGCCTGAAAATGATATTATTAGCCAGAGAATTGCTTATCATTTACATCATCAGCAAGTGCTTTCAGATGATGAAGGGTATGATACAAATAAAGTATGTAGTACATGTTCTGATGTAGGTCTCACAAGCTTAAGAATGCCCTCCAAAGAGGAGATTGATAGAATTACAGCAGAAATGATTTCACAAGTCCATAGTAATTACAATTTGAGAAATAGAATAGTAAATAATGATGCTGGAAAGCCATCAAGTGTATTCATCAAAGATATCACTCATAAGATGAATGATCAAAACAAGCAAGTAAATGTAGATGTGCCTAAGATCAAGGAAAATAAGGGTAAGAAATGGGAACCAAAGAAGAAGGTTCAATTTCAAATAAGTGAAGCAACAAAACCAATTGTGCAACCAAAGAAATCAGAACTTGATACTATCAAGCAAATAGTGGTCCCTATTGGTTAAAAGATTCCAACTCCAGGTATTCTTGTAATACCCACTGTTGTTGAACCTGTTGATATGATATCTATGTTATTTCAAATTACTATAAAATTTCCCTTGTCTAAACTTGTTATAATTGAAGAGCATAAGAATAAGGCTTTGTCATGGTTGGGTGGAATAGGAAACAATAATTTATTATTGTAGAGAAAACCGTGTCCCAACAAACCCCATTAGTAATAGAGGGTAGTGGTATCATATTCCAAATTCCTCAAATTTTTTTAGATGATTCCTTAGTGGAATTTATAGAAGATATTGATCCTTTTTTCCTCAGTCTAATCATAAAAGGGAAGACCTTAAAAAATTGCATGATAGACTCAGGAGCTTCCAACACTATAATGCCTTTCAAAGTAATGGAAGCCTTAGGTTTGAAGGTGGATACCAAGCAGGGCAGATGCAAAGGAATGGATGCTAGGGAAGTCCCAATCATAGGTACCATAAATGCCTTACCATTCAAATTGGCTGCATATCCTGAAGTAGAATTAACCATGTCTGTCCTTGTGGTAGATATACCTCCACACGATGGAATGTTACTCTCCAAGAAATGGAGTGTTGCCATGGGGGGAAGCTTGCAATGTGATCTCACTTGTGCCACTTTTCATATAGGGGAAAAAGCTATCAGGGTAAATAGGGAGCCAAGAGTTAATCACATTTTAGGAGAAGAAATTGACAAAGATACCACTTGCTTCCTAGATATTGGGATTAATGCTTTTAGGGCTGAATTAATTATTCAGGAAGTTAAAAATTTACCCGCTATCATTGAACATGAAGTTGAATGTTGCATGGACTCACCAAAATTATGGACAATGCTCTTTGATGGGGCTAGTTCTAAAGAGGGTGCAGGGGCAGGTGTAGTTTTTGTGTCCCCTGAAAATAACACTTTTAGGTATTCATTCACTTTGAATTTTTCCTGCACTAATAATATTGCAAAATATGAAGCATTGCTGCTAGGACTCAAAGTTTCCATACATCATAGAATTAAGAAATTATGTGTTATAGGGGATTGTGAACTAATTATCTCTCAGATCAAAAGAATTTACTCATCCAAGTATAAGAGATTGAAACAATATAGAAATGTAGTTTTGGATTAGATAGAATTCATTGATGCATTTGGGATCTCATGGAGATAGGACTCAAAATAAGATGGCTGATCTATTAGCAAATGTAGCAATCAAGCCAAAAGAGATATCATTTGCAGGAATCTCTTAGATTGAGGTGCAAAATAGACCTTCCATACCTGATAACATTAAAAATTGGCAAGTCTTTGAAGATGACAAAGATATTACAAATTTTTCTTTAAATGAAGACAAGTACCATGGTCAAGAAATGGATTGCAGTGGACTGATTGAAACCATAAATGGGAAGGAAACCATTTTTGGTCAAGAGATTATGCAATTGAAAAGAAATAAGATGTCGAAGGGGTTAGTGGTCTTGGAAAATATTTTCGATAACCAAGACAGAGTAAAATCAGGAGTTAATGACCCCAAACCTCTGGAGTTAGAAGAAATAAACTTGGTTACTAATGAAGTTCCTAAAAGGGTTTATATTGGCCAAAATCTGCCTGTTAAAATCAAAAAAACATTGATTGACCTACTTAGAAAATACAGACATGTTTTTTCTTGGTCATATGATGACCTTAAGGCTTATAGGGAGGATCTATTCCAGCATGGCATACCATTGAAGGAAAATGTAAAACCTTTCAGGCAAAAATAGAGACCAATCAATCCTACCCTTGCCCCAAAAATGAAAGAAGAACTAACAAAACTAAGAGATGATGGGATAATCAAACCAATTAGGCATTCCACCTGGGTTTCAAACTTGGTTCCTGTCAGAAAGAAGAATGGAGATATTAGGCTATGTGTGGATTTTAGAAACTTAAACATTGCATCTCTAAAAGACAATTATGGCTTACCTACTATGGAAGCCATGTTGCAGCAAGTGACTGGCTCTAAATTAATGTCAATGATGGATGGTTTTTTTGGATATAATCAAGTTCTAGTAAAGGAAAGTGAATAGTTCAAGACAGCCTTCACAACCCCATGGGGAACATATGCATATGTGAGGATGCCTTTTGGCCTGATTAATGCAGGAGCTACCTTCCAAAGAGCCATGGATGTAGCATTTCATGATTATATTGATAAATTTATGGTTGTGTACCAGGATGATCTTACAACATATTCTAATAATGTTGAAGATCACTGCAAACATTTGGAAAAAATCTTTATCAAAGCTCTGGAATATGGAGTTTCTTTAAACCCAAAGAAATGCGCATTTGGGGTCATAGAAGGCAAACTACTAGGACATATAGTGTCTAAGGATGGGGTAAAAATAGACCCTGAGAGAGTAGCAGCTATTGACAAATTCCGCAAGCCAAAAAATGTAAAAGGAATTCAATCTTTCTTTGGCCAAATTAATTTCCTTAGGAGATTTGTTACAAATTTTGTTGAGATTAGTAGACCTATCTCAAAGATGCTCAAAAAGGGAGCCACTATAGATTGGAATGGTGAGCCTTTACAAGCATTCCAGGATATTAAAATTGCAATAAAAAATGCTCCAGTATTGAGAACCCTAGATTATTCAAAACCCATGCATATTTTTTCTTTTGCATCCTTCCACACTGTGGCTGCAGTCTTATTGCAAAAAAATCAAGAAGGATATGAGCAGCCTATTGCCTTTTGCAATAAGTCACTATAGCCTACTAAACTTAAGTATAAAATAAATGAAAAGCAAGCATATGCTTTAGTAAAGGTTGTAAAAGCTTTTAGATGTTACCTGGTAGGTGCTGTTATTATCACTTTTGTACCTAGTGCTGCAGTCAAGGATATATTTTCTCAACAAGAAGTATTAGGCAGGAGATGTAGATGGATCAATAGAATCCAAAAATTTAGCATTGATATACAGATAAAAAAGTTTGTAAGGGGTCAAGGTTTGGCCAAACTCATGGCTAAAGCTAATCTAGAGGCTAATCAGATAAATCTAGTAAATGATGATCTCAGAGTTGACTTATGTGACATGGACCAGTGTGATTGGTACACCAATGACATATATTACTTGCAACACATGGAAGCTTCTCCCCATTTGCCTAAAAATAAAAAGAGAAATACTAAATTGCAAGCCATCGGGTATGTAATTGTCCAAAGCAACCTATGGTGGAGAAATTTTGAGGGAGTATTATTGAAATTTGTTGATAAGGAAAAGGAAAAAGAGGTTTTGAAAGAAATGCATGTTGGAGTGTGGGGGGGCACTATATGGCCAAAACTATTGCACATAAGATAATGAGGGCTGGATTCTAGTAGCCTTCCCTTTTCAAGGATGCTCAACTTATGGTTAGGAAATGTGATCCTTGTCAGAGGTTTGCTGGAAAGCTAAAGTTCTAAGGAAATACCCCATTGAAGCCAATGGAGATTCAAGATCCTTTTCAACAATGGGGTCTGGATTTCATAGGAGAGATTTTCCCCAAGTCTAGCACTGGCTATTCTTGGATTATGGTTGCTACTAACTACTTTAGAAAATGGGTAGAGGCTATACCCACAAGAAATACAACAAGTAAAGTGGTCAATAATTTCCTACTAAATAATATTATTTCTAGATTTGGCTGTCCACAGAAAATTGTAACAGATAATGCTATGTGCTTCAGGTCTAAGGAATTCATCAAGTTTTGTGATAAATATGGAATGACAAGGTCATCATCTACTCCATATCATCCACAAGGGAATGGAGAAGCCGAGTCCACAAATAAGAGCATGTTGAAGGTCATTAAGAGAACCTTGGATGATAATAAAAAGGCATGGGATTCCAAGTTACAGTTGGCAATATGGGCTGACAGAGTAATTGTAAAGAAAGCAATTGGTGTAGCTCCATTTGATTTAGTGTATGGGATTCAAGCCAGAATGCCTCAGAACAACTTGATGGGACTCTACAATTACATCCAGGTGTATGATGAAGATACTACAGATAAAATGCAAGAAAGAATGGATGAATTGGTAGGACTGACAGAAACCAGAAGAGAAGCATCTCTAAAGAACCAAAAGTTGCAATTGCAAGTCAAGACAC
This sequence comes from Cupressus sempervirens, assembly GCA_028749045.1. Lineage (NCBI taxonomy): Eukaryota > Viridiplantae > Streptophyta > Pinopsida > Cupressales > Cupressaceae > Cupressus > Cupressus sempervirens. The sequence goes on along the minus strand of CM053785.1, from coordinate 839,454,513 downwards.
TCTATGATAAAAGAACTTTAAGAAAAAAGTTTGAAGATGGAGATTTAGTCTTAATGTGGAATGCCAGAATTGAGGATAAAGGAAAACATGGCAAATTTGATCCTATTTGGTTAGGCCCATATCTAATTGAAAATACTTGGGGTGAAGATTCCTATATACTCAAAGATGTATTTGACAATTTTCTTGAATTGCCAGTTCATGGAGAGTTCTTGAAGAGGTATTTTTCTTGAAAAATAATTATTCTCTTCCATGAAAAGTAGTTTTAAGGTTTTCTGTTGTTTTGTTCATTTTGTATATTCTGTAAGTCCTTTTAAATATCCCTGTGTAGTCTTGTTCCTTGTTTCTATGTATTGCTCAGTGCTCTCTGAAGAAGTTGTCTTTTTTACGAAGTATGTGGTCTACTCTCCCATAGATTCTAAAATCTTGCATAGACTTAAGTAGTCTATCATCCTCAGATAGAGCCACTGTTGGTCTGACTTTTTGTTTGATAGAAGTCTTTTGTCCAATTGTAGAAAAGTCAAATTTTTCATTCTAGTGGATAATAGGGTTTCTAGATAATTCATCCGTTTGTTAGCCTTTGAAAAAATTTTGTGAAAACCTTACATTTTTTTCTATTCATAAATTGTTACGTGTGAAATATTTAAATTTTCAAATAAGGAGAATATTCTGTTGTCTTTTTATCTTCTATGCCCCCGAGATACCTTTCCTCTCATATTCCAACCGTCTGATCTAAGTAGATCCACCGTTGTCATTACCTTGCTATGCAAACATGGGCACTTTTTATGTATGGTGAGGTAGCGAGTGCTGAAAAGTTTATAAAACAGGACCGCAAAATGAGGATATGGCAGTCAGAGCTTTATTTTTTGGCTGATTTATTAAGTCAAGTACACATTACAATTATGGTCAAAACAGGAAAGGGGACCCAATAGAAGTAGTCTGAAGTCAGTGCTGGAATGATGATTTTTTCAATGTTTCGCTACCTCGCTATCAGAAAAATTTCACATCTTGCCGTTAGCAAAGTAGCGAGGCCCCGTGAAATTGAAGAGTCGGTAACATTGAAATTCATCAATACCATGACTAATTCAGGTGGCATGATAAGTAATAACTACCGTTGTCAGAAGCAGTTAATAGCAACAATAGTAATTTGATGGACCCTTGCATTTCACAGTTCCAAAATTTATTAAAGTTTTCGGAGCTCACTACCTTACTATCGAAAAAATTTGACATCTCACCATTAGTAAAGTAGAAAGGCCCCATGAAATCAAGAGCCGACAAGACCTTTAGTAATGTGGGATGATGACTAGGACTAAAGTAAGATCTTAAAGGGTGTCAACTATGCAAAATTCCATACTTCATCAATACCATTTTGATCAAATGTGCAAGAGATCCTGAGCGTCAGATTAGAATAGAATCAATAGTCATCACTATCTTGCATTGAAAAGTTGCATGTTATTTAAGCTATGCGATGTAGCGAGTATAAGTCAAAAAACTGTGTGCAATTTCCCCACATTTGATTAGTTCTCTAATCAACGACTATCATCTTCTTGCTATGAAGAGTTGCTAGGGAGATACATAAAGCAACATAGTGAATAAGGGCCCACTGCCATCTTTCTGAGCAAGCCCAGTAACATATCATCTGCCAAATTTAGATTAGATCAATAGTTGTCACTGCTTTGCTATGGCAAGGTGCTTGTTCTTTATGCATAATGAAGTAGTGACCTGCTGACATGTGTCCTTAGTTGCTAGTGGGTCTAGACATATGCACCATCAAGGAAAGAGTTATGTACATGGTAAATTTTCATTGGATAAATTGACCAACATGTCAAGGGCAACACTTAGTTATTTTCTCTGTATCACATGATCATAGGATTTTTGAAGATCGACGGCGCAACATTAAACACAAAATGTCACTCTTTGTATTAATTAGACATGAAAGCATCGTGCATGAAAAAATAGAGTATAACACAGAAGATTTCATTAGTTTCATTTTATGCAAGCAAAGATTCTGAGCCATTCCTATGCAGAAGCAATTACTGAAGGAAAGCATGCTAAAGTCTGGCAGAATTTGTGAAATTGTTTGTTCGTGAAAAGTTTGTAGAAATACAGAGGAAAACAAAGACAGAATTCAAGTAAGTAGTACTACCATAATCTTTGTAGGCTTTTTAGCTCTGTAAAAAATAATCCAAGATACGTTCAAAGAAGGGATTTTCAGGTCAAATAAACTATTTGGATAGAAATGTGCATGATGACTTGCTTGAGTTGCACCTTGAGTCTACTGTAGAGATAGTGCAAGTTAAAAGGTTAACCTCATTGAACCCTAGGCTAAGGGTAGCTGATGGATTGTATGATAAGGGTAATTGGGTCCAGGATGCTCAAACTTCTCAAACTGGTTTGAGTTTGTTCAAAAAATGGTTTGCAGAAAGGAAATTATATGCCCCACATGCCAATATATGAAATTTTGATCTGGGAAAGCTAGTTGTTCCCAGTGTATTTATGGATTATGACCTTCTTGAGGCTGTGGTGAGGAGTTATGATCAAGCCACTAGGGTAGTGAGAAGAATGGATGGTGAAGTTTTAATTACCATTAGTCCAGAGGAGATTAGGGAAGTTTTTAGTTTGGGACCTCTCACTAGGTATCATGTGCCCATTGATTTGATAGAATTAGAAAAAGAATATGTGTCAAAAAGGGATGTAGTTAGACAAGGTGCACTGAAGGTCCACATAGGTAGAATTGGAAACCTACCAGCAATAACATCATCTTCTAAAGAACCATTCAAGAAATCATGCTTTAATGCTAGGGTAGTAGAGATATACAGGACCCTGTGCAGAGTCTTCGGAGAGGGTGAAGAAGATTTTATTCCTATGAGCTTGATGTATATGATCACTCAAATCACCTCTTTCGGTGTAGAAATAATTTTTGATTTTGCATCTTGCCTAGCTAATGAGATTCACAGTGGATTGGTGGGGATTGCAAAGGGCAAGGTGGAGAAGGTTTGGGGTCAGTACTCCCTATTGATGCATATGTTTCTATTTAAAGGGGTTACATATTTTGGTAAAGAAATGGTTTTAAATAGGGAACAAGAGGGGGAAGCACTACAAGTTTAATTATGGAGTGCAGACATGACTGGGGAAGTAGAAAATGCTAGTTTTGTTAGATTTGATAGGAACTTTGCTTCTAAACTAAGGTGCCTCATATTGAGTGACAATCCCAAAATTCCTAAGGCACTAATGGACCTTGTTAGGCCTATGGATAGACCCCATAGTCTAAAATTTTCACATAATTGGGGGGATATCATCCCATATCCGATCTCAACTGTCATTAGAGTTTATGGATTCAAAGGGACACCCCATGTACTACCCTATTAGGTGCCTTTAAAGGTAGGAGTAGCTGAATTTTTATGGTAGTTGGGAGGAGTGGAGGAGACCTTTTTGCACAAAAGGGGAACAAGATCAATTTTTCCTACTTGCACTATAGCTCACTAGTTTTTAATAGCTAAAGAGGGGTGGATCTTCCTCTACAAATTTTTGGATCAGTATAAGATGGCAATATCTCACTCTCATTTTTGTGATGCAGAAGATTTCTTTAATTCTTCTCTTAGACATAGGATCAAGCTTCGTCCAATTCAGCATGAATTCTATTTCCCTGAAGATGTAATAAGGAATGAATGGCCACTAATTTATGATCAGTTGGCCAGGGTGATCAGTATCTGGGAGGATTTGAAATCTAATGATGAGGCTCTAATTCCTATTTTGAATAAATGGGTGACAAGGGAGAAAGAAATAACACTTTTGTGTTTCTTTGTCATAGATTATTTTTTTGATCAAATTGAAAAGACATTTGATATTGTTTCTGATCTCACTGATTTTAATAATAAAAGGGTCCATTTACAAAAGGTAGTAGTAGGCTACTATGAAAAGTACAAAAGCCAAAAATTCAGTTTGTTTCCTCATGCCTTAGATAAAGAGAATAATTTGAAAAGCAAAGATGAGTGGGCAAAGGAACTTGATGATTTATTCTGTTTAAAAATGAATCAAGTCATTAATGAATTAGGGCATGCATGGTGGACCACCGCAATAGAAGAAATGGTGAATGCCCAAATATTCTTTGATTCTTTAAAGCAAGAATTTGTTACCATTAACAAGGATGTTGAATATGTGCGAAAAAGACAGAGGGATATTTTACAGTTCAATTGGCCAGATGATACATTATTTGATAAATAGATGGCAGATATGGCTTTTGTTGAGCAATTTGATGAAGATGAAGATGATAGTGATGAAATGCAAGGTGAGGAGATCCAAATCACTGACCCTGTCACTACTGAAACCCAACTGGAAGAAGAAGACAAGGATAATCTGTTATCTTTAGTTATAGACCCGGGACCACAGGATGTAGATACGAATAAAGAAAGGGAAAAGGTAGAAGTTATTTTCCCCATATAGGATAAAGATGGTGAAAGCCCACAGGTGGAGGTTGACGTGCCATCATCAGAACAAACTTCATCGTTGGTTAATTTGGCTACTGCATACAAGGAAGGATCAAAATAGCAACCAACTTAACAACACAAGAGCGTGTAACAAAAGGGCCCACAAAAGGAATGTCTGATGTAAAACTTTTGCTGTTACTCATGTTTTTGTCATCTTGTTACAAGTATATGTAAGTGTCTTTTAAAGGACACCTGGCATTTGTCTTTAGCCTGAAGCTTGTTGCATCTCACACTATTTAAGTGAGATCCCAAGGCTAAAGAATGGTCTAAATTCTATTTTCCTAAGTAATATGCTTAGTCTATTTTTGTTGCAAATTTTGAAAGCAAGTTTATGATGTATTTGCTCTATCAATTCCTTGAGAATACATGAATATAGAATGAGCTGTGTTTCTTTAAGAAGGTCATTCTAAGTCTATTGTAAATGATATACCATTTTCAAAGAAAATGAATACAAATTGTGAACTGTCCCCATATCAGTTCTTTCTAAATCTTGTCTCCTTTCAATTACTTGGTTGTCTTGATATTGTATAAGTAAAGGCTTGTCCAATTGAATGCAATCTAGTTAGGTTGTATATCTATTTATCATTGCTCTTAATTCAATGGATTAAATAAAAGCTTTGATGAATGTGATAAGGTTTCTTTAGTAGTGGGAAGGATTTTGAATGATGAATTCTGATAAGAATTGCGGATAGAATTTGTTGTAAGGCAACAAACTAGATCTGAGAACTTGCTATAGACTTTGAATCCCAAAGGATTAGGCACTGATCAAAATTGATTCAGCTAAAGGATAAATAGATCATAAATGATTATCAAAATGCAGCATCAAATTAAATTTTACTTTTATTTCTTCTAGATCTTCAAAGTTGGCCAACACTTGTCTGCATGGAATGTTTTAGCTTCAGTTAGCCACTATTGTTAAGAACATCTACAGATCTATAGAAGAATTCTTGGCCATATCTATTTTATTGGATGTGTTTACCAAGTTAGTAAGAATTATGTATATGTCTGAGGATTTTGAAATGAGAATCAGAATGAAACTAAGAATAATCCTCATATAGTTGTTCTAGTTTTGAATCATCCCTAGGTATACCCACCCTGGTTTTGCAGAGCCAAAAGAGTAGAGAACTATCTGTGGTTTTGTTGAAGTTGGGTCCAAATACTTTGCATATGCAATTGTTAATAAGAATTGGCTTGTCTTTAGATTGTGTATGTACTATCATTCTGGTATTAAGCCTTTTCTCACTTAGTAGTTTTAGTGCATTTTAAAACACCAACAGAAGTATTGATAATTTGGCATTTGAGGAGTTGGTTAACAAGTTGTAGTTGTAGAGATCAAGACATCCTAAGATTTACCAGGTTGATAGGACCCAAAAGGGGCATAAATGGCTTGTGTGTGAACAATTCCCTGCTAAATTTAAAATTGGTAGTTATCACAAAGTCTTGTGTGATATTATGTCTATGGATTATTGTCATATTATGTTGTGTAGACCTTGGCAATATGGTAGAAATGCTTTACATAATGGTAGATTGAATCAGTATACTACTTGGGATGCTAGGAATAAGGAAATATTTTTACCTTTGGTAGAGAAGCTTGATGATATAGTAAGAGTATGTTTGGTTGAAGGTAATCAGTTTACTAAAGATGTGGAGCAAAATATCTATTTTTCTTTCATGCCGAGAAAGATTGAGAAATAGGACTAACTTAAGCACAAATATGAGATTGTACCTTTTTTTTTTGAATTTCATGATATAATTTCTAAGAATATACTTAGTGGCTTTCTTCCTATAAGAATTTAAATTCATATTATGGATTTGATACTTGGAGATAGCTTGCCTTATAAAGCTCCACATAGGTTGACATCTGTTGAAAATGTTCAATTGAATAGACAAGTAGAAGAATATCTTGAAAATGGTATGATTTAAGAAATTTTGAGTTCATGTGAAATACCTATAACATTAATACCTAAGAAAAATGGAGAATGGAGAATATGCATTGATTGTAGATATATAAAAACGATAACAATGAGGTATAGATTTTCTTTTCCTATGATGGATAACATAAAGGATTATTTGAGTAAAGTGTTTTACTAAGATTGGGTTGAAAAGTGGTTATCATCAAATCATAATTAGGGATGGAGATGAATATAAAATTAGTTTGAAGACTAATGAAGGTTTACATGAGTGGTTTGTTATGCCTTTTGGTTTAAATAATGCACCTAGAACATTTATAAGCTTAATGAATGAAGTTATGAGGAAATTTTTGAATAAATTTATGATTGTATATCTTGATGACACTCTGATATTTAGTAAGATTAAAGAGGAACACCTTGAACATATTATAATAATATTTTATAAATTGAAAGAAGAGAAGTTGCTAATTAACTTAAAGAAATGTGCATTCTTGAAAGACTAGACTATGTATCTTGGTTTTGTGATTTTAGATGATGGTTTGGGGATGGATTCTGAAAAAAGGTGAAAGTTATCATTGATTGGCCCATACTTGAGAATGTTGGAAAAATTAAATCATTTCATGGAATGTCAAGTTTTTAAATAGGAAGTTTATCAAAATAAATTGTTCTAGTTGCTACACTATGACTGAGACTATGAGAGGGGATACAAAAGATTTCAAGTGGACACATGGAGCACAAAAGAGTTTTGAGGCATTGATAAAAGATTGTAAAATTTCCTATACTTTCTTTTCCTAATTTCAATCTTAAAGTTGAATATGATGCTAGTGGGAGTGCAATTGGAGTTTTTTTTTAAGTTAAGAAGGAAGACTTGTATCTTTCTTTAGTAAGAAGATGAATGATGCTAAGAGAAAATATTCAGTTTTTTATCAGGAATTCTATGCTATTGTTCAAACATTGAAGAAGTGGAGATATTGTGTAATGCCTAAAGATTTTGTGTTTTATGATGACCATAAAGCTTTGTAGTATTTGGGAATTCACAATAAGTTTAATTAGAAACATATGGAGTGGGTCAAGTTTTTGCAGAACTTTTCTTTTTCATTGAAACATAAGAGTGAACATTCAAATAAAATTGCTAATGCTTTGAGTAGAAGAGGGATTTTCTAATAGAAATAAGAGTTGAACTACTTGGTTTTGATGATTTGAAACATTTGTATGAAAACGGTCTTGATTTTGTAGAACCTTAAAAAGTTGAAGGAAGTTGTCAAAATTTGGGATTGTATTCACCATTACCTATACCTAATAAATCTTGGGAAGATATCAGCATGGACTTTGGTCCTTGGTTTTCCTAGAACTTAGAGAGGCAATTATTCTATTTTGGTGGTAGTTGATAGATTTTCAAAGATGGCTCATTTCATACCTTGTAAGAAGATATCTAATGAAATACATGTGGCTGAATTATTCTTTAAGGAAGTGGTAAGATTGCATGGCTTTCATAAGACTATTATTTCAGATTGAGATACTAAGTTTAATAGTTGTTTTTGAAATTTTTTGGAAGAATTTGAATATAGAGTTGACGTTTAGCTTGACATTTCATTGGAAAAGTGATGGAAAATTTGGGGTTTTGAATAGAATTTTGGGTAACTTTTTGAGATGTTGGATTCGAGATAACATGGATATATACGAAGCTTTGATAGATGTAAGAAAATATAGTCTTAGAGAGTAGAAGATAGAAGATGCAAGTTGAGACTTTGATACTACAATTCGATTATATATATGGCCACAACTTGAAAGGCATTACAAATGGGTACGTTATTCTCTATTTGATTCTTGTGGAGTGAAATAATAAAACTATTGAATTGTTTCATATGGTTTTCAATTTCCCTCTTGTTGCTATTTAAGTAGCTTTTGTGTGTAACTCTTAGTAGGTGTGTTAGTAAGATTTCTTCCTATCATCATTCTCCCATGCTAGGAAGGTACTTAGATCTATTTATTTAAGCTTCTTCATAGGTGCATATGAGAGGTAACTTTTCTTGAAAATCAAGACAAGGTAGCTAGTGTCGCTTGTGGTCCTCCCAAAGCTAGTCACACTATAGATGTGCTAGAAATAATCTCTTACTCATTGGAAACATTAAATAAATATTTTTGTTGGGTCAAATGGTTTAAAGCTAGGATTGGAATTATCAAAGTTTTGAGTCACCCCTTCTGTGGAGTGTACCTATTTTCAACCTAATATGTTCTACATCTTGTTATTCATTTTTTGGCTATTTGTGAGCATTGAAAAAATGTTTTATTTACCTAAATCTTTACTCCTAATTCTCTTTTGAAACAATTGTTTAATTTTATGTTTTTATATAATACTTTAGATTTGGCCTTTTATGGATAAAAATAAATAAATATTAAAAGTCTTGTGTCAATTTTCAAAGTTTCATTTGTAGACATCAATATTTATGTTTAATAATTTTTTTAATGAGTCATCCCTTCTTATTAATTAAATATTAAAGTTACATATTCAAAAAAAGTCAGGGGATACAATGATCACCATGCAAGATTTCACATGGAAAATCCGAAAAGCTAACAACTATTCATAGAAAAAAATATAAACTACCTTCAAGTAGCTAAAGAAATTCCTACTAAGGGAGGTGGATCATAACAATCATCAGAATCCCATAGATCAACGAGGTTGGTGGGTAGCTTAGGAGGATCCCACCCATCATCAAAAACATTTTTTCATTCTCTTCTTCTCCCTCCATCCTAGGTGGTGAGATTACCAAATCCAAGCATGGCAATGACTAATTGAGTTCTCTACTAGGAGAAGGCCAACCACAGGTAGTAGGAGAAATAGGGACTAGAAAAAACCACAATATGAAGAGGTAGAGCAGTAATGCTTGTCACAAAAACCAACACTTGTAGAGTGATGTAGAGAATGAGGGGATAATGCTTGTAAGTGGTAATTAGAGGAATTGTGACCTTGCCGGTAGTCATGGGGCAAATTTTAGTCTACAAAAGAAAAATCTCACAGAAGCCAAGCGACTATACATGGAACGTTACCCCAATAAGTAAGAAACCCTTAAAAGTAGGTCACTTCAAGAGCTACCTTGTTAGATTGCACTTGGATCTACATCATTATATTGTTACATAAAAAGACTTCAATAATCGTGAATACTTATATTTAGAAAGTTGTTAAATATTATACATTTGTTCTGAATGCCTCTTGGCAAATGAAATTCAGAATGCTCAATCATCCTCTATACATGTCATAGGGTATGAAAGGCTTAAAAGAATATACATATGTAGAAATAGAAATACATCATCCTCTTCAAATCCATGATACAAAGTACAACAAAATAAATGAAACCATCCACCACACATGATACATCCATCCATCATAAAAGATATCAACATCAATCATAAAATATAACCATCTATCATAATGATACATAGATAGAATAAAAGTAAATGTAGACAAGGAATCCCCAACCATGGTGACTACAGATGGATCTCAATGGTAAGAGTGAAAAGCACTACCACCCGACTACGTAGAACCTAAATGGCCCACTCCCACCATGCCAAGGAGATAGTCTCAAGTCCCACATAGGATATCATACCAAATATCAAAATACTCTCTAAGTCTAGGAAATCTTAAAAGTAATCTAACTCAAGGGTTCCAAGATAGATCGACATCTATACCCAAAAGCATACAAGAGATGTAGGAAACCTACTATGTAAGTAGGCAAGTTTTATCACATGAATTACACTAGAGTTACCCAAGCAGTCTGTCAGGATCTTGGCCCTCTAGTGATCCCTATGCGGCCATTAGTATCCTCTCATACTAACAAGGCATACTATATATGCAAGGTCATAATTGAGAATTCTCTCTACTCCCATCCTAGTCTATACTAGCACTCAAGGCATGGGCGAGAACATACAAATAGTCTTATTAGGTTTATTTTACTCTCATTTAGTGTAGTGTTTTCACTTATTAAACAACTTACAATGAGTTACCCTGGCAGCCACTTAGGGCCTCAACCCCCATTGAAAGCCACTTCCCAACATTACATATAGATAACCTACCCTAGGCTCATTAAAGTAAAAATCAAATAATCATATAAAATCACCTCAGCCCTATACAAGTGACTAGAAAGCATCAAAAGATAATCATAATAACACATTAGTTCTCTACAAGCAATTGAAAAGCATGCCAAAATACTGATCAAAGACTCCAAAATGGTTAAGTTAGTTATGTCATAACATGACATCATCAAGAACAAATCATACCAAACACCTCAGTCCTATAAAAGTGACTGGAAAGCAATCAAAATATAACTGATCGAAGACTAAAAATGGTTAAGTCAAGAAGGTCATACATTCACCTCAGTGTCATACAAGAACACTGGAAAGCAATAACAATCAATAGATCAACACACATCATAGAGCATACAAGACACATTACCATGGTTGGGTTAGAAAGATCGAGATCAAAACGTCAGCATGACATCACAAACACATAACCCCCAAGCCTTTGGTAAATCTCCTAAACTAGTCAAAGCTAGGACAAACCACAAAACCACAAAACATAGACATCACACAAAAAATAGGATAATCTCATACTTTAGGTTTGATTTGAAAACACGAAGTTGAGTTAAACAATAAGGTAAAGTTTTCATTCAATATAAGTTTTTGAGTACCTATGATTTACAATTCAACCCTTACAATTTACCCCCTTCTTATATTCAATAAAGTGTACAATTGCCCTACTTTTGATTTTAAGTCAATTAATCAAAATAACTTAAAGGGTAATTATTTATCTAATTATTAAAATAATACCTATTGATTTTTAAATAAAATAATTACAACTTTATTTAAACCAATATTAATAATAATAATAATAAAATAAATTGATAACTTTATTATTCATTATTAATTACACCTAATTAAACTAATTTAATTAAAAACAACTAAAATTATAAAATAAATTATATTAATATATTATTAATTACTTAATTATTATTAAAATTATTAATAAAGTTTATTAATAACTAATTAAAAATAACTATACAAAAAATTCATTCATTAATTAAATTAATAATTAATAATAAAAAACTTATTAATAAAATTATTTATAAAAATTATTAATTAAATTATAATAAAAATTATAAACAAATTTTTTAAAAATGTATACATTAGTAGGTGTTTAAGGCCTGCATGGCTAGCCTCAAAGGCTATTGCCATGGCAGCACTACTACTACAGCAACAACAACATATTGTCATAAAGGTAGTACCTATTGCTACAACAATAGTCGTAGCTGCCATGCAACATAATCACATGCGTTGCAGGGAAGGTAAGAAGGAGGGGTGGGGAATTGGTGGCCCCCACCCTCCCAATCAATTTTTTTTAATATAATTTATAATTTTTTATTTTATTTTGTTTAAAATTTTATAAAACAATACCCCTCACAATAAAATTTATATATATATATATATATATTTAAACATTTGCAACCATAGCCTAATAGGAAAAATTTGATTAACCATTTGAATTTCTAAATTAATTTATTTTTAAAAATTTCTCAAACCCTCCCTGGTTTAATATCTAATTTGCAAACTTAATGGACGAGTTTTTTCTAAGATATTTCAATCTCTATGTATACAAAAGAATTAACATGCATACTATAAATTCACAAAATTTAAAGCATCCAGCTCATGAAATATTCAGATAGCCATTCGACAGTTATGATGAAGACAGGAAAGAAAAGAGCATAATAAACTGAGTGAATAATCACAAGTGTCTACCTAGACTCTGATGATAATCACTATGCTCAAGACGATTGTAGAGAAATTCCTTCCTCTCAAAGCCTTCTCTTTTTTGAAATTCTTCCTTCTCCAAAATTTGTGGTCCCTTGAAAATGAACCCTCAACTGGTAATGTTGAGTTTTCTCCTCAAATCAGGGCACTAATTGTGTGATCACCTGAGAGAACTCTTTGCTTACCAGACTTCAACTCTTTATTAACTTTTCTTAATCTTTTCCCATGCACATTTATTAAATTATAAAATAACTTTATTCAATTTTTACTTGACTTCTCTTTTCATTAATCTATTAAATTTTTATTTCATGCACTCATTATGCATTTAAAATATCTTTATTCAATTCACTTGTTTTATCTTTTTAATTAATTTCTTATATTTTAAATCTCATGCATACTTCATGCAATCATAAAACATTTAATAAATTAATTTCTTTTCTCACTTTTTAATTAATTTGTTATTTTTTAATCTCATGCATATTTCATGAAATTTTTATATTAATATCTTTTCATGCTTTAATTAATTTTCAAAACATTAATTGATAAAATAGTTATTAACTTAAATAATAATAGTATTTAGCATTTATTTAAAAATGAACTCTAAATATATTATTATTAAATTAAATTAATATTATCACATTCTAAATTTATTCTTATAACTTTTATCTTCAAATTTAATTCTTCTTTTAAGTAATTCCCAATTAATTAAATATAATTAAATATTAAAATATCATAATAATTTTCCATTAAATTAAATCATCAATTTAGTCTTTTAATTAGATTTAATTAATAGAAAATTTACCAAAGACTAATAAAATAAAATACGAAAACCCATCATAGAAAAACACATACAAAATCAAATTAAAGGGTTATAATCACAAATTAACATCATCCAATGCATTCAAAGGGTATACAACTCAAATACTTGTCCTAATTTTCTAGGACAAATGGCTTAAAGTTTTAAGATTTGGACTAAAAAATTTATCTCCCCTCTCTTACCATTGAGATAATGCGATAGGGTACGCTCATCCTGGTAATTTAGGGAAGTTGATATCTAGTACCTACAACCTGCATAAAATCCATGCATGTACAAACACAATATTTTAAGTTAAACAAGCAATGGCAAGAAGTGGTGCATCATGTAGATCTTGACTAGTAGGTGACTATGACTCCCTTAACCACATTAGAAACGCAATACATAAAGAAAACAAACACACACACCATACACATGTAGTATTGGGTAAGTATCCATAAGAAAACACATATGATAATTAAACCATCTAGCTAATCATCATCAATAACTAAAAACACTATACTTAATCATTATACATACATGAAGTATAGAGTATCAAGTAATCTCATCATAAATCAACTAAATCTGAAACAATATTTGATAATCTCAAAATAGTACTACTAATCATCAAACATAAAACTAGACTAAAAGAGTTCAGAAAAGATAGCAAAAATGTAACTTAAGGGCATGCATTACATCCACCCCCCAGACTTAGGCTTACTCTTGGAAGCCTACATGAATGATAAAACTAAGGAACTCACTATGCGGGCCCCATTGGACCCTTTCCCCTGTAGGAGGATATGACTCCACTGAGAATACTACAACAATAATATCCAAGATAATAAGATGCTATAATACTCACAAAAAATACTACTGTAAGCATATATATAAAAAACACATGGTTTTGAAAATAGAATAAGTTTCAATTTTCAATTTACCTTTATTTAGGTATAAGTATAATTTTCAGTTTCGAAGTCTAAGCATTGAAGTATAAAAAGTATACAACTAAAAGTTTAAGTTCTATTTCAGTTCAACTAGTTCAAATTTTAGTTTGAAATAGATATACATAACAATTTTAAGTTTCATTTTTTGTTCAACTAGTTAACACTAGTCGCATTCCATTATACCTAGAGCTCCCAATGTAGAAACTCAGGCTCTGATACCAGATGTAACACCTTGTCAAGGGATCCAAAAGAAATAACCTAAAGTTTTACTAAGTTTTCCAACATTTTTTCTTTTGAACAAGAATGATAAAACATATATATCAAACACATAGTAGCAGAAGCAATAACATACAATCAACTAAAAGCATACATAACAGGTTACATTCCTTAAGGATCCCATGATGTTGAATCACATTTAAATTTAATTAAAACTAATTCTGTCAAATACCACATCCAAATGAAAGAATAATTATAAAGTCCAATATCCATTTAAATAATATACATTTGTTCTGAATGTCTCTTAGCAAATGAAATTTGGAACAAATGTATATTATTGAAATGGACATTGGACTTTATGATTATTCTTTCATATGGATGTGGTATTTGATGGACTTCATATTAATTAAATTTAAATGTGATTCAATATCATGGGATCCTTAAGGAATGTAACCTATTATGTATTCTTTTAGTTGATTGTATGTTATTTCTTCCACTGCTATGTGTTTGGTCTGTATGTTTTATCATTCTTGTTCAAAGAAAAAAATGTTGGCAAACTTAGTAAAACTTTAGGTTATATCTTTTGGATCCCTTGGTAGAGTGTTACATTGTGAGTGAAAAGAACAAAATTTCTTAGCCTTCTAGAGAGTGAAAATGATCATCCTAGAAACATGCCAAATCTAGGTATAATTTAACTAAACTTTGGGAGAATCTCCTTGCAAGATCATGTGCCCAGAAAATAGCTATAACCTAAAAGGCTTGAAAAATTCATGAATCCAAAGCCAATACTATTGAGCTCTATGACATAAACCAAAAGGTGTGAAAGACTCAGGTTGCCCATAAAAAGGATGATGAGGGTTAGGAATACCCAAGTACTTGAGCCAAGGACCTAGAGGCAATCCTTGAAAAATGAAAAGCCAAGAAAAATATGGAATTTTCAATCCAATAGTGGAAATTCAAATAGTACTAAACCTGTATCTCCAATTCTATTATGAAGACTAGAGGTGGCAATGTTGGTTGAGAATATCAACCACGAGAAAATGTGGCACCAACTAAAGGTATCCCATCTTGGGCTTGTAATTTAGAAGAGGAGTGCACAAATATTGTTTCTAGTCTTTCCACCATGGTTTAACTAGCTGGATACCCAGATTGTGGAGAATATGAGAAGGTAAGGTAGAGACTAGTAAATAAAAAGTTTGATGATCTAGAAGAGTCAAATGGAACTAGACCTACATATCTTCCCACAATTTGAGGCTCATGGTAACTTTAGAGAATGGATCCTTAGGAGTCTTAATGACATGTTGGAAAAAATATGGCATACTAGCACCATGAATTTTGGCAAATGAAATTCCTTGCACTACAAAAATGGGAGACCACCATATATTGTGTTGGTTCATAGACATTTGATCTCTAAAACCATCTCTAGCTCAATGAATTCATGACTTGATGGATTCGTAGGCCCTTCAAATCTTTTTAATAAGAAAAATTTCATGGATTTACATTGGTTCCAACATAATGAGAAGGGTTTGAAACCCAATCCCCTTCCAAATCAGTTTATTGATTAGGAATCAAGACGAATACAATGACTAAGAAGGATTTTTTCAGACTTCATCTACAATCTTTTATTATTGATCAAAAATAAATGTGAGCTTTAACTAATTTAATTTATTTGATTTTTGTAAAAATTAATTAAATTGATTGCTTAGAAAATAAGATATTGACTTTAAAACACTATTCGCACACATTAAATATTTATAAATAAAATAAATTAAATTAATTGAACATTAATTTCACAACTCTAGGAGCATTTAAAATTTTATAATTAAGCTGAAACCAATCTGAGATTGTTGGATGTAGATTAAAAAGGGGCATCAAAAGATATATTTTCACATTTTAGTGAGGTAGACATGTAAGTTTCAAACAAAGACAAAAAATTTCAGCAGAAATAAAAGGTGTGAGGTTTGTAAAATAGGAGAAATTAGGTCTATCATGGAAATACATCACACACACACACACACACACACACACACACACACACATATATGTATGTGTGTGTGTGTGTGTATATATATATGTGTGTATATACATATATATATGTATCTATATATACATATATATATGTGTGTGTGTGTGTGTGTGTATATATATATATGTATATGTATATGTGTGTATACATATACACACACACACACACACACACACATATATATATATATATATATATATATATATATGTATACACACATACACACACACACACACACACACACACACACACACACACATATATATATCATTTATTTCCATGATGGACCTAATTTCCCCTATTTTACAAACCTCACACCTTTTATTTCTGCTGATTTTTTTTTGTCTTTGCTTGAAAATGGATTCACATGTTGATTAAATGAGACATAGTGTTCATTTGTAAATGGATTCTCATGTTTATTTTGAAGTTGATCATCCAAATTGCTTCCAAAAGACTTGAGACTTGTGGATGAAGAAGGTTGATATGGCTGGTTTAGATGAAAAACTTTATGTGAAGGACTCAAGGATTTGTATCTTTTTTGATCTTGAGCTAGGGTGGGAGAAGTAGGTAATGAGCTAAGAGTGGGATATGTATGAGATAGAGGAATATAAGGTCTCAAAATAGATGGAAGGTTTGATGGCTTTAGCTTAGATGGATAAGGACCAAGGATAGATTTAGAAGATGCAAAGGGATAGTGGATAGGGATATCAACATCCTTAGAGTGAGCAACATGACCTATGCCATTAACAGACTCATGAGTAACTTTTATATGATCAACGCTATTGATAGCAGTACTTAAAGCTTGAGAATAATTTTGAAGTGAACCTAAAGAAGTAGAAAAAGAGGGTGAGGGAATACTTTGATCTTCATAAGGAAGTTTAAGTACCATAGGAAAAGTATTCTTCTCTTGATCTTGACTAGTGTCATTAGGGATGGTGAAAATAATATCATGATCTTGACTAGTGGAGAGGCATGATGTGGGAGATGGAGGACTATGTGGCTCTTGAGATGGAGGGATGGCATCTTGAGGGAGATGAGAGGGTTCTTGATCTTGATATTTGGCTTTGCTAGAATACTCTTGACATCTATCCACTTCTAAGGACAAGGTAGAATGTTGAGTTTTCATACTAGGCTCTTAAAGAGATAGTGAAGGACTAGTTTGAGTGGGAATAATAGGAGTAATAGGGCATAAAGGTTTTGGATCTCTAGTTTGAGCAGTATGTGAGAGGTTTACAGCTACATCAATATTAGCTTGGCTTTCTTTTAGAGGCAGTCCTTGAGGGTACACACAATCAATAGCGAAAGTAGTGAGTTGTTTTTTTGGCAAAGGAATGTTGGAAATATTAGATGCTTTAGAAGATGATTGTATGTTGGAAGAACTAGAAGTTGCATTTGAACCATTACTAGACATGGTTTCAAGATATTGATCAACCTTGAGAGTAGTATCTTTGAAAGATAATTTCTTAGGTTTTGGAATTATGCCATCATCAAATAAATCTTGGATTTTATTTTTCAACTCCATGCAATGTGAAGTTTCATGTAGATTATGTCTATGATAGGCACAATATTTACTCATAAAGAAGACTCTAGCCAAAGTGATTTTAGGTAAAACAATGAATTTTTTTTCAGGAAGTTCATCCAAAGTTGATTCATAAGATTTTCCCAAAGGGGTGAAATCATGCTTTGGTTTAGGTTCTTAAGGTTTTCAGTTAAAGATACTTCTAGATTTCTTGGGTGTTTGTTTATTGTTCTTAGATGGCTTGGATTCAACATTGTCAGAAGTTGATGGTTTATTGTCATTGGAGGAAGGGGAATAATCTTGCCAGAAGAATTTATTTGATGATATGTCCTCTTCTTCCTTTAGTCTTTGAAGTTGAGCACTTATTTTTTGGAGTTGCTTCTTCATGTTTGCAATAAGTATCACTTCTTCATCACTAGGAATGTTGGATTTAAAACATTTGTTGTTAGCCATTGTGATGTCCTAGGTTTATGTAACACAAAAGAAACTCTCTTCCACCCTTAGTTGCAATAGTCACATGTAGAAACTTTTTAACATGTTTAGATGGAGACCACACTTAAAATTATTGACATATCAGTCAAGTTTTTTATAGTGACACACACTTGTTTAGATTGTAAGTAGCTAATAAGCTTATTGTATAGTTAATAGTGTTTTCCAAGCATTTCAGTTGTTGCCAAGTTCTACAGTTACTACCAAGTCCTTTGGACAAATTCTAGTGTTTATCGAGCAGTTATAGTTACTGTGAAGATCAACAATATAAATCAAGCATCTCAAGGTATGCTGCATTTATGAGTGCTTATTGAGTTCGTAGTTTATGTGATGTGAGTCTAGTGTTAACTGAGCTACTCAATGTTAACCAAGAGACTTAGTTTATATCAAGCTCAAGGTGATAGTGTTTACTGAGTCATTAAATATAAACCAGCAGACTCAATTTATATGACAAGTTTCACAGTATTCACTGAGTCACCAGTGCAGACCGAGTTCAAGACTACTTGGAAGTGATTAGTATGGACTGAGCTTCTACATCTATCAAGTGCATGACGATGCCAAGAATTGACAGTGGATTCCAAGTATCAAAACTTCACTAAGTCAGTCTTTAGAGCTTGATTTTCTAAACTTGAGCTAACTTTGTAATATTTGTGTAAACTTGCATAGTGGCCAACTTTGTAATTTGTATAATTGGAATGGTATATATGTAGTGTATTGTATCACATACAATGTGTGTAGTAACAATGCATATGTAATGTAATCTTAAGAGAATAGAAGAAAGTGCAAAATAAAAAGGCTACAACAATATAAGGAGCAACAAAGATTCATCTATCATAGCAAGGAATCTCATTTAGCAAACCGAGTTGCAAATCAGAGACCAACTACTATATCATCCTAACAGGTGGATAAGTCAAATCTTTTAACAAGATAAACCTAATAGTATTTTGTAAATATCTTTTCCAAGTGAATACTTCATTTTATGTTCATAAATCCTTTCACAAAGGTGGACCTAGCAATCCTTATTGCTCCTAATAGGGCAGATCATCAAAAGTGATCAATGTAAGTCTTAACAAACCAACTTTATATTGCAATACTAAAGCTTTCGAGTATCATCCCCACCCCAACTTTACTTTCTATTTGGAGGGTTTTAAGGTCACCAAGTCTTTGTGTCAAAGTGTTATGAATTTTTTCATGTTTTTAGTTTCTTATGCATACAATTAGATCAAATTATATGTGAAGGATTAAATACTAATTGGACTGTTGGATTAAGAGTTAAAATTGAAGTTTTACAAGTTGTTGATTCACTCCTCCCCTTTCAGTAACTTAGCCTTGTTAAGAATATTTCTAACAATTGGTATCAGAGCTTTGTGTTTCTCATAAGAAAGTTTAATAGCTTGAGAAAAGGTCAAAACCATGGAGATATTTAGACTTGACAAAGCTATTGACAATGAAAAGCTAGATTTGAAAATAGTTATTGCCCAACTCAATAAAGCAAAGGAGCAAATCTCCCAATCCCTGAAAAGAAGAAAAGAATGTGCAATTCAAATGAATAATCATCTCTACATTGAAGATCTTCATTCAAGCAATCAAGATGAACTCAATGAAGCAATCAAAGAACTCCTAGAAAAGAATGGTTCCCTACAAGAAGAAGTAAGAAAACTAAGAAGAGAATAAGAAATTTATTCAATAAGGCTATGTTAAGTCATCGAAGAGAAGAACAAGATAAAAGAAGAGATAGAAGGAAAGAAAAATGAAATCCAGCACCAATCCCTTCAACAAGAAAACCTCATTGATCGGCTCTCCAATTCAAATGAATAAATCATGAGCCTAAGATCTGAAAATGAAAGATTGCAAAATGATCTAAACTCTAGAAGGTAAATCAATGAAAGAATAATGAAATCCCAAGCAGACACGAATCAATTGAATGAGCAAAATCTCTATAGACAAAAAGGAAAATTAGGAATTGGATATATAGAAGAAGGAGAATCATCCAACCAAGGAGCTCAAAAGAATGAAAGACCTACTTGCAATCACTATGGTAAGATAGGTCATACTTCAAACAAATGTTGGAGCAATGAAAAAGAAAAATTCAATGGAAAGTGCTACAATTGCAATCAGCATGCTTATAAGGATAATGAATGCAAAGAAAAACCAAGATTTGAAGGCAAATGCCACAAATGCAAGAAGCATGGACACAAATCATCAGAATGCAAAACCAAGATATTAAATCTAGTAGAACAGATTATGAAAGCTATATTTGATTGGGACTACAACACCTAGTGTAGATGTCATTATTGTGGAGAATTTGGACACATTGGAATGAATTGTGTAAAGCATCATTTGAGGAAAAGAGATAGTACTAAAAGATGTTTCATTTGTACAAAACTTGGTCATCTTGCCAAGAACTGCATGAATACTGGTAGAATTGAAGATGATAAGAAGGAAAAATATGATAACACCTAAAAATAGATGAGAAAACAATGGGTTCCATAGTCTACTGAGAATGAATGATCAAACAATGATGAACAAGTCACTCAAGAATTGGGTGACTCCACAATCTCTACTTGAATTCTCAAAGGATAAATTGGGACTAGGCTACCAAAGAAGACATTCAAAATAGTTCTAGATTAAAAAGATAGAAGATCCATATTTGTATTCAAGATACAAAGGGATCACAAGTGAAAAGTGTACCAATCACCACTGAGTTACTTTCCTTATGGAGTGAGGTTGGGTCGCAGACTTTATTGAGCAAGGTCGAGAGTAACTAAAACTTCATATGGTTATCGTATGATGGAAGAATTTGCTGAGTAATCAATGCAAAGAAGTGGATGATAGTCTTTAAACTTGATCTACCATCTATACCAAGCACATATGATGAAATTTGATAAAAGGAATGAAATTGAAGTCATTTTTACTGTGAATTTTTAAAAGCTATTGCGTAGTGCGATCTTTAGAGCTTCCAAGAAATTTGAGCAAATTGTTATTGAAAATTTTGAGTTTTCTCAAACCCTACCAAGAAAAGATGGCATCTGGCAGTAGCAAGGCAAAGCAAGGTTCTAACATGCTAGTTCATGGTGAATGGAAAGGTCTAGACTTCAAACTCACCCCTGCAATCATCCAGACCCTAGATCTGATTGGAGCACAATCTCAAATCCCTCCAAAGGTACTATTGATAAATGACATTCATTCTCACTTTAAATGTAGGATTCAAGATATTGGCACTTTGGAAAAGGATGAAGCCCTAGGACAATTGTGTGTTAATGGTGTCTTAAAACTTGAGCATCAACACTTGGAGACAAAAGGGTTGACACACATTCCTCATATGCCCCATGAATTTCAAGTAAAATGGATTAGCTATATTCTTAGTTGGGTGCACAATGGTTAGTTATTGTTGGAGTAGCCAATTTTAACCATGAAGAAGATGATTCATAGAATCATTAGTCTCCCAATGTTGGCCAAAGATAAAATGAGAAAAACCCTAGGTCGGGCTGAACTTGAGAAGAAAACCCTAACAAAATGGGATGGTAGAGGCTTGAAGATAAGCAATATGACTAATATGGAATTAAAATTCAGCATTCATATCATATAGCACAAGATCTATAGCTCTAGCTAGTGGAACAGTGTGCCTTGTGAAGTAGTTGACCTTACTTACAAGGTAGTCAAGAACAATCTTTCCTTTGACCTTGCTGAGTTATTGTTGAAGCAATTCAATAAGAACATGGAAAGCATTCAGACGACAAAGAAAAACCCATGTAAGTTTAGTTCCCTATTGACCTGTTTATTCTTTTATGTTCAAAAATTTTTCCCTTCAAAAGGATCAGTTGTATGGAGAAAAGATTTACTAGTTCTCTACCAAATTAATGAGTATATTATTGAGATAGGAGAGAACTATAATAGTATCATGGATAACTATTTTGATGCATTTAGAGAGAAAATGAATAATAGATTCATAATTCCAACAAAACTAGTGGACGACTACAAGGATGATGTATGTTTCATGGTAGATAGTGATAAGGTATACATTTAGGCAGTTAGGCCTAGAATTGTATGGGTGAAACCTTTTGGATATGAGGTTAATATTGATGAAACTAAGGATATCATTAAGGCACTTGTAAATGAACCAATTGATCCCAAGGCTGCATATTTTGGTAGTTATGATGAAGCAAAAGCCAAGATAGAACTAGAGATCAAGCTCCCTCAAGCAGTAAACAAAGGAAAGAAAAGAATTGCTAAATTGAAAACTAGCTCCACCCTTTTATTGATCGAAGGAAAAGGTGAGGATGAGGAAGAATTTGAGGATGAAGAACCATTAAAGAAGAAGGGAAAGGCAATTATCACCAAGCCTGCCAAGACATCCATTGCTGTATTTACCAGAAGATCTCCAAGGAAGAAAGTTGATAAGAAAGGAGGAGATATAATATTTAGAAAACCTCCACCCAACTTCCAAGATAGACTGAAAGAACTATATTAAGGAGCAGGTATAACAAATTTTAAAGCATTAAACTATGAAACTAGGACTGAGGAAGAACAAAAGTAGATTGAAGCTAGTGATGGAAAAAATGGGTAAGTGGAAATACTCACCAAACTAGCTTACTTCTTAGCTCCCTAACATTTTTTTGGATAAGATTAATCTATGATGAGAATTTTCCATGCAAACTATAAAAGAAATCTATGGGAAAACCCTAAAGAAGCTTATTCCAAGCTTAACAAACAAGGAGAATAAGAAATCTCTAAAGAAAAATGAGGAGGAATTAACTCTGAAGTTTAACACTTGTCTAGTTTTGCTAAAAGATATGAGCATGTTGTAAGGAATGCAACACATAAATGGAAGAATATATATCTTCTTCATAAACTGAGTGATTTTTCTATTGAAGTGAAAAATGATGATGATGATAAAGAGGAGAAAGAGGAAGTGGAAAATGTTGAAGAAGCAACACATTTTGATAACATTGATGATGAAGAGGAACAAGAGCAAGAGGCTACCAAGGAATAAAAGAAAGATGATGAGGAAACTGACCCAATCAAGATTGCTACAATGGTTATAGCCTCACTTCCTCATTCTCCAAGCAAGGTATTGACCACATCAAGCATGACGATGGCCTCTACAAGATTGATTGTGACCAACACTCAAAGCACAACTAGCTGATCAATATTTTCACCAACTCAGCTAAGTACATCATTGACTGAAGTGACCTCCACTTCATCTATCGAGCTGCAAACTCTTTCCTCTTCTACCATGTTGGAAACATTAGTTTTGGACACATTAGTTTTGAATACATCAATTTTGGCTACTATAGGTATTACTTCAAGTATTTCTACAATAAGTGCAGTATCAATTTTTATAGCTAGTCCTAGTATGTCTACTATTGTTTCTATTCTAGGTACACAAGTAATAAGTGCAAGGACAGTTGAGACCAAGGCTCAACTACGCATAGATTTTTTGGGAAAAGGAAAGGAGTTGGAGGAAGAAATAGACCTAGATTAGGAAATTGTAATCCCAAATTAAGACATTTCCAAGCTCACTCCAGACCAAATGTAGACATTTGGTGAACTCCTCCAAAAGAAAGCCAAGTAGCAGAGGCTTAGAGAAGAAAGAGATAAGGAAATTAAAATCATTAATGATGCCAAGAATATTTTGGTAGAGGCAGTAGGTATAGAGGTTGATTCTTCACAACCAATTTTGGATCAACTAGAAGAGGCGGTTCAAAATTTCAATGAAGATATAGATGGACAAGATAAGTTACTATAGAGGGAAAAAAAGAAGTATGAGAATAAAGTGTTGGAGCACATTGCTCAACAAATTGCTATTTATCAAGTAGAACTCTCTACCATTTTGGGTTCCCTTGAAACTTCATGTAAAAATGTATCAATACTTTTTGGCAAGATATGTGATGTTTCAAATTTTACTAAGGAAATAAAGGAAAAATTATCCAAGATATATGAAGACCTCAAAGCAAGTGCTCAACAGCTACAACTTGACCCTAGTTCAAGCCTTGTCCATTTCAATAAGATTAATTTTTTTACTGATTTATAGGTAAAATTGCTTAAGGAAGAAGCCACAACCAAATCTACCTTAGTAGATATTCAAAACATAATTCTTCCCAACATGGATGTACTTCATACATATTGCACATTTCAAAACTCTCATCCTTGACAACAACTTTTCCATAGCAGACCACATGATTGAGTTGTCAGCAAAAGTACGGATTGCACTTCACACATGTAAGGTTTTGCAAGACAATTGGACAAAACATTGGCTATACTACTCAAGGTAAATTCATACTTTTTGTCTCATTTTCGCATTAACATGTAAGAAAAAAATTAAGGCCATTTTTTTTTATGGTTGGTGAGAAGGATAAGTTGAGAAAGAAAACAACCTCAACTATCAGTTAGATGTTGTCAGAAACTCGGACAACAACTCCTCCAGCTCCTAGAACTACAGAAGTATTAGTTAGTGGTGATACCATGAAGATTGATCAAGCCAATGTTGCTATTAACATTAATGATACCAATCCATTTGGTGGTTCCAAACCAAATGTACCTAATATGAAGATGTTGAAGAAAAGTTTTTAAAAATTGAGGAGGAAAAGAGGCCAATAAAAATTGAAAAGCAAAATATAGAGGAATCCAAGAAGAAATTGCCTAAGGATAAAAGGAAAAGAAAGGAAGATGAAGATAATAGGAGAATTGTAGAAGAAGAAAGGAAAAGGAAAACATAAGAAGAAGAGAAGAAAGAAAGAAAGGAAAAGGAAAGGAAAGAAGATGAAGAGAGGAAAGCTAAGGAAGCAGCAAACAAATAGAGGATGAGACTAAACCATCTAGTTCATCTACTTCACTCTCTCTTACAAGTTTGGTCAATGATGATGATGACCAGACTGGTTTGATTTCATCCTTATCCAAACTCCTATAGAAGAATAAGACAATGAAGAGTTCACAGAGATCATTGATGGAAGTAATTGATAGAAATCATAATACTTTGACAATACAACATATTGAGTTAAATCCTAAACTAAGAGCATAGGTAGTGCTAAAGTCTTTTGATGAAGAGTTTAAAAATTTGTTGTATGTTACAAAGGAAAATGCTCAAATTTCCCATGATGCTAACCTATTCAGCACCATCTACCAGAATATCAGGAATGACTTAGTCAATCAATACATGCATCTAAGAACTTTACAAATGTCAATAGGAAGGGAAAGCTTTGTATGTTAAGTGTACCTGATTGTACAAACTAACTAAGGATTTGGAAAGTCAAATAGAGGCAAAGATGAATGAGCTAAAGGCTTTATCAAGCCTAATCCAGCACCCATCTAGTAAAGTTGATAATATTGAGAATCAAGTTGCCAGTGTTCATAGTGAGATCAGGAAACTAGAACTTCAAAAAGAAAAAATATTGAAGAGAACATCTAATTTCAGAGAATCTATTGCTCTAAAGTTATCATTTGTTGAGAAGCAGCTAGAAGAATGTGTCAATGCAAAAGACACATATACGGACCTTTTGTATTCAGACATTAATGTAGTTGAGATTGCATCATATGCATTATGTGCAATTCTTACATCAACAGAGTCTACCAAAGAGACATGGAACAAAAGTATGAAGAGTTTGAAGGCTATTTTTGATGACTATATGAAGATTATTTCAGTAGCAAGGACAACAATTTTGACAGTTTTGGATAGAATCTTGAAATTTTATGATCCTTTTCATTGATATCAAAGGGGAAGTAATAGCAAAGAAAATTGAAAAGTAATATATTGAGATTGTTGGGAGAAATACATGTGTAGTATGAAGTGTATTGTAAGGGGGAGCATATATGTAAAGTTGTAAAGTTGTGATAGATGTAATCTTCATTTTGATAGTTTTTTTTTGTCACTTAGCCAATTTTCCCTATTTTGTTTCCATCAATGCCAAAGGGGGAGATTATTGATAATTGGCTAATAGTGATATGTAACTATTGTCATTAATGGAAACATTTGATGTAAATGTTGATAGGAAACCTCCAAAATAAAGATACTTAGTGTTTGGTTATTAGAAAATCATCTAAGTATAGAATTTGGTTTACAACAGTGTATTGTTTTGTTTATAACATGTTGCAGACGTCATATTTATGACAAGAAAAGTTACATGGAGATAGTATACATGTTGGTGATAACATGTATAACCTCAAAAGCTTATACGGACTATACAAAACAAAGTTAATCATGTTTTGATGAAACAAGACAATGAAATAGTAGGAAAGAATTGTTTTGGTTGCAAAATAATTACTTGTCCAATTAGGGCCGACATCCTAGATTTGTACTCCAACTTGGAAAAGTGAATTGTGGTCTTAGCTGACCTAGTAGTAATTTGTGTAAAGGCATGGTATTTATGCAAAGGACTTCTTGCAATAAGAAGTGTAGAGTACTTGTATCAAAGTGTTATCTTGTAAGATTGTGAAGTGAGCGAACTTTTGTGAAAGTGATATATGAAAAGTTTTGTATGAACTATCTGGTGATACGAGATCAAGTTGAAGATAAGTGATCAGATAAGGAAAGAAAATAATAGTAAATTACTTTTTTGAGAAGTGAGCTCTTCTTGTAGTTGAAATTGCATGTTTGATTAGTGGGCTCTTCTTGCATACATTATACTACAACTCCTAATAGGGTAGGAATCTCTTAAAAGGGATTCAAAGTCTCCTAATAGGGATTGTTATACTAAATTTGTTCATTGACTCCTAGTAGGGTCCATCCTCTAACAAGGAACATATATATCAGTATATTATCTAGTGGGTATCATCCCCGCTGGGGTTTTCCCTAGCTAACAAAATATGGTATTATGAGTTATATTTGTGCATTGTTATTGTTACTATTCAACATTACTTTATTGCTTTGTTATGCATGGTTTAAAGTAAGTAATAATATCTAGTTGCCAGGTAAAGTTTGTAGATTACCAATTCAAACCCCCCCCCCCCCCCCACCTGCCCCCAATAATCCCTATTTCTAACAACACATAATGTTGAGAAAAAGAAGTCAGATCTATGATTAGAGGTTTGCAATATCTAACTCACATAAGGCCAAATATAGCAAATGCAGTTGGAATTGTTGCAAGATTTCAAGCTAATCCTAGAGAAGCACATTATGCAGCAGTCAAAACTATATTTAGATACCTGAAAGGAACATGATTGTGGTATGATAGATCTAATTATTTCACTCTATATGCTTATACTAATACTGATTTGGAAGGCAATATGGATGAGAAAAAGAGCACCAAAGGTGAAGCCTTCTTTCTTGGAGGAAGATTGGTTTCTTAGTTAAGAAAGAAGTGGGATTGTACCTCACAAAGTACATCAAAAGTAGAATATTTTGCAGTGTCAAACAATTGTAATCAAGTTGTTTGGATAAATTAGATGCTGGAGGATATAAGGATAGAATTTAGTGAACCTATTGTCATACATTATGACAACACAAGCATTGTAAACATGTCTAAGAATCTAGTGTTCCATTCTAAGACCAAGCACATTTCTATCAAGTATGACATGTTGAGATAGAAAGTTACAGAAAAGGAAATTAGATTGGAATATGTGAGCATTAAAGAGAAGATTGCAGATATTTTCACTAAGCCTCTTCACAAGGAGACTTTTGAGTATTTGTGAGGTATACTAGGGGTTATGCCCCCTCCTACATCTGAGTATAAGATGCAAGAGTACATCAATCCAGTGTAATAGAGCACTATTGTTTGTCTAAATTGAATATTGATGCTTCCTGTATGGGGGAGTATCTATGATGGACAGAGTCATCTAGGACTCTTGTTTGATGTTGTTTTTGAATAGTGTCTTTGGACACTTGAGCTAGTAAGAATCAGTTGTTGCTGAGTTTGTTGGTTGGTGAAACCTTTAATATTGATGTCAATTGCAGAGAAGTTTAGCATGAAAAACAAGTTGGAAAAATAAGTAAGGACAAGTGCAACATGGAAAGATAGTTTGATGTAAAGTACATTGAGGTATGTCAATGGAGGAGAATGATTGATGAACAGGATTTGAGAATGATTGATGAAGAGGATTTGAAATGAAATATTAATAATCTTTTGTAGCTAGTATTCTTGGAACTAGATGTTTTTCATCTATGTTTCCATCAATTCCAATTGGGGAGATTGTTGGAAGAATGAATGATGATGATATTCCCATGGGAAAATATTTTAGATGATGATATATGTTACATTTGTGACTGAGTTTGGCATTGATATCAACATAGCAATCTTCTGTGGTATTTGATAGAAGAACAAGGATTAAGATCAAGTTGGTACGGATGGATAGTTGAGTATTCTCACTATATGAGGCTATGGGAGATACTTCTGAGTATTGAGTATATGTAGTTAATGTCAAGTGAAGAAATATTAAGTCTGGAAGAAGATATGTAAGTTTTGGTGAATACTATTTTGAGATAGAGTTTACAGAGGCATGTTCTAGTAAAATTGTTATATCTCTTAGCTGAATTGTTATTTTGAGAATCAAGGTTGAGGATGTAAATAAGATATTTTGGTGATGACATGATTAAGCTCGCAGATCATAATATTGTACATACAAAAAGTTATTCAAGTTTCAAGTTGAAAGATTAATGTTATCACTAAGTGCAATGTGTTCTTAATGTGGTCCTCTATTAATTAATTGAGAAGGTGTAACAGCTAACTTGGGGAATCGTTTAATAGATTTGGTATGAAGGAAGGATATTTTCCTTTATCATGAGAATGAAAGAGAAATGTATGCAAGCAGGGCGAAGAGCAGAAATACAAAGATAATTAGAGCAGAGAGAAAGTAAAGGAAACTTCATTGTCGAGGTTTTATTGTGTGATCTAAGGTTTGATATTTGGATTTGAGGTTCATGACCTAGTCTACAAGGTTTAATAGTGATTGGTTCAGTTGACAGGATAGAGGAAAGAAGACAAAGTTTGGTACACACAATTATTCTATAAGGAATAATTGAGATATCATTTAGATAATGAGTTTAGTGGTATTTCCCTAGAAGCTGTTTGGACAGAGGGTCCTTCTATTTTCTACAATTCCTAACAGGGTTGGAATCTTCTAACAAGGATTCAAAGTCTTCTAACAAGGACTCTATTTACTAAATGTTTTAATAGACTCCTAATAAGGTCCATCCTCTAACAAGGAATATTTATATTAGTGTATCATATTATGGGCATCATTCCCACAAAAGTATTCCCTCTAATCAAGGGTTTCCCTAGTTAACATATCTAGTGTAATTGTCTATATGCATCTTGTTATTGTTGTTTTTTACTTTGGTTGAATGAATAAGATTGTTTAAGGTTGATAAATGTTTTCATTATTGGATAATCGATTCACCTCTCCCCAATTATCTTGGTGGACTATTGTTTCTAACATGTAGTACTATCACTCAACTATACTTTGTAAATAAATGTTCACAAAAACAAAGATAAAAATAAATATAAATAAAAACGTACTTGAGGTGTTTGATACATGAGCATTTGAGTTGTAAGAATAATATTGCATCATTCAAAAGGAGAGACATAAGTGAAATAAAAGAGAGAAAAGAAAGAGATAAAGAAATAAAAAGGAGAGGATAAAAAAGAAACAAAGAAAAAGGGTAAAAAAAGATGAAAAAAGGGGAAAACATAAATATAAATGTATATACAAATAAAAAATCATAAAGTTACATTTTATATCTTTTCATTTATCAAGGTTCATAGGTGGGTTTTTATAAGTTGTAGGCATTTATTAAATTACATCATATATTGAGCATTTGTGAAAGGTAGTTTCACCTTATCAAGTAGTTAAGTTTTACCTATTTTCTTATTGGTCCTTGAAGGTAATGTAATTTTCTAACTGGCCAACATGGTCATGCTTATAGTAATTTGGTGGACAATTGATTTTTGTAGCTAAATAGTTATAAAAACCTTAATTGGGATTATGTGAATTTATCTTGACCTTTGATTTCAATTAAATCTTGGTCATTCATTGTAATTTAGCTCCTATATAAAAGTTTCCTTGCATCATTTGTGAAGGTGTGGTTGTTATAGGATAGATTTGTTGGTAGTTGAAGTTTTCTAAGTTTTTGGAGTTATGGGAGTGGTTTAGGTTGATGTTGAAATATTGTAAGGTCTTTGTGAAAGATTGTACGCTATAATTAGCATATTTGAAATCCAAATTGGCTAATATATATAGAAGTGGTGAACCATATATTTCCAATGGAATAAATAAGATTCAACATTTTATCTTGTATTCTCAAGATGTTCTTGTGTGTTGGTTTAATTTGGGGAGTGTTATAATAAATTCAAATTGTAGGAAGGAGCAAGTCTAGTGATATATTTCAAGAAAGTTGTAAGGATTTTTAATTTTTATTGTATTTGGAAGCATTGTCAATATCTTCAAATATCATCAATCCAAGTTATGTGAAGTAATCTTACTCTCTCTTAGGCTCTATGTTTTTTCTCTTTGGTTATGAGTTGGTAAGGGTTGTGTTTCCCTTCATCAAATTTTCTTTAAGATACATGATCATTTTACTAGTCAAATACACATGAAAGTTGAGGATACTATAAGGGTGAATATTATATGGGCATGGCAATTTCTCATTTTTTTTTTAATCCATTTGTAGAGAATAGTTTAATGTAATAAAATATAAATAAATTAGACATTCTTGTATATAGTTATGATTATTGTCATATACAAAATCCTTATATGTATGTATGTATGTATGTATGTATGTATACATATATGTATATATGTGTGTGTATCTTTGTGTCTATATATATATATAAATATATATATATATATATATATATATATATATATATATATATATATGTATGTATGTATGTATGTATGTATGTATGTATGTATGTATGTATGTATGTATGTATGTATGTATGTATGTATGTATGTATGTATGTATGTATGTATGTATGTATGTATATACACATACGTACATATTGTTGGAAACAATTGGTTAATTGTATATTGTCTTTGATGTTACACAACATGTCATATCATTACCATATAGTGTATGTCAAACTCACTCAAGAAATGAAGACAATTTCCTATGTCTGTTGAGCATTCTAGTGTATGCCTAGTTCAGAAGATAGTGTCTACTAAGCTCACACGGTCATCAAAGGAAAGCTTCCAAAAGTTGAGTGTTAACTAAGCTCCCTTGGCTAATGAAAGAAAATTTGGATGGAACCAGTATTAACCGAGATCACTTGGTTACTAAAGGAAATATGTAAATATGTATTGTTAACCAAGTTCACTTGGTTAACACACAAAAATTTGTTTTGGTTAGTGTCTATTGAGTAGGGTCGGCTAATGGAGGATTTTCTTGTTTTGGCATATTAAGTTTAATTGATTGGTTTGTTGGTTCTAGCTAATTGAAGAGATGAATATTAATTATTCTAAGTTGTATTTAAGTTGAATTGAAAATGTGTAAAGATATAAGTATAAGGTCAAGTTGTGGATTGAAAGTATGTGTGTGAACATATTGAAGATCAAAAGATGAATAGAGGAAGCGAATTAAAAGGATAAGAAAAATATCCTTGTCAAGTTGTAAAGATATATTCAATTAGAAATGATCAAGTATACAAGCCTAAATTGAGATCTATAATCAGCAATTTAGTTGCATCATAAATTACGTCATCTCATTGTTACTCTCTAATCATTATAGTAGTGATCTAAATCTCTTAATAGATTTGGATTAATAGCTATTTTTCCAATCCTCTAACAAGGTGGAATTTCTAGATTGAAGTGTCTAAAGACATCGCACAAGGTCACTCCTAACAAGGTGATTAAATCCTCTAACAAGGTCACACATAATAGTGTGTTTTGTAAATTTTAACAGGGTTGGCTCTACACAAGGCTCACTTCAGAAAAGGAAAAATAGTAACTAGTTGCAATTGGTGGTTTTTCCCAAATTGTGTTTCCACGTAAATCTTGGTGTCACTTGTGTTCACGCTATTTCTTTCATGTGTATTCAACTAATTTAAATTAAGGGTAATCACATTAATATCATTTCTTAGTGTGTGCTAAGTTACAACATTTTACTAGCTCTACCCAAGTGCCTGGGTGAATGCTGAGTAACAACAGAATACAATTTTGATCAGAGTTTATGTTTTTATTTGTATTGACATCTAAGGGATTTGGGATTTATTTTAGTGATAATTGATTCATCCCTACCCTCTTAGTTACTCCTCTTATATTTCCAACAATTGGTATTAGAGCTTTCTTGGTACACACACACAGACACACACACACACACACACACACACACACACACACACACACACACACACACACATTCATACTTTAGTAGCATTTTAAGCTGATTATTTCAACCTATAAGTCTAGTCATTAGTTTCCTACATTAGTATTAGTATTTTAAAGTGCTCTTATTTGATCTTAAAATTTTTAGAAATACTTTAGAATAACTAAGAGGGGCAGTGAATTAGTTATTCAAGGTCCAAATGTCCTAATAAAACTTTTTCACTAAGTATAGTGAGCCCATTTAAACTAACCATGCATCCAAGATAAATATTCTTTTTAGAAAGTTACTGATAAATCAACATGAAAAATAAGACATGAAAAATCAACACATGACACAATGATTTATGTGGAAACTCAATTTGGGAAAAACCACTAGTAACATGCTACCTTGTTTCTCACTCTTTTGAAGTGATGCCTTGTTAAAAGCCTACCCTGTTAAAGGCTACAAAACACACTATTAAATGTGACCTAATTAAAGGATTTCAACCACCCTATTAGAAGTGGGTCTAGTTAAAAGACTTTAGAACATTCACTTGGAATGTCACCCTATTAAAGGATTTACAAAATGGTTGTTAAACCAACCTAAGTCCATAGGATTTTTCCCTAACTGATACAATTGCTAGAGAGTAATAATAAGGGCTTTTGATCTAATATAACTCACAACATAACTTGTAGATTTCATATCTCAATTCAATTCACAAATTTTCCTGGCTTTCAGTCTCTATAGCTGCCCTTTTAATCTTTGTCTCCTTGAGTCTCCATGCTCGTTGTGCCAATGCAATCATCCCTATGGTCACCTATCAAAGTAGAGTCTATGTGCTCTATTCTTCCCTCTCAATGCCTTCTCCTTGACACCACACACTCTCGCCAATCTCTATTTACTTCTTGACATGTATCTCCTAGTTTGGAATAATTTTGTTGCTCTAATCATCCTACTTTTATTTTGGGTTTTAATGGATTAGGTAAGATATGGGTTTTAATGGATCCCCTTATCTTGTTTCTTCTAGAAAAATCATATGGAATCCACCTATATTCACCTAAAAATAGTTAACCTAGCATTCTATACCACCAACTCAACATCCTTATCTTCCATCTAATTCACAAAATTCAAGGTAACAAACTTATCGGCTTAGATCTGGTGAATCTTTGACTTTTAAAATAATGCAATAGCTCAGCACATACTATGTTACTCGGCACCTACTATAGATTCACTTGGCATCAACTAAGTTTTACTAATTCTTAGCAGCTATTACATTTTGTCTAGCTTGGCACCTAAACTTGCTCAGCACCTTCTGTTTCACTTAGCACACACTAGATTTTTGCATTTTCTTGGCACTTATTGATAATCTGCTTGGCATGAACTAACTTGCTTGGCACCCACTGATGAATTTAGTCAAGCTTTGCAGATAGTTTTGTGATAACTTATTCTTCTAGAGTTTCTAAGTGTAGCCAACCTTTGTATCTTCAAGTGTATTATCAATACGTCTTTTTACCATTATCTTAATTGATCCTTGTACTTCATTACAAAATCATAACTCCACCTTTCCCTTAGGTGATTTTGTTACATCTTATTGATTAAATCCTCTTCATTAATCAACTAAGTGATAGTACTTGGATCTTATAAGTAATTGTAATTCCAACAAATAGCAAGTTTCACATTAGTGAAAAAATAATGATTGAAAATATTCTTTATCAACAATCTCCCTTCTTCAATAATGATCTTTTCAATTAGATTTTAATAATCTCCCTCTTTGGCATTGATGGCAAACCAAATTGATCAACCAAGTTATCAAAATTCTAGCTAGGTTAAAACAATAAGTCAAATGCCAAAAAGAAAACTTTGTATCCAAAATTATTCATTCTATCAACAACTTTGAATTTCTTATGACTCCCTCTGAATTCTATAAGTAACTCCCTCGTTCAAAGTATTAGGGATATCTCTTTTGTTGATACATTGTCTTCTCTTTTTTGTTCTACTCCCTCTCTGATCTTGTCATCTTGATTGATTTCTATTTCTGTTATTTTCTCTCTCTTAGCTTCTATTTCCTTTCTCCTTCCTTTCTACTATTTCTTCCTTTACACATTTGATCCTATAGATTTGATCAATTTCTTTTATTTCTCCCTCTTTGCAAAAAATGCCAAAGACATATTATTTTAGCATCTTATCATGGAAGTGTAGCATTTTTAGGAACTCTAATTTCTCCCTCTATCACCTTGCATGTGACTTGTTTGGAATTTTAGTATTTTAATTACTTCAAGATAAACCTAAAGTAAGCATCGTCTACATCAATTTATATCATTTCAGCAATCAACTCATTCGATGCAGGGCAATCTTGTTGTTACTTAAACAACCTTGGATAGGGGTACCACCCCTAACTTACCTCTAAGATACTCAAATGCATCTTTAGGTAATGGTTTTGTGAGGATGTAGCAATTTTTTCCTTTGAGTTGACATATTTCATCTTCACTTGTTTGTCTTCTACCAGTTCTCTTATATAGTGATACTTAATTGCAATGTGCTTTGTTTTGGCATGCATCATAAGATTCTTTGATATGTTGATGGCACTTGTGATATCACAATAGAGTATCATAGTTTTAATTATCTCTTCATTCTTTTCCACAGGTGCTTGATCCATAGAATATTTGTATAGTTTATGGCTACAGCAACATAATCAGCTTTAGTTGTGGACTGTGAGGTGCAACTTTTCTTTTTACTAGTTCAAGTGACTAATCTTCTACCTAAGAAGAGTGCTCCTCCACTGGTGCTTTTTCTATCATCTATATTACCTCCCTAATCTGCATTAGGGTAGGCATTCAATTAAAACTTTTTAGTCCTCTTGTAGTATAAGCCAAAGTTATCCATTCCTTTTAGGTACCTCATTATTCTTTTTACTATCATAAGATGATTTTCTCTTGGATTTATAGAAAATCTTGCCACAATTCCAAATAATAATGCAATGTCTAGTCTACTATGTACAGCATACTATAACTTTCCAATCATTGATCTGTACATTGTCTGATTTACTTTAGCTGATTCATAGTATTGGTGTTTTAAAATATTATAGGTTTTAAATTACCTCAATGAGAATATGGTACATCTAGGGGTAGCTAACTCCCATCTTCAATATACTATTTCAAACACTGGACCAACTATAAGGCTAGACCCTTCTACTTTAGGCTCTACAAAACCTAGGCTAGTGGACCTCAAATTCAATCAATATGGTACTAGTGCAAAAAAAAAACATATTCTTAAATCTATCAAAGAAAATTTAACCTTTATTTCTCCTAATGACTTATGCAGTAACAAAGAAGTGTAGTAGTAAATTACAACTCTATGAAATGCACAAGCTAATTGAGGGTTAGAGTATTCTAGCTCTTCAACATAAAATGTAAAGATGATTTGAATTTGATTTGATTTTATGTGGGTGGGTAAAGTGGATGAAAACTAGGTATGAATGTAAGGAAACTCAGGTGCGGAAACAGCTTCCTACACTAATCTCATAAGGAAAGTAGGATGCAAATACTATTAAAATCTTCTACAGTTACAGAATAAATATCATGTAAACAACAATATTGCAGCCAACCATGCATACAAAAAATAGACAGAGAAAGGAACACATAACACAAGGATTTTCTAGTGGGGAAAAACCTTTCGGTAAAACAACCCCACCCTCCTAGAACCTGCACAATGTATTATCTTCAACAAAAGGTTACAATACACTTGTAGTGCAAGCTCAACATCAATAACAAAAGACTCTAGTAGCTACTTGTAGTACCAAAAATACACCTTTTTTGCATCACATCTCTTCCCAACCCTAAAAATGCTTATAACATGCGCTTCACTTTAGGGCTACTCCCAAAGGTAAACCATATTGGGTTAGAGTGTACAGTACTCAAATATCTTAGTTGCCACATGTCTTCACCTGTCATTGAATCTTCCTAACATAGCTCTTACGTGTCATAGGAATCCATCATAACCATTTTAGTCATGATCTCCTTACACACAATTCAAGATGTTGACACATCAACATTATTTGCAAGAAATACATTTTACAAAACAAATAATAAGAATAGGAATTATACAAGGTTGAGACACCTTATTCCTAACATTCTCCCACTTGTCAAACACCTTGTAAGAGCAACAAGAACTAATTGCTATAGGCCAAAAGGCCCATAGACTCCGAACACCATCTGAACTTTTCAGTGCCCACTAGTTTTGTTAATGCATCTACAACATTCTTCACAGTATCTACCTTCTCCAAATTTACCTTTCCATCTTCCACCATATCTCTCACAAAGTGATACTACACATCAATGTGCTTCGTTCTGGAATGGAAAGTTGGATTCTTTGCAAGGAAAATAGCACTCTGACTGTCACACCAAATAGTAATCTGTTCTACATCAACACCAACATCAGAACACAATCTCTTAAGCCAAATGGCTTCCTTACAACCATGAGTAGCAGCCATGTACTTAGCTTCTATAGTGGACAAAGCAACCATAGGTTATCGCTTACTCATCCAACTAATGGCACCACCAAACATAGTGAACACATAAGCACCAGTGGATCTCCTGCGGTCAATATCACCTGCCCAATCTGAATCTACAAACCCATGAATACAAACTGAATGCAGAAATCTAGAAGAGTTACCATGATAAAATATGGAGTAATCTGATGTACCCCTCAAATATCTGAATACTCGGTTAACTACATCCCAATGTATCCATCCAGGATTAACCATAAATCGACTCAGGACTCCCACTACTTGGGCAATGTCTAGTCTAGTATAGACCATAGCATACATAAGACTGCCAACTGCACTAGCATAAGGTACTCTACTCATGTCCTCCACCTCACTAGGAGATTTTGGACAATCATCTACAAATAACTTTGTTCCCATAGGAATAGGAACACATAGTGGTCTACAATCTACCATGTTGAACCTGCTAACACAGAATTAACATACTTACTCTGACTCAACCAAAGTTTTCTATTAGACCTATCTCTATTGATTTCCATACCCAAGATGTACCTAGCTGCCCCAAGATCTTTCATCTCAAACTGTGTTGACAACTGATATTTAAAATCAGAAATCATAACCTTACCCTTCCCAAACAAAAACATATCATCAACATATAATGCAACAATAAGAAGGCGATCATTTTCAATTCTGAAATAAACACAATGATTTGATTTTGATCTTACAAATCCAATTGACAACACAAAGGCATCAAACTTAAGGTACCACATCCTAGGAGATTGCTTCAAACCATATAGAGATTTCTTTAATCTGAAAACTAAGGATTCTTTACCTTTAACAATGTAGTGCTCAAGCTGTGACATATAAATCTCTTCCTCCAAATCACCATGAAGGAAAGTTGTCTTCACATCCATCTGTTCTATCTCTAAATCATATGATGTAGCAAGAGATAATAGAAATATAATGGATGTCAACTTTGCAATAGGAGAGAATATTTCACCATAATCTATTCCCTCTACTTGTGAATACCCCTTTGTAACCAATCTAGCTTTGTACCTTTCAACATTGCCATCTGCATAGAATTTCTTCTTGAACACCCATTTACAGCCAACAAATTTTCTCCCTTTAGGAAAAGGTACAAGGTCCCAAGTTTTTTTTTTCTCTAAAGAAGCCATCTCATCATCCATAGCCTCAATCCAGGAACCTGTATCTTCCATGCCCAAAGCCTCTTTCACAGATCTAGGCTCATCAGTGTTAGTAATCAAAGCAAAAGAACAAATGGAATCTAACATAGAATAACCAAACCTTTCTAGTTGCTTTCTTTCTCTCGTGTATCTCCTCAAGGGCTAAGGTTGAGTTTGTTCTTCCTCTTCTTCTAAACTATCAAAGCTATAAGAGCTCTCCTCATCATTAGACCCAACATGGTCTCTCTATTCAGTCTTCTCTGGGGTAGGAGGCAACTGAACAACATCTTTTTCCTTTTCTTTTTCATCTAGTTGTAGCACAATAGGAGAAGATGTTAGCTCTCTAAAAATAAAATTTCTACTATACAACACCTTACTAGTCACAGGATCCCAAAGCTTGTATCCTTTCACACTAGCACTGTACCCGATGAAAATACATTTAACAGCTTTATTTTCCAACTTAGATCTTTTCTCCATTGGAACATGTGCATAAGCTTCACAACCAAAAACACGAAGATTTCTAATTGAAAGCTTCTTACCAGACCATACCTCCATGGGTGTCTTACCAACAAGGGCTGATGTAGGAGATCTGTTAACCAGATAGCAAGCAGTGGCCATAGCTTCGGCCCAAAACCTTTGTTCTAAACCAGCTCCACTAAGCATACTACTAGCCTTCTCCATTAGTGTGTTGTTCATTCTCTCTGCAACTCCATTTTTCTGTGGGGTATACGGAGTTGTCTTATGCCTCTCGATACCTTGTTCTTTATAGAACTGTTCAAACTCTGCTGAGCAAAACCCACCACCATCGTCAGTTCTCACACACTTAATCTTCTTACTAGTCTAATTCTCTACAAGGGCTTTAAATTCCTTGAATCGACTAAAGACTTGTGTCTTACTTTTAAGGAAATAAATCCATGTCCTTCTACTATAATCATCTATGAAAGATATAAAAAATATAAACTTGGAGATTGAAGGAACTTTTACAGGACCAAATACATCAGAATGAATAAGATCCAAAACATCAAAAGATTTGTGATAACTAGAGTAAAACTGAACACGATTTTGTTTACCATATACACAGTGTTCATAGAAGTTAAACTCGAATCATTTAACCCCTCAATGAGATTTTTATTTTTCAGGGTTCTGAGACCCTTCTCACCAATGAGGCCAAATCTCATATGCCACAACATTGTCTTTTCTGTAGGAAGCTTTCCTCCCAAAGTATTTGCACCCTTAGGTACACTTGTTGCACTACCATCAGAACAACTAACCACAGTCTTCTTTACTGCTCGTTCAGATGGTGGGGATGAAGTGATAGCTACTCTCTTCTTTGAAACAAAAGAACTATTACACTGAGAAATGTGTGCATCAAGCTGAAACAAAGTACCTCTCCTAGTACCCTTAGCAAGCACCATAGCTCCTCTCATCATCTTACATCCATATTTAGAAAAAACAACTTGCACACCTACATCATTCAACATACTTATAGATAATAGGTTTCGTGCCAAGCGTGGAATGTGCATAACTCCATTGATTCCCTTTACTCGTCCATCAGGAAATTTGATAGTGACCCTTTCGCATCCAACTATCTTTAGGTGAGAATCATCACCCAAGTACACCTTTCCACCATCGAACTCTTCATATTTTGAGAACCAATTTTGATGAGAGGTCATGTGAAAATATGCACCCGAGTCAACCAACCACACATCATTAGATGCATGGGCTGCCAAAGCTATGATGAATGCATCGCCATCTTCTTGAGATTTTTTAGAACTAGAATCTGAGGCTTTCTTCTTCTTCTTAGGCTCTTTATAGTCTTTACCGAAGTGCCCAATCTTATCATAGTTCCAACATTTTTCCTTGGACTTATTGGAATTCTTTGACTTCCCACAAGATTTGGATCTACCCTTATTGTCAGACTTATTGTCATTTTTCTTTCCTCTTTTCATGGATCTCCCATGAACAGCAAGGGCTTCTTTTTCCAAAAAGGAAGCCTTTCTCCGCATCTCCTCTGATAGAAGTGAAGACACCACATCATCCATTTTGAAGGTGACTAATGTGCTTCCAAGAGCCATCACAAGATAGTCCCATGAATCCGGTAAAGAACACAAAAGTGTGTAGCAACGATCCTCCTCCTCTAACTTGACACTAGCTGATGTCAACTATGCAGCCAGCAAATTAAATGCATTTAAATGATCCGTTAAGGATCCACCTTCCTCCATTCATAAAGAATACAACTTCTTCCTTAGGAACAACTTGTTCACCAAATATTTGGCCTAATACACGGCCCCAAGTCTCTCCCAGAAACTATATGTAGTTTTCTCATCTAGAACATTCAAAAGGACTACATCAGTTAAACAGAGTCTTATGAGACCCTTAGCTTTATGATCTTTGATATCCCAATCTAATTGAGCTATAGTTGCTGGTCTTGTAGTGCTTGTAGTCACTTTCCATAGGTCATAATCTTCCAACATGTCTTCCATATTGAGTTTCCACAACTCAAAATTAGTGCCATTAAATTTCTCCACCTCCATTCTTCCATATGATGAACTCACCACCTCAATCTGCAAATAAGATTCAGGATGCTCTGTACAAGACTCCCACTCAACTTGAGATTAGCTCAAAAAACCTTACCCAACAACTAGGATCAAAAGTTGATCAAGCTCTGATACCACTTGTAAGGAAACTCAAGTGTGAAAACAGCTTCCTACACTAGTCTCATAAGTATGATGCAAATCCTATTAAAATCTTCTACACTTACAGATTCAATATCATGTAAACAACAATATTGCAGCCAACCATGCATACAAAAAATAGATAGAGAAAGGAACACATAACACAAGGATTTGCTGGTGGGGAAAAACCTTTCAGTAAATTTACCCCACCCCTCTAGAACCTGCACAATGTATTATCTTCAACAAAAGGTTACAATACACTTGCAGTGCAAGCTCAACATCGATAACAGAAGACTCTAGTTAGCTACTTGCGGTACCAACAATACACCTTTTTCGCATCACATCTCTTTGCAACCCTAAAAATTCTTATAACATGCGCTTCATTTTAGGGCTACTCCCAAAGGTAAACTGTATTAGGGTTTTACCATTCTCTGAGAAAATAGGAACCCCAAAAAAAATTTTGGGGTGGTGCCCCGAACCCCACTATTGGGGTAGAGTGTGTAGTACTCAAATATCTTAGTTGCCACATGTCTTCACCTGTCATTGAATCTTCCTAACATAGCTCTTACTTGTCATAGGAATCCATCATAACTATTTTAGTCATGATCTCCTTACACACAATTCAAGATGTTGACACATCAACATTATTTGCAAGAAATACATTTTACAAAACAAATAATAAGAATAGGAATTAACAAGGTTGAGACACCTTATTCCTAACAATGAACAACAAACTTATGATCCTATAACAGATTAGTGCCTCATCCATTGGGCAATTCATGAATCTCCTTCATGCATTTTGGATATCTAGAAGACATATCTTATGTCAACTCTAGATCTATCCATTTACCTTGTAAATTGGATATCAATGTTCAATCTAAATCTCATTCTTACTTGATATCCTCCTTAATAAACTTGCAACCCTGTTGGTTTCCCTGAAGCATTTACATAATTCCTTGAATTACAAGCAACAATGAAGAAACATACAGCCTTAAGGGACTGCAACTATGATCTAGGCTCTTTGTTTAAAGATCATAAAACATCATAGCTCACTGAAAAAGGGGACCAAATTTAAACTGAAACTTAACA
Organism: Cupressus sempervirens; assembly: GCA_028749045.1. Lineage (NCBI taxonomy): Eukaryota > Viridiplantae > Streptophyta > Pinopsida > Cupressales > Cupressaceae > Cupressus > Cupressus sempervirens. The sequence continues at coordinate 839,412,645 of CM053785.1, read as the reverse complement.
TTTCTTGTTCTTTGTATTGACTTCCTTGAAATAATACATAAAAATGCATGAAATTAACACATAAAGAACCTAATAAACCAGAATATAGAATTAACAAATGCTATCATACAAGAGAGAAAATGGTAGGAATAAGAAATTGATGGGATGGGAAGGAGGTGTCACAACCAAAGAAAAAGCTTCATGGTTTGGAAACAGCACATCCTAGATCTTTCATTCAAACTTTATCAATTCCAAGGCCAATTCTACTAAATGTCTTCACTCAGAAAAACTTTCCAATATTTTCCAACCCTTACAATGGATGAAAGAAAGAAAGATATAAGAGGAAGTGAATTCCTAGATCTGCTATGTAATTGACATGTGTTCACTTGGAAAACGTCCTTAACAAGCTGAAAAACATCTCCCTAATCTCTCCCTATAACTACAAATCCAAATCCCCATTATTGCGGCCTCAAAATGCAAGATATATTTGAGTAAAAGACAAAATTTGATAACTAAACCCGAATATGTGCCAATTGACCAATTTGGAGCCAAAACACAACAAGGCCTCAAAATACTCAGATACAAGGGTCACTAAACATGTTTTAGGTGTTTCTCCACTAAATTCTCTAATTGGCAACTCAAAACACCTAATGAAACACACAAATCAATCAGAGAGACAAAACCTCCTATAGCGTGAACCAGTGACCATTGTGCAAAAACTAATTTCATATTTGGAAAGTTCATCTCTTCCCAATTTTGATGGTATATTGAAGCACCCATTTTGGATAAAAATTACCCCTATTAGGGTCCTTTTTATGGCTTTCATAGCATTTTATCATTTCAAAACTTTATCCTTTTATATACTTTCAAGCTATATGATAAATCAAATTTTATTTAAATAAAATTTCTACCCTATATGTTAAACCTTGAGAAGAATAAAAATAAACTTTTATTTGAGACCTTTGAATTTTTCTTGCCTTTTCAATCTTGGTCAAAGATAGTTTGACCATCCTTCCCATGTGTCAATATGTGATTGGCTCAAACCTACTCAATCATCAAACCTCCCAACTAGGCACCATGTGTCAGCATTTCATTGGTCTTTCAATTTTGCCACCTCACTGCACCATGTTACCATGCCACATCATGGTCACTATGTCGCTATGTCACACAGATGGGACCCACGACCATCTTTGCTAGATTTGAAGGTTTTTTGGTAGGTCACTATGTTGCTACTGGAAAACCTTGCCATTTTTTGGTGGCGACATAGCTCCTTGCCAGATTTTTCAATTTTCCTTGTGAGATTCCATGTTGACGTCACCAATTTTTTGCATATGTATTCATTCAAAATTTTACCCTCTTTCTGGCCGACCACAGGCCCCACCACACAACCTGCAGCTTCTAAAAAGCTCATGTCTTTAAGACATTGTTTATATTGTGTGAGATTGTATTTAAATAATCAAAAGGCCCTCCCTCTAGCCATTGTGGGATAAAGGCAGTAAACATATTTCTCCCTTTCTCACTATAAATTCCTCCTTCCTTAGCGCTTCTTTCTTCTATGTGTGGGTACTTTGACTTGCACGAAGGCCCACATTTTTGGAGCAGGCGATTGCAAACTATGGTAGACAATGAAATTCAACTTAAATTTTGCTTCACTAAATTTAGGAATGTGCTGTGGAGATCATTAGTCTTCAAGTCAAAGAAAATTCATTAAAATGTTGTAAGGAATCATTTTACATGAGGGCCCAATGTTTGAATTAATTCCTCTAGCCGAGGAAAACCCCAATGAGTTTTTTGTTTTCTTCAAGCTGGCGGCTTACTTTCATGTGTGTGAGCTCTTCTTTCTCAGTGTGAAGCTCCTCTTTCTTAAGTTTTCTCCTTTCTTTTTGATTGGTGGCTTAGCCTTTTTCCTCTATTTTAATCTTTCATGTGCATGCAGGTTCCCTTTATGCATGTTCTTCCTATCAATGCATGGGTTATTACTTTCACACGCTGCCTTTAGTGATGTGGCCTTCATTTATTTGTGGGTTCTACCTTCTCTATGCCATGACTGGGCCATCTCCCTACATGCCTTGGTAGCTTCAATTCCCCTATATCTGGCCTTCTTCTCTGTGAGTTGTTCTCTATGTATGGGTCTCTGAATGCGTGGAGCTGCCTTTTCATTGGGTGGCTTTTTATACTAGGCAGCTTTTTTTCTTCTTTCTTTAGCACTAGGTTTCTTCACATCATTCACTACCTTTTATGCATTTGGCACAATCCTTTTAGCGTGGGATTCCCTTGTTCATGTCATGGGTATCTTCGTTCAATTGACTAGAGGCTTTTCTGTTTATGCTTGTCACTAGCGACTTCATGTTGTGGATGAGTCAATCAACATATGGCTTTAAAAGCTTTCCATATTGGGAATGATAGCTTTTTGCTGAAAAAATAGAGCATTTCAGCCTTTGTTGCTTCCCAAAAATGTGATCATAAACCCCTCCTCTGGCCATGCAACAAAGACTAAACAAAGCCATCTCCAAGGCTTTGTTGGCTTGTGCCTCTTTTCCAACTTGATTCAATCTTTTATATCACTGTACCATTAATTCTATTTCTATTGGTCTAGGAAATTTAGGTGTAGATCCAAACCCTCCATATTTTGGGTCATCACTTCTTCAAAGTTGGTTAGCACAAAGTTGAACAACTTATTGAGATAACCCCTCTTTCAATTCTTGTGAAACTACTAAAGTAGATAATGCTTATGCAAGTTGTTGAATAGTACTATCCCCACTATCATGAAGCAAATCTCCTTTTTAATTTAAAATCCTAACCTTCTTTAACTCGCCTCAAGACTATCTTGAAACCTGGCCTACCATATTTATCATAAAAAGGAAAATATGTTCCACCCATCATTGGCTTCAAATCAGGGGTGATAAATGCACTTAGAGGCCACCCACCATCTCCATAAACCATTTGTACATACATCATATACACCTTATCCACATGTAGTCACTCCTCTCTATCAACTTTGATGGTCACATGCTAGTCATTCAATAACCTTGCCACCTCTTCATTTTCATATCACTCCAACTCCATGACATGACACTAGTGGTAGGTGTTGTATCCAATTGATAGAAATATAGGCTTATCTTCATTTTGAGCTTTTGTAAAGGCTTCCTCTAAGAGAGAAAGCTTTCCATGGTCTCTAAAAGTTCTTATCAATTTCTTCATATTCCAAACAAAGATATTTTTCTGGTTAAGCTTCTGCAGATCCTTGACACTAATTCCTTCATATGCATTTGTTTCCTTTTCCTTAGTCTGATGTAATTGGTCGGACCCCAAAGTGGGTCTTGCTAAAAGAAATTTCATTTCCAAACAACTGAACTGTTAAGTTGGCGTATTGATCATCTAACATTAACTAGATTCACATTTGAGCATTACTCTGCCACTAAAACTCATTTTATCATTTTCTATAGACTATGATTTTTAGCTAACAGGTCCTATCAGCTGGCTTAAAAATTGATCCAAACACATGATCAGGCTCTGAAATCAAACACAGAAAACATGTTAGAAAACACTAAATTGTTTTCAACTTGGCTTTGAAAATTGGGTAAACGAACATTTGGGGGCATGAAAGCTAAGGAATTGATTCACTATCATGGGGAGAGTATAAATCTAGGATTTGGGCTCATGATGAATAATAGGATGCAAATGGAAAGCGGTCAAAGCAAGCTACTCAAATTTTGCAGATTGAAACAATGGTAGAAAAGCATTTTTTGCAAATGGAATTGACATGGGAAAGCATGCAAATAGATTCGTCATGATTTGAAAATTGACACACTTAAAGTATTTTTAGAGTAAAACATAGTGGTAAAATCCATTCAATCTCACCTATCACATATTTCAAGTTATGAAATCATGAATAGGGGTACTATTAGATTTGCACATGCTAACACCAATAAAAAGTCAGAAATTGCATTTGGAATCACATTTGAAAACTAACCAAATGGATTTGTCATAAGCTCAAACTTGAAACATAGAAATTATCTGACCTCTAAAATGCAACACAAAAGGAATTTTATCATTTGGGTCAACTGGTCAAAAGTTATAACTCGTCAAATAGGGCCTCCCAGAATTTAGAATAAATCACATCAGCATGACATCAGTAAATGACCAACTTTGTGGGATTCAAAATCTAGTCAAACAGACTCAAAATGATTTAAAATCTAAAACATAGGCTTTTTAGGTATGGACACTAGACATTTTGAAAGCAATGAATCATGAAACATTATTGGGTCTGATATATTCACATGCAAACATAGCCTCTTGTCGATGTTTGACAATTAGGTGAAAATGCAAATTTGACAAATGCTCAAAACGAGACTTCATGAAATGGCTCAGAATGACAATTTAACTTCATGAAACACATAGACACACTAAATGAAAGGTGCTAGAAGTATTAAATACCTCTTAAGCCTCAAATGAATAGCTAGGTACATGCGCATTTAAAAGCTTTTATAGGACTTAATTTCTTCAATGGTGCTCAAAATCAAGGCTACAATTTTGAGTGCCAATAGTGGCTCTATCTAGGGATGCATGTCCCTTATGGGCATGGCAAGGATCCAGATCTCTAGAAGAAGTAGACCACTCCTGAAACAGCAAAAACTTTCTTTTGAATAGCTTTATTGAAAGAAAGAAAAGAACTACTCCTACTATGTACAAGCGATAAAATAGGGCCACCAAACTTCAAAAAAGCTTCTTACCTCTATCGTAAATTTTATTCTCATTTGAACATTCATGAGGTAAACTAGAAATAGTTCTCCTATCAGTTTCACCAATTAGATCAGCATCTCAAAACTCACTTGGCAAAACTGAATCTACAACTTCACTTTCATAATGCATATAACAACTAGCTTCATTTTCTACAACTTGCTCATTATGAAAGTTCTAATCAGCATGCTCAAACATATCAAACTAAAACTAAAACTCTTCTTTATAAGATGAATCAAGTATGCTATCACTCTCGACTATGAAGGCATCATAATCAACATGGGGAAAAAGGTCACACATACCTTGAAAATGTGTATCCTTATGCATAACCAGATGGTACTCAGAAGAGCAATCAGATTTATACTCACATATATCCTCAATATCAAAATCTAAAACTAATTTAGAGTCCTTCAATGATTCTTCACAATTAGAAAATGGATTAGTTGTCACATTAAAGTATTCATCATAAAACTTGCTATAATGTGCACACTGATTTTCAACAACAACTTCATCAAACACCTTACTATCAATCTCATAAGATGCAATCTCATCAATATTTTCACCATCACATCTGGAAGAAGACAAATCTAATCTCTTACAATAGTAAGATAATGTAGCATCATTAAGTTCATCCTCAGCTAAATCTAAACCTTCCTTGTCTTCTTCAAACAATAGGTTGATAACTCCATGTAGTGATCCTCTTTGAATGTTTTGACAAAAAATGGGCTGATCATCATTAGAATTTTCATCATATAAAGTGTTATCATACACTTTAAACTCATTACTCATTTCATTTTCATGGAGACTTTCAGTATGTGAAGAAAAATTAGAATCATCACCTGAAGACACACTATTAACTCCATCAACGAAGCATGTAGAAAAAAAATCAATATTAGTTGCATTGCCTTCATAAAGGTGATTCAAATGTCTTGCAAAAAATCATCATTTATCTTATCAATAGGTGCTGAAGCAAGAATCAATTATATGTTGATTATCATTGCATGCATGATCAAGACATTCATCTACACAATTAGGTAATTTGTCCTTATAGATAATCCCTTTTTCCTCATATGGTGTACACAAATCTTCTTCACAACTTTCAACCTCAAATTGATTTATAGGATTCTAAATTCACCTTTAGATTTAGAAATAGTACTCATACCTTTACTTGCATAAGAGCACTCACTTCTGTCATTACTTTCTTCTTCCCAATTTGCATCTGATTCACATGAAGATGCATATGTACTATCACTATCCTCTTCTTGACTCAATAAATAACTCTCGCCATTGTCTTCACATGATGCTCCTTCACAATATCTCATATTATCAAATTCACATTCATCACTTGAAACATCACTTCCAGCTTCTTCATCCTCATACTGAGATGAATATCCTTCAACTTCAAAGTTTACAACATTCTCAACAAAGGCATATTATCATTAGGAGAAGAAATAGTTGAATTTATTTCTTTCCTATTTAACTAATCCAGTGAAGCAACTTTATCATTTACTATCATTATATTATAAAAATGTGCATTCAATTCAACAAGAAGGGAATCATTTCTTCTTTGCAAAAAAGAGAGTTTATCTTTACATGTTTGTATTTCTAAAATTTCAACAAGCTTTTTTACAACAGCAAGGGTACTTATTTTTTGATCTAAAATTAAACACTCTCCATGACATTGATTTGTGCTTCACACCTCATCTTTTTGGCAAATATTCCTAGAGAAGTGACTCTGGGTTAAGCCATACTTTATGTTATTTTCAATCTCTATAGCCATCATGAAATCTTGATGCAAAGTTTTAGGTTCGTTATATCTCAATAAGTAGCTCATCTTCTTATCAAATGCATTGAGATAAACTACTAAACACACTTGATCATCTAGCTTATAACTTTTAGGAATTTCATTCAAAACCTTTACAAATCTGATATTAAATTCAAGAACTAGTTCATCATTCTCTTCAAAAACTTATCAAAATAATCAGAGATGCTTATTCTTTCCTCAAACTGCTTCATGAAGGCTGAATGCAACTCACCGCAAGATGAAATAGAACATGTTGGTAAAAAAGAAAACCAATCTCTAGCATCACCTTCCAAAGTCTAAACAAACAACTTCATATGAACATTTTCACGAGCAATTTCAAAATCACCAATCAAATCAGTAAACAACTAAAAATGATGACTGGCCGAATTTTCATGGTTCCCACCAAAATTAGGAAAATACTTTCAGAGATTATACGGTACAAAATTTGGGAAACCATCAATGCCATTGAAATTTAATGGCATATACCACTTGGTAGAAATAGATCTAAAACTCTCACTAACTGAGTGCATACTAGGTGAATGGGAATTTGACATTTCTAACAGGTTTAGAACTCATTCACCATAATTACTTTAAGGATTCATTACTTGCAGTAGATCTAAAATTCTTTCTACCAATTCAAACTTTTTACATACTTCAAAATATGAAAATAGTTGTTGAATCTATTCTTCACAAAGTATGCTAAGATAAATTAAACTAATCTCCTACGTAGTGCTACAATTACCACTTGATGCAGAAACTTTTGTGGAGCTTACTTTCATGGAAATGAAATCTCATGAAAGTGGAAAAATACCTTTAGTGTTGATCCATGAAAACATTGATATGATGATTAGCAATAGGTGTTGATTTCAAATCTTTACACCACTGATCAAATCCTTGTAGAGTTTCCATCTCCTTGAGGAGAACAAAGTGAAATCACTACTATGATTCATTTTAATATTCAAATTTCTTATGACAATAGATCAACACAACACTTTAAAACACATTAGTCAACAACTCACATATCTCTCTTCTTGATCAAAACTTAACATAACTTTTAGATCTGGACAATTCAATTGGAATGTCCTAAAAACATTTAGATGTAATCGATCTACACTAGTTCAGAGATCTCTTAGAGAGTTGCCACTCACAATTGTGACAAATATTTAAAAGATGATTCATACATTGACAAATTTGAACTAGATTTTCAACTTGTAGAACTTGCAAATTGTTAAACACTTAGAAGAGAGAAATCACTTTTGATCAATTTTGACTCTGAAATTACAACAGTACTTTAAAAACAACTACAGGCTGAATTGACTAAAGATGAACACCTTTTAGTAATAAAATTTATATTCAACTACAAAGTTACTATTGCAAATGGATAAAACTTAACTAGGGAACATAAAACCTTGCATACAAAATCAGAGATTTTCAGCACCTTATAAATGAATTCCTTCATAGGGTCCCCAGCAGAGTTGTCATTTTTTTGGTCTTTCAAAACATTATAGGTTTTAAATTACCTCGATGAGAATATGGTACATCTATGGGCAGCTAATTCTTATCTTCAACATACTATTTCAGACACTAGGCCAACTATAAGGCTAGACCCTTCTTCTACTTTAGGCTTTGCAAAACCTAAGTGGGTGGACCTCAAATTCAATCAATATGGTACCAGATTTGACCCTTATTTCTCCTAATGACTTATGTAGTAACAAAGAAGTGCAGTAGCAAATAACAAATCTATGAAATGCACAAGTTGAGTGAGGGTTATACTGTTCTAGCTCTTCAACATAAAATGTAAAGATGATTTGAATTTGATTTCATTTTATGTGGTTGGGGAAAGTGGATGAAAACCAGGTATGAACAACAAACTTATGATCTTGTAACAGATTAGTGCCTCATCCATTTGGAAATTCATGAATCTCCCTCATGTATTTTGGATATCTAGAACACATATCTTATGCCAAGACTCTAGATCTATCCATTTACCTTGTAAATTGGAAATCAATGTTTGATCTAAATCTCATTCTTACCTGATATCTTCCTTAATAAACTTGCAACCCTATTGATTTCCTTGAAGCATTTACATAATTCCTTGAATTACAAGAAACAATGAAGCAACATACAGCCTTAAGGGGCTAAAACTATGATCTAGGCTCTTTCTTCAAAGATCATAAAACATCACAGCTCACTGAGAAAGAAGACAAGATTTAAACTGAAACTCAACATTTTCTATTCTTTGTATTAATTTCCTTGAAATAATACATAAAAATGCATGAAATTAACTCATAAAGAACCTAATAAACCAAACTATACAATGAACAAATTTTGTCATACAAGAGAGAAAATGGCAAGAATGAGAAATTGATGGGATGGGAAGTGGGTGTCACAGCCAAAGCAAAAGCTTCATGGTCTAGAACTAGCACATCCTAAATCTTCAATTCAAACTTCATCAATTCCAAGGCCAATTCTACTAAATGTCTTCATTCGAGAGAAACTTTCTAATATTTTCCAACCCTTACAATGGATGAAAGAAAGAGAGGTATAGGAGGAAGTGAATTCCCAAATCTATTGTGTAACTAACATGTGTCCACTTGGAAAACCTCCTCAACAAGCTAAAAAAACATCCCCCTAATCTCTCCTTGTAATTTCAAATCAAATCCCCATCATTGTGGCCTCAAAAAGAAAGAAATATCTAAGTACAAGACAAAATCTAATAACTGAATCCGAATATGTGCCAATTGACAAATTTGGATCCAAAACACAACAAGACCTCAAAATAATCAAATAGAATGGTTACTAAACATGATTTAGGTGTTTCTCCACTGAATTCTCCAATTGGCAACACAAAACACTTGATGAAACACACAAATTAATTAGAGAGACAAAACCTCCTATAGTGTGAACCAGCAACCACCTGTGCAAAAACTAACTTCATATTCAGAAAGTTCATCTCTTCTCAATTTTGATGGTATATTGGAGCACCCATTTCAGATAAAAATTGTCCTTGGTATACCTCTTTGAATTTTAGGGTCCTTATGGCTTACATAGCATTTTATCATTTCAAAAATTTATCCTTTTATATAGTTTCAAACTATATGATAAATCAAATTTTATTTAATTAAAATTTATGCCCTGTGCATGAAACCTTGAGAAGAATAAAAATAAAAATTTATGTGAGACCTTTGAATTTTCCCTGTCTTTTCAATTTGGGTCAAAGCTAGTTTGACCATCCTTGCCACATTTTAACATGTGATTGGCTTAGGCGTACACAGTCATCAGACCTCCCAATTGGGCACCATGTGTCAGCATTTCATTGGTCTTTCAATTTTGTCACCTCACTGTGCCATGTCACCGTGCCACATCATGGTCGCTATGTCACTATGTTAACTGATGTGCAACTTTGGCTTAGCGACATAGCGACATCCATCAGATCTGTCACGTGGCATGATCTAGTGCGTTGTTGCAATCTAGTTGCCACATCACAACCTTCTTCAAAAAATTTGCCACATGGCACCTTGTGGTTAGTTAGATAATTGTGACATCATCATCTTCTCACTACATTCACTACTAGCTACCACTTGTCATTCACTGGTTCACTATCAAACTGCCACATCACACAAATGGGACCCATGACCATCTTTGCCAGATTTCAAAGTTTTCTAGCAAGTCACTATGTTGCTATCAAAAAACCTTGCCATTTTCCAGTGGTGACATAGCACCTTGCCAGATTTTTCAATTTTCCCGATGAGATTCCATGCTAACATCACCATTTTTTGAATACGTATTCATTGAAAATTTTACCCTCTTTCTAGCTAACCACAGGCTCCACCACACAACCTGTAGCTTCTAAAAATCTTCTGTCACTAACACATTGTTTATATTGTGTGAGATTGTATTTAAACAATAAAAAGGCCCTCCCTCTAGCCAATGTGGGATAAAGGCAGTAGACATATTTCTCCCTTTCTCATTGCAAATTCCTCCTTCCTTGGCACTTCTTTCTTCTACACACGGCTACTTTGACTTGCATGAAGGCCCACGTATTTGGAGGAGATGATTGCAAACTAAGGCAGACAATGAAACTCAACTTAAATTTTTCTTCACTGAGTTTAGGAATGTGCTGTAGAGATCATCAGTCTTCAAGTTAGAGAAAATTCATTAAAATGTCATAAGGAATCATTTTACATGAGGGCCCAATGTTTTAATTAATTCCTCTAGCCGAGGAAAACCACAATGAGTCTACTAAAATGAATCCCCTATTCTTCAAGCTAGCAGCTTCCTTTCATGTGTGTGAGCTCTTCTTTATTAGTGTGAAGCTCTTCTTGCTTAAGTATACTCCTTTCTTTTCGATTGGTGGCTTAGCCTTTTTCCTTTGTTTTAATCTTTCTTGCACATGCAAGTTCCCTTTATGCATGTTCTTCCTATCAATGCATGGGTCATTACCTCCACACACTACCTTCACTGATGTGGCTTTCCTTTACTTGTGGGTTCTACCTTCTCTATGCCATGGTTGGGCCATCTCCCCGCATGCCTTGGCGGCTTCAATTCCCCTATCACTGGCCCTCTTCTATGTGAGTTGTTCTCTGTGCATGGGTCTTTGAATGCGTGGGGCTACCTTTTCATTGGGTGGCTTTCAATCTTTCTTTTGCTCTAGGTTTCTCCACATCATTCGCTACTTTCTATGCGTTTGGCACAGTCATGAAGCAAACATCCTTTTTTATTTAAAATCCCAAGATTCTTTAACTTGCCTCAAGACTATCTTGAAACCTAGCATACCATATTTATCAGCAAGAGGGAAATATGTTCCACCCATCATTGGCTTCAAATCAGGGGTGATAAATGCACTTAGAGGCCACCCACCACCTCCATAAACCATTTGTACATATGTCATATACACCTTATCCACATCTGGCCAATCCTCTCTATCAAACTTGATGGTCACAAGCCAGTCATTCAATAACCTTGCCACCTCTTCATTTTCAAATGACTCCATCTCCATGACATGACACAAGTGGCAGGTATTGTATCCAATTGGTAGAAATATAGGTTTACCTTCATTTCAAGCTTTTGTAAAGGCTTCATCTAAGAGAGAAAGCTCTCCATGGTCTCTAAAAGTTCTCATCAATTTCTTCATATTTCAAGTAGAGATATTTTTTTGGTTAAGCTTCTACAGATCCTTGACTCTAATTCCTTCATATGCATTTGTTTCCTTTTCCTAAATCTGTTGTAATTGGTCAAACCCCAAAGTGGGTCCAACTAAAAAAAAAATTGTTTCCAAACAACTAAATTTTCAAGTTGGCCTATTGATCATCTGACATTAACTGGATTCACATCCGAGCATTGCTCTGCCACTAAAACTCATTTTATCATTTTCTATAGACTATATTTTCAGCTAACAGGGCCCCTCAACTGGCTTTAAAAATTGATCCAAACACATGACCAAGATCTAAAATTAGACACATCATTTCTCTATTCTACACACTTGTACCATGTCAAATCTTGTCTCATGAAAAATTTAGGGTCAAAAGATATTGGCCATCAAAATTGACCTCTTAGAACTGCCTACAAGAAAACATGTCAGAAAACAGTAAATTGTGTTCAAACTTAGCTTTGAAAACTGAGGTGTTGATTCACTTTTACAAGGAGAGTATAAATTTGGGATTTGGTCTCATGATGAATAACAAGACGCAAATGGCAAGTGGTCAAAGTGTGCTACTCAAATTTTGCAGATTGAAACAATGGGAGAAAAGCATTTTTTGCAAATGGAATTAACTTGGGAAAGTGTGCAGACGGATTCACCATGTTTTGAAAATTGACACACTTAAATAATTTTCAAAGTACAACATAGTGGCACAATCCATTTGATCTCACATATCATATATTTCAAGTTATGACATCACGAATAGGGGTACTAATAGATTTTCTCATGTTGACACCAGTAAAAAGTCAGAAATTGCATTTGGAATCACGTTTGAAAACTGATCAAATGGATTTTTCATAAGATCAAACTTGGAACATAGAAATTATCTAACCTCTAAAATGCAACACAAAAGGAATTTTATCATTTGGGTCAACTGGTCAAGAGTTATAACTCATCAAATAGGGCCTCCTAGAATTTAGAACAAATCACATCAACATGACATCAGTAAATGACCAAATTTGAGGGACTCAAACCCTAGTCATACAAACTTGAAATGATTTGAAATCTAAAACATGGGCTCTCAGGTATGGACACTAGACATTTCCAAAGTAGTGAATCATGAAACGTTACTGGGTGTGAGATATTCACTTGCAAACATAGCCTCCTATTGCTATTTGACACTTAGGTGAAAATGCAGATTTGACAAATGCTCAAAACGAAACTTCATGAAATGGCTCAAAATGAAATTTTAACTTCATGGAACACATAGACACACTAAATTAAAGGTTCTAGAAGCATTAAACACCTCTTAAGTCTCAAATGGACAACCGAGTACATGCACATTTAAAAGCTTTTATAGGACTTAATTTCTTCAATGGTGCTCAAAATCAGGGCTGCAATTTTCAGCACCAACAGGTACCTCATTATTCTTTTTACTGCCATAAGATGATTTTCTATTGGATTTGTAGAAAATCTTGCCACTATTCCAACTAATAATGCAATGTTTGGTCTACTATGTACAACATGCTGTAACTTTCCAATCATTGATTTGTACATTGTCTGATTTACTTTAGCTAATTCATCATTCTTGGATAACTTATGCCTATTATCATTGGTGTACTAACTAGTTTTTAATCCTCTAAGAAATTTTTTTTTTAGTATCTCCTTAATATATTTTTATTGGGTTACAAATATGCCATGTTCCAATTGATATACTTACAATCTAGCAAAGAATTTAATTTCCCCAAACATTGACATCTCAAACTCATGTTTCATCTAATTAGCAAAATCTTTGCATAGTCCATCTTTTCCTCCAAATATTATATCATCAACAAAGATTTTAGATATCAAAATTTCTTTACCTTTTTCTATCTTGATATATAGGTTTCTATTGTCATCTATTCTCTCTAATCCTATCTTCACAAGATATTTGTGAACTCTCTCATACCAAGCTCTAGGTGATTGTTTCAAACAATAGAGTGCTTTATGTAGTTTGCAAACCATATCCTTCTTGTTGTTATCAACAAATCCCTTTGGTTTTTCTATGTAGACTTCCTCTTCTAGTATACCATTTAGAAAGGTAAACTTTACATGCATTTGGTAGACTTTAAAACCTTTGTAAGTAGCATATGCAAGTACAGTTCTTACTCCTCCATCCTTGTAATAGGGGCAGATGTTTCCCCATAGTCCAATCTTTCTTCTTGAGCATAACCTTTATAGACTAGTTTGGCCTTATTTCTTGTGATCTCACCATTCTCATCTAGCTTGTTCCTTAATACCCACTTGGTACCAATCACATTCTTATCAGCCGGTCTTGGAACTAAAGTCCAAGTTTTGTTCTTCTCTATCTTCTCAATATCATCTTCAATAGCTTTACATCAATCATCATCTTGTAGTGCATTTTTCACTATTTTGGGTTCAATGTTTCTCAGTAGACATTATTCATTTCTTAGTATGTTCCTTGTCATTGGTCTGGCTTCCTTTTCACCAATGATTTATTGAGTAGGGTGATGTCTTCTCACATACTCGGATAGCCTTGGTTCTTTCCTTGTTTCCATGTCAGGTCTTTTAGCCTCAAAGTCATTGTGCACATTTCTTTTAGGTAGCTCAGTATCTCTTTCATGTGTACTGATTTCAAAATTAGAATGTGCATTTTCTTCATTCTGCAACTTGGCTTTTGAATGCAATCTGGCATTCACTGGTTGTGACTTGGTAGATATTGAAACTTGTTGCTCATTCCCAACTTGATTGGCAACTTCTTCTTCAACAGGCATTCCTTCATAGAAGTATACAAAGGATCTAGACTCTTCTATTTTCTTGATGGATTCATCATCTTGAACTTTTGTATGCTCATCAAAGTTTACATTTGCACTTTTCACAATTTTGTTAGTGTTAGTATAAAGTGGAGTATCCAAGGAATATACCTTCATCACTCTTTGCATCAAACTTACCATTTCTAGAATCTTTAAGAATATAGTACTTACAACCAAACACTTTGAAATGTTTTACATTGGGTCAGTGACCATACCATAATTCAAAAGGTGTTGCATTTGTACCTTTCTTGATTTTTACTCGATTAAGGGTGTAGACAGTTGTACTTATAGCTTCTCTCTAGTACTTTAGTGCAACATTCTTGTCCATCATTAATGTTCTAACATATTCCATCACTGATCTATTCCTCCTCTATGCAATTCCATTATGTGGGAGAGCTCTAGGTGCTAATGTTTGTCTCTTAATTCCTTTATCATTGAAAAATGTCTCAAATTCTTTTGATGTGAACTCTCCTCCTCTATCTAAACTTAAGCACTTCAGACTCTTTCCTGTTTGCTTCTCAACCCTAGCCAAATACCACTTAAACATTTAAAATGCATCAGATTTTTACTTTATGAACACAACAATCATCATTCTAGAGTAGTCATCAAAAAACAACATTTTATATATATGTCTCCTTTGTAACTTTGCACTTCTATTGGGCCACATAAATTAGTATGGACTAACTCTAGTACTTCTTTGGAAGTATAAATTTTTCTTTTGAAACTTGACTTGATCATCTTTCCTAGCTAACCCTATTTGCACATTGTATTGTCAAGCTTCTTCAGTTTAGGCAAACCTCTGACTTTCTCCATATTGTTGATGCTAATCAGATTATCAAAGTTGACATGACATAGCCTTTTATGCCATACCCACACATCATCAAATTGTACAATAAAATAGGCAACATCCTCCATATCTAGGTAAAATAGATTACTCCTAGTTTGGTCTCCTTTTCCTATCAAATTTCTATTAGTGTCATAGATTTTGGCAGTTTTGTTTCCAAATTCTACTTTGCATCCTAAATTTCCTAACTATGACACACTCAGTAGATTGTAGTTCAATCCTTCAACATAATATGCATTGTCAAATGAAATTTTCTCTATAATCTTAATGGAAAATTTTTCCTTTGATTAGACATGGAGCATCATTTCCAAATCTAACACTATTTCCATCATACTAAGTTAAGGTAACAAACTTACTTTTGTCTCCTGTCATGTGATGTGAGTACCCACTATCTATGATCCACCTATCATTCTTGTTTACACAGGTTATCAGTTTTGTTGCCTCATCTTCGTCTAACTCATCCTTCATAGCTACATAGATCACCTCATCATTATTTTCATTAAAATTCTCTTCTTCAGCAATGTAGCACTTTTTGCCTTTCTCTTTGTAATCTATGCTATCACCTTTTCTTCTATTTTTGTACTTATTGCCTTCTCTATAGTTCTCCTTCTATGTACACCTTACAGAAATATGTCCTACTTCATTGCAATTAAAAAAAATGATAGGTAGCTTAACTTTGAATTTTCCTTTGCCTCTGTGATATATTATGGCCAACAATGCTTCCAATTGTTCCACATCTTCTTCATCTGTGTTGCTATCACTGGATGCATATTTTATCTTTTTTTTCTTCTTCTTTGGTTTCACCTCTTCAATGTCTTTCAACAACAACTTGGTCTTGAAAGAAGATTCAAGATTCTTAATTATGTAGTTATTAAAGTTGGATAACTCAAATGTAGTAAGTCTTCCCACTATACCTTCAAGAGTTAGCTTGTTTCCTAGTATGCATCTCAACTCTTGGATGGCTGATAATCTAATAGCATAGATGGGGAGAAAGGTTCTTAAAAACTTTTTTAATAACAATTTCATCATCTAAATGACCAGTTGTACTTCTTATTGTACTTACCACTTCCTTTATTCTAGAGGCATATTGAGCAATGTTCTCACCGTCCTCCATTCTCATGTCATCAAAATTTCCTCTGAGGCTTTAGCTGTTTGGACATTCTAATCTCCCCCATAAATATTTTTCAAGGCTTCCCACATCTTGAATGGAGAGGTACATCCCTTGATGTCATCAAATTTAGCATAGTTGAGGGCAAAGGCAATTTCCAGCATTGCCTAATTTTGCTCCTTCTTTTTCTTCATATCTTATGTAGTAGGGACACCAGCCAAATCAACATCTTCCATTATGATTGAGGTTTTTGCATGGTCACCTATTAATCCAAGGTGTAGCTTCATTAAAATTTTCCATGTAGCGAAGTTATCTCTGTTGAGCTTGGGATCTTCTAACTTCTCTCTTAGACATCTTGATCTTTCTGCTTCTAGTATGTTTAAACCAAATCAATAGATGGCTCTGATACCAATTGTTAGAAATTCTTTAGAATAACTGAGAGGGGGGGTAAATTAGTTATTCAAGGTCTAAATTTCCTAATAAAACTTTTTCACTAAGTATAGTGAGCCCATTTAAACTAACCATGCATCCAAGCTAAACATTCTTCTTAGCAAGTTATTGATAAATCAACATGCAGAACTAAGAAATGAAAAATCAACACATGACACAGTGAAAAAAACCATCAATAACATGCTACCTTGTTTCTCTCTCTTTTAAAGTGATGCCCTGTGAAAGACCTTCCCTATTAAAGGTGACAAAACACACTATTAAATGTGACCCAAATAAGGATTTCAACCACCCTTTTAGAAGTGGGCCTAGTTAAAGGACTTTAGAACATTTACTTGGAATGTCACCATGTTAAAAGGTTTACAAAATTGTTGTTAAACCAACCTAAGTCCATATGATTTTTCCCTAACTAATACAATTTCTAGAGAGTAACAATAAGGTTTTTGATCTGATATAACTCACAACATAACTTGCAGATTTTAGATCTCAATTCAATTCACAAATTTTTTTGGCTTTCAGTCTCTACAACTCTGACAACTTGTCCCCCTTTCAAGCTTTGTCTCCTTGAGTCTTCATGCTCATTGTGCCAATGCAATCACCCCTGTGGTCACCTATCAAAGAAGAGTCTCTGTAATATGTTCTTCCCTCTCAATGACTTCTCCTTGGCACCACAAACTCTCTCCAGTCTCTCTTTGCTTCTTGACCTATAACTCCTTAAGTGGGAGTTCGGAATACTTTTCCCACTCTAATCTTCCCACTCTTATTGGGTTTTAATGGATTAGGTAAGATATGATGTATCTTCACCTTATCTTGTTTCTTCTAGAAACATCATGTGGAATCCACCTATATTCACCTAAAAATGATTAACCTAGAATTCTATACCACCAACTCAACATCTTTATCTTCCACCTAGTTCACAAAATTCAAGTTAACAACCTTATCAACTCAAATCTAGAAAATCTTTGGCTTTTAAAATAATGCAGCAGCTCAAAACTATTGACTTTCTGATGCTTGGCACATACTGTGTTACTCGGCACCTACTATGGATTCACTCAACATCAACTAAGTTTTACTAATGCTCGACACCTATTACATGTTTTCTAGCTTGGCACCTAAACTTGCTTGGCACCTTCTATTTCACTCAGCACACACTATATTTTTCATTTTCTCGACACTTACTGATAATCTACTTAGCATGAACTAACTTGCTGGACACCCATTGATGAATTTAGTCAAGCTTTGCAGATAGTTTTGATATAACTTATTCTTCTAGAGTTTCTAAGTGTAGCCAATCTCTATATCTTCAAGTGTCTTATCAATACATCATTTTACCATTTTCTTAACTAATCCTTGTACTTCATTACAAAATCATAACTCAAACCTTTCCCTTAGGTTCTTTTGTTACATCTTATTGATTAAATCTTCTTCATTAATAAACTAAGTGATAGTACTTGGATCTTATAAGCAATTTTCATTCTAGCAAATAGAAGGTTTGACATTAGTGACAAAAGAATGATTGAAAACATTCTTTATAACAATCTCCCTTCTTCAATAATGATATTTTCAATCAGATTTCAACAAAAATATGTGATTAAACTCACACTTAATGAAATGAACATATACAATCTAAAATTCCTAATTCAAAATTTGTTAACTCTTTCTTAATTTCTTCCTCTACTGAGTCAACTTGGTAAGAATTTTTCATGATCATTATGAGTCCCTGCATACATAGGTAGGGTAATAATGTTTTTAGTAGAGTCTAAAAATTAATTTTATTAGGAAAAAATATCTAACATGCTAAGTTTTAAAAGTGATTAATTTTTTAACTATATTCATGGTCTCTAAATCCTAAATTCTCATTAGTTGTCATTTTCCTCATGGTTAAAATTATTTTTCTGACTATAAAAAATGAGCAAAACATAATTAAGCTTCATTCTAGAAGATTCTCTTAAAATTATAGTAGTTTCAAGGATTCCAAATTCATTAAGTAATTTCATGGATCTAGAATAATTGGGGCTACATTTAGGGGGAATTTAAACCATTATCCCTTCCTCTACTCATTCTTACCAATAGTTCCCTTCCCTACTTCATGAGCTAATAAATTGCAAAAATATTTACATCTAGTGTATATTTATAGCTATTTAGCCACACAACATCTATCCAATAGAAAATATGCACCAAATGTGACAATTTGTGAAATTTATTAATTAATTTTAAAACCACAAAGCTATGGTTCTATGATTTTTAAATTAATTAATAAATTTCAAAAATTAGCACATCTGGTGCATAGTTTTGGCTATTTAGCCATGGACAAGCACCACTAGAAGGTCTAGAAATTTTCCTTTATAGGTCTACTACATTAAGCTTTCCATTTTGAGAGACATGTGAGGTTTTTGTTGGAAGATTGGGAAGATTGTTGCAAGCATGAATATTGATGATATTCCTATGGGGGAGTATTTTAGATATGTTACATTCATGACTGAGTTTGTTATTGATGTCAACATAGTAGTTTTCTATGGTATTTGATAGAAGAACAATGAAAAGATCAAGTTGTTACAAATGACTAGTTGAGCATTATAACTATTTGAAGTTATGGGAGATACTTCTAAGTATCTAGTATATGCAGTTAATGTTGCAAGATGAAATGATAAATCTAGAAGAAGTTATGTAAGTTTTGGTGATGTTTGTTCTGAGATAGAGTTTACAAAGGCATGTTCTAATAAACTTGTTAGATCTCTTAGAAGATTTGATATTATATTAATCAAGGTTACATGAAGAAGACTTGTTGGTGATGACACATATAAACTCACTCATCATAATATTGCATGTATGAAAATTTATTCAAGTTGCAAGATGGAAGATTTATGTTATTGTTAAGTGTAAAGTGTTCTTAGTGTGGTCCTATAATAATTAATTGAGAATGTCTAACAACCTACTTAGGGAATTTTTTTATGGACTCAGTATAAAGGAAGGACATTTTCTTTTATCATGGCATGGAATGAAATGGATATGAATATGCATGGATGATAATTGTAACTAGTAGAAAGTGTGGAATGTGAAGTTGAGTAGAGAAATGTGAAGATGAAGGAAAATTCATTGCTGAGGTTTTGTTAAGGGATCTGAGGTTGATGACCTGGTCTACAAGGTTTGGCAGTGGTTGGTTTGGTTGTCAAAAGAAAGAAAAGAAAGGAGATAATAGTAAATTACATGCTTGAGAAATGAGCTCCTCTTGTAGTTGAAATTGCATGTTTGGGCAGTGGGCTTTTCTTGCATACATTGTACTACAACTCCTAATAGGGTTCGCACAACTCCTAACAAGGTTAGAATCTCCTAATGGGGATTCAGTGTCTCCTAACTAGGACTTATTGTACTAAATGTTGTAATAGACTCCTAACAGGGTCCATCCTCTAACAAGGAATATTTATATTAGTACATCATCTTATGGGCATCATTCCCACCAAGGATTTCCCTCTGATTAAGGGTTTCTCAAGTCAACATATCTAGTGTAATTTTCTATGTGCATTTTATTATGGTTGTTGTTTACTTTGGTTGAATGATTAATTTTTTTTAAAGAAGATAAATGTTTAATTTTTGGATAACTAATTGACCACCCCTAGTTATCGTGGTTGACTATTGTTTCTAACAATTGGTATCAAAGCATTAGGTCCTTGAAGATAAAGTTTGACAAATTTTGGAGATCCATGGAAAACATGTTTAGGAAAGATAGTCTAGAGTTCGATGGAACAAACTATGATAGTTGGAAACAAAAGATGAAGACACATCTATTGTGTATGGGTCCAGGATATTGGATCTTGACTAAATCAGAGAAGACAGTCATTGCTAAAAAAGACTTGGAAATTTGTATTGAGGTAGAAAGAGATCTTTTCATGTGTGATATTAGAGCTAGAGAAGCACTATTGATAGCACTACCTGAAATTAAGTACAATTAGGTAAAATCACTTGCTACTTCACATTTGATTTGGAAAGCTTTGGAAAATAGTTTTGAAGGTGATGCACATACTAAGAAGTTGAGACTACAAAGTTAGATTTGTGCATTTCAAGATGCTAAAATGATGGAAGATGCATCTAGAAGAACATATATAGGTAGGATATCAAAAATTACTATAGGTATCAAAGCTCAAGGAGGAACCAAAGAAGATGATGAGGTTATATGGAATATATTAAAAATGCTAACACAACCATTTAAGTAAGTTGTTCAAATGATACAATTTTTGATATCTTGTACCAAGGATTTCACAAAGGAGACATTGCTTGGAAGACTTGAAGCAATTGAGAAAGAACTTAGATAGTTCTTAGAATTAACAAGAATAGAGACAACTTTCAATACCTTGAATATTCAACCTAGTCTATCAAGAAGCACAAGTGCTAGAGGAGATTTTGCTAGCAGCAATAGATCTAAAGAGGATAGAAAGATTGAAGAAGGAGTGGCCCTTCTAGTAAGAAGACAAAAAGGAGGTAAGAGAATTTAAAAATTCTGATTTGTGATTAATATGGTCATTATGCATCTAAGTGTCCTAAAAGAGAGAAAAAGTATAAGGGAAATTACAAACCTAGAAAGGATAGAGAGTGTTTATATGCAAATGAAGATAATGATTTTGATGGATGAGCATTAAGTGCTAGTGATAATGAAATTGGATTTGTGGAAATTAAAGAAGAAAGTCTAGAGAAGGTAGCTTTAGTGGCACAAGTTGAGAAGAAATCTAATTGGATAATTAATAGTGGATGTTCACATCATATGACTAGTGATATGAACAATTTTGTTGATTTCAAAAGTTAGGATGGAGGAATTGTCAGAGTTGGAAATGATATAGCATGCTAAGTTAAAGGTATCGGATCTATAACTCTTGATGGTAAAACTAACACTAAGGATGTATACTTTGTTGATGGTTTAAAGTACAATCTTTGGAGTTTTGGACAACTAGTAGACAAAGGTTATTAGTTGTAGTTTATAAATAAGACATGCATGATCAAAGACAAAGATGCAAAGGTAATTGGAACAAGAACTAGATCTATAGGTAATGTATTTCAGTTGAATCCTACTGAAATGACATATTTGGTTGGAAAGGTGGATGACAGTTGGTTATGCAATAAGAGATTTTGTCATATAAACTTTGACAATATTGTGAAGACTAGTAGAATGTTTGCAGTTAGAGATTTTTCGAAGATCGTAAAGCCTACTAACACTATTTCAAGGAGTGTGTTTTGGCAAAGCATAATAGAACTTCTTTTCCTAGCAAGAAGTTTACCACTATAAAAAAGTTGGAGATTGTTCACATAGGTCTCAGCAGTCCTACAAAGACTAAAGGATTCTATGGTGAAAGGTATTTTATGATTTTATTTGATTATTTTTCTTGAATAATGTGGGTTTAATTTCTTAAAGAGAAATCTGAGGCATTTGATAAGTTTAAGATATTAAAAAATAGAGTTAAGAATGAATCTAGTGTGAAGATTAAATGTTTGGGATTAGATAGAGGAGGAGAGTTTAATTCAAATGAGTTTAACATTTTTTATGAAGAAAATAGAATTAAAAGACAACTATCATCCTCAAGAACCCCTGAACAAAATGGCATTGCAGAGAGAAGGAACAAGTCAGTTATAGAAGCTACAAGAGCTATGTTAGCAAAGAATGATGTATCCAAGACATTTTGGAGAGAAGTTGTGAATACAACAATCTATACTATGAATAGAGTGCAATTCAGGAAAGACACTAACAAGACACCTTATGAACTATGGTTTGGTCACTCACCTATAGTTAAGTATTTCAAAAATTTTGCGAGTAAGTGTTATATCAAAAGAGATCATGATATTGGTAAGTTTGATGCTAGAAGTGATGATGGTATGTTTCTTGGTTATTCATTGAAAAGAAAGGCTTATAGATGTTATAATCAAAGAACTAAGACTATTATGGAAAGTACAAATGTGAGAATTGATGAGAAATTTAGAATTCAATAAAGAATAGTTGATTACAATTCAAATGGAAATGTTACTAAGCCAAGGAATGATGAGGTATTTCTTGAGACTAACAATAATTTGCAAACTAAAGGAGAGCTAAGGTAGGAAAGACCTTTAGTAGGACCAAGGTTTGAGATAGCAACTCCTACTTTAGGAAATAACATGATAAAGAGTCACCCATCAGAGCAGATCATTGGAAGAAAAGCCAAAGGCATGATGAGAAGGAGCAGAGTCAATGAAGAACTATGTTTAATACCACAAGTTGAACCAAAGAATAAAGATGAAGCATGAGACATGGGAATTGGTCCCTAGACCAGCACAGAAGAATGTGATAGGAATCAAATGGGTATTCAAGAACAAGATGAATGAACATGGAGAAGTTGTAAGGAGCAAAGCTAGATTAGTATGTAAAGGTTACTCATAGTAAGAATGAATAAAATATAATGACACCTATGCTCCAATGGCTAGAATAGAAGAAGCAAGGTTATTCTTAGCCTATGTAGCACAGAAGAAATCCAAACTATATCAGATGGATGTCAAGTCAAAATTTCTGAATGGAGAACTTGAAGAAGAAGTGTACATTGAGAAACCTAAAGGATGTCCTTTGATAGATGACAAGGACATTGTATGATAACTGAGGAAAACATTGTATGGATTAAATCAAGCACCAAGAACCTAGTATGCGAGGTTGGACAAGCATTTGACAAAGCTTGGATATAGCAAAGGTATGGTAGATAGTAATATATATTGGAAAGAAATTGATGATGGTTTGATGATTTTGGTAATATTTGTTGATGATATCATATTTGGAGGAAATGATGAAGAAAGTAAAAAGTTTACTAAAGAGATGAAGAAAGAATGTGAGATGAGTATGATAGGAGAGATGAAATATTTCCTAGGATTGCAAATTGTATAGAATAAAGAAGGAATCTCTATTTCTCAGACTAGTTACTTAAAGGATTTACTAAAAAGGTTTCATTTAGAAGTATGTAAACCCATTGGAACACCTATGGTAACTAGACACAAGTTATCTACAAAGGATGAGACACCTACTGTTGAATAGAAAAACTAAAAATCTATGATTGGAGGATTGGAATATTTGACTCACACAAGGCCAGATATAGCAAATGTAGTTGATCCTAGAGAAGCACATTATGCAGTAGTGAAAGGATATTTAGATATCTCAAAGGAACTTTAAAATGTGGATTGTGTTATAAAAGATCTAATGATTTTACTCTAAGTTCTTATATTGATGCAGATTAGGCAAGCAGTATGGATAACAGAAAAAACACTAGTGGTGAAGCCTTCTTTCTTGGAGTAAGATTGGTTTCTTGGTTAAGCAAGAAGTAGGATTATACATCTCAAAGTACAAAAGAAGAAGAGTATGTTGTAACAGAAAATAATTGCAATCAATTTGTTTGGATGAAGCTAATGTTGAAGGATATAAGGATAGAAATCAATGAACCTATTGTTATACATTATGACAACACAAGCATAGTAAATATGTCCAAGAATCTAGTGATGCATTCAAATACTAAGCACATTTCTATCAAGTATCACATGTTGAGAGAGAAAGTTGTAAATAAGGAAATCAAATTGGAATATGTGAGCATGAAAGAGTAGATATATTTACTAAGCCTCTTCCCAAAGAGACTTTTAAGTATTTGTGAGGTATGCTTGGGGTTATGCCCCTTCCTACTTCAGAGTAGAAGATGCAAAAGTACATCAGTCCAATGTAATAGAGCACCATTGTTGTCTAGACCAAATGTTGATGCTTTCTATATGTGGGAGTATCTATGATTGACAGAGTCATCTAGGACTCTTGTTGGATATTGTCGTGAACAATGTCTTTTGACACTCAAGCTAGTAAGAATTAGTTGTTACGGAGTTTGATGCAGAGATTTTGGTTGCTAAAACCTTTGACATTGATGTCAATGGGGGAGAAGTATTTCATAAAAAACATCATGGAACATCATGGGGAGAAGTGTTGCATTGCATGAAGAACATAATAAGGGAGAGTTTATATAAATGGAGGAGAATGATTGATGAAGAGGATTTGAGGACAATATTAACAATCTTTTGTTCTTTTGTTGGTATTATTGGAAATAGATCTTTTTTCATCTATGTTTCCATCAATGCCAAAGGGGGAGATTGTTGGAAGATTGGGAAAATTTTTGCAAGCATGAATGCTGATTATATTCCTATGGGGGAGTATTGTAGATATGTTAATATGATGATATGTTACATTCATGATTGAGTTTCTCATTGATGCCAACATAGCAATTTTCTGTGGTATCTGACAGAAGAACAATGGAAAGATCAAGTTGGTATGGATGGCTAGTTGAGCATTATAACTATCTAAAGTTATGGGAGATACTTATGAGTATCTAGTATATGTAGTTAATGTTGGAAGATGAAATGATAAATCTGGAAGATGTTATGTAGGTTGTGGTGATGTTTGTTCTAAGATAGAGTTTATAGAGGCATTTTCTGGTAAACTCGTTATATCTATTAGCAGAGTTGACATTATGTGAATTAACATTGAGGACATGAAGAAGACATATTGGTGATGATGTGGCTAAGCTTGCTTGTCATAATATTGTGTGTATCAAAAGTTATTGACATTGCAAGGTGGAAGATTTATGTTATCGGTAAGTGTAATGTGTTCTTAGTGTGGTCCTATAATAATTAATTGAGAAGGTCTAATAGCTAACTTAGGGAATTTTTTTATGGACTTGATATAAAGGAAGGAAATTTTCCTTTATCATGGCATGGAATGAAATGGATATGAATATGCATTGATGATCATTGTAAGTAGTAGAAAGTGCAGAATGTGAAATTAAGTAGAGCAGTGCAGAGGTTCAAGAAACTTTATTGCTGAGGTTTTTCTAAGTGATCTGAGGTTTGGTATTCGGATCTAAGGTTTGTGACCCGGTCTAAAAGGTTTGACAGTGATTGGTTTGGTTGAAAAAACAAAGGAAAGAAAGGATATAATAGTAAATTACATGTTTGAGCAATAAGCTCTTCTTGTAGTTGAAATTGCATGTTTGGGTAGTGGGCCCTTCTTGCATACATTGCACTCCAACTCCTAACAAGGTTGGCACAACTTCTAATAGGGGTGGAATCTCCTAACAGGGATTCAAAGTTTCCTAATAGGGACTCATTGTGCTAAACGTTGTAACGGACTCCTAATAGGAAATATTTATATTAGTACATCATCTTGTGCGCATCATCCCCACTAGGGTTTTCCCTCTAATCAAGGGTTTCCCTAGTCAACAAATCTGGTGTAATTGTCTATGTGCATTTTATTATGGTTGTTTACTTTGGTTGAATGGTTAAGTTTGTTTAAAGAAGATAAATGTTTTAATTGTTGGATAATTGATCCCCACCCTTCTCAATTATCTTGGTGGACTATTGTTTCTAATAGGTTTTTAGTCAAGACAATTCTTTAGACTAGGCCACATATACGTAAGTGCTTAACATTCTATATAAGAAAAATAAACTAACTCTCAAAACCTAATGAGAATACCAAATTAGGCTTTGTTGGAAAAGAAATCATTTTCAATTAAAAAACACACTTAACTGAGTACCATGAACAAGTGTACATCATTGTAATACATCCAAAAATTTAGCACTTCTAGATAATTCCATTGTAAACTAGGTTATTTTCTTAAACATTTCAATCTCACCTCTAATTAATATGAATGACGATGCTAGCAAGTCGGGTACCTAATTTCTAAAAATAATTAGAGTTGGATAGAGTTTATGCATTAGCAAGTATGGAGCCTACAATGTCAAGAAATAGAATTTTTTACATCTATAAATTATTGGGTTAGTGGATCCTAAACATCTCCCGACTAGTAGTCATTTTTATCAAGATTCAATCTCGGCTACTTTTAAAATTGCCTTCTTTGTTTTCTCAAAATAAAAATAATGTACAGTTTTATGTAGGACTTGATATATATTAAAAAAAAAATTATTTTCCCAAAGTCAAAAACCCTAATTCTCTTGATGCTACCAATTCCACAACAAATTTGTATCCTTTTCCTTAACCCGCGGTCATGTATTTGAAAAGTTTGTATTTTTCTTTTAGGAGGTATGATGAACATGTAAGGAAGCAAAGGTATTCGGAAACACTTCATATGCTAATCTTATGAGGATGACTATGAAAATTTCAACTTAAGTATCACAAAGATCTCAAGAAATGCACAATAAAAAAATCAAAATAATAATGAACACATAACACAATGATTACCATGTGGAAACCCTTCTAGGAAAAAAACCCACTCTCCAAAATCCACACAATGTATTATCATGTAAAGATGATTACAATACACTTGCAATGCACGTTCTTAAAGGAGTACATCACCCCAACTCAAACTTGGAGAGGCACCTTCTAGCATCTAGCCTTGCAAACAAAACTCAATGATCAAAACTCCTCCCCAAGACCCCCTTTTATAGTGATTTTACAACTTGAAAACCACTTGTGGTTTTACAAAACTATGGGCTTAACCACCATGCCAATTTCTTTTTGTAAGCCTGTGTTATTATACTGAAAACATAAATGAAAGAAACATAATAAAGTGATCTATCAATTGAAGGAACATCAAATGGACCAAATATATCCAAATGGATTAGATCCAAAATACATGAGGACTTATGAGAACTTGAGTAAAACTGAATGTGGTTTTCTCTACCATAGATACAATGATCTGAAAAATTGAACTTGAGATTGCAATCATTCAACCCATCAATAAGGGTTTTATTTTTCAAGGTTCGTAGACCCTTCTCACCTATGTAGCTAAGTCTCTAGTGCCATAACATAGTATTCTTTGTGGACAACTTTGATTCGGTAGATAGAGCACTCTTGGGTACCCAAAAACCATGACCATCTATTGAAAGATAAACTAGTGTTTAGTGTTCGAAGGGGTGCTTGCATTACTCCTCAAGAGACTTAGCTTGTCTCTTCTAGGAACCTATCCACCTAGGTCCTTGACTGGTTTAGATGATTACCTAACACCAATCCAAACTACTCCCTTAGAGTTTAATCCTTTGTACTTACCCTCAGAAGACACTCTGTTTTAGTACTCTTCTCTACACACACTTAGAGGGATCTAGGTGCAACTTGCTCTCTAAATTCATCCTATAATTCAAGGTCATCCATCATCACAAGATTACTTTATTTTCTTCCATTTTTGGTCATTTGGAAAGATTCTTGGACATCTTCCTTAATGATTTAATGATTTTTCCTCAAAGAAGCCTATTTAGGCCTAATTCAATTAGCCCTTGGAATCCACTAATTCCTCTTTATTGCAAAATATTTCCAAACAACCTAGTAAATAAACTCTAGATTCAAGCATCCTTTTGGATTTTCTAAAATATTTTGTAGGTTTTGAAACCCTAAGTTGTTCGTATAGGTGATTCCTATTATATAGGGCAAATAGGACTAAAAGACCTATTTCCTAGGACTAGACCACAACTTTTTTAGAAACTCACCTAAATGGATTGGTAAGACCTCAACTTCCAAGATATGTCAAGCTAGGACTATCCCCTTCCTAAAACTATACTTTTTCTATATAGTACTTCTATTTCTTCCATGAAATCATGGATTCAACACTATCAAACCACTAACCCAGACCTTCCTAGCTCTCCTAGAGCTTGAAATTAAAAATGGCTTCCCAAACTTTCACAATTCCAACTCTCATACATATGTACATTATTGAATCCCCTAACCTTTCCATCTACCCTCAAGTGTTTCCCAAGGTTAGATTTCATGGGGGAGCCATTTCTTCACAGACTGGTCAGCACAGATCTAGTTAGCAAGTTGTATGCAAAATAAGTTGCTAGAACAACTAAACTAACTCTAAAATCTAAGAAGAAACAATTGAAAAACACTTAAAACTAATCCTATTACATGAATCACATGAAATTTTTACTCCTTTAATCCATATAACATCACAAATGAAGAAAGTGCTCAGTCTGCATAATTACTCACAGTCACAATCACTCTATATCTTTTCAAAACTTACTTACAATCCTTTGTCTCTTGAGATTGAGCCTTTCATTAGTAATAGATGCCCATTTACTAATTTTTAGGCCATCTTAATGGATTTTTCAATCCTTTTATTTAGGGGATCCAAGGTAATGGAGTTGCAAATGTTGTCATGACAACTTTTTAGCAACATTTGGCATCTTTACACTTATGCCTCTACCCTTGTTTCTAGGACCTCTAACCCCTCTAGGTCGATGTATAAACATAATAAATGACCTTAAAGCATCTTTTCTACCTATCCTAAGTGTGAAGACACATTTAATGACTCAACCTCACTATTACCTTTAAACACTAAGAAATTTAAATAACAACTAACAAAAGCTATTAGTGTGACCTTAGTCCTAATGAATAACTCACCTAGCCAACAATGAAAATGACCATCTAAGGTCCAAAACAAACTAACCTATTCTCTTGACTTGGATAGAGTTAAGTAAAAGCCAAAAAATGGAGGTTTCCTAGGTGTTCTCCTGCACCAAAAACCATCTCCTTCTCCAAAGTAGTCTTTTTTCCAATCTTATCAAAAGTACTATTGCACTCAATTGTGCATGCATCAGGCTACTACAATGTATCCAATATGCTTCCTCTTGGTATTACCATAGCACCTCTCACCATTTTCACACTCACTTCAAAAAAATTTACATGCACACTAACATCTATTAGTTTCCTAAAAGATAACAAATTTCTTTCTAGTCCCAGGATATGCAAGACACCATCAAATCTTCTAATTTTACCATCATAAAATTTAACATGAATACTTCTACAACCAACAATATCAACAAGTGAGTTATCACCCAAATACACCTTACCACCATCAAACTTTTTATACTTACTAAACTAGTTTCTATTAGGAGCCATGTGGAATGATGCACTTGAGTCTATCGGGTGCGTGCACTAAGTTGGCGTACAAAAAAGTGGACAACCCAAAAAAAAGAAAAAAATTCAATAACCAAATTGGGTTATTAAAAAGTGAAATGCTAGTCAAGCTTGGTACCAAGCCTGGCCATTATACTTTTAAAAACCTAATCAGGTTTTGTAAACTATATATTATGTCTATTGTCTGTGTTTGAGGGGATTTTTATACCCTCAAATGATAGCAACAACTTGAAGTGTAGAGGAGAACATCAAAACCTGATCGGGTTTAGCATAAAAAACTAATTTTTATTGCATTTCCATCCATGGTACCCCACAGACAAGGTAAGTCCTCATTCTATTTTTCATTTATGTATTTTTTTAATCAAATTTTATAATGTGGTTTTGTAATTTATAAGTTTTGTAATTTTTTTAATTTTCTTTTAATATAGATGCATGAAGGAATCCAAGAAAATGAGGGGGAGACAAAAGACCACCTTCCAAACAATCAAACCCTCCACCTATCATGACACAACCATAAAACACTCCACCCATTGTGACACAACCACAAAATCGTCTACCTGTAGTGACACCCAACAAAACCCTCCAGTCAATGTTCTCATTCAACAACCACTACTTCCTATAAACCCTCCACACATACAATTACATCATTCAACTACTACACAAGAGGACCTCATAAATTGTCTCTCACAAAATAGTTCTAACATTACCCAAATGGTCATTAGGTTGCGGTCATCTACACTTTCACACCACTCAACCCTAGTGAATACACTTGAACAAATGGCCCAAAATGCAAATGAGGTGTCTAGGGAGGTTATGAAATGGGGTACATAGAGGGATAGGTGTCATGCATCTTAGGAAAATGGGTTATAATATCAGCAAGTGAAAGATAAAGACATAAAGAAAGGTACTATATGTTCTCTTTTCATCAATCCTATATTTGGCAACTCCCTATTACACATAACCAAAAATTTTCCTATTCATTGGTGCACTCATATTGTGATGAGATCATGTTTTTGGGATAGGTGGTATATGGTATTTGATCTAGCACCATGTAATAATTATGAGGTGCCTCTATGATTTTTGAGAATATTGTGAGATCATCCTTGGTGAGAGACCAAATTACTTTAACATTCATCAATTCTAGGGTAGAGGGAGAGGCTCTGATTAGAATAGACTTGGGGCTTGTAGGGTGGTATCACAACATGAGAGGAGACATCCAACATGAAAAACCATGCCTCATGTTTTGCTCCCATTAGTTGTAAAGGATTCTATTGATTTACAAACTCTTCATGTAGCTATATCATTGATGGATGTTATCATTAAACATAGCTCATAGTTAGGTGGTTTTCCTTCACCTATGGCACCTCGACCATCATTAGATGTATCTTTAGGGTCATAATAACATGTGACAGCTCCATCGTGATCACCTATGGCACCAGGGTTATCACAATATGTGACAACTCCATTATCATCACCTATGGCACCTCGATCATCAGAGCCTATGATAACATCATCAACATCACCCACACCACCAGTGTCATCTTCTCTTGTGTCACCTACACCACTAGTGTCATATTTTCTTCTATTACTACACCACTAGTTTCATCCTCACTTGTGCCACCTACATCATCATCACATGTATCATTACATTCTTTGCGGGCCAATCAACATTTTTTTTTTAGTTGTCAGCACCTGTGTGATGGGATAGATATGGAGGCATGTTAGGATGGAGTGTTGTCTCATCCATGTGTACATTATGGGCATACTTGTTATACATATGAAGGTGGAGATTTTACACTCATAGATTATTTGACATTGATGGTCTTTGGTGGACAAGGGACACAGGTTTTTTTATTTGAGATTTGACATGATATTATTTAATCACCTAAATATTATAAGAGTAAAAAATAGATTAAAAAATTTATAGATCACTATAGATTGATATGTGAACAATATGCAATGTAGGGTGTGGTGAGAAATATGAAAATATCATAGAGTACTCATTCTGATAGAGGTGTCAAGCTAGGAGCAAGAACACCTAAGGTAAAGTTTTTTAAATATTATTATAAGTAGAATGATATATTGGCTTTTAAATAGTGTTTCTTAATTGGTATGACGCTAACAACCCAATTATAGATCCTCTTCCATCTACTACCATTATTGTAACCCTCCCATTCATCAAATCCATACAATTCCGTCCACATCTATTTCTCCTACCATTACCCAAACCCCATATAATGAACCTCATGAGTTCAGACATAATATTATTTAATCACATAAATATCATAAAAGTATTTTCTTTTTTAATTTTATAGTGCAATTTAGGTTGATATGTTTAAACAATATGCAATGTAGGGTGTATTAAGTGGTACGAGAACACCACATAATACTCATTCTGCTAGAGGTGAGGCTAGAAGCAAGAACACCCAAGGTAAAGTTTTTTAAATATTATTAAAAGTACAATAATACATTAGCTTTGAAATATTGTTTCTTAATTGGTATTCTTAAAAGTACAATAATACCTTTCCATATCCTACCATCATTGAAACCCTCCCAAATTCATCAAATCTATACAATTCCCATACATATATCTTGGTCCTAACATACCCGAACTCCATCTAATGAACCTCATGATTTCATCCTCCATATACCCATCCACATCAAAGAACCTACATATCACATAGGGTATCTCGTAAAAGTGCAGAGATCACTAATCTCCACTTTTATTTCTTGACAAGATGCCTAAAGTTCATTCACATCTCTATTTTCCTTCTTGGTCTCTTTGTTTTCAATTTAGGCCTTGTACTATCCTTCTAGTATCATCCTTCAAGTCCTTTTGTATTTTGCCCT
Organism: Cupressus sempervirens; assembly: GCA_028749045.1. Taxonomy (NCBI): domain Eukaryota; kingdom Viridiplantae; phylum Streptophyta; class Pinopsida; order Cupressales; family Cupressaceae; genus Cupressus; species Cupressus sempervirens. The sequence continues at coordinate 839,380,022 of CM053785.1, read as the reverse complement.
CCTATGATCTTCTTGTTGTTATTGTGCCTTCTTTCCATTTAAAACATTATCTCATATTTATAACAATACTCTTACTATTTTATAGAGCTTGTTGGGGGCTGAAATTCCTCAAATTGATGATATCACACTTTCTACCATTAACTTTGGCCTTGAGAGCTATGTGGTATCATAGATTGCACACCTATCAAGTTTACAATTGGACTTGAACTCATGATGTGTCTTATTGATTTCTCTTATGTTATATTTGTTTCTTCTTTAGGGTACTCCATATAGCTTAAGGTTTCGAGGAAAGGGAAATAAATCAACAAGAAAACCGAAACAAAAAATAAGTATTAAATAAAAGTTAAGTTTGTATTTTGAAATTTTTTATGAATGAATGTATTTATGTACTCAATATTGATGAATACATGTTCACTTGTTCGTTGAATATATGTAGAAACAATTTAGTTGTATAGAGTTGATGAATGCACCTCAGACTTTCAATGTTGAGGCAATGGAAGAGGTAAAATTTCATGTTTTTATTATAATAAATTTTAGGTTATAGTATGGATTTGTTCTATATACATATTAAATAGTTGCATTTACAAATGAGTACATTTTTTATCAGTTTTATAATAATTATCAAAAATTTGTCTTATTAACATGTGTTATTTATATTTTACCTATTACAACACTGTTTGAAACTTTGTGCAAATCCTTTCCCATTTTATTTCATTAGGAGTCCCAAGCATCAAAGCCAGTGCCAAACACAACAGAGGCCAAAGGTATGTATGTAGAGTCTTAGTTGAAGTAATCTTGTGATCTCAATTTGGATTGCTTGTGTGTGTGACAAAAATTCCTAATGCTTACTCTATAATTCTAACATTTTATAGCATACCATACAGGTTGTGCCTCATACTAGCATCGATTCATCAATGGTTGTACCTCTTGCTAGCATAGGAGATCTAGCTTAAGCTGTAGAATAATTTTTGTTTTTGAACTTTATTTGGAATCCCTAATGTCACTCTATAATGCTAACATTTTATTGCTTACCATACAGGTTATGCCTCATACCAACATTGATTCATTAGAGGTTTTACCTCCTATTAGCTCAAGAGATCTAGCTCAAGTTGTAGTATGTTTTTTATTTACTCTATTTAGAATCCCTAATGCCACTCTATAATTCTAACATTCTATCACTTACCATACAAATTGTGCCTCATACCAGCACTGATTCATTAGTGGTTATGCCTCCTGTGAGCATATATTCATCAATAGTTTTGTCTCCCATTGTCACTTTACCTAATCATTTTGTTAGAAGTCTCACCCATCAATGAAGGAGCTCATTACCTTTATCATTTAGTCCAACTATAGGACAAAGGGATGAGATAATGGACAACTCAACTTTCCACAATTTAGAACCCAATTTCTAGTTATTTTCATGTTAATTATAGATAAGGTATTTGATAGTGTATTTTATTTTTTCTTCTATAGACACTTGGCAAGCCACAAACTGTATCAAAGAGCTCAATTTTGATGATCCTACAGAGTCATAGATATTGATAGTGATATACATATGTAGTTGTGGTCATCACATGACATTGATATATATTCAACTTTTGTATTATATATATTAAAGATTTGTATTATGCACATTCAACATTTCTATTCTACACATACAACATTTCTCAAGTATTTGACTTTTGTATTGTATATATTCAAGATTTGTACTGTACACTTTTGACATTTCTATTATACACATTTGGCATTTTTCTGGTATTCAACCTTTGTATTGTACCAATGAGACATAACCTTTTTTTGTAACTATATGATTTATATGACATGATATAATTTTCATTTTGATATACATTAAACTTGGATTTCCATCTAACTCTTTCAATGTGTGCATACAAACTTGTACTTCAGCTTACTTTCTTGTACAAGGACATGATTCCCTACACATGTATATAATGCTTGGTGATCGGTGTAGACTAATATATCAATCACAGTCACATACACTCCCAACAATCATCATCTCTTTGTAGGAAAACAAAGACAAGTTCACCAGTCCCTCATTGTTATTCAAGATCAAAGATCATATCTCCCAAACTATCATTCAAGAACCAAATGTCTGCAACATTGGATCAAGGCAGTCAAACTATTATATCTATAAGTAATATGAGTTGAAAAATCTACAATTATAGTTTATGTCTCTATCAGAGATCATGCAATTAATATGGTATCAATGTCATTTTAATACAAGACTCTATTATTCAGAATTAAAACTAAATCTTAGATTTATCAATATTAGAATTTTATCCTCAAAATCAAAATGGTTGATTGCATAAGATTAGAGGATAGACTTGAGGGAGCATCAAACTTTTCATCATGCAAAACTTGAGTTATGGTAGTACTTAGAGAAATGGAATTAGAAGAGTACATCGAATCAAATAAATATATTCTAGAAAATGATCCAGATAAAATGACATGGAAAATACACAATAAGAAAGCCATGAAAATTATTATAGACTCCATGAAGGATCATATTCCCCCTTCTATATCTAGTCTTAAAATTACATTTGAGATGTTCTCTACTATTAAAGACACTTTGAAATCAATAATACTAGTAGACTACTAAATTTAAAGCAAGATCTTCTATACATAAAAATGAATAATAGGGAGTCAATTACATCCTATTTTCTATGAATCTCTGAGTTAAATGATCAACTTGCAACAATTGGAAACCAAGTTGATGACAAAGAACTTAGCATGATAGCTTTAAGAGGACTTCTACTATCATGGGAAACCTTAATTCAATGTCTAAGCTACTAACCTGAACTTCCTAAGTTTGAATTACTAAAAAATGAATGCACTCAAGAAGAATCAAGATAATTTTCAAGAGGATTAAGCATAAATCAACAGGGAGACATTCAAGCTCTTCTTGCAAATTCAAACAAGAAAGGGAAATTCAAAGGTAATAAAAAATAATTTAACAAACCATATAAGAAATGAGATTGATCAAAAGAAAAACTCTTCAAATGTGATAAAATTGGTCACTCACACAAATTTTTTCCAGAATGAAAAAGAATTCAAGCAGCATTAGCAAAAGTCAAAGAAGAGAAAGAAGAAAAAGAAAAAAATCGTGCATTTTTTCTAGCTCTCTCAAGTGAATTAAACTAGAAAAAACACTTGGATTGTAGAAAGTGGAATATCTCAACATATTACAAGTTTTAGGGACAAATTTGAATGCTTCTCAAAATACTCCTAAGAAGAACTAACCATTGGAGATAATTCTGCTCATCTGATTAAAGGTATTGGGTCTTGTTCAATTCACCTAAATTCAAGTATTACTTTCCAACTTTAAAAAAATTTATATGTACCTCGCATAAAAAGAAACTTGGTCTCTATCTCTAGTCTTGCAAATCAAGGATTTAGAATCACCTTCCAAGATGATAGAGCTCTATCTTGGTTAGATAATTCTAACATCAAGAAAGCTATATCTATTGGATTTAGATACAGAAGTTTATACAAGCTTTGTAATAAAAAAAATTTAGCCTTGAGTCATGAAACTTCAAATTCTACCAAGCTTTTCCATAGGATACTAGGCCACATTCATTTCTGTGCATTATCATCAACAAGGAAAATTGTAAAAGGATTACCTAGTCTCAAAATTGATCACCTAGGCATTTGAAAAGAATGTGCCCTAGGCAAAAACACCAAGCAATCATTTCCTAAAAGCATTCATAAATCAAAATTTGTTCTTGAACTTATTCATACTGACTAAAGTGGTCCTATCTATGTACCTTCTTTAAATAGGTGTCTATATTATGTAATCTTTATTAATGAGTATTCTAGAAGAACTTGGATATACTTCCTCAAACAAAAGGAATAAATGAAAGTATTATCAAAATTCAAAGAATTCAAAGCTCTAGTTGAAAAATAGTCAGGAAAGAAAATAAAACACTAAGATTAGACAATGGAGGTGAATACATCTCTGAAATGTTCAAAGATTTTTGCATTACTATTGGGATTAAGAGGGATTTTTCTGTACCATATAATCCTCAATAGAATGGAGTTACAAGGCATAAAAATAGATCAATTATTGAATCAACCAAAGAAATGATGCATGATCAAAATATTTGTACTTCCTTTTGGGCTAAAGCATCTAACACTGGAGTTTACATTCAAAATAGATGTCCTCACTTAGTATTAGAAAAAACTACTCTAGAAGAAGTATTTTCAGGTATCAAACCAGATCTAGTCATGTAAGAATATTTGGCTATCCTATTTATATTCATATTCCTAAAGATAAAAGAAAAAAAAAATAGAACCATTTGGAAAGAAGGGAATACTCATTGGATATAGTGAAACAACCAAAGGCTACAGGATCTATGTTTTGGGTCAAAGAACAATTGAGATTAGTAGAGATGTTAAATTTGAAGAAGATATTGCATTCAATCTTTCTAAGAATAGGGATCAATCATATGTAGAATCTGCCACTGAATAAGATGAAGATCACACAGTAGAGAATGAGAGGGAGAATGATATGGAACTTCCTTCACCTTCTATATGAAATCTTGAGAATATTGAAAATGCTAAAAATAAAAAAAAGGCCATTTTGGGATAGAAAAATGATAGAAGAGAATCATGTTGAACCTAACAAAATAATTAGAGAAAGTAAGAGAACAAGAAATCAGTCATGTTACGTGGCACTATTAACTAAACTTATCAAGATAGAACCTTCAAATGTTGAAGAAGCCTTATCAAGAAAACCTTGGAAAGAAGCAAAGATTTAAGAATATAATTCAATACTTAAAAATGATATATGGGATGTTGTACCCAGACCTTAAAAAAAATCATTTGTTTCTTCTAAGTGGCTTTACAAAATCAAGCATGCACCTAATGGAAACATTGAAAAATACAAAGCCAAATTTGTAGCACGCAGGTTCTCATAGAAGGAAGGTATCAATTATGAAGAAACATTTTCTTTAGAGTCTAGTTGCTAGGTACACATCTCTCAGGACTATCTTTGCAATTGCAGCATCCAAAGGATGGAAAGTTCATCAAATGGATGTTAAAACAACATTCCTAAATGGTGAAATTGAAGAAGAAGTTTATATTGAGAAACCAGAAGGTGTCATCACCCATGACTAAAATTCTCATGTGTGTAAGTCAAAGATAGAATAATACGGTCTTAAACAAGCTCCCAAAGCTTGGTATGAAAGAATAGAAATCCGGTATTCTAAAAATAAAGTTGATCCTAACTTATACTTCAAAATAGATGGTGATGACATGATTATTCTTGTGTTATATATTGATGATTTGTTAATAATAGGTGAAGAATATTTTATAAGCAAGTGTAAAAAAGAACTAACAATAGAATTTAGTATGAAATATCTAGGTCTTCTCCACTACTTCCTAGGACTAGAAGTCTAGCCAAAGGGGAACCATATTTTCCTAAATCAAGGAAAATACACTAGTGATATTTTGACAAAATTTGGAATGATGAATTGTAAACCAGTTACTACTCCTATGAAAGTCAATCTACATAAACTAAAAGATTATATGGTCAAATCTGAACCTATAGATCCTACTTATTATAGATAGATCATTGGATCCTTAATGTACTTGGTGAATACATGTCCTGATATATGTTATGCTACTAACACTTTAAGTCAGTTCATGTGTGCACCAAAGAAGATACATCTAATGGAACCCAATATCTTAAGATATTTAAGAGGTACTATTGGCATGGGAATCAGATATGTTCAAGTTGAAAACAATATTCATGGATATTCAGATTTTGCTTGAGTAGGCAACTTAATTGAATGTAAAAGTACTTATGGATGTTACTTCAGCCGTGGATCTGGGATGATTTCTTGGTTTAGCAGAAAAATATCTGATGGCCTGATTTTTCACCAACCAATTTTTTTGTGATATTCTATGAAAATTAGGAAGAATTTGGTGTAATTTTCTTAGGGCTTCTAAAAATTTGTCTTTCCCTCATGAAAAAACCCTAGAGCAATTATCTTGTCTTTTATTTTCTTGTAATTCATTCAGAATTGACTTGCACTTTTTAAATAGGACTAAATGATGAAAACCTAGCTTAAGCTATTATATCCCTAAGCATTTTGGCATATTGTCACATTTTATTTCATACTCTTATTTCCTAAGTTGCAATGTTGTGAATAGCTTTTAATCGCAACATTGCTCTATTTTTTACAATTAACCTTGTTCAAGGATGCGAAGGAGTGAAATGGTTTCTAAACAGTTCATCACAACATCAAGGCAGGTAGTGCTAGAATTTAAGTTAGCGATGCAAAGGGGTGATATAATGAAAATTCCACAATCAAAAATCAATTTAGGCATAGATAATTTCAATTTGTGATGGTGCATAAGGGTCATCAACATGATCAGCGTGGTTTCACAATTGCTAAGGTCAAATGATGAGATTGGGTTGCAAAGAAGCGATAAGCTATTAATCTCAAGGTCGCAAGCAGTTTTTAAGTTAAGGTGCTATGAGTTGTGATGAAGTGATGAATGAAAATGAAATTAAGTTCTATAGTTTTTTCATGATCATGGGCAAGTACTAACTCAAAAGATTTTAAGTTGTGATGGTGCACATAGAAGGAAATAGTTAGCTTCAAAAGTTATCGTAACATCAGTGGTAATTAGGTTAACTATGAAGTCTAAGTCATGATGATGTGAAAGGAAGAAAAAGTAAGTTTTTAAGTTCATCACATTCTCGTACGTGGTTAAGAGAGACCTTGGGTTAAGGTAGCAAGGCTTCGAAAGCTTGCAATCACAACTTCGTAGGGTTACTTGTTAAGTTAAATGTTCAAGTTGTGAAGTAGCAAAATGAACAAGACAATCAAGTTAGCAGTTGGTCACCACAAATGATTAAGGTCAAACTTTGGTCAGAATGGAAAAGTGATGAATGCTCATGATGACTCCATCACAGGGTTTAACTGTGAGTTAAGTTTTAAAGTTGCAAACTTGCAAAATGATTCAAAATAGTTAAGGATAAAGGCTAGCACAAGATCATATGGTTTTATTTGTTGTTAACATTTTATGTTGCAAAGTGGTGAAGAACTATTTATCGCACCTTCGTAGGCATTCAAAGGAAAGTAAAATTTTGAGTTGTAATATTGTGAGATGAAGAAAATGTTCAAGAAAATGGTTAGCGTAACATCACATGGTTAGAGCAAACATTATGTTAAGCGGTTGCGAAGGAACAATAAGGTAAATATATGAAGCATTGCAACATTGCAAGCATGAAAGATGTCAAGTTTCAATCCATAGAGAAGATGTGAAGTAATGAAAAAAGAAGTCATCACCAGATTGCAGCTATCAGAAGGATGAAGTGGTAAGTAGTTGTGAAGTGATGACAAAATATAGAACAGAGTCAGCATAGTTTTGTAAGACAACACAGTTAGTAAGGAAATAAAGCTATGAAGGAGTGAACAAAGGGAATCATACTATCATAGGATAGACTTAGTAGTTAAAGAAATAAGGTGCAAGGTTGTGAAATAGTAAAGATAGCCTATTTCACACGGTCGCAACCGAAGATAAATAAAAGGAGAGAAACCATGGTGAAGCAACAATAAGTGTTCATCACATCATTGCAACATCCATTTTTAAAGCATTAAATTATTTTTAATGACCATGTCTAAGATGAAAAAAGAAAGATGAGCTAGGTGTACTATTGGTAAAAAGTGAAGATCTTGCCAACTTTTCAAGAAGTGATTAGGAAGTGCAAGCATGTAGTCAGGATGCAGTTGGAGGAGAAAGGGACAAAGAAAGGGAAAGAAAAGTGACATGAGCTTGAAGACAAACATAATTATGTTGAAGACAGCTATAGAAAGCACCACCTACTAGTCTCGTAACTACATCTAGAATTTTGATCAAAGTACAAAGAATTTTTTTATTGTATCACAAGATAAAGTATCTTTGTATTTTGTTTCCAATAGGATTTTCATATGTGTCCTCGCATCTAAACCTTTTTACAATCCTTCCTATAAAAGGATTTCCAAGATGTTGAGTGAGGGTCCAAAGTTTGTTCAATTTCTAGTGTCATTTTATTTTTGCAGTCAATCCAATAGTCTTTTGTGTCAATTATGTGTTGTATTCATTTTTGCAATTCTAAGAATATAAGTGAATATTGAATGACAATTTGTCACATCTTGAGTTGTTCTTGAGTTATACTAGTAATGTATAATTTTCAAGAAAGATAAATAAAAAGGAAAGTTCTACAATATCCATGTCTCTGATTTTGTCTCCTTTTTTGTGCATCTTTAACTTTGAGATTGAATGAACAAGGTTCTTTTATTTTAATGCAACTTGGATGGGTTGTATATCTTTTCATTGATTTCTTTTAATTCAATGAGTTAAGTAAATGATTTCATGAATTGATAGGGTTTCGAGGTGTATGGAAAGGATATTCTTAAGAATGAAATTTAGGGTTAACTATTGATAAATTTAATTGTAAGGCAACTAAATAGGTCAAGTTTTACTTGTTAGACTCTATGTAGCAATGGATAAGGAACTGATCATCAATATAAATGCAAATTGAAAAATTCATATGGTTGTACAAAGCACATCTAAAATCAAATCAAATTTACTTTTCTACAATGAAGAACCAAAATACCAGTCATTACTTGTTTGTACTATTTTCCCTCGGAGTTATACTTAGCTTCTGTAATCTAAGAAAGTGTTTGCAAATCCAAGAAGAATTGTTGACCATTTCTACTATAGGGGATAGATGTGAAAGAATAATAATAGTGGTCACATATTTTTGAAGAAAAAACCATAAATTCAGTCACATGTTCATCCCTAAGGTGCACCCACCTAGGCCATACAGAGCCTGAAATGTAGAGAGTCCTCTACAATTCTGCCAATGTTTATCAAGATCTGAAGAAAATCCCATTGAATATACGAAGTAGCTAACCCTTAGACTGAACCTTTTCTTCTATATACTAGTATTAGGTCCTTTGCAACTTGGTAGTTAGTCACATAGCTATAATCATACTTGTTATTTTGTAAAATCATGCTTGGGTACTGGTTGTTGTAGAGTGAAAAACCTTGAGAATCTGTAAAATTCTAGTACCACAAGAGCTATGTGATGTAGAGTGGGCTTGAAAGTGCCTTATTTTCCATATAGAGTTGTATTACCAAAAGTATACAATATAAAATTCATTAGGGTTGAGTCCCTTTGTCAAATCTATTTTTAGAAAAGTCTTCTCATAAAGTTTATTGTCTTTTAGCCATTATGAAATATATTTTCCCCTATTGGGTGGCGACTCATTCTTAGGTTGTATTACTATTGCTTGCATTAAAGTAAAAGATGGCTAATAAAAGGGAAAATATGAGAGCTTATGTAAAAGAAAACCCAGATATCCCATTGTATACAAATTTACCAAAAGGTGGTAAAATAAATTGGATTAAGAAGAAAGGGAATCCAGTCATACATGGAATCCCATAGATAGCCCACAATACCATCTCTCAGCTAAGAAGGAAGCTTCATTGCATAGTTTTGAATCTAAAACTAGTAGGCTCTTAGGTAATGTTTTCACAACACCTTATAATGAAGAATGGTTTTACCAAGATAAAATGGTATCATCCATAGGAGATACTATTTTTAGACCAAGTATTGTAGAAGAAATGAACCTACATCTTAGACCTAGAAGTGTTCAATCTAATAGGCCAAATCTAGGAAAATTCCAATACATTGAGAGAAATATAATAGATTTGGATGATCCTATAGAATTTGAAGTAACAACCACAAACCATGATGACTTTCTTTCTAAAGTAGAAGAAGGGTTGCTAAAGAAGACACCAAACACATCTATTTGGAAAAAGAAAAAGAACAAATTACCATGAACACTCTCATTGAGAGAGATAATTTTCTTAGGAGAATGGTTGCTCTAAAAGAACAAAAAAATACATTGTAAGATAGATCCTCCAAAGTGCATTTAGATGTATTTAGAGATGTTGAAGATCTGAGATCTAAAGTCCAAGAGTAGGAATATTCCCTAAAAGAAAAAGAAGGACCTATTATTTCTCAACTACAAACTTATAAACCTATTGAATTTGAGATCATAGACCTAACAATGAAACATCATGATAGAGGAAAACATAAGGTTGTAGGGATTAAATGAGCCTTAGGTTCTTCCTAGAAAATCTACAAGTCAAGTCATGTCTAAACTGGATTTAGACTTAGAAAAGGATAAGAAGGAAAGAAAGGACTTAGCTAAAGAGCTTGAGAAGGTTGAGAATGAAGCACAAGCAACTGAAACTAGAAGGAAAATACAATTTATTAAATCCAATTCTACCTTACCTTCTTGGCCAAATCCATCCTCACAAGTTGCACATTCTATCTCCACTTGTGTACCAGCAATACCTAGTCAAATCATATCATAGTCAGCCCTTGCTTCATCTTCCACTACAAGTAGTCAAATACCTACTACTTAGTAGTTTTAATAGCCTCAAATCCCTATCCAAACCCAAGATGCTAGAGAAAGTATTTCCAATACTGTAGGATTCCAGAGAAAGCCCATTTATATGGAGAAATATAAATAGATGCCATTTGTAGGCATTCCTAGATTTCCCCATCCTATTTCTAATGACCTCAGAGATATGGTCATCAATTTTTTAGGCAACAATGTCATAACTTCTAAGAAGCACTTAAGAAAATTTGTAGACATGGTCAATGATTATGAAGTGGAGCATTAGGATGTGGTAATGAAATTGTTTGTACATTCATTGACTGAAGATGCTAGGGATTGGTTCAGGAGGCTACCTAATGACAATATTAGTTCATGGAGTGATTTAGAAAAACTCTTCAAAGAGCAGTATGGTGATAATTTTAATGTTGGATTTATGATGAATGATTTAAATAACATAAAGAAGACCCTTAATGAGTCCACTTTTGACTTTAATGTGATATTTCAAAAGGGAATGTACAAGTTATTTCAAGTGATGAGGCTTGGTGAAGATGTTTGTCTCACTACTTACTTCAATAAGATGGCATATACCCTTAGAGACAAGGATCCTAGAACCTTAAAAGATGCTTACAAGATGGATATAAATATTGAGAATAATAGGAAAGCCTCTGGTAAGTTGGGAAGAAGAGATGACCTAAAAAATTTAATCCAAGATACAATAAGAAAGAAGGTGAGAAGCCTAAAATAGGTAAGAATCCTAAAGAGGACACAATGGGTCAAGTTTTTACTCTTCTCAAGAATATAAATCCACCATCATTTAATGCAAATAAGCCCAATACTGGTGAGAAAGCTCCATACAGAAATAACTACAATAGGCAGAATAGAATGCAAAACTTCCCTTATACCACTCAATGGAAGGATGGGAAGCCTATTGTACCCCCTACTAAGACTATTGGCGAGAAAAGTACACCTGGCCCTTTACAAAAAAAAACATCTATCAGCATTGTTGATGACCTTCAGTGGTGTATGATCTTTCAATTTCCTTATGAACCAGAGTATTGTGTTGATGCATTATATTTTGTTGATGATCAAGAAAAGAATAAAGAACAACAAGGTTATGACGGTGAGTTGAAGATATTGGATGCAATATGGTAGGATCATATTCTAACAATGCTTCTAAATGTGATGATAATGAGTATGATGTTCATGATAGAAGACATTTCAATGGTACAATACAATAGAAAATCTTCTCAAATGAAGATGAGGAGGATGATACTACTTGCAATATGATGTCATCAAAAAATAAAGTGACCCTTAGAATGCCAACTAAGGAATAAATTGACCAAATCACTACAGACATGATTTCTCAAGTGCAGACAAGAGGTATGATGCACAAGATAAAAGTTAATAAAATGTCTAGTGTTTTATTAAGAAGATTGATCCAAAGAAAATAGAGATCAGTGAGCCCAAGGATAAGATCAATATCAAGGTTAAGACTATTAATAAGAAGTGGGAAGCCAAGAAAGAAGATATTGCAAAAGGTCTTGAGATCTAGAATAATGATGGTAAAAGAGAAAAAGGGTCATTAGTGATTACCACTATGATTGACAAACAAAAGGAGGTAAAAGGTATGTCTATTGATAACTCTATTGCTCCTCCTATTGATATGTTGCCATTATTGTCACAACTCATAGTAAAGGTTCCTCTCTCAAAATTGTTTAAAATCCCTAAGCATAAGAGTAAATACATAGCATGGGCCAAGGGTGTAAATAGTAAAATTAGTCATGATTGTAATACAAATCAAATCCTTGATGAGCCTAAAAATAAAATAGAAATTGAGGTTTTTGTGTCCCAAATTCCACCTATGTACTTAAATGATTCAGTGAACCAATGTTTAGGAAGTGTAGATACTTTCTTCCTAAGTATCATTGTAGATGGTAAAACTTTGAAAAACTATATGATTGATTCCAAAGCATCTAATACTATCATGCCTTATGAGATAATGAAGGAATTAGGATTGAAAGTGGACACTCCTCAGGGCTGGTGTTGTGCTATGGATAAAAGGGAAGTTGTTGTCATAGGAACCATAAATGCAATGCCTCAAAATTACTTGCTTATCCTAAAAAGAAGAAAACTATAAGTGCGTTGGTTGTAGATGTTACCCATTTTTGCCTCCCACCAAAATTTGAACTTTGAATGCAAACACACCCTACCAGTCACCGTCCATCTTTTATATAATTTTAATGCCATATAAATATTAAAAAAATAAAACATTTAAAATTATATGGTATTTCTTTTATTCCCTAAGTTTGTTTTTGTCGGCCTACAACTTTTCGTGCCGTCAGATCTCTGGAAATCTATGGTGGGTGCTTTCCCGCATTATCAAAATAAGAAATCTTTATGTAATGCGGGGAATCCCCTTTCTAACACATGGATTGGTGAGTCCTTTCATTTTGTGTGGGCTACAGAAAGGAGGAGGGTCAGTCTAGCTGGCAGTTTGATTGGCACCCACTTTCCCACATTTTGTCTTCTGTCAAACTTTCTGACAATGCGGGCAAGTGCCCTAGTGACACATGTCCTAGTGACATCACAAAGGATATTCACGTAGTTTTAGAAGGTACAGGTTATTTACACCATCAAATCTCTTGGGATCAATGGCTGGTGCATGCCTACAATAAGGAGTTGTGAGGAAATTAAACAATGCGGGTATGTGCCCTTGTGATGCATGGCATGGTGTGACATCATGGGCCTGCTTTTCTTAGAAGAAATAAATAAATTATGTCATGGCACTTGTTAGAACACATGGGTTTGAAAAGGTGGTATTCTATTGAGCAACAAGATCCACCGTTTGATTCAAATAGATCAAGGGGTTGCGCTTTCCTGCATTATGAAGATGCAGGGATGTTAAGGAATGCGGGCAAGCACTATGTTGTCATGTGTCCTTGTGGGGCTAGGTTTGTCCCATATGTTGCAAGGTGATGCCAAGGTGGTGCCAAGTTGCTGAGTTGGATGCCAAGTTGTGCTGAGTGTTCATAGGCCCAGAATTTGTAAAGGGAAAGCACAGTATTATAAGGATCTTTCACGATTATGAGGATCTTTCACGATCGTTGATCTCGTGGAGATCAACGATCAATGCTTTTCCACATTATGAAGATGTGAGGACTTTAAGCAATGTGGGAAAGCACTTGAGGGACACGTGTCCTAGCAAGCCCGACCAAGGTATTAATAGTTAGCATTCACAGTTGGGCTAGCAGTTATGTGACTGTCACGGTTAGGATTTTTGAGTAGGTGGCACAATTAGTAAAGAAGATGTTGGTCAACTGCATGGAGACCTTGTGGGGTGGAAAAATAAAATGAATTTATTGGCCCATGTGGCCTAATTTGAGTGCAATATTCAGTTGACTATTTGACCCTGCTGATTCATGAGCCAAAAATAGGGGATATCAAGGTTTTTTGCACAATCTGATCCTTGTGATCAATTCCAACCACCCTTGAATGAATGCTAAACCTAGGAGAACACTCCACCACCCTATTTGATCCATCTACCTAGTCAGAACTATTTGATGGTGTCATTTCTGTCTTCTCAAGGTCCTCCTTCGACAAAAGATCAGATTTCATTGTATCTGGATTTGTACCCAAATCAGGTTTTCTCCAAATTTGCATGATTATTCTCTGTAGGACTTAATGGAAGTGGTTGTAGAGTAATTTTAGTTAGAAAATATCTCAGTTATGCCTGAACTATAAAGGCAATTTTTTTATATTTTAAAAAGGTCGACTCTTCTTTGACTTCTCTAATATTGCTCTGCAATTTCATGTGTAAATCCCCTTTGCCTCTGAATTGTATGACATCCTGCCTTATCTCCTCCATCCATTGATGTAAAGTGCAAGAATTATTTTCCTCCCATTGGTGTATTTTAGAGATCTACAATCTTGCATGATTGTATCTCTTTTGACCTGTGAATGATATATAAGTGAATCCTCTCTTTCCTTGTGTCATTCATTTGGGTTTTCTGATCTGCATGTAATTGTTACATTAAAGAAAGTTTGGATGTGTATATCTTTGGTGTCATAATGGTTCAATAGTGCATGTATGGGCAGAGATTGGTTTGAACACTCTATTTTGGTGCATCACCCCCTTAGGCTAGAGTAGGTAGATTTGTTTTTATGCATTTCTTCTCCCTTTTCCTCTCCAAGAGTAGTTAGGTGCACCCTGATAGTAAAGGAAGCTAGCCTTCTCTGGAGACTCAACCTCATAGTTCAAGTCCCATAGCTTGGAGGTTGTTTCCATGTTTCACAAGGTTGTTCTTAAGTAAAAACTTTGGACAAGGGTGCAAAACTCTATGACAACAGTTTTTGGCATGCCCGATGGGATAAAGAAGATTCAACTATATAAGTCTACTAGTTAGCTAGTTGATCTTGATACACTAAGAATTTGGGTGTTATTCTTAGTGCCATTAGCCTTTGGAGGCATCCAATCAAACACCATGGTGACTCTAGTGCAAATCTACTAGTTTCAAGTAGAAACAATGCTGGTATGTAAAGATCATCCTTGATCTTTTTGTGATTTTCAAGTTTTCTATGAGATTGCAACATTTTATGACACTTTTTCCATGGATACAATTCATAGAAATAGTTATTATTCCCCCCCATATCATGAAATTTTTATTTCTCAGCCTCCATATTGCCAATTTCAATCTCTACCCCAAGTCGCTTATAGCCAAGCCACTCAAAACTATTACTCTCTTCCTACATCTACTCCACCAGTCCCAACATCCTCATATGAGAGGCTTAAGGATATGATGTTGGATCTCCAAAGGAAGATTTACTACAACCTCCAAGAGAGGAGTATGAGAATAGACTAGAGGTTGCATGAACGAGATGAGCTATTGCTGGACCTTGATAGGCGGCTTGATGAGGTTGCAAGGCAACAAGAACTTGAGAGGCAATAGGAGGAGATGGCCTACTAGGCCTATCTCCAAAAAGAAGAAGAATAGAGGGAGATACAAAGACAATTTGAGGAGAATCTTGGAAGGCAAGTTTCTGCAGCAAGAGAGCAGGAAATGAGGCTCCAGTCAGCTCGTTTTCAAGTCAAGGAGGTAGATACCCCCCCCCCCCCCCCCTCTCCAAAATATGTCATCCCAAGCTTTAAGAAGTCCCCTCCCTCACAAGAGCCTACTATTGTAACCCCTCCACCCCTGTAGAAAGAGTTGGATTAGTCATGAACCCCCCGGACCTATCACTATTTCCCTATTTCCAAGTGGGCCAATTGTATGGACTCTTGATGGTCCAAATATGGAGTTTTGGGAGAGTGAATCCAAACCCACAAAGATTCCATGTGAGGAGTTGCAGTCTCCTAAGAAGAAAAAAGAGAAGGCTATTGAGCCAAAGGAAGAGGACCTAATCCTCTTATTTGAAGAGCTTCCCTCTTTTGTTGAGGAAGAAAAAGAAGACAATAAGGTTGTTCCTCCCCTTGAGGAACAAGTCATGGCTTTTGAGCCCTTGCCAGTGAATGAGGATCTATTGCTAGAGAAGGAAGAGGATCATTTGTTGCAGTAGACAACCCTCTATGATGTGGAGGATAGACAAGAAAGCCTTAAGGATAGCTTTGTCCTTGAGGATGAATATGCTAACCTGCATGAGGTTGCCCCCCAACCTATGCACGTCTTTGCAACTGTAATGGAGGAGATCAATGATGAGGGTGATCTTTTGGATGAGTTGGATGCTATCTACTCTTCCATAGATATTGAATTAGTATCTCCTATATATGAGGAGCATGTTCCACAAAAAAAACAAGTGGAAGGTCACACCATACCAGTAGATCCAAAGGAAGTGGTTCTTGGGCAGCATGAACAAGATGTGAAAAAAAATTGTTTACAACAAAAAGAGGAGCCAATTCCAAACCAGTTGAAGACTACCATTGTAGAGCATAGTCAAGTGGTCAAGGATGATTTCTCTAGCCCTACACCATCAAGAGGATGCCCCATAAGGTATCTAGCTCTGCAAAAAATCTACAAGTTGCCCCCAGTCATGCTCACTCCAGAGCATGAGGAAGATTATCACAAAGAGGAGCAGGTATGTTTTTTTCCACAAAAAAACACCCTAGTGCTAGAAAGCTTCATTGTTTTCAGCATTGGGAAGGAGGTGTTCCATGTAGCAGTGTGCTTATCATACTTGCTGATTCACCTAACTTCTATTATGCATGGAACAAGAAACTAGTTGACAAGAAAGGGAAGCTATTTCAGCAAACCAGTCAATGGGTTTGTTTGACCCCTCTCTTTGTAGATATTTGTATATATTAGAGTAGTTTTCTTTTGTTGGTTTCCTACTTTCCAAGAAGTGCACAAGCACAAGTTTCTCTCTCTAAGATAGCCAATTTTTTTTTGAAGTTTTGAAGGTTGCAGAAGTTTTGGTCTCCAGTTCCAGTTACAGAGGAGTAAAGATAGAGTTTTTAGGGTTTTTTTCTCATAGAGGTAGGGTTAGGTTTTCATAATGCACTGATCCAAATATTTTGTGACTCTATAGCCCAATGGATGCATCAGGCCACTAGTCATATGCATAGCTAGCTTGCGTCCCCTCTAAGTCACCACAAATGTTACCCATTTTTGCCTCTCGCCAAAATTTGAACTTTGATTGTAAACCCACCTTAATGGTCACCTTCCATCTTTTACATTATTTTAATGCCATAGAAATATTAAAAAAAAAAAACTTTTAAAATTCTATGGTATTTCTTTTGTTCCCTAAGTTTGTTTTTGCTAGCTTGCAACTTTTTGCGCCATCAGATCTTTGGCGATCTATGGTGGGTGCTTTCCTGCATTATCAAAACAAGAAATCTTTATGTAATGCGAGGAAGCCCCTTTCTAACACATGGATCGGTGTGTCCTTTCATTTTGTGTGGGCCATAGAAAAGAGGAGGGTCAATCCAACTGGCAGTTTGATTGGCACTTGCTTTCTCTCATTTTGTCTTCTGTTAGACTTTCTGATAATGCAGGCAAGTGCCCTAGTGACACATGTCCTAGTGACATCACAGAGGATATTCATGTAGGTTCAGAAGGTATGGGTTATGTACACCATCAAATCTCCTAGGATCAATGGCTGGCCCATGCCTACAATAAGGAGTTGCGAGGAAATTAAACAATGCAGGTATGTGCCCTTGTGATGTGTGGCATGGTATGATGTCATGGGCCTGCTCTTCTCAAGAGAAATAAATAAATTCTATCGTGGCACTTTTTAGAACACATGGGTTTGAAAAGGTGGTATTCTATTGAGTAGCAAGATCCACCGTTCGATGCAAACAAATCAAGGGTTGGCGCTTTCTCACATTATGAAAATGCAGGGATGTTAAGTAATGCGAGAAAGCATTGTGTTGCCGTGTGTCCTTGTGAGGGCCAAGTTTGTCCCATATGCCACCGAGTGATGCCAAAGTGGTGTCAGGTTGTGTTGAGTGTTTGTGGGCCTAGAAGTTTTAAAGGGTAGGCATAGTATTATAAGGATCTTTTGCATTAATCTTGTGGAGATCAACGATCGGTGCTTTCCTACATTATGAAGATGCAATGACTTTAAGCAATGTGTGAAAGCACCTGAGGGATGCATGTCCCAACAGGCCCGACCAAGGTTTTAACAGTTAGCGCCCGACCAAGGTTTTAACAGTTAGCATTCACAGTTGGGTTGGCGGTTATGTGACTGTCATGGTTAGGATTTTTGAGGAGGTGGTGCAGTTAGTAAAGAAGATGTTGGTCAACCGTGTGGAGACCTTGCGGGGTGGCAAAATAAAATGAAGTTATTGGCCCATGTGGCCTAATTTGGGTGTAATATTCAGTTGACTATTTGACCCTGCTGATTCATGAGCTAGAAATAGGGGATATCGAGGTTTTTTGCATAATCTGATCCTTGTGATCAATTCCAACCACCCTCAAATGAATGCTAAACCTAGGAGAGCACTCCACCACCCCAATTGATCAATGTACCTAGTCAGAACTATTTAGTGGCATCATTTCTATCTTCTCAAGGTCCTGCTTTGACAAAAGATCAGATTTCATTATATCTGGATCTGTACCCAAATCAGGTTTTCTCTATATCTGCATGATTATTCTCTATAGGACTTAATGGTAGTGGTTGTAGAGTAATTTTAGTTAGAAAATATCTCAGTTATGTGTGAACTATAAAGGCAAATTTTGTAGATTTTAAAAAGGTCGGCTCTTCTCTGATTTCTTTAATATTGCTCTGCAATTTCATGTGTAAATTCCCTTTGCCTCTGAACTGTATGACATCCTACCTTATCTCCTCTAGCCATTGATGTAAAGTGCAAGAATTATTTGCCTCCCATTGGTGTATTGTAGAGATCTACAATCTTGCATGGCTATATCTCTTTTGACCTGTGAATGATATATAAGTGAATCCTCTCTTTCCTTGTGTCATTCATTTGGGTTTTCTGATCTGCATGTGATTGTTAGATTAAAGAAAGTCTGGATGTGTATATCTTTGGTGTCATGATGGTTCAATAGTGCATGTATGGGTAGAGATTGGTTTGAACACTCTATTTTGGTGCATCACCCCCTTAGGCTAGAGTAGGTAGATTTGCTTTTATGCATTTCTTCTCCCTTTTCCTCTCCAAGAGTAGTTAGGTGCACCCTGATAGTAAAGGAAGCCGGCCTTCTCTAGAGACTCAATCTCACAGTTCAAGTCCCACAGCTTGGATGTTGTTTCCATGTTTCACAAGGTTGTCCTTAAGTAAAAAATTTGGACAAGGGTGCAAACCTCTGTGACAAAAGTAGACATCCCACATTCCACCCCAATATGGCATGTTACTATCTAGTAAATGGAGTGAAACAATGGGTGGAAGTCTGTAATGTGATTTATCATATGCCACTTTTCAAAATGATGACAAGTTGATTAAAATAAATAGAGATCCCAAAAGTGTTTACATGATTGAGCAATAAGAAGTGGAAAATAATATGACTTGTTTTGTAAATACTGATGTAAATGCTTTCATGGATGAAGTATTGGTATTGAATAAAGATAAGATCAAGCCACCCATTGTAAAAGAATTTGAGTCAAAGTCAGAGAAGGGTGACTTGTGGATGATGTACTTTGATGGAGCTTACAAAGAAGGACTAGGGCTAGGTATTCTTTTGATTTCTCCTAAGGGATTTACTTATAAGTTCTCTTTTACTCTAAGTTTTACATGTACAAATAACATAGAAGATCATGAAGCCTTATTGCTAGGATCGAGATTAGCTCATAAACATGGAATCAAATGCTTGTATGTCATTGGTGATTTTGAGCTAATTGTTTCTCAAGTCAAATAAGTTTATGTTTCAAAGAATAAAATATTGAAGCAATATAGAAATGTTGTTTGGAACATGATTGAATGTTTTGATGCTTTTGGAATGTCTGGGAAGATAGGAGTAATAATAAGGTGCAAACCTATTGGCTAATATTGCTATTAAGCCAGGTGATGTAACTTTTTTTGGTCTATCAAAAGTAGAAGCATAGACTAGACCATCAGTCCCTAATAGCATCAAAAATTGGCAAGTCTTTGAAGAAGGCAAAGATATAATAAGATTCTTAAATTGTGAAGACCAATTTTGGGGTTAGGAAATGTTGAGAATGTTGATGGTAAGGAAATTGTCTTTGGATAGGAGGTTGTACAATTAAAAACCAACAAGATTCAAAAAAGGTTGATTGTTTTAGAGACTATATTTGACACTCATGATAGATCTAAGGTAGAAAAAAAAGAGTCTAGTGCAAAGGATCTAGAAGAAGTGAATCTAGGGGCTAATGAAGAACCTAAGATAGTATCCATTGGTAAAAAATTAGC
The DNA here is from genome assembly GCA_028749045.1 of Cupressus sempervirens. NCBI lineage: Eukaryota > Viridiplantae > Streptophyta > Pinopsida > Cupressales > Cupressaceae > Cupressus > Cupressus sempervirens. The sequence goes on along the minus strand of CM053785.1, from coordinate 839,359,784 downwards.
CCCTAAGATTAGGCAAGAATTGATCGGTTTACTAAGAAAATATAGACATGTATTTGCTTGGTCCTATGATGATTTAACTTGGCTTATAGAGAAGATTTATCTCAGCATGATATTCTTTTGAAGGATAGTGGAAAGCCTTTTAGATAGAAGCAAAGACCAATCAATCCTACTCTTGCACCCAAGATCTAGAAAGAATTGTCAAAGATTAGAGATGCTAGGATTATCAAGCCTATCAAGTATTCATCTTGGGTGTCAAATTTGGTTCCAGTTAGGAAGTAGAATGCACATATTAGGTTACATGTTGATTTTAGAAACTTAAGCATATCTTCATTAAAATATATCTATAGTTACCTAGCATGGAGGCAATGTTACAAAGAGTTGTTGGATCAGAACTCATGTCCACGATGGATGGGTTCTTGGGCTATAACTAGATGGTTGTAAAAGAATTAGAATAGTATAAAACAACATTTACAACACCTTGGGGTACCTATGTTTATAGTAGAATGCCATTTGTCTTAACAAATGTTGGTGCTACTTTTCAAAGAGCTATAGATGTAGGCTTTGCAGATATTATTGATAAAGGTTAAGTAGTATACCGGGACGATTTAACAACCTACTCAAAACATGAGAATGATCATTGTATGCACCTATAAAAGGTATTTATTGGAGCTTTAAATTTTGGAATATCTTTGAATCCCATAAAATGTGCATTTTCCATTACTAAAGGTAATTTATTGGAGCACTTAGTTGGAATAGCAAGAATCAAAATAGATCCTAGGAGAGTTGAAGCAATAGACAAAATTCAAAAGACAAAGAATGTAAAGGGTATTCAATCATTCTTTGGAAAATAAACTTTCTTAGAAGATTTGTCCCCAATTTTTTCTGAAATAAGTAGGGGAAAAGGGTTCAAAGATCAAATGGGATGAAGAACTAAGTATAGCTTTCCAAAAGATAAAACAAGTTATCAAGGATGACCCTGTTTTAAGAGCTCCAAATTATTCAAAGCCTATGCACATCTTTTATTTTGCCTCATTTCACATAGTTGTTGTTGTATTATTACAAAAGAATGAGGATGGATTTGAGCAACCCATTGCATTTTTTAGTAAATCTTTCTAGGTTGAAAAGCTAAAATATGATATAAATGAAAAGTAGGCTTAAGCATTGGTTAAAGAAGTAAAGGCATTTAGATGTTACTTGATTGGAGCCATTGTATTTGCATTTATTCCAAGTGTTGTAGTGAAAGAAATTTTCTCATAGCAAGAAGTTTTGGGGAGAAGATGTAGGCGGATCAATAGGATCCAAGAATTTAATATTGATATTCAAATTACCAAGTTGGTTAGAGGTCAAGGCCTTGCTAAGATAATGGAATAGGGTAACCTTGAAGAAAACTAGATTAATCAACTTGATGATAATTATAGAACTGATCTATGTGAAATGGATACTTTTGGTTGGTACAGAGGTATAATCTTCTACCTACAACATATGAAGGTTCCATTAGGATTGATTAAAAAATAGAAGAGGGCTCTGAAGTTGCATACCATCAAATATATTATTGTGAGAGGTCAGCTATGGTGGAGAAACATGGAAGGTGTTCTTATGAAATGTGTAGAAAAAGATGAATCAAATAAAATCTTGAGTGACATGCATGAAGGAGTGTGTGGGGGTCATTACATGGTGAAAACCACAGCCCATAAAATCCTTAAGTCTAGTTTTTGGTGGCCTACATTGTTCAAAGATGCACATGAGTTAGTAAACAAGTGTGATGCATGTCAAATATTTAGTGGAAAATTGAAGTTCTCTGTAAATCTACCATTGAAGCTAGTCGAGGAGTAAGCACCTTTCAACAGTGGGGTATTGATTTCATTGGTGAAATCTCAAATAAGTCTAGTAGAGGAATTCTTGGATTCTGGTTGCTACTGACTACTTCACAAACTGAGTAGAGGCCATTCCTACTAGGAATGCAACAAGCAAGGTGGTAATCAATTTCATATTGAATAACATTATTATTAGATTTGGATGCCTAGAAAACATTGTCACTAACAATGCTATGTGCTTTACATCAGATGAATATTAAAAAATTTGCATGAAATATGGCATCACGAGATCTACATGATCACCTTACCATCCACAAGAAAATGGTCAGGCTAAGTTTAGCAATAAAATTTTGCTCAATATTATTAAGAGGATTCTAGGAGAAAATAAGAGAGCCTAAGATTCCAAGTTGCCTCTGGCATTATGAGCAGACAGGGTTATAGTAAAAAAGGCTATTAGTTGTGCCCCTTTTGATTTAGTGTATGGGATCCATGCAAGGTTACCTCAAAATAATCTAAATGAGATGTATAAGTTCTTCCTAGTTTATGATGAAGACATTGTTGATGATATGCAACTAAGAATGGATGATATCCTAGAACTAGATGAAACAAGGAGGGATGCTTCTACACAAAATGAAAGATTACAAGCATAGATGAAATATTTCTATCACAAGAGAGCATTAGATAGGAAGTTTGAACCTAATTTTTTGGTACTATTATGGGTTGCTAGATTGGAAGACAAGGGAAAGCATGATAAATTTGACTCCATATGGCTTGGCCCTTATCAAATCCATGGAAATAAAGGTGAGGATTCCTATTTCATGGTGATATTCTTGAGCTACTAGTTCATGGATAGTTCTTGAAGAGGTATTTTTCTTAAAATACTTAACATTTCTATGAACAATAGTTATGGTTTTTATTTTCTATAAAAATTTTAAAGCCTTTGTAAATCTTTGTACAATATTTTCCTGTGTGGTTTTGTGTTTTCCCTGCTTAGTCAAGTCTTCTCTATAAATAAGTTGTTAGCTCTAGTTTCAAGTATATGGTCTACTTAACCCAGATATTTTGAATTCTTACATGGATAAAAGTTATCCATCATCCTTAGATAGAGCCATTGATGGCCTAATTTTTCACCTACCATAATTTTTGTGACATTTTGTGAAAATCAGGAAGAATTTTTCGTAATTTGCTTAGGGTTTCTAAAAAATTATCTTTTGCTCATGAAAACCCCTAAAGAAATTATCTTGTCTTTTATTTTGTTGGAATTCATTTGAAATTGACTTGAAATTTTTAAATAGGTATAAATGATAAAAGCCCTACTTAAGAAATTATATTCGTAAGTCTTTTGACATATTGTCACATTATATTTCATACTCTTATTTCTTAAAATGTAATGTTGTGAATACCTTTTAATCACAAAATCTTTTTTTTTTACCACTAACCTTGTTCAAGGATGTGAAGGAGAAAAATGGTTTTTAAATAGTTCATCATAGCATCAGGGCGGTTAGTGCTAGCATTCAAGTTAGTGATTCTTAGAGGCAATATAATGAAAAGCACATGATCACAAGACAAGTTAGAGATAGAGAATTTCAAGTTGTGATGGTGCAAAATTCTCATCAACATGCCTAGTATAGTTTCATAGTTACTAAGCTCAAATGATGAGATTGGGTTGCGAAGAATCGATAAGCTATTAATTGCAAGTTCACAAGCATTTATCTACTTAAGTTGTTGTGAGTTGTGATGAAGTGATGAATGAAAACATAGTTAAGTTCTACAATTTCCACATCATCATGGATAAGTAATGACTCAAAAGATTTTAAGTTTTGATGGTGCACATAGAAGGAAACAATTAGCTTCAAAAGTTATTGCAACATTGCTAGCAATCAAATTAACTATGAAGTCTGAGTTGTGATGATGCAAAAGGAAGCAACAGTTAGCTTTTAAAGTCATCGCATGCTTGTAGGTGGTTAAGAGAGAACTCAAGTTAATGTAGTGAGGCTACAAAAGCTTGTGAGCGTGCCTTCACAGGGTTACTTGTTAAATGTTCAAGTTGTAAAGAAGAGAAATGAAGAAGACACTCAAGTTAGAAGTTGGTTGCCACATCGTAGAGGGTTAAGGTCAACCTTTAGTGAGAATGGTGAAGTGATGAACGCTTATGATCGCACCATAATAGGGTTTGATTGTGAGTCAAGTTTTAAAGTTTCAAACTTATGAAATGACTAAGAATAGTTAAGGTTAAAGGCTAGTACAAGATCACATGGTTTTATTTTTTGTTAACATTTTAAGTTGCAAAGTGGCAAAGAACTATTTATCGCACCTTCATAGGCATTCAAAGGAAAGTAAAATTTTATGTTGCAATGTTGTGAGATGAAGAAAATGTTAAGGAAAATGGTCAGCACAACATCATATGATTAGAGAAGAAATTATGTTAAGCAATTGAATGAGAGTGATAAGGTAAATATATGAAGCATCGCACCATCAGAACATCACAAGCATGAAAAATGTTAAGTTCCAAACTCCAAAAAATATGCAAAGTAATGAATAAAGAAGTCATCACTAGATCATAGTTGTTAGAACGATGAAGTGGTAAGCAGTTGCAAAGTGGAGATAAAGCATAGAAAAAAGTGAGCGCAATTTCACAAGACAACATAATTAGTAAGGAAATAAAGCTATGAAGTAGCGAACAAAGGGAATTGCACCATCGCAGGCTAGACTTAGTAGTTAAATAAATGAGGTGCGATGTTGTAAATAGTAAAGATAGCCTATTTAGCATGGTCATAGCCAAAGATAAAGAAAAGAAGAGAAATTATGGTGAAGTAGTGATAAGTGTTCACTGCATCATTGTAACTTCCATTTTTAAAGCATAAAAGTAGTTTTAATAGCCATGTCTAACCTGGAAAAAGAAATATGAGCTAGGTGTACAATATGTAAAAAGTGAAGATCTTGCCATCTTTTCAAGAAGCGATTAGGAAGTGCAAGCATGTAGTTAGGATGTATTTATAGGAGAAAGGAATAGAGAAAATACAAGGAAAGTGACAGGAGCTTGAAGACATACAAAATTATGTTGAAGACACCTGCAGAAAGTTCCACCTACTAGCTTTGTAACTACATCCAAAAATTTTATCAAAGTACAAAGAATGTTTGTATTGTAACACAAGATAAAATATATTTTTAATTTTTTTCCAATAGGATTTTTCCTCCCATCTAAATCTTGTTGCAATCCTTCCTATAAAAGGATTTCCAAGATGTGGAGTGAGGGTCCAAAGTCTATACAATTTCTAGTGTCATGTTATTTTTGCAGTCAGTCCAATAGTCTTTTTTGTCAATTATGTGTTCTATTCATTTATGCAATTCTAAAATACAAGTGAATATTGAATGATAGTTTGTCATATCTTAAGTTGTCCTTGAGTTATGCCAGTAATGTATTATTTTCAAGGAAGAAAAATACAAAGGAAAGTTCTGCAATATCTATGTCTCTAATTTTGTCTCCTTTTTTGTGTGTCTGTAACTTTGAGATTGAATGAACAAGGTTCTTTCATTTTAATTCAACTTGGATGGGTTGTATATCTTTTCATTGATTGATTTTAATTCAAGGAGTTAAGTAAATGCTTTCATGAATTGATAGGGTTTCTAGGTGTATGGGAGGGGTATTCATAAGAATGAAAATTAGGGTTAACTCCTAATACATTTAATTGTAAGGCAATTAAATAGGTCAAGTTTTGTTGGTTAGACTCTGTGTAGCAATCGATAAGGCATTGATCATCAATTTAGATGCAAATTGAAAAATTCATATGGTTGCACAAAGCACATTTAAAATAAAATCAAATTTACTTTTCTGCAATGAAGAACCAAACTATTGGTCATTACTTGCTTGTAGTATTTTCTCTCTAGGTTATAGTTAGCTTCTGTAATCCAAGAAAGTGTTTGCAAATCCAAGAAGAATTATTGACCATTTCTTCTATAGAGGATAGATGTGAAAGAAGAATATTAGTGAGCACATGTTTTTGATAAAAGAACCTTAAAGTCAGACACATTTCCATCCCTGAGGTGTACTTTCCTAGGCCCTACAGAGCCCAAAGTATAGAGAGTCCTTTGTGATTCTATTAATGTTGGTCTAGATCTGAAGAAAATGCAATTGAATGTTGGAGGTAGCTAACCCTTAGACTAAATCTTGTCTTCAACATCTTGATATTAGGTCCTTTGCAACCTGGTAGTTTTCAAACACCAACACAATCCTCAGTTGCATTAAGCTCTACTGAAGAAGATTATATAGCCTCTTCCTTGGGAGCCAAAGAAGTTGTATGGTTATAAAAGTTAGTAGTTGATCTATTTAAAAAGCCTTTGAAACCCATTATCATTCATTGTGACAATCAAAGTTGTATCAAGCTTTCAACTAATCCAGTGTTTCACAATTGGTCTAAGCATATTAAGATTCCTTATTATTACATTAGAGATATGGTAGATCGAGATGTTATCAAACTAGAGTACATCAATACTAATGAGAAAGTAGTAGATGTTTTTACCAAGCCTCTTGCTAAAGTGAAGTTGGAATACTTCAGAGGAAAACTTGGTATGGTTAAATTGTAATGTTGAATATTGAATTTAAATTTTTAATTTATATGTGTTTATGCTTCTATGGTTTTTTAGTTGTATCATATGTGTAATGAAAGGTGATGAACTTTCATGGACATATATTCAAAAGGTAATCTTTGTATGGTGACGATCTTGCAAATGACAGGCCTATTATTATGACAATTTTGTTCCAGATATGCCAGAAGTCATTGATAACAAATGTATTATGATTGTACACTAGATATTGTTTTGGATAATTAGAGATCATAATATATGTTAAGATAGCGCTCATAGCATGGTGATTTTGATTATTTGACAAGCCATTATTTCAAAGTGTTAAAATCAAATAATGTATTGTGTATAGATATCCTAAATTTTGATATATCATAAAGAGTTTGTCACTTCTCTCTTGCTAAGGGGGAGTGTTGATGTATAGCATCAATCAAAGTGGTATTGAGCATTTGAATTACATGAACATTGTTTTATACATTATATTATTGTTAAGAGTTATACACACACACACACACACACACACACATACACACACATATATATATACATATACATACACACACACACACACACACACACACACACACACACACACACACACACACACACACACACACACACACACACACACACACACACATATATGTTTGTATGTATGTATGTGTATATATAAATGATTGATTATTCATGAATGACTTTGTCATATCAAGCTCTTATTATTGAAGAGTCTATGGTTATCAGGGCTCTTAAGTATGTTTGATATTGTCACTAATTGCAATCATATTAATCATATTTGTTATGCACTAACAGTTGGTAGTTATGTCCACGTAGGGACACAACCTTACATGACCTTTGGTCACATAGATTCATGTCTCTATGGGGACATGACTCCCTACACATGTATATAATGCTTGGTGATCAGTGTGGACTAATATATTAATCATAGTCATATAAAGTCCCAAATATTGTCATCTCTCTTATAGAAAACAAAGACAAGTTCGCTAGTACCTCATTTTTATTCAAGGTTGAAGATCGTATCTCCCAGACTGTCATTCAAGACCCAAAATTTTGCAACATCGAATCAAGGCAGTCAGACTATTATATCTGTAAGTAACCTGAGTCGAACAATCTACAATTATAGTTTATATCTCTATCACAGATCTTGTAATTAACATAAATCTTAATTAAGGACCTACAATAGTCCTAGATTGACCCATTTGACCAAAAGATGTCAAGAGAAAATATTGCTCAAAAGTTGTAAAGTTGTTGAAAAAGTTGCTTGAGCAACTTTTGCAATTTTTGCAAAAAGTTCCAAATGGAGGTTTGGGAAGTTATAACTACCCATGCTCAAGTATATGACCATGGGGAACATATTTTGGAAAGTTAGAAGGTTTCTAGTCAAATTCCAAATTGCAAAAATTGCACTTTTGCAAAATTTGCACTTTGTAACTTTTTAACAACTTTTTGCACTATTATGCAAATTTTCTCTTCTCATGATTTATATAGGGTGGTTGGGTAGTTAGTCATCCTTTACAACTCCTCTTCAATGCTTTGTAAATTGCTTGCCAAAATTTTCTCAAGCAACTTTTGAAAGTTGCAAAGTTCCACAATACAACTTTTACATTTTTTGCAAATTTTCACCAATTTGGTCAAATGACCTTCCTATCATCTCAAACTTTAAAAAAAACCTTACCTATGGTAAAAACCTAACCCTAAATCTTTGTCTTCATGATGACATCATCATCACGCCTTGTGCCAATTAGAGGGCTATTTTAAGCCTAAAAATGGGTGATATGTTGTGATAGTAAGGACACGGTCCAAAATAACCCATCCAAACTTTGCATATGTTGTACAGAAGCCAAATGGGTATCCAAATATATAATTTATTTTCCTGATGTTTTGGGAAACTTGGGAGAAAAATGCAGGAGGACAGCCATCTAAATCCATATAAGTTGAAGATAATTGTATATTTTTTTAAGGATATCATCAAATCCATACAAAAGTATATTTATGGCATCTAAATATGCACATGTTACATGTATTCTCTTTTTTATATACAAGATTTAGCATCTAAATATACACATGTGACATCTCGTATTGGATTTTTATATAAAATATGGTATATGAATATGCACATGTTACATGTCTTATCAGTTTTATATTAAAAAATTGGCATCTAAATGTGTACATATGACATCTCTTATCATATTTTTATACAAAATATGGCATAAAAATATGCACATGTTACATGTCTTCTCTTTTTTATATACAAAATTTGGCATCTAGATATGCACAACACTATGAAGTTGCAACATTTCCCATAACATAAATACAAAATTTTCAAACTTATTCTACCATATGTAGAATGATTCAACTATATAGAACATAATCAATCAAAGGAACCTTCTAGATCAGCTCTAACCCCTATTGTATCAAGTATTGCCTCATGGTCAAATTCACATACTTTCCCCAACTTATTGTTAAGAGGCATACCATGATATAGTATCAATTGAATATTTGTTGCAAAAATAAGGTTAGAATAATGAAGAATATGTCTGTGTGTTTTAAAATCCTCAAATAGCCACATGATAGAATTCTTGATAGGGTACCTACATTTAATTGTAAAGATAATTTAAAGTCAAAATTGTTACATTATACATGAAAAATTGACTTAAAGAGATCTTCATGGTAGGGCACTATTGAGCTATCATTTTTCACGATGCTTAACGACATGAATCCTTTCAAACTCCTCTTTTGAAAAGTTGATCTGGGACCAACTCCAAGGTTTCAGGCGATCTTGCGACCTACTAGAATCCGCTTAGTAGAAGATAAATGTGAGTGTTCACAAGGAGGCCTTTGCTAGTTTGAACTAATTTCAAATAAGATGACAATTCTGCTTGTTGTTTCAAAATTAACCATAAAAGAGATATGGTTTTTTTTGGTATTTTCTATTTTTAAATGAATGCAATTTAATAATGCAACTATATGAATTCCTAATTTAACCAAGGGTTAGAAAAGCAAATAACGAAGATAGGGTAACAAGAAGTTTTAAGAAATGACTTGAAAAGTAGATCCCTAATGGACATAAGCCACAGAAACAACACATGTGCAAGTTAAGCCATTGAAAAGATCGATGCATAACCAATCAAAATAGGAGCAATGCTTCCTCAATTTGAATGATGCAATCATCGATGGGAATTTAGTAACCATAAGATGTTTCACTTATCATCAGATCAAAAAACCATAGAAAGTGCACTTATGTGAGACAAAAAGCTATGCAAGAACAATATGGCAATCTCTTCTCCAACTAAGTATGTTAGCAGAATTTGTATACATGTGGCAAACACCAAAAGTAAAAGATCGCTCAATTAAATCAACAAAATAAAACAATTGGCTTCATCACATTCCATGAACATACATTCACAAAATATAACACACTCAAGCAAGAATAACTACACTCTGAATGAGAGCACCAATAGAATATATTATTGCATCATAATAACAACAGCCTATAATACATGTTACATTCCTAAATTTATAAGAAAGTCTCTCCTCAATTTGTGTTGAGAGTGAGAGATCTCTTTATGCAAACATATGCTTCTAAACTAATAAAACAAATATATTAATGAACAAACTGACTCTCTAACTGGTGCTAAGTAGAACTCCACCCTTTTTTATATCAATTAATGGGTGCATGATCTTTTACATGACTTAGAAACAATGAAAGCATGAGAACATAAGAAGAAGAGAGCCATTAGATGATGTACGAGTTTCTGAAGATGCCAGAAATAGAAGCTCAACCTTCTTTAGATGTTTGTAGGAGTTAAACTGTCATCAGAATACATTTTTGATGCATGGAAAGCTCTAAATTTGGAAATAGTAGTTAACTATTGGCACACCTCTGAAGTGTTCAAAAAAATTCCAGTGTACCTTCAGAGAAGTGCACCTTGGAAGAAGTGCACCTGCACACCTTAGGAGAAATTTGTGCAAGGTGCTTAATTCACCAAAAAATCAAAGTTCTCAGTTTTGAAAATGGATTTTGGGTTTTCCTCAAATGGGGTTTTAGATCACTTTTGTGTACTTACTTTGATCCTTTTGATGATTTATACCCTCTTTATAGCCAAAAACTTTCATACACCTGAACTCCTTCTGCTTCTAGAATCCGAAGGCATCTATGTTAAATCTTGTCATTAATAGTTGCATAGGATGAAGAACCTTTTCTAGTTCATGTGTCCAACCTCTATATCTTTGATCTTTTCTTCTCTCCAACTACCCAATCCTTTTGGGTCAAATACTAGGTGATCCATATTATCTAGAATGATAAAACATTTGAAACTTTTCCATATCTTTTTTAACAAGATTTTCTAGGTCCTTTTAACTGGCTTTTTTGAAGGTCTTCTGCTCAAAATTTCAAGTTGAAACTTTCGTCGGTCCCTAAAATTGGGTAGCTAAAGGCTCGCTATTTTAGGGACTATAATTAGGTTTTTAGTTCTTCTTTCCAATAATGTAAATGGTTTTGTATTCTAAGCTCTAGGTCAAAAGTTGACCCTAACAAGTTAAGGATGTCTTTTCATCTACATAAAGAAGAAAACATTAATTATTTTGTGTTGAAAAATCCAAAAGAGGACTCCCTAGGACTCAAACTGAAAAAATTGTGTCAACACTAGTCAAAACAGTGGATTTTCCCCAAAAAAAACTAGTTTTTATGCACTAGCACACTTTGGAAGAAGCACAAGTGCACAAACTCACCTTAGCAAACTGGCAAAGTGCACAGTTGTGTACTAGCGCACATGCGCACCTTGACAAGGCGCACATGGTGTAAAACTACACATATGCATATCTTCACCTTGTAAATTTACAAGAGGGAGTGGGGGTCTTAAGTGTGCACCTCTGAGGGTGTAGTGTGCATGTGCGCATCCCTAGAATGGGGTGAAGTCTACACTTGCACACTTGGTGCACCTATTCACCTTGTCAAGGTTTTAAAGCACATGAAAGTCTTTAAAATTGACACTTTTTCTCCTAACTGATTGCCTAAACCTTCCCAATCAGAGGTTGGGTTTTGACCTAGACCCAAGCGAAGATCCAAAATGACCAAGGCTTTAGACTAGATGCCTCATAATGAAATTTCAAACTAGGGGGTCCCCATTTTGTGACTCAAAATGGGACGTGCATTGTGAAACCACAATAGGCACAAAAATATACTACCTTCTAAGCCATGTGTCTATCACAACAATAAATCCTATTGGATACTCAACATCCTCACCATCAATGACTATACCTATCCGTTTCTTTTTGAGCTCAATACATTGACATAGAAAGTAGTATGTTCCTTCATCATTATTGTGATATGCAATAACTACATGTACATGACTTGCATTATATAGAAGGCTAAGTTAATGGAAAATTGAAAGTAATCTATTTTAACCAAGTATTAAATTGGTAACTTAGTAGCTGCTTCAACTAGGTCAGATACATGCTCAAAATTTGTTGATACTTCCACCTAGTTGAGTTGTAGTGTTGTAAGAAGTTGATATGAATCAATTGGATGCAAAGGTCTACAAGGCCGTTGGTCAACCCACTGTTTTGACTCACATTCATCCCATAAATTATGCATACATGAAGAGCAAAAGAATTCAAGCTTTCTAGTATGAATAGCTACTGATGCTACATTTGAACTTTGAAATGAATGCATCTCACTTGATCTTTTAAGTGTACAACAATCTTGCAAATTTTCAATGTTAGGTTCATGTATCAACCAAAAATATCTAGAAACCATATACTTATGTGTATTACCTAGTCCCAACATTGAATTGCACCATTGGACAATTGTTACAACATTTTTTAATATTGTGCCACCTTTGTACTTTAATTCCTCTCTACTAAGGGCTCTTTTTACACATGCTCCAACACCATCATGCTCTCCCTTTCCATGTCCTACCTCAATGAAATTCCAAAAATGTTGCCCTTCACTTGTCACATGTATCCTACTCAACCAATAGAGCATCCTTGCATTCTTGAATTTTGTGATGCATTTATCTAACCATATAATGTGTTGATTGTTGATTGTATCTTTCATCTCTTTCTGTCAAATTATCATAGAAAACTCTAAAACATCCTTGCACAAAATTTGATGAATGAGTTAGATCATCATTGATATAGAAGTGATACTCTCTTAATACTTTTCTATCATCCTCTGTGCTATCATGTGCATGAATAAATGTTATGTGTACAAAAATTGACACTTTATGAGTTGCAATACATCAGTTGCACTTCATTTAGAGGTTTTACTATATAGTTTTCAATGAAGTCTACAACCGACACAATCGTACCCAAGGGAAAAGTGTTCTTACACAACTTGAATTGCTCATCTAACCATCTAGCTCTATGTGTATGACCTATGTAGTCATAAACTATTTTCTATTGAAACAATTTCATAATATCAACTACACATACATCACATTTCACTAATTCACACATCTTTAATTCTTTTCCATCTTTAACAACATATATAACTGACTTATGCTTTCCAAGAGAAACTAATGTCTTACCAATTTTATGTGTGCTATCTAGATGTAGGAATCTATACAACTTTTGCAAACCACCATATTGAGGGAAAAAACCTTTCAAACACATGGTCCTATAATAAATGCACCCATCATCTTGTTTACATAGTACACTTGCAATAAAAATATCTCGCTAGCTTAGGAGGTAATTATAGACCACATTCCTACAATATTTCGTTAGTATGCAAAGTACAACATATATAATGATAAACATCATAATGCATAGAAAACTCAACATGAACCCTACAACAACATGTAGTGCATTTATGATTTATTTGAACAAAGAATGGGTTCATCATCTAAAAAAACATTTCGCTGATCTTAATTTGAGGAAATCTTTGAAGAAACTTTCATAAAATTGTGTTTGATTTATGTCCAAAAAATATTTTGCATGTAGCTCACAGTTTTTTTTTCCAGTTCATCTTTTGACAACATCTTTTTGGTGTGGTGAAGCTATTGTGTTGTCACACTAAAACTTTTCTATTAATGTTCTTAGTGCATCAACAATAACTTTATCATTAAGTGGGAGTCTACCTTGGAATGACCAAAAATAAATCTCATTAGAATTCTCAATTTTCTCTTGCCTCACTAAGGCTTTGAGTAACATTGTTCTACTTATCCTTAATTACTAACTTGTTTTTCTTACCATACAAGTTTTTTCCATTTCCTTTCCCATTATGGTTGATGTGAGGACCTGTCGACTTGTATTAGCATATTTAGTATGTGTTTTTAAACCAATGTATTGGTATGCATCAAAGAGATTTCTAACAATGCTTCTTTCACTACTATTTTCAAATGTTCTTAACCCAAAATTCTCATTGTCACTCTAAATATCAGATTTTTAACCATTTCAAAAAGAAGTTGGCATCTTCCAGTTTGATTTAAATTTTCACAATAGTTATTCCAAATCTTTTGAACAATTCTACTACTAAAGACCATTTCTAGGTACTATACTATTACCACTTCCCCATTCTCAACCACTTTAGGAACCAAGATTTGATTTCCTTTCTGCACCTTATTTTGAACTACATGGAAGACTATGCTTTTAAGGCTGGGAAAAAGAGAGAGAGGAAGAAAAACCCTTCTATATCATTCATCAGGGCTTCATGAACAAACTTTACAAATACCACTTTGCCATAAACCTATCACTTCTTATTAACCTGCTAGCTACTATTACTCCCCAAGTCTCCATGGACCTTAGCCATGTCTTGGGATATAAAAAGGGAAAAAAAAAACCTAGTTCTAAGGTGAATATAAGTGTCATTGAGTCTAATATAGACATGAAGAGGAGCAAACAAACTTCTAGGAGAGCTAGTAAACAATTTCAAATGGAAAAATTTAAAACCCCTCTTAAACATGACTTTAGTTCTAAGTTCACTAAGAGTGAGAAAAATTCCACAAAGAGGAGGAGGAAACAGTTGGGCATTGGGAAGAAGGTAGTACCTAACCCTTTAGATATCTCGAATACCCTAAAAGAGGCTCTCAAAGGCAAGGGGAAGAAAGGGAGAAATAGCCATAGATGGAGCCAAAGAAAGGCTCAAATAGAGAGGCTGGAGAAACTGATGAAGGAGGGGGAAGGGGAGGATATCACCTAACCCATGAAAGAGGCTCTCAAAGGAAAGGGGAAGAAAGGGAAACATAGCCACAGATAGAGCCAAAGCAGAGCTCGACAAGAGAGGCTAGAGAATTCAATGAAGGAGGTTAAAGATAACCATATAGACATTTGCCAAAAATTTGGCACCTTGGCAGAATTCACCACAAAGGTCATGCACTTTGTTTCCACCACTCTCTATTTTTTGCAAGTGAACAACGATGAGAAAGATACCGACGAAGAGAGTGAAACTACTTGCTCCATCTATGGTTTCCTGGCAGAGGATTAGCTAAAGTCGTTGCTTGATAAACCCATCATAGAGGAGGGGGTGGATTTGAACAGGGACGAGCCTAAGAGAAAGGAGGAGAAATGGGGAAAGAAAGTGGCAATTAGCCCCTGGTTCTTTATTTTTTGGTTTTCTATTATGTTTTGGATCCCGTTGAACTTGGTGCCCTATGGGGATTTTATTATGTTTATGATCATGAACTGAACTAGTAGCAAGAATTTTTTTTTGCTCTTGGAATAATTTTCTATATTATATTCTTATAAGGGATAGGATTGTTGATAAGGGTTACTCTTTTTTGGAGCTAGTCTTTAGTTGGTTTTTGAAGTATAAAAGTGGTATCAGTTAGAAATGGGAGGTGACTCTTGGCTATTCTTTAGCCATTTTGTACTTCGAGGTCAGCCCCCCTTTCTTTTGGTTGCTATCTAATATTCAAAAACAAAATGAAAATAGAAATGAACACATAACACAATGATTACCATGGGGAAACCCTTTGGGGAGAAAAACCCCATCCTCCAAAACCCACACAATGTATTATCAAATCAAGACGATTATAATACACTTGCAATGCAAGTTCTTACAGGAGCACATCACCACAACTTGAACTCAGAGAGACACCTTCTAGCACCTTGTCTTGAAAACATAACTCAATAATCCGAACTCCTCCCCAAGCCTTCCTTATATAGTGATTTTACAACACAGAAACCACTTGTGGTTTTACAAAACCATGGACTTAACCACCATGGCACATGTTTCCCATTTTTGACATTTACATTTCCAAGAAGGAAAAACATCCAAGTTAAAATAGTAGTTTAGACCCCCATTAAAGTCATATAATGAGTCACCAATGTTGTAAAAATGGCCCTCCTATATTCTACTATGGACAAGGCACATTTATAAAAACTTGTACACCTATTTCTAATACATAAACATGTGGAAAACTATGTACCACAAACAAATTTTAGAATTTTCTAGAAAAAAATTGCAAGGTTGAGACATATTTCTCAACAGAGATGGTGGTTCTATAATAGATGGCAGATGGAGAATTCTAGAACCTTGTTATAAATGGTGTTTATAGAAGTAATATTTTTTTGAAAATTTCAAGACTTGATAAGAAGTTATAGATGTCAAAATTTCTAGTTTAAAATAGATAGCATTCAATTTTCTACATGGATAAGTATAAATTATTTGAGAGACCATATTATGTCTTATATAAATGTATTTTTTATATTTTTGTATAGTTTATTAGAAACTTGAGAAATTCAATGAAAAATAAATAGTGAACATTACAATAAAGCAATTTTGGAAATGTAAATGTGTTCTTAAATAATCTAGAAATTGTGTTATTGAATCATGTGATTTTAAAAATAATTTATTTGTTCCATACTTTACCCATCATGAATAATTTATATTTTTACCATTTAGGCATTTTAACATTTGTCCATATCAATATCAAGCTTATACTCTTATTTTAAATTTAATGAAATTTTAAAACTATTATTTATTAATAAAATAAAAATAACATTAATTGTCTTCACTTAAAAAATTTTAATTTAATATTTTTAAATAAATGAACTTGTAGATAGAAATTTCTACAAATACATAGATATAGAATTATAAATAATCTTAGATTTCCATAGGTTTCCATATTTTTAGTGCAATACTTATTATTTAGAATACAAAACTAAATTATAATGTAAATAAAATGCTTGAAATATTTTAGAAAAAAATTAAAATTAAAATAAAGTCACCACTCCAAACCCACAAATTACTTCTAAAAAATAATATAATGATTATTAGACCAAATAAATTAAGTAATATTCTAACATAAAAAATAATTTAAAAAGGAAACAATATCTACATTTAAGTTTTATATTAGATTTTTTACTAATAGATCTAATAATTTTATACCTAAATTTACTAATTTAGATTTCCACTATCAAATATTATTTCATTTTTTAAAATGACTACAATTATTTAGGATATCTAGTAAAAATACTTACAATAATTATATTTTTTAATGATTCTAGTAACAATTTTATTAAAATTTAATATATTTCTAAAAAATAGTATAAATGTACAATTGAAATTTGGATGATAAGGCATTAACTATAAAGGATATAATAGGTTATATTTGTAATAGTATTCAATATCATTTAATTATCTTGAATTAAATATTTATTAAAAACAATTCAATGGATCAATAACGATACTTATTTTATGCAATTTTGATACTAATTTTTTGAGCAATAATAGTAGTATTTATGTATAAATAGGAGGCAATATTTTTCTCGTGAAAAAGAGATGCAATAGGGAAAATACTTTGGACTACACTTTGAAATGACCACTTTTTAGGTTTATCAACCTTATCTAACTAGCAAAACCATAAAATCAATATTGATTTTGAGGGTTTTTTTATTGTCCCTTATTCTTTTAACTATTTAGAAATTAAGACTTAACCATTGCACCAAATCTATCTTCCATTTTTGACAAAAGGCAGGGACTCAAACTCTATGCTCTTCTTTGGTAGTGGTATTTAAAGACAAATTTTGATATTAATCTATATACAAAATCATTAGGCTTCCTAGAGTATACATGTAACATTCACTATAGAAACACTTTAATTGAAGCACTACAAAAAATCTACCATAAAAATAAAATGTTGAAGTAGATTAGCATTAACAATAAACTAGGATATGAATCATAATCATGAAAGTTGTAAAAATAGTGTGGTCCCACTAAGGATAGCCTCTAGTTGTCTCATCAACATTTGCAAATAATTGTACATTTTGTTTTCCATTTTTTAACACTTGCACCATGGTTAAATAAAAAGTGTTAGAAAATCATACAAGGACAAGAGTAGTAGATTACATTTTAGTTTCTAACACATAATGAATTAATTTACATTAGAATCAAATGAGCCTTTTGCAATTTAGTGCATTTCATCTTTAATCATTCACTAATATCAACAAAGCCACTCTAAATAAAGTCAACTTCAAAATTTAAATATAATAATTTAGAATCTTCTAAACATTATTATGATATTTTCAAACACAAACAATAAATATAAATATTTAAGAATACAAAATTTCAAATATCTATAATATTGTAAAAAATAATTTATTTATTTATATTTTATAATCTAAATTTAAAATTTGTAATAGTACAATTTTATGTTTTATCGAATCTAATTTGAATTTTGCTATCCCACTTTTTTCACCAACAAAGACAATAATGTTATTTGAGCTTTAGTAAATGGAAGTTTAGATCTCGCTGAATAAGAGAGGAATTTTTCCACATAGGACGAATATTTTTCTGTTTAGATAGCAGCGGTCCACAATTCAATAAATTTACATCGACAAATTACAATTCAGCATGAGGGGGATTCTGCGTAAGCTCTTACGCAGTTTTGAAACACCAATTCACGTCAAGTTTCATTTTAATGTAAATAGTGTTTCGTCAATGACTATGGATATAATGATGATAGAAATTGAGTTGTCTATGGGATAACATATATGTATCATTATTCAATGGAAATATAAAAGATTTCTATTATTTAACACGGGAGGGTGCATATATGTTGTCCCGTATTCATTGTGTCTAATGAAACTTTTTGAAAAACTACTTAAAAGACCACGTATCGAATGGTAAACAAATAGAAATGAAAACTGAGACAAGGGTATATGGATATAGAAAATTTTAATCTATTTATTTTGAAACTTTAAAACCCATACTTTTTAAGATATTTGAAAAAAAACAGATAAATAATATAAATTTAAGGATTAGCCTTAGAAATGTTATCTCCTTTTCTTGTCTTCTTGAGAAAGTGCCACATTAATCGCATACCCGGATATTGTTTAAAAATAAAGAACATCAATCAAAATTTGAAATTAATATTGTACCAATCATATTTAAAACTAAAATTCATGGTTTAAAGTCTAAGGTTGGACTAAACTGTTTGGATAGAATTGGCAGTAATAGATTAATATATTAACAAAGCGGCTGAGACAAACAAAGGAAATAGCCCCAATACGATAAAAGAAGATTTTTTTTGGCAAAGGTGGATCAGTTGGCTCAACATCAATGCATCAACAAACATATCAATAATCATGGACTATATTTTACAATTGGTAAAATTTAATTGATTCATCCAATTAAATTATAGAAATATCATTTGTAAAAATTATAAAATTATAATTTTGCATCTATATTTTAAGATATATAAAAATTTAATACAATATAGAATATAATTAATTTTAATTAAATTGAAACAATTCATTTAATTACTAGTTAATATGATCATTTTATAAAATGATACAATAGTATTTAGCCTATTGTCAAATACTAATTATAAGATAGTTTTTTTAAGGGAGCCAGTAATACCAGTTACTGAAAACCTATTATTGAGAGAATTCAATGTGGAATTTCATCCTCAAAGGTTTGTTGGTTATCATTATCTAGTAAAATTTTGCTGATCAAATTTGTTCTTATAGTAATCCCTAACTACTTTATTTCTATCATCCAAGCTCCTTGCTAAGTAATTCAATAAATTGAAAAGATTGTCAAAGAATTCTTATGGACAAGCAACATGACTATAGAAAAGAAAATCCCGCTTATCTTGCTCATAGAAATGTCATTTGCATATGATACTGGAGGTGCCAAACTTCATGATCTATCTCTTACTTCATTTTCTATCTTTTAGAAAAAAAGCATTTGTAGGTAAGTTAATATGGCTCATGTACTCTAAGCCTAATAACAACTAGTGTAGGATCTTGTAAGAGAAAAATTTAGATTCAAGGGACCCTAGTAGAATTTTGACTAGCCTTGATTCACCAATAGGTTCAATTATATGGAATTTCATGACTTCATCCAAGGACATTATCATCAATTACATCTCGTGGGAAGTTCATAACGGGATTACATAAATTTTTGGGAAGACTCATGGAATGGGTTCCCTCCCTTGTCCTATAAACCTAAACTTTCAACTATTGCTCAAGTTTTTGCATAGTGATAGGGTAGAAAATTTTGGGCTATGTTTTTGCAATTGATATATTCATAGGTAAATCTCATTAGCAAGACCCCCTAGAACTCCTAGTTTCACCTATGTGGGCCATGAGTCTAAAATGTGTCTTTGATAAATAAATTATGTATCTCTCAAATAGGGATGATTTTTTATTTTGAGCCACTTTCCTAGATGGTAACTACTCAATTAAAAATGGATATAAAGTGCTCCACCTCCTCACAAACTATAAGGCTAGAGATAGGGAATTCTCTTTCTGTTGGAATACGTGTGTCCTCCCAAAAGTTGAGTTCTTTGTTTGGCTCACTTTACAGAGGTTAATTATTACAGGTGACAGACTAGAACTCTTGAACATTGCCAAATCCTTATAGTGTTTCCTATGTAATTTCGATATAGAATAAGTTGATCATTTATTCCTCCATTGCATGTTTGCTCAACATTTATGGCACTTTATTATGAAAAAATTAAGCATTTGTTTTCCTTTACCCTTCTCACTTTAGGGCATGTTTCAATCCTAACCAATACTATTCCCTAGAGCAATGTTCTCATCTTTATGGTTGTGTCACCCTGTTGCAATCTTATGGGCTATTTGGTGAGAGTGGAACAAAAGACTCTTTAGGAAAATTTTGTCCACCTTGGAGACTTGACTTTCAACCTTGAGAAATCAATTTCAAAAATAGAAAATGCTAGTACCAACAAATTGGAAGGTAGGAGATCTTTACTCCTTGGGATGCTATTATTTGCAAAGAATGGACCCACATCAAGTTCCCTTCTTTCCCCTTCTCTCTTTGCTACAAGAAGCAAGGTCATTCTAGGTCAAAATTTAAATTGTATCCACCTTGTTCTGGTCATGTAAAGATTAATTTTGATGGGACTTCTAGAGGTAATCTTGGTTTATCTGCCATTGGTATTTGTATCGGGGACTCTTCTTGTAAGCTCTTGACTCTGAGATCTTCGAAGGTTCTATAGAATACAAATAATATGATCAAATCTTTGGCCCTGCTAAATGATTTGGTTCTTGGGAAAAGGCTTATTTTTAATCACATTCATATTGAAGGTGACTCGTCGATTATTATTAATGCTTGTATATCAATAAAAATCCACAACCATAGGAAAAACTTCATCAAGCCTAGGCACTAATGGATTCCTTTGATGAATTTCATATGTCACATTACTATCATGAGGGAAATAGGCTTGCTAATAAACTTGTGAAAATGAATTATGACCAATTTAATCTTGATTCCACTTCTTTAAACTTTGACATCTCTATCTCTCCCCATCTTTGACAAGTTATTAACTATGATCTATCTTGCATAGTGCAATCTTGCAAAGGCAACTAGGATGTTGACCATCTTTGGCCTCCTACCATATTATAGTCATAAAGGGCACAAATTATTTGTATCTAACTCTTCTCCTACCATTGCGATGATATCTTCCAATTCTGTTTATATATGGTTCTGAACTTCCTACTAGAAGAAGACCATCTACTACATTCACCTAGTGGTTTGTCAACCCATCCCAAAGAAAACAATAACAAATTTGTGGATCTAGCAGATTCATGAAAATATTTATCCTAGCATCTTTGCATGGTGATCATAACAGTTGAGTACCTCACTTTAGAACATAAAAACTCAAGATTTTCCATTGCATATGTAGATTGGATGAATTTGACAATGATTAGTTTTGAATAAGCATTTCAATCTCAATTTGAACACAAATTATCTTTCAAACTGGTTCCTTGTGGCTGAAAGATTCATTCCAAGATGTAAAATTTTAGCTTAACTAACAAATAATCTAGCTAGAATGATAGAACAAAATATGCAATTGTAGAAAGGAAAAATTCAAAATAGAATATGAAAAATGAAATTTCTCATCATTTACAACGAAGGAATTACAATAATATAGGCTTCCTCAAAGAATAAAGCAAAGGAATATGGGAATAAAAGTAAAAAAATCAAAAGTATTCCTTACTTAGCTTACACACTAAGAAAAGAAGCTTTATCCAAAAAAACATGGATAAACAATTTAAAAATATGCTAAATTTTGTTTTTAATAACCCCCTTAAGCATAACTAAGAAAATTGAATGAGGAAAGAGAGAAAACCCAATAGGAACAAAATAACCCCTCAAAACATGCATTTTGAAAAGAATATTTTGAGACAAAAGAAAAGTGTGGACGACCGTCAAATGATAACTATAATAGTGTTGAATGAATAACCTCCCTTGAAACTAGGATGAAAATTAAGATCAATCCACATGATTTCCCCCAACAACACTACTCAAATAATGAGCATGTGGAAAACTAGGGAAAATATCTGTCAATTGAAGATACAAAAGATAATAATCTACACAAAAAACCCCCAAATAATGAATAGAAGGAAAACAAAGGCCATATATATATATATATATATATATATATATCAGTTAAGGATGCAAATGATACATAAATCTATATGAGTAATCCAAATGAAACTACTCAATAATGAGAAATAAGTTTCTTGCTAAAAATATAGGTGTTTATTACCAACAAAACTAATCAACTATGGATCCAAGGAAGCATCAATATAAATAGTAGAAAACCCTTCCCCAAAAAAATTGAAAGGAAATGTGTGATAGGTCCATTGGAATGGTGTGTCACTAAAGAGGACAAGAAGGCAAGGCCCATGTAGTAAGAGCATGACCTTGGCCTATCTATGACAAAGAACTTAGGGGCTGAAATTTGATTTTGTTGCATAGCCTTCTCCAAGTACTCTAGTCTCATCCAACACTTGTCGATTGCATGTCCCACCTTACCACAAAAACTACAAGGCTCATCCAACTTCTTATTTTTCTTGTATTGTTGACTAGATTCTAGAATTTTATTCTCACTTGTATGTACAAGAGCATGAGCTTTAGAACATTTCACAGTAGCCATTTTTATGAGCTTATCTTTCTTATGTATTAGAGACTCAATAAAGGCATCGAGTTTGGGCATCTTCCAACTTTCTCCTACTGTAAGCTTCATAGTGTGAAATATAGAGACAAATTATGCATATTGTGGACCCAATTTTGACATAATAGAAAGGATTAATTTTCTTTCTTGTGTGGATTTGTCAATTCCACATTCTTTTAGTTGAAATAATAAAGACTTGAACTTTGTGAAGAATTATTGAATATTCTCAAAACTACTTGGATCTAATGAGTGGAGATAATTTTCAAGAATGTGACCTCGATCTCAACTTGCTTCCCAAAAGGAGCTCCCAATGTAGTCCAAACCTAGTTTGGAGTTTGCCATGATTCAATGTGAAACAATAATTATAGAGACATGGATAAATAGAGAAGGCAGAAAGCCTCATTCATGTAGTTGAAATATTTTGATTTTTCAACTATAGAATTTTATTCTACCTTTGTTGCCATTACTATTTGATACAAGCCTCTACTTATAGGCTGAAGTAGAATTTTAGGGTTCCATTTGAAATAATTATATTGTGTTAGATGAGAAGAGGATGGAAACTCAATTCTTTCTAAAATTTAAATCTCTTCAATACCTACAAAAGAAAAAAAATCTTCTTTCTAGCACCCTAAGCTCTAATACCAGGTGAAATTTTAGCTTAACCAACAAATAATCTAGCTAGAATGATAGAACAAAATATGCAGTTTTAGAAAGAAATATTTTTGAATAGAATATGAAAAATGAAATTTCTCATCATTTACAATGAAGGAATTAGAATAATATGGGTTTCCTTAAAGCATAAAGAAGAGGAAAAATGGGAATAAAACTAAAAAAATTAGAAGTATTCCTTATTTAGCTTACACACTAAGAAAATAAGCTTTATCCAAAAAAAAATGGATAAAAAACAAAAAGCATGCTAACTTTTATTTTCTAACACAAGATGTTTGGTCTTTCATTTCCTTCTACTGATATACCAGACTATGTGTTGATCTCGACAAAAATAGGCCAATCTAACCCCGAATGAAGCCATCACCTATCCCTTTTTTCCCATAACATCAGAGCTATGGATGATTTTTAACCACACATTTTTTTCCTCAAGTTGATGTAGGATTAAATCAACGGTGTTTATTTTAGCACACTCATTTTGGCATGTAGTTCCTTAATGGTCCTTACTACAACAAGATGGCTTATTATAGTTCAAGGTTGTAGTTCCTTTAGTTTGCTAGCACGTTCTTATTTTTTATTTTGGGATTTCATGCAAAGTGGTTGGTTTTCAGATTATGTTTGGCTGGGCCAATGCACTTTTTATAGGCTCAACATCTTATTCAAATCTTACTCAATGACAATCAATTCTTTTCAATATTTTTCTTTTCTCCAATCAAAACTTAAATATCATTGGGGTATGCCTCAATTATATATTTTTGGAATTATATCTTTAGGCTTTGGGTGCCTCTATTTTTTAAAGATGTGATTATTAACATTCTTTAGTATTAGATCATGGCTTCTAGGTTGAGTTCTTGGAGCTTCTTATTGATTGTATAGTCATTTTAGAAGGCTGATTATAAAAGCTCATTTTTTAGATTTTTTCTAGTTTTAGGTGGTTCATCTTAAGACATTTTTTTTTGTATTTGGTATGGATTAGAGGCTTCCTTCATTGGTTCTTTACTGTAAGAGTCCATGCACCAGTTATTATTACTAATATAATACTATTGTCTTGCAACTTTCACAAATAAAAAATGAGGTGCATAATTATTTTTAAAAATAAGACATAATAAAAAAAGTTTTGTAAATTGCATGATACATTCTATTTGAGTGAATTTGTAATCGATAAATTGTTACTATTTATTTGTTCTCTAATTCTATAAAATGTTAAAACAAGGTATGTATGAATGTATATGAAGTGGAAAAAGAATGTATGTAAGATGATCTAATTACATTGGCATCTTTATTTATAATAGAGGGAAAGTTAAAATCAAAAATAAAATTTTTAAAATATTGAATCCAATTATTTCTCTGACATAATTTTAAGCTAATGTCTCAAGCTCTGCCTATATTTAGAATTATTAATGACTTGTATCTAAAACCCAATGAAGGGTACTTTCTTTACCTAAATACACAAAACACAATGGAGAAATAAATAGAAAATTAGAAGAACAAAAACACTTTCTTCCTATTATCTTCAATGAAATACATTACAACATTTAGAAAAAGAGTGTGCTACAACCACATGAGCTCATTCTAATTACAATAATTTGAAAGAAAGAATCATCGCACCATAAGAATGGTCTAAGTAACCCTTCCTTTTATCTTTATCTTGGATTTATAGCCACCTTCTAGAATGTTTTGGAAGGTCTCACCTCTCCAATGTGTGGTTTCCTCAAAATATGCTAAAAATATGCACAAAGGGGATTTTCATGGCCACCAAAATATTTAATTTTTCTCATCCCTAATGTGGTCCATCTTCTAGAGGCTATTACTTTTTATTTAATAATTTGATGAAGCCCCTTTTTTAAACTAAAGATCTTTCATGTATATGATCAATGTTGTCATTATCCCATTCAATTATTTAAAGGTCTAGAATTCAAATTAAATTTTAAAAACCAATTTCAAATGCTAAAATATTAATAAACTCCAAATAATACTAGATATTGACATGATTCTTTTGTCTAGTCATTTTATTTTCTAAATCTTCTCTTAGGGGTTAATTTTTATGTTATAATATGAACATTTAAAAACTTAATGAAAATAGAAAACTTTCCAAAAATAGTAACCTTGCCTAAAATACCCTCGTTGAAAAATGAAACAATATTTTTGGGTGACACAATATTGCTTTTTTGTCTTGGATTCTCATGCATAAGACACCTAAGGTAATTGGAGAAGTGACCTTGTCACATCGCAAGTGTTTAACTAAAAACCAAGTTATTCAACCTCTAATTTTGATATCCAAAATGAATGATAAATATATTATCCTTTCCATTAAACTAGGTACTCTTCATATTTCCTATTTCTTGTACTTCTACCCACATGAATATTGAATATATTCTCTATCTCCACCTCAATTAACCAAGGTGTTAGAATATTCCATTGTTCTTCTCTTATTTCATCTATAACACTTCCTTCATGGTACTTTATCAAATCTAAATTATTGAGCACATGCAAATTATTAAGTTTAGTTGGAAATTATACTTTACAAGCATTTCTTGAATTATGCATCCTCGATATTTTGCATGGATCAAATTTATTCACCTTTATACTTATTATATCCCCCCTTTTCAAAAATATATCTTTTCTTAGATAAACCATCATAGCTTCATCTTAAATTTGAAATTTCTTGTATCTCCTATTTTAATCTTCATAAGCCGTGTATCAATTATTTATCTTATTAATATTCTTTCTCCACTTTTCATGCAAATTATTCAATACTATATAAAGTGTTAGAGTAAAGAATTAATTTAATTACACTGATTAAATTCTCTTTAGTCCCTTCTTTATGCACTTGCATTTCCATTTAATAATTAAATAGTACTCCACATTCTTTTAGATGGCTACCGGATTTAGGTACTTCACACCATATGACATATTCTCAGGATGTGTTCTCTTCTCTTGACACTTCTCCTCCTCCACACATTTTGATAGGGAACAACATTGTTATGACTGTATGTGGGAAATGTTCTATTGACATTGACGATGGTGCATTCCATGATGTATTGTGTGTTCCATCTTTTTCCTCTAACATTCTCTCTATTTATGAGATTACTCATAGTGGGATAGGGAGGACAATTGAGTTTGCACGAGATTCAGTGCACATTAGAGATAATGAGACATGCAATATTATTGTTAAAGGGACTATTGATCATTCTTTTTTATTCTACTCTTTCTCTCATTTTGGTCCATCATCTCCACTATCAAAGACTCACTCTCCTTCTTCAAGAAAGCCTAGTAAGGTGAAGTTGGGTTGAACCTATGTGATGTTCTTGAGACTAGTGGTGTGACTTCTACACCTTCACCTCCTATTCAAATTCTATTTATTTCTTAATATTACTCTTTAGCATTTCCTAACATTGCAACTACATTCATTAAGCCACCTATTGCAATTGTGGAGGATACATCAAAGGACATTCATCACCTCTCATATGATAGATTCAACACACATTACCCCATCTCCATTAGAGATTCAATAATAGGATTTTTATGCATTCTCCTTTGAGCATCATCTAGGACATCCAACTTCACCTTACATTTAGGAGTTTCATCTTCCTTGTCCATTTCCTTTTTTTCTTCCATATTTTAGCCACTTTGGTCTATTTATCCACATACGAGTTCTAGCATTCTAGGGGGGCTATCAAGTAATCAGCCTCTATCATAAGGGGTTTCATTGTACTCATGGTTTTGAGAGAGTCTCTTGAGACATACCATTTGGAGCCACATCGGCATGCTCATCAACACATAAGTTCTACCATTCTTGGGGTGGCAGTGGGGGCTATGGATTCTTGAGCCTCTAACATAGGGTTTTTTTATTGTACTCATGGTTTTGAGACATATCATTTGTACTCTTCAATTTTGCTTGACATTGCAGCTCCATTCATCAAGCCACCTAGTGCAGTTGTTGAGGATATATTAGAGGACATTCATCACCTCTCAGATGATAGACTCAACACACTTGTTATCCTACCTACATTGGAGATTCCATTAAAAAATTCCCACACATTCTCCTTTGAGCATTAGCTAGGACTTCCAGCTTCATCTTACATTCAAGGGTTTCATCTTCCTTCTCTACTACCTTTGTTTCTCCCATATTGGAGCCACATTGGTATTTTTACTAATACAAGACTTCTAGCATTTTGGGGAGAGGTGGGGGGGCTATGGAGTCTTGAGCCTCTATCATGGCAGGTTTCATTATACTCATGGCTTTGAGAGAGTCTTGTGAGACATATCATTTTTCCTTTCTTTTCATCTCTTTTTAGAGTAGAATTTCTCTCATGTGATTTTCTCTATTTCTCTACTTTACAAAGATTTCCTTATGATTAGGTACCTGATCAAGCCATGTTGTCAGGACCCATTTATGCTTTTAGCATTGTAGTTTCCTTTCTTGTTCTTGCAATTTTTGTAGCTACATTGTTGCTCATCTTAAGGTGGGTGTTGGAGTAAAGAATTGATTTAATTACATTGATTAAACTTTACTCCATTCTTAAGATTTCCCTTTGTGCACTTACATTTCCATTTAATAGTTAAATTATTATTATTATATTCATCTTAAATCTTAGGGTTTCCCTTTTAGGTTTTATGATTTTCTTCTATAAGGATTGATCTCTTGTATTTTCTATTCATTATTTTGTCTAATAAATATATTCTTGCGTATTTATAGATCTTTCTCTAATCTTTTCTTCTCTATGACAAGTTCTTGCATGCATGTGTTCTATAGGATCTATGGATTTGTCTTGCTCAAATCCTTCATAAGGTTTTTAACTTCAAAACTATTCTTTTCTTCCTTGTCCTTTTTTTTTTTACTTTAAAGGATTTGTAGGCATACTTCGAGATACAATATAAAATAGTTTTTTTATCATTGCTTCTATTGATGGAAATATTTGTGCAAATTCTACCCATGGTAGAGTTGTATCCCAAACCTTGAATTTGTCTCTTACTAAGGATCTCAAAAGGCTCCCTAAACTCATATTTTCCACTTATATTTACCCATTATTCTACATGGATGGTGTACTTAAATAATCTTCAAATGTATCTTAAAATTTTTCCACAATTTTCTCAAAAAAGTACCCTGAAAACTTAGTGCATTGGTCTAAATGTAATTACCTAAAAATTGGATAGTCTAAAAAAGAGGCCTAAAACAATAAAATTAATTATAGTCTCTCTAAATATAATCATTCTCTTAATAATTTTTTTAAATTTGATCGATCTTCTATCACAATTCATCAAAAATCAATTAATTGAAATGTTAATATACTTAAGCTCCTAGATTTCTAAGATGGGGGGTGGAGGGAAAGAGTTAATGAAAAAATTCATGTGGAATATACTCAACTTGAAACATTCAACACTCCCTTCTCAGAGTTACACATGAAAGAAACACATTTATTAAAGAAACCACAGAGAATACATGGCCATATGAAGCATACTTGTAGGTGTAATTATTTAAAATTTTCATCTAGAGAAACCACAACATTCCCAAATGTGAGGCCTTCTGAGTTGTGGCCTTATACAAAATAAGAATTCGTCAATATTATAGCCTTAGATCACATCTTCTGTCTTGTACTCTCTAAAAATGATCCATTCCTACATCTAACCAAGCTTCTTTTATATCCAGCTAAGCCACAAGTCAGATAGTCAAGAATTTATTTTATAATTTAGGTCCATACTTGGGAGACTAAGCAAAAAACTGTACAAATGGTCATATGAAGTGATGTGCACTTGAAGGTAGGTCCACATGTGTATCAAAAATTGAATCCTAATTGTGTAAGACACCACATAATTAATCAAAATTGTGCCAATCATAACAACACACTACACAAGGAGAAAACAATAGGAAAATAGGACTGCAAAAAACATCACAGAACTTGAGAAATGTAGAACATAAGAAGTTGTACACTTAGGATAAGGATCTAGTAAACTTCCTTATTATAATGATGACTGTTAAAAACATAAGAACAAAAGTAGCAATGACTGCTTTGCAAAAACCAAAATGGTACATGAAACTAGAAATATTTTTAGATTATGCAAGATTTCTCGAAGACCCAAGATGCTCCATCATCAATGCCAGATTCTCTATAGCATGAGCATCCTTATTCTCATCTCTAAGAATCTACTAGAATGTAACAAAAATGAAGTAATTCCTCGAAGCATCAATCATTTTCTTGTAAGGGATCAATTTGTCATCTTTGGTTTGATAGTCATATTGATCTGATTGATGACAACCTAGGAGTCTCCAAAGATATGCAATTTTGTAATCCTCCATTTGATAGCTAGCACAATCTCATTTGTAAGAACCTCATATTCAATTTTTTTTTGGTGAAGGATGCTTTCCTTAATACCACAGCACACAGCAACAACACAAATTGAGAGAGAAAAAGGTGGGCTTCTTATTATTCTCACAAATGCAGAAATAAAGAATTACTATATGCAAACTCGCATGGGCATTTTCCTTACAACAATATATAAGAAAGAGTTGTGACTATCACCCAAAACTGACTTAGACAACCTATAGTCCTTCCTTAAATAATAATTTTACCACCTGGGAAGGTTCTAGACACTAAGCCCTAACCCTTGAGGCCAACAACCCACATATTGTATCACTTTGTTACACTTTACCACATAGAATTGGCTCAAGACAATTTACAAATTATATTTTTAGATAGGTCCACTTCTAGAGACCATAACTAATCACCCATTGACCTGATGGGATATTATCACCACATTCTAGAATCCTTGGCAAAAGATCTACAATTGATAATAGTGCAATTTTCCATCAGGTAAATATATTGTTAATCTCATAGTGGTTTTGACAAGTGAGTGTCTATACAATTAAGTCATTTACTTATTTCATGCCAAACAAGTAACATATGTTGAGCACAACATATAAGTTAGAGCATGTCGAGTAAACAATGTGTGTCCAGTCATTCAAGTACTGAGTAAGTAGTATGTGTCGAGTGATTCAGGTGCCTAGCAAGCAGTGCATGCCCAATCATTCAGATATTGAGTGACAACATTGAAGTCATAGCTAGTACCAAGTACCAGGGACTTCAGATGCCAAGCAACATAGTTTTGACATAGTTGTTTCTATTCACACAAATTACTATGTAAACCACTTTTAAGCTAACTTAAGGATTGATTACAATCTTTTGTTGATAAGGATGAATCTTAAATATGAATCCCTATGTATTACATGCATCCAATTAGGAAAAGGGAAAGTTTAAGCAACAATGTGAATGAATCATAGCCATTGATTCATACCTAATCCTAAGTCACCTAGGTCTTCTTAAGGAGGAAAAACCCTAAATGTTATATATATATATATATATATATATATATATATATATATATATATATATATATATATATATATATATATATATATATATATATATATATATATATATATATATATATAGAGAGAGAGAGAGAGAGAGAGAGAGTAGAGAAGGAGAGTTTTCGTGTGCAAACATGACATTCATGTTGAACAAGGTATTATGATTTGAGTTACATTGCAAAATCAGTTAAAGGAGAATAGAGGAAAGGAAAAAATGGACAAAAGAGAGACATCTAATCAGAAAGGATCAAGTACACATTAGTATAGAGGTGATATGACATCAAGAAACAAAGTGCTAATCATAGGATCATTGCTGATACAATTCTAATAGGTGAATCAATTAAATCTCTTAATAGAGTAGTCCTAATAGGTTGTACTGAAATCCTCTAACAAGGTGCTTACTTAATTGTGAGTTAAAGTCCTTTAATCAAGCACACTTCTAACAAGGTGTTAAAATCCTTTAATAGGGTAAGACCTAATAGTCTTTGTAAGTTTTTAATAGGGTAGATCATGTTTCATGATCAAACATTGGTACCTTCATTGGATACACTTTATTACTGTAGTAGTGAAGATTTGTGGGTGTCATCCCAACCCAGTTTTACCTTCTCATTAGAAGGTTTCTAGGTAATCATATCTTGTGTCATACGTGTGAATGCTGACTTGTTTACATACTTTAGATGTATATGCTTTATACGGTATTTTAGTTTACTTGTTAGATTGTAAGATGGATGTATGGTGAATGTTTTTATGAATAAAAGTTTGAACTATTGATTCAAACCCCCCCACCCCTCCCCCCCCCCATAATTTACTTTTCCTATTTTATTTCCAACAATTGGTACCAAAGCTCAAGTCCTCTAAAAGTAAAGCTTTGCAGCTTTGAGGAAAGATCTTGAAAATGGAATTCTACAAGTTGGGAAAGATTATTGAGAACTAGGAGATTGAAATACAACTCATTCTAAATTAGTATAATGAAGCAAGAGAAGATCTAAAGAAATCATTGAGAAGAAGAAAGGAAATTGCTATTGAGGAGAATGACATAGAATACCAAGAGATGGACACTACTAAACTATTTGCAAATAGAAACTCCAATGAATTTGATACAATAGTTGCAAACCCAATGGAAAAGAATAGAACCCTAGCTAAGGAGATCAAAAATCTAAAGAGAGAGAAAGAATCACAAGCCATATTGCTATGTGAGGTAACCAAATAGAAAAAGAAAGTTATGGAAGACAAAGATGATTGAAGATGACAAAAGAATTTTGACCAGTAGATTGGAAGAAAAATCATTAGAGATAAATAGGATTTTTCACATGCAACTGGAAATAATGAATCAAGTCACGATTGCTAATCATTAAATAAATAGTAAAGACATTGAGATCACAACGCTGAAGTTGCAGAATGAACAATTGAGAAATGATCTAAAAAGGAAAAAGGAGTTTTTTGAAAGTTTCAATAAACCTATTGAAGCCATCAAATACTTTGAACAATTAATGAGATCCCTTAGATCTAACAATGATACTTCTAGATTGGGATACACTAGTATTAAAGAAGGAGAATCATCCGAAAGTGGTGAAGAAAGAAGTAACAAAGGTAAGAACTGCAAACCTACTTGGCATAATTGTGGTAAGATAGGTCATACTACTAATGTTTGTAAGAGCAAGTTTGTAAATTAGAATGTTAAGTAGAAGAACATGGGTCACTACCACAAGTGTAACAAACAAGGTCATTAGGCACATGAATGCAGAACCGTGGCCATGCACACTCAAAGATTTGAAGGATACTACTATAACTATCAAAAGTATGGACATAGAGCTTTTGAGTGCAGATCCAAACCCACGTGGTCATCAAACAAGCAGACAAAGGTAAAGAACAATGGAAACTCTTATAATTAGGATTATAATACAAGGTATAGTTGTCACTACTATCAAGAGTATAGACATATTCCTAAGAATTGTATTAGAACACATTTCAGAAGTGATTACAAAAGGTGGTTGAGTCAAATCACATGTTTTAGTTGTTTGAAGACTAGTCACATAAGAAGATATTATCCAACAAGATCAAAGGCACTAAGTTGTGAGTTCAACAAAGGAAAAGGAAAGAAAGATGTTGAGAATGTTAGGGATGAGAAGAACAAAACATGGAGGAGAAAGGAAGATTGCAACACATCAAGTGTAGATGGGATCACTTCACCCAATGGGTCAGGTGATCACACCTCATCAATCAAGAGGTATATGGGACTAATATTTAAAAGGATATACTATACATTAGTTCCAAGGATTTAGTTTTGAAAAGATTACATATGCATGAATAAAGATGCAAAGTGTTGTTAGGAATCAAGATTAAATGTTTAAGTTTTATCAGTTTTCATGTTACTGTCAAGCATGAAAAGTTTCACTATGGTTGTTGAGTGAAATGTTAATGGATGCCGAGATAGAAAAGTTTGTTAGTAAAGACCAAGCTCGTAGTGGTTGCCAAGCATATGGAAAAAGACATGGATGTCGAGTGATCCAAAAATTCAATTGAAGCTAAGCTTATAGCTCTGTAAGCATTTAGCATTAAATGTAGTGTTTTAAGGGTTATTTGATCAATTTCTTCTCATTCAACATCATTTAAATTTGAAGAAGAACATGAAGAGATAAAGGCAATTTGGAGAATTTGATTTGAGCATTTGCAAGATATTTGAAAGATTGTTTGACACCATTCCAACAGGATTCACAAGGTATTTATTAAATGCCAAGCTGTGCAATTTTTAAACTTCACAAACACTAGTTTCATGTAATGGCATCTAGTTCTTTAGTAGCCAAAGGTGTAGAGGGTAAAGAGGTTTAAATGTGAAATTGTTAAGTAATAAAATCAAACAACCTACTTTTAGGGCTAATTTAGATATAGCTTACAAATAG
This sequence comes from Cupressus sempervirens, assembly GCA_028749045.1. Classification (NCBI taxonomy): domain Eukaryota; kingdom Viridiplantae; phylum Streptophyta; class Pinopsida; order Cupressales; family Cupressaceae; genus Cupressus; species Cupressus sempervirens. The sequence continues at coordinate 839,326,066 of CM053785.1, read as the reverse complement.
GATCCCTCTGGTGTGTTGTCCATGATACCACTACAAGTTTTGATGATTCAAGATGCCAAAAATTGTTACACATGCAAAATTGGAAGTATAAGTGATATGGAAATCAAGGAAATATATGGAAAACTATGTGAGAATGATGTGCTAAAGGAAGAGTTTAAAATTGTTGAGAAGAAATGGTTAACTCATGCCCTAAGTTTCCCTAATGTATTTAAAATAGAGTGGATAAATTTTTTTTTGAGTAGAATTCATGACAACTTTGTATGGCTAGAAAATGGGCCAGTAAAAATCACTAAAAAGATTGTTCACAGAGTGACAAGGTATCCAATCCTAGATCAGCCTAAGATAATGAGAAGTGAAGCTAAGGAAATAATTGAAAAGAACACAGGGGTTGTGTGCAATAAAAGATGAATGACAATTGATACTATCATAGATCCCTTGATAGATTTTGTAGTGAGGATTATAGCACACAAGTTTTATCAATCTAGTAGATTAAATAATGTACCTTACATTATAGTTGATATGGGTTATAAAATAGTGAAGAATGATCATACTTATGATCTTTCCAAGTTGGAGTTGCAACAATTGAATGAGAATATGGGAGCTATAAGGAAGACCAAAAGTGCACAATCTAAATTTAGATCTATTCTTATATGTATTTTCTTTTATGTGCAAGATGTATTTCCTGCCTTTGGTAAGGTTGCATGGAATGTGAATAGACCTATTGTAGTTCAAATAGGTGAATTTATTGAGTAGCTAGGTGATAACTTTGAATTTGTCATGTCTAGTTATTTTGAAGGTTTCAAATAGTCTATGAAGAAAAGGCTGAGGATACCAGTCTCACTAGTGGAGAAACATTTTGATGATGTTTGTTTCCTAGTTGATACTGATTTCACATATGTACAGGTAGCAATTCCTAGGGTGAGATGGCCTAGGCCATTGGGATATGAAATAAATGTTGATGAGGCCTCTGCAACAATCACAACATTACTTGCAGAAGAAGTGGATAAAGAAGCTATAGCATTTGGAAATTATGACTTGGCCAAATCAAAGATTGCAATGGAATTGGAGACTACTTCAGTAATCAAGAAAAAGAATGAACTGGTAAAGAAATTGAAAGAAAGATTTGGTGAAGGAGCTGAGGAAAAAGAAGAGGAAGATGATGAAAAAGAAGAGGAAACGCAAGCTCAAGTACCATTGGCATTGACACAAGGTCAAGGAGAAGACCAACAAGAAGATGAAGTAGAAACTACAAAAAAATTTGAGGAAGAAGAAGCCAATGAAGCACCTACAGCTATTGAGAAGAAAAAGAGAAAAGAAAAGACACAAGTAGTGAACAAACCAAAGAAGGTTGCTAAACCTAATCATCCCAAGCCTACAACACCTAGCACAAGAGTTACTGCACAAAAGGCTAAAGAAGAAGCCAAGCCTAAGGAGAAGAAAGTTGAAACACAGAAGAGACCAAGGAGGAAGTATGTTTCTTAGCCTAAATCTAATGAAGAGAAGACTGAATCAGATGACAACAACCAATTTCAAGTGGTAGGTCATAGTCCTCTTCAGATTTAGATAATTTATGTAAGAATATTAGGAACAATTTTGATTTATCAGGATTCTCTCACATTGAGTTTGATAATCTTGGGGAAGATTGAAAAGAACCAAGTGGAAGAGGTAGTATATATCATGATGGCTATATTTAAAAAGGCTCCTCTAGAACTTGTCAACTCCATACCTAAAATTTTATATGATAGAGTTGAGAAAAAATGGCATTATTGTTTAAACACTAAAAATAAAATTAAGGAGACAACCCTTGCTCAAGTTATGCCAGAACTTAGTAAGGCTAATATGCTATAAAATTTGTGCCAAAATACAAGGCATTTAGCATATTGCAAAACAACATAGAGGATATTGTACAGAAGTCCAAGAAAATTTAGAAGATAACTTATGGACTGTCAACATCTAGGGAAGTTGAGAAGACACCCATTGATGTAGGTGAGGATGAAGAAGATGACACTAAACAATGCACAGTTGAGGGAGGCATAGATATGAACATTGACACCTAGGCACCAACTAAGGATAAGTAGCAAACAAAATAGAGTGTACAAGATACACAAATTTTAAAAGTTGGTCCTCTACAAGAGACAAGTGAAAATATTGAAATTGTCAAAGTTAAGGATGGTTTTGAGACTATTTCTTAGAACATCAATCCCCTTATGAAGGATGATTTTAAAAGGATACTTGTCAAGACCACTCTCTAGGTCAAACTATGTGACAACCCTATACTGGTGAATGTAGATGAAACTTAGAATACAAAAACAATAACTATAGGGGAGGAAGTGAAAACACTAGACACATCTATAATCACTCCTCAAGTCACTAGTGTACAACCTTCAAAACCTGTAGTGGTATATCAAAGGAAGGAGACAACAAGTTTCACTATTAGTACACTTATCCAAGACAATCTAGTCTCATTGAATGTGCAAGAAACTAAAAAAGATAAGGTTGAGATAGTTGGAGAAGACAAGGTAGAGACATTGGAGAATGAAGGCACTCAAGGCCAAACAGGTCAAGCAGATATACCTACACCTCCAACACAAGATCAAGGTGGGAGAAAAGGACAAGACTAAAGAGTCAATTTTGACACCCAAGCCAAAGGAGCTAATAGCTATTCAAGCACTAGTGACATTACCAGAATCTGGTACTCCTTCTAATCAAGCTCTTCAGAGGTTGAGCACAAATGCTACACCATTGCAATTCTCAAGGTTAAGTCCTAGATCATCCAAGGAAGAAGAGGTAACTACTTATGGTGATGTTAGCCTAGATGAAGAGATTGTATTGCCTAAATTTGATTTGGCAAAAATCATGTAATTGAGCAGATAGGTATATTACAAGAGGCCCTAGCAAGGAAGAAAAATCAAGAACTGCTTAGAAGAGAGAATAGGTAGAAGCAAGCTTTGATTAACATCAAAGAGATTTTCTTAGATGCATTCAGTCTGCCAACTCCAAATGAAAACAAGCCCATCATTGAACAATTAACCAATATAGTGGAAGGGTTAGTGACACAAACTTGGATACTAATGTAAAACTACTAGAATGGTCTGAAGGAAGTTTCAAAACAAGGCGAATGAGAAGATATCAAGTGTTATTGCACTAACACAGGTTGAGCTAGCAACCAAGAAAGAGAGTGTGAAGAAGGTACTAGAGAACAATTTCTCTTTTTACACCAAACTAGGTAATCCTACACTCTTCACACAAGAAATACAGAATCACGTCCTGAGTTTGGAGAACCATATGCAGTCATCTGATACTACTTTGCCTAAGTCTCTAGCTCAAAGTGAGAAAAATTTTAGGAACCTCTTGAAATCCTAGAGTCAATTAGCATCATTATAAGAAATGAAGCCAACATCAGGGCTAAACTTATTGGCATCCAGTCAATATTGACTCCTCACAAGGAGATATTACACAAGGAACTAGGCTATGCAGAAACTCTTATAGAGAAAGACCCTAATCTTTCTACATTGGATGGCTTAGTACACTTACTTTTGAGCTAGCCATCCAAATCAAGTCTTTGGAGGTAGCTTGTGATAATTGGGATGTAGCTCTAAAGATTATACTTGAGGTCCATAAATATTTTTTGGACAAATACACTATTAGTGTATAACCCATTGACATAAGTGTCAAAAAGGGGGATTAAGAGTAATGGGGGAGAAAGCAAAGCAAGCAAGAAAAGAAAAGAGATATCTAAACCCAAGGGTGAGTAAGAGACAAAGAACAAAGGGGGAGTACAAGAACAAAATAAAAAAATGCAAAAATCAGTTCATATAGGAATAGAGAAAGAGTATCAGTTTATGCAAACCTACTCAGTAGAAGAAATATTTTGAGATAGAGTACATAAAATAATAATAAACTCAAGGGGAGATGAAATTTTCAGGTATAAGACATCTGTTGCAAAATTTTGATATTTTCAAAATTTGTATAGAAGCTAAATAGACATCTATGTTATGCTCGTAAGGATAAGGTCATTAATGCATGACCAATTGATTTTGACACTCATGTCAAAAGGGGAGAATGTTAATCTCATATTGGTTTTGACAAGTGAGTGGCTATACACTTAATTTATTTACTTAGTTCATGAAAAACAAGTAACATATGTCAAGCACAACATATAAGTTAGAGCATGTCGAGTAAATAGTGTGTGTTGAATCATTCAAGTGTCAAGAAGATAGTATGTGCCGAGTGATTCAGGTGTCGAGCAAGAAATGCATGCTGAGTAATTTAAATGTCAAGTGACAACATTGAAGTCACAGTTAGTGCCAAGCACCACAAACTTCAAATGCCAAGTAACATAGTTTTGACATAGTTGTTTGTATTGGCACAAACTACTATGTAAACCATTTTTTAAGCCGACTTAAGGATTGATTTACAATCTTTTTTTGATAAGGATGAATCTTAAGTATGCATCTCTATATATTAAATGCATCCAATCAGGAAGAGGGAAGGTTTAAGTAACAATATGGATGAATCATAGTCATTTATTCATACCTAATTCTAAGTCACCTAGGTCTTTTTAAGGAGGAAAAATGCTAAACATTATATAGAGAGAGAGAGAGAGAAGAGTAGAGAAGGACAGTTTGCATGTGCAAATAGGACATTCATGATGACCAAGGTATTATGATTTGAGTTACATTGCAAAATTAGTTAAAGGATAATAAAGGAAAGGAAATAGTAGATAGCAGAGAGACATCTAATCAAAAAGGATCAAGTGCACATTAGTATAGAGGTAATCTAACATCAAGCAACAGAGTGCTAATCACAGGATCATTGTTGATACATTCTAACAAGTGAATCCATTAAATCTCTTAACAGAGTAGTCCTACCAGGTTGTATTTAAATCCTCTACCAAGGTGCTTACTTAATTGTGAGTTAAAGTCCTTTAATCAAGCACACTTCTAACAAGGTGTTTAAATCCTTTAACAAGGTAAGAGCTAATAGTCTTTGTAAGCTTTTAACAGGGTAGACCTTTCGCAGGGTAGATCATGTTTGATGATCAAATATTATAACCTTCATTGGATACACTTTATTACTAAAGTAATGAAGATTTTTCAGTTTCATCCCCACCCTAGTTTTACCTTCTCATTGGAGGGTTTCTGGGTAATCATATCTTGTGTCGTACATGTGTGAATGCTTACTTGTTTACATACTTTAGATATATATGTTTTATATGGTATTTCAGTTTACTTGTTAAATTGTGAAATGGATGTATTGTGAATGTTTTTATGGGTAAAAGTTTAACGTATTGATTCACCCCCCACCCCCCCCCCCCCCCTTCTTCACTCCTAGAATTTACCTTTCCTATTGTATTTCCAACATTTATATTTTTTTTTAGAGCTATTTAGGCCTTCATCATTGGATGTGAAATTTGGATAGCCAAAATTCATACAAAAAATCTATAATAACTACACTAATACATATGATATGACAATGAAACTCATTTGGCAGGTTGATATATCTAAGATGAACCTTTACATATGAGATTAGAACAATCTAAGCCCATAATACCCACTTACTAAAATGAGAAAGCTCTTACAAATAGACACTTTGCATATGAATAACCCTTATTAAAAATGCAAAACTAGAAAACTAGAAATAGAATTTTTTTTGGGCGATGCGAGATTTCCCTTACACCTAAGATGCTCTTGCATAAGACAACCAGGATAATTTGAGAAGTGACCCTATCACATCTCAGGTAGTGAGAAGAAAACCAATAGAATCAACCTCCTCTTGTGCTAGCCATGATAAATCCTCCATTGGCATCCCTTTCTATTTGATTAGATACTCTTTACAGGTTTTGTTCCTTATGCTTCTTTCCACACAACTATTAATATCTCATGAATATCCTTTATATGTGAAGTACATGTTGGAACCTTCTACAACTTCATCTCCATCACCTCCTTCATAATATTCTATCAAATATGACACTTTGAACATTGGTGAAACATTTAGTTCAACTAGAAACTCTACTTCATAGGCATTTCCAAAGTCATGTCTTTTCACTATCTTGCATGGTCCAAAAATTTTCATTTTTAGTTTATTATATGTACCCACTAGAAATTCCTTATACCCCCTTTTCACATCTACCTTAGGCTTGTACTATGTATTCATCCTTGTAATTTGCTTCCTCACCGCCTCATGGATGTTCTTCAAATGCTTGGCAAAATCCTCTACTTCAATACTAATTATCTCTCCTTTATCTAACTACCTCAATTCATAAGCATTTCTAGGACTGCTCCTATATAAAATCTAGAATGGTGGTTTACTAATACACCTATTAATAGAAGTATTCTATGCAAATTCTAGGTATGGTAAAATGAGATCCCAACCCTTTGGCTTATCTCCAACCAAACATCTCAACAAGTTCCCCAAACTCTGTTTCACAACTTATGTTTGTCCATCAATTTATGGATGATGTGATGAATTGAACTTCAAATCTGGCTTTCATTTCTTTCACAATGTATGCCAAAAATATCCAACAAACTTGGAATCTCAATTAGAAACTATATTCTTTCGCAAACCATGTAGTCTCACCACTTATCTAACACTAGTAGAATTTTGGCACATAAATGACCACATGACCAAAAAATTTAGTCACAAGACTAAATTGTTTGGTCATGTGACTAAAATTGATCAAATTTTAGTAATATTTTTTAATTTATGAGTATAAAGGATCAAATAAATGACTAAAAAATTGGTCACTAATAATTAGTCACCAAAAAAAATAACTAAATGGATGATCAATGATTTTTTTTATCATATTAATATGTTCTTTAACATTTTTAATAAATTTTATTACTCTCTAATAGATTTTTTGTCCTATTAATACATTATTAATTAACTTCCTCGAATGTCCTCTCAATTGATATTGCTTTAGAAATGAACTCAAAATCACCTCAATCTAGACTCAAACTCCTCAAAATCGACGTATCAACTACCGAAAAATCAAATCAAAACCCTCCATGCACTCAAAAGAGAACTCCAAGTACTTGAATATCAAAAGGATTTGTTATCAATTAAATATGTTATAATCTCAACAAATAATTTCTATTAAGTAAAAAAATAATATGTCAAATTAAATTGTTAACCTTACCTCCTTAGAAGATGAAGCTTTAATGATAGTCTTTACATTATGATTTAATAATTATAATGACTTACAGAAATTTCTCATAAAATAATTATTAAATTTACATTATTTAAATTCAATAAAAAAAACAACATAAATAAAAATATCTTTTACTTTAAATTTATATTTTACCATATAATATATATAATAAATATTAATTGACATATAACTCACATTCTATTTTAATTTTTATTAAGAAAAAAAGAGCCAATTAATGAAGGTGAATATCAAGTATAAGATATTTTCTTATTATTCATAAAGCACTAAGCCTAAAATAAGCTCTCACCAATGTATTTCTTCTTCAAGAAGATTGGATAAATAATAAAGCCAAAAATACACAGATTCTTAAGACACCCTATTTTGCCCTAATTTTTTAAATATTTGCTCTGCCCTTTAAGCATTTTGTCGGCATTGGAGGTAGAATTTATAGGAGAAAGGTGGAAATTTGGCACAATAGCCAAAATTTTGTTTGCAAACTTCATTTTTAACTCGTATGATCTCATTTTTATTTTTCCTGTTGATAATCCTATGTTGAGACTAGGTTGGAAATGTTATTGTTTTCTTCTACCCTCTCCTTACCAACCCCGATTTTTGCATATGAAAAAAAGTGTGCTTTCTATCATTTTTGTTTTCTTTCTGTGTTTTTTCTAAAGATACATATATATTTGTAGCTCATAGTCAGTAGTGAAGCTTCTTAATGCTTTACCAAGCATTTCCTCATATGGTTTTTTCATAAATAAACCATAGATTTGTTTCACATTAAATCATGTTCATTTCTCGAGCACTTGGAAGAGAGCCTTTTTTTATATATAATCATAAGGGTTTCTCGAGACTTTCTAATGCTAATTTATATCTTATATATATAAGCTTTGTTATAATTTGGCGATCTTTTGTATATTTGAAATAAAAATGCATGCTTCTTTATTTCATCAATTTTTTCTATAGTTTGAGTTAGCATATTCTTTGGATATATTTCGGCATCTTTATTTCCTTGGTAATGAGGGTTGTTATGTCTATTTTTGTGTAAATTACAAGGGTCCGCTAATTGGAAACTAGGGCAGTCTATTTCTGACAATAAAATATGGTGGATCTATGGTAACTAATTCCATCCATCTATTTATTTGACATTCTTTTCCTACATATGGGTATCTTTGCTAGTGTCATTTCTCTAAAAATTGATCACTTTTTTACAACATTACATACTTCTATGTGGGTCTCCTATGGATTTTGTGGGCTTGACCCGACTTCTTTTGTTCTATAGCTATTAAATCTAGTAATGATTTGTTTGAGGAAACAGTAAGATAATGTGAGGACGGGATGCTAAGATAACAAATAGACCTAAAATCTTGAAAAAAATAGAGAGTTCATTTTCGAAATAGATTTAAGGATCCTTGGTTAATATAAAGATCAAATTTTATTTTAGAGACATGTATACACATCATAGCCCATGTTCCAATAAATTCATAGGAGGTTTCATGTATTGCTGATTTAGATTACAGGTATTTAAACGATACTGATGCTGAATGAAGGATCAATTCAACCAAACATAAATGATAACGGATGTATATTTTTAATTTATGTTATCTTTCTTGTCAATCAGAGTGGTAAAGATGAAATCGTAAATTGGAAAGAAAATAAATAGAGTACATACTTTAAACAAGAGATATGTAAGGTAAACTTCAAGTCTTGACAAGACACATGAGGATCATTACCATACTCTATTTAAGAAATTTTTTCTTGGTATGGTTCAAATGACTCTCTATTTGTTATTTGAAATAATCTTCATGACCATACGATCCCTCTCTTCAATTTGTTTGAGGAAACAATAAGATTGATTAGACAAAGAAATCATATCTAAAAATTAAATTATCTTATAGAATGGTCAAGAATCATATTACTCTCCTATAAAGATAAACCTATGTTCAAAATACACTAAGATTCATGCTGTTTAAAAATAGTTGTTCTTTCTATCTATGAAAGACAAAATAAAAAGTAATTGATTCAGATTTTCTTGTGAGAATAAAGGTTCTGTAGAGAAAGACTACTAAAATTTGTATTAGTAAAGCTATAATAGGTGAGATAATGAGTCAAAAAAAAATCAGAATATTTGTATATGATATCCTTATTAATCCCAAGATATGCGAGTGCCTATGTGAGCATAACTAGAGTAATATATAAGATTGTACTGGGAAAGCATAGGCTCATACAATTTTCTACAAATTGAATATTGATTTTGGACAAGGGTTTTTTCTTATTCACGTAGAAACTAAACCATATAATCCAAGTTTAGAATTATGACCACTTTCTATAAATCCTACGAAAGCTTTATTTCTTCTTTCTAAATAAACTCGCAGCCTTTCTTTCTTTATGATTCCATTCATGAGATATATATTTTTCAAATAAGGTGTTATTTATCACATTATCTTAGGATATTAGTGTTAAATTATTTTAGAGAAAAAAAGGATTTAGATGAATGGATAATTTTAGTGTTAGTTTGTTAAGATATTATAGAGTATTGATTTTTCTTAATTTAGAAAGAGACTAAGATTGATTTTATTTAGTTAAGAACTAAATTAATGTAGGTAGAAATAGAGTGACAATTACTTTATAAATTAAATGTTGATTAAGTTAGAAAGGCTAGTTAGACTATATATCTATATACACTTAATTTAGTTATTGATATTTTATTTAAAATTGAGATTTGTTATATAAATTTATTATTAGATAGAGATAATATCCAAATTAAAATCTATTTAATGATCTATAATATTAATAACACATATTAATTTATTTATAGTTGGAAGATATGAATCTTTGAGGAAAATTAAAGTGAATCTATTTACTAACAAAGAATATAGTTCAGCTGCTCTTCTTTCATCTAATAAAGATACTCATCTCAATAAATTCATTAGCCTCTACAAAGAAATAATATCATTAGCATTTCACCAAAAAATTCCATTAAAATTATATCCATGAACATGATGGAAATGTAAGTCTCCATGGACATGATGCAAGTGTAAGCGGTTGATACACTCCCAATTCAAATCATGAGGCTTTGTTATGCTGCATAGTTTGTAACTACAAATAAATTTCTCAACATCTTCTTGAGTAAAATACCAATAAAAATGTTTCTTCAAATTTGAAACTATATTAACAAAGAAAAAATAATCAACCATATCAAAAGTACACACTTCTCTGAAAATTATGAATATATTGTCTTTTAGATTGCATGTCAAGTTATGCTCATAGAATAATCCACTTGTTGCACACAAAAAACATGTTATTGGCTAGAAATTATGAGCAGTATATTTATTTAGTTGTTGATGTTTATGACATGCCATCTGTATAAAATCTTCTCAAATCTACTTCCCAAATTTATGAATAAGAGACAAAACAGAAATAGCTGAAACTAAACCTAGCCTAAATAGAAAATTGTCAAGTTGATTTTTTTATTCTTTTTTATTTAGTAATTTGTGAGACTATTATAAAAATCTTAGCTGCTTTAAGTAGACTTCGAAAGCAGTAATAACCATGCTAAACTTCAAGCCATTATGAAAATCAATTATTTAAGCCACTAAGGAACTTTGAGAATTTGACCCTTTTGTTAGGTACTTGTCAGATTCTATTGGGTGACAAATTAGTAAATGTTATATGTTTCTTCTCTTGATGTACTTATCGTAGATTTTTATTTCATCTCAATCTATAAGTTGTGGCTTTTCAATTACTCTTTATGCTTTATTGCTTTGTAAAATATATGGATTTTGTTGTCTTAAAGAGGTCAGGAGTTGGATGCAATTACACTATCTGCTAAGAAAGTTGTTGGTTGGAAAATATTAGGGGAGCTGAGCTTTGAGAATGCATACAAAATTGATGATTAATAAAAATCAGTATTAGCTATCATTGTGTCAATTTTTTTGGGTGCTATTGTTAAATCTCTAAATATATCTACCATAGGAATAGTTGTTCTTGGGGTTAATGTTAAGGTGTCTTTTCTTTGTACATATCCTATGAGTAAAAATTTCAATGTGACAGGCCTTTCTATTCAGGCACTCAAAAGTGTAACAGTTTCTTGGAATAAATTTCCTTTGTGAATAATCTATCAAGATTGTAAGGCAACAATACCATTCAATGTTATTTCTATTGGAGCTATTCAATATGGTGTGGGTCCATATAGTTCCATTCTTATCAAGCTAATAGTTTCATGTACATCATAATTCATATTTAGATATTTATTTATAGTTTATATTTCATTTTAATCATGTAATGATAAAAGTACCAGAAAACTTCAATGTATGAAGTGTCCAAATGATCGTGTGCTGAGCTTCAACCAAAGCAGGTACAATGTAATCCGACAATTGTTTAATATAGGTTTGATCCCTTCCCTATGCTTGTCCCTTCTCTACAACTAGTTTGGTAGACTACAATAACTCTAGCATTGTTGAATTTAAAAACACACAAATCTGGGATCAAAACCATGAATAGAGAAAGATGTTGTTTTAACTCCAAAAAAGTTAAGTACTTGATACCTAAAATAACAGCTTTGTGAACTTCTTCATGGAAGTAAAATTTTAGAAGTGGAACCAACGTTGGGGCAACCTGTACATAAGGGAGTATATCTAGTATTAGTACATGGATCTTGCCGAGAGAATTTTTGCTCCAATTCAAGAAACCTAAAATAATAAAAAGAATATTGAACAACTAACCTGATCGATCCTTGGAAAGAAGTCAACTTTTAATTCATCGGCATAGCAGCACAACATGTTACATGATATTGCCTTCTCCTCAAAAACACTTGTCTTAATACCAATCTTATTATCTCCTACGGTGATAGTCTCCACACTAATTACGTCACAATAAATTAGAGCATATTCACATACTTTCAGGTACTACATATGAACTAATTTATTACCATAGGAATTAATTTTGATATTTTTGTTTGTTTGTTCCTATGTAGTACCCCTCATTTCCTATAGGTAATACATAGGAACAAACAAAAAAAAATATCAAAATTTCACTTGTAATTTTACTCCCATGGCAATGAAGGATAGGATGTGTCAGGTGAAAGTAGTTCTCTCCTTCCATCTCCATCTTTATTGTACAATGATGTGGTGAATGGTTGAAGGATATTTATTTGAAGGCAGTAATCAAAACATGAAAGCAAGGAAGTAATATGGTAATAAAATTACTAAAAATGAATACTACAAAATTACAAATAATATATTGTTAACAAAAAATAGTTATATATTATAATATTAAATACCATCGTCTACTGTATAGTCTTGTGCCTATTGTTGATTGTCAAATGATTAAATTTTTAACAAATCTTTGAAGCTATCACAATGCCCTTACAAATTTATAGATGCACATAAAAGGAAGTGACCAATAGTACAAAAGAAAATATCAATCCATTAACAGATGGCATCATTGGTTGAAGCTTTGCACAAGGTCATTTGGACACTATTTCTTATTAGTTATTAAAGACATTTATGAAATATTTTTATGGGCTACCTGCAAAGATACCTAGCTAAGATGTATTCTTTAGGCTATGAGGATACCAATTGTTAAAATCCAAGCTCAATCTAAGAAAAAAATCTTGTTTATTATGAAATATTAAAGCACATTCAATCACATTGTTCTATAGGAGAAGCGTCACCTCAAAAGGAAAGAGTTGTAATTTTGTTTTAAAATGACAACATGGCTGATGTATTTACTAAAGAATTGGGTGGTAAAATGTTTGGACTGTAACATATACTTAATGTGATTGGTCATCAAACCTTCTTTTTTCCTTAAAGAGTAAGTGTTGAAATGGTTCATAACCAAGTTGAACACCTACAACTCATGTGTCATAAAGAGATTTAGTATGAGTCAAATAAGCATTGTATTCTTATTTGAATATTTTGTAAGGGTATAAAATTAAGCATAAATGTTCTACTTTGTCAATCGAGAATCCACATTTAGCTATCAATAGATAAGAAAGTGTCACTCACAGCTTGAGATATTTATATAAGATGGAGGTGGGTGCCCCTATGCAACCCCCTACCCCTTAATCATTGTGGAAAATAAGATATTTTTTTGAATGATTGAAACATGATTTGTGTCAAGGGGAATTGTTTAGATGTGCCTTAAAGAGGTCTTGGAACCCTATCCCACATTTTGTGTTTGTAAGATAATAAAGATTCCTTTTTTCATATCATTCCTCTTACATAACCTCATGATTGCTATTGATCAAATTTATGTTAGGTGTTTTATGTGTTTGTCTATTATTCCACCTAGAATTGAACTAGTTGAAGATTGTGTGGAAGCATTTCAAATTAGTTATGTAATTCTTTTTTAAGTCATGACTCTATAAAATAAGAAGCATTGTATTTGTATTTGTACCTCTAAGATGTCATTTGGAAGAATATGACCACCATAACAATGATCAAGAAAGAAGGCTAGGCTAACAAATGTGTGACTAGTATTTAGGAAAGAAGGTGATGCCATTAAGATCATCTACATAAACACTTAATAGTTTACTAAATACACTATTTTAGAATTTGGGCAGTGTTGTTGGTTATGAAATGAAATGGTTGGTTTTTTACACTTAACTACTACTATTAAGGTTTTTTTTTTCCCACAACTTTATTATAGTAAGGGGAACAAGTCACATGTAATGAATTTGATAATGAAAAAATTCTCTTATTCTTTATATTATGCATTTAATAACATCAGTATTCTTTAAAGGGTACTGGCTCAATGGAAGAGCACTTTCTTTACAAGTAGGAGGATGGTGGTTCGATTCCACCCTACCCCAATATGATTAAATAAACTACCAAATAAAATACCAAATATACTACAAAATAAACTACCAAATATACTATCAAACATGCTACCAAATAAAATACCAAATAAATTGCTAAATCAACTATCAAATCAACTACCAAATAAACTGCCAGATATACTACCAAAATTACCACATAAACTACCAAATATATTACCAAATAAACTACTAAATAAACTATCAAATCAACTACCAAATAAACTACAAGATATACTACCAAAATAACCACATAAACTACCAAATAAACTAGTAGCTAACAACAATGAATGACTAAATCAATGATTAAAATACTCTAGTCATAAATTTGGTTGGGAGATAAATCTCTGGCAATAAACCACCATTGGTCATGTGATCAAAATTAGTCACATATCTACAATTTTAAGTAGTTTATTTAGTAATATATTGTTGTTTTTGTACTAGTGTAAAAAATAGCTATGCCACATGTATAGCAGTATGTGTCTACTTGCAAGGAATGAAATGTGCCATCTTTGAAAAACTATCAACCACCACAAATATTGAATCATGCCATCATTATATCCTTGGTAAACCAAGAATGAAATCCATGCTAACATCCTCCCACGACTTCTCTAGTACAAGTAATGGTTGATACAACCTTGTATTCTTCTTCACTCATTTTTCCATCTAACATACTCTACAACTTTGAACAAATTTATTAACATCTTGCTACAACTATGGCTAGTAATAATTCTTAGCAACCAAATCAATGGTTTTATCTCTACCAAAGTGTCTAGCCCATCCTCCACAATGATTTTCCAGGATGATATTCTCTCTCTTATAACTCCTTGTTACACAATAAAATTCCTTTGAACAACATTCCATCTTGGATAATAAAATCCAACCACTTCATCTTGTTAAGTGTAACAATTTTTGTACAAGATTTCTAAATTTCACCAAAATCTGGATCCTCTAGATACAAAATCTTAAGTTCCTTAAACCCAACCACCTCAATATTCATCTCTATTACCAAAAAAATTCTTCTACTAAGGGCATCAACTCTATTAGACTTTTCACTCCTATGCTTCATAAAAATAGATAACTTTGGAAAAAATCAACCCATTTAAAATATCTTTGGTTCAATTTCCCTTCACTATTCAAGTATTACAAAGCTTGATGATCAGTATACAAAACAAAATCCTTAGGATAAAGATAGTGTCTCTACTTCTTCAATGCCTAAACAATAGCACACAATTCCTAATCACAAACATAATACTTTCTTTTGGCATCATTCATTTTTTCACTAAAATAAGCAACAAGTCTACCTTCATGGCTCAAAATGGCTCCCATTAAAGTACTATAGCATCATAGTCTACTTAAAACACCTTATTAAAATTTGGAAGTGCTAAAATAGGTTTCTCAATGACTTTTTGTTTCAACAGATTAAAACTCTTATCTGTTCCATATCCCCTCTTGTTATTTCAGTCAAAAGTCCATAGATACCACTAAAACCTCTAATAATTTTTTTGTAAAAACTAGCTAGTTCATGAAAGGACCTTACCTTACTTTCATTCCTTGGAGTGGACCATTCAAGGATAGCCTTTACTTTCTCATGGTCCATTTTTAGATCTTCTATTGAAACTATGAATCCTAGGTACAACAACTCCTTCACAAAACCACATTTCTTCAAATTTGTAAGGCCTCTTCTCTAGTGCCTTATTATAAACCTTAAATGTTATGGATATGATAGAAGCTAAAAAAAATTGGATGTAAGGTGATATGTTAGAGACATATTAGGTTGATATGTTGATACCTTATTGAATCAAGGCTCAAGATGTAGAGGACTTCATAATATCATATGTTCTATTAGGATGATTCAACACTCATCCTTGCAAGATGAAGTTGTTAAAATTGGGAAGTGTCTGCACAATATGATTAAGTATTATGTGTACGTAATGTAATGATTCAATTATTGTGTGCGTAGTGGGAAGATAAACCAATATGTTGATGTTCTAGCAGAATAGATTATAGTGATTAATAGAATGTAATGGTTGTATCCGATGATTGATTTTGGACCTATGTTGACATGATTATGCAAGCATCTTGATTACCTGACATAACTAATTTTAAGGACATACACCTTATGATGTGTTATCTCATAATGATAATGAGATTTTCTTAGTAATTTCACTATATTTAATTGAATTGAAAAGATACTAGTGATGATGTTTATATTTTGGCAATTTTCACCTATGTTATGTGCTAGGACCTATTTTATATGCTTTGATGATTTAATAGTTATATATTATATATTTTATTAATATTATAGAAAATGGATTATGATGATATTCAAAATGTTAATTTGGTTATGTTATGTAGAGATTACTGTTGATATGCAGATTTTGATATTTCAATGTTTTGAATATTTCATATAAAAATGATTAGAAAGGAAAGTTAATTGTGATAAATGAATATGCTAGTAAATGTAACTTATGCAATGTTAATTTTTCATTCACATATATACATGTAATTTTTTATGATTTTCATTGGACTACTAATGCTTGATTTTAGTGTGTAGGAAATTGGACCATGGAATATAATTGGGGAAACAAGGCCCAAACTTATGTGAACACGATATAGACAAAGTGAATATTTGGAAGATTCAAAACCTCATTTTTATTTGTTCTATCTCATAAATGTGAACTATGTGAGTGTAATATATTTAATTTCATGTGCAATTAGTGACATGTCATTGTGATGTGTAATGTGCTTTGAGGTGTCATTTGACACTTGTATTGTTTATGTGTGGATGACATGTCATTTATGATTTTGAGAATGAATTCATTAACCTAATATAATCCTCATTAGGTATTCAAGTTAAACCCACTTGGGAGAGTGTTAGGAGAGGTCACCATCATGTTGAAACTCGAATTCAAACATGATAGGAACTCTAGAAAGCCTAAAAGTGGTTTCAAGGTGTTGTTTTAGTGGAAATAAGGTACCCACATGATAGCATACAATGTTAGGGGTCTAAATTTCACCATTTAAGTGTCTAGATAACTTTGGAGACCCTTTAACAAGCCATTTCTTAAGCATTTCGATTTTGAAGTTGTCACATGACTTTACCTTCACCTTCACTCTTGGTCAAGGCTTTAGTGTTAGAAGCTACAATAGTGTAGGAGAAAGTGGACTTCATGTTTTTTCCAAAATTAAGATAGTGGGAAGGTTAGAGGTCTTTTTAAGAGATTTTTGGACAACCTAGTGAGTGTTTACCCACTCTATAGATTTAGAGACAATTAGGGCTATTGGAAGCTAAGGGAAACCAAATTTCATTTTTCATTGCTTGGACCAAGGTTGGTTCTTTTTTCCCATAGAATTTTGTTCTTCATCAAAGATGAATATTTGAGTTGCATTCATGAGCATGTAGGAATGTGAATTTCATATGGTGTATATTGTTGTTGTGTGTGTGAATAGTATGTTGAATCTTTTTTCATTTGGTTTCTCCCTTTGGTTTTCTTGTTTTTGGAATGCATGTTGTTTTGGGGTGTGAAGATCTCCCTCACCCTTGGGAGGGAAGAGAAGTCTTGGGTGAAGGGGCTAGTTTGGTTCAACAATGTAGTTGAGAAACTCTTCTCTTGGAGAGAGAGAAATATTTCATGGAGTATAGGCTCCATTCATGCCATATGCCTTCTAGTGTGTTATAAGAGTTATAAGTGAAGTGGAGTGAAGAGAATTATGTTATGAGAAAGCCTTGTTGAGGTATGTTGCAATTGAAAATTCTATGTGATTTATGTGGATATGGCATTCTCCTCTTTGGAGAGCCCACCTTCACCCAATGTTCATGATTCCATATGTGAATCATTGTGAAAGCCTTGGTTGGGGTTGTGAAAAATTGTGTTGAGTTTTTCATGCATTAGTGAGTTTGGTTATTTGTAACTCATTTGAGCCTTGTTTCCCTAGCTCGAGGGTGGTCTCATAGAGTCCTAGGATGGGAGGTGAGCCTCCATGGTTCTTGTTTTGAACATTTTTTTAGGTTTGTGATCATTGGATCCAAGGAAGAAGCTTAGGTTACCCTATGTAATGATGTAACAAGGGAGGAATATTTCATTTGAGTATTGTATTTGTAAGGATGAAATATTCATCTATGTCATTGAGTATCGCAATTGTAAAGATGAAATCCCACTTTAAGTCTTTTGTTTATTACTTTTGTAAAAATGAAATCTTCATCTTATGTACATCATTGTGAAGAATGATTTCGTGGAAGTAATGAAGAAATTAGGATAAGACTATATTTTTTGGCATTGTAAGTTTCAATAACATGCATTTAGAGGTATTGGAATGTAAAAGAGATTCATTTAAAAAGATAGTTCATTACTTTCGACACTTAAGGAATGAACATGCATTGTTTATATCATGCTCATTTTGAATCATGAAGCAATACAAGAGAATGCATTTCAAAAAAAAAATTGTTCATTTAAAGGAATTTCACCAAGCATTAGTTCATTAATAAATGTCATTCAAAATTCCATTGTTCATAGAAAAGATTAATCTGGTAGTTTCATATTTGATCTTGTATCAAATGCATTTCATCTGTTAAGTTTATTGCTCAAGTGATATTAAAAAGATTCATTAATTTAGATAGTTATATTGGAATGTTAAAATAGCACCATATTACTACCAAATCAATTTTCATAACATCATAGTTGAGTAGAGAAGATAAATCAAATAGATCACATAGCATAAACTACCATGAGAAAATAAGCATTTACATGCACATTTAGTTCTCTAGATTTTGTATTGAGAAGTGAAAATTAGTCCTCTCCTATTACAACCCATAATAATATTCAAAAGTAATATTCCCAAAATCTTTCATTAAACCCAATTAAAATAACTCATCCCTACTTATAAGAAAAATATAATAATCTTAAAACTATGACCTAAGTAAGTCAAGATATGACTCTCTCTCTGTCTCTCTCTCACACACACACACACACACACACACACACACAGCTAGACCATGAAAGGTAAAACCATTCATGTGACTTATGTCTCTTATATAAAAATATATATTAGCAATCGCACCTTAGTGTGCAATAGGTACATCATAAGTTATGGAAGTTCAATTAAGTATCTCTCTCTCTCTCTCTCTCTCTCTCTCTCTCTCTCTCTCTCTCTCTCTCTCTCTCTCTCTCTCTCTCTCTCTCTCTCTCTCTCTCTCTCTCTCTCTCTCTCTCTCTCTTTAAATGTCCCTAAATTTATCCTTGTTATGGAATTTCAATTAAGTATTTGTCACTTTATGTCTCTCTCCCCCCCCCTCTCCCCCTCTCTCCCTTCCCATTTTTTAATGTCCCTAAATTTATCCTTGTTACCTTTTAGTCAATCTAACTCACCATCTATATCTCTTTATATCTCATCCTATCTATCTCTCCCTCTCTATACATCCTTCCAATCTTTAGAGATCTCTTTCTATCATCTCTCCTCATTACACTCTTCCTATAACTTTAAATAACTAGATTTCTATATTTATTCCCCCATCTCACACTCTATCTCCATCTTTAATTTTCTATCTCTCCATCCCTATATATTCCACCTCCCCCCTACCCCTCTCTCTCTATCTATATATAGATATATATGCCATTGTCTCTTCTTCTTTTTTTGCAATTCTTCATCGCCACTCTCTCTCTCTCTCTATCTCTCCCTCTCATCTCCATAACCCTCTTCTTCTTAATCTCCATCTCCACACCTCTATCTATCTCCTTACTCTTTCTTTTGAGACCCCCCCCCCCCCACCTCTCTCTCTCTCTCTCTCTCTCTCTCTCTCTCTCTCTCTCTCTCTCTCTCTCTCTCTCTCTCTCTCTCTCTCTCTCTCTCTCTCCCTCCCTCCCTCCTTTATATATCTTTATGTCTACCATATCTATTTATCCTTTTATCCTCCCTCTTTATCTATCTCTTTCCTTCTATACATATCCTCCTCCTCCATACCCATCTCCATATCTATCTATGTTTTCCTCTTTATTGTTATTTCCTTACCTCTTTCTCTCTCACTCTTACACCTTCAATATATACCTCACTTGCTCCATTTTCCAAAAATAGCATGACCTTGTTGATAAACAATTTTAAAAATAATTTATAAAATTAAGACTATTTTATTATTATTAAAGTTTTTAAAATTTAATATCATTATACTAATCAAATAAAAATGTATATGTCACTTATAACTATAATTTGGTGATTTATTTCTATAGATGTGGAGGAGTGGAAGAATCTAAGATGTTTTGTGAACAACCATGAATTACATTCTCACTACTCATTTTCATCATCCATTTTTAGATGCATTTAGTAGTCACAACTTTATTGAGTATGACTAGATGAACCATCCATTTTCATCTTCTCTAATTATTATTCCCAGTTCATTTTATGTTTCAATGCTACAAGGTAGTATCCTAGTGATATTAAAGATAAAAGATGTTAAAGAAAACCCAATTTTAAATGATTTTTAAAAAATACATTTAGAAAATGTAAACGCGAAAGGAATTGAAACATAAAATGAACCGAGAATCTTGAAGACCATTCAAGCCTCTAGATAGAGACTTAAATGTTAAGGACTAATGTCATAGACATGTAGAAAAGTTCGGATTCTTTGTCTATCCTTTCACATTTTGCATTCATGTTTACCAGAGTTGTTGCAATTGAACCTCCAAACAAAATTCATGTATCTTCTATGGTTCATTTCAATCTCCATACCATGTTTTAGAACTCCCATTTTTGGATAGGAAAGGAGGATGTTGATAAAGGTTGAAGAGTCTAGTTTTACACCTGCCATTGTCTAAAGTTTCTTCAACAAATTATAGGAGACCACCCACTTTATTTTTTTAAAACATTCAGTCAAATACTTCACATGTGTCTTGTCTATATGAAAAAAGTCATCTACTTGTTCTAGTTTGATGGATACACATACCTTATTACAAATCTCCTATTTTTGCATAGGCAGGGAGGATGCTGGCAAAGTTCATTGAATTTGGTTTTACACATGACAATTGTATTTTCCTAAAAGTCTCTAAGGCCTTTTCATCAAGTCTATTTTTTGAATATCATGCGACTATTGTAGTCTATGAGAACATATTTCTTTAAGGTGTCTTCAGTGGAAAATTGTGAACACAAATGGTGCAGAGTTTTAGCTTATTTGAAGTTCAACTACACAACATTGACATGTCCTCACAATCTGGCTTCACCTGTATGCAATCCTTTAGATATTTCCCAATCAAATATGTCACCATAGTTGTCACCAAGTATGGAAATTTTGCAGATTTAAGAAGAGGTACAACACTTATGACATCATTGACAACATTCACACAGAGCTTAGCTACCCCCAAATCTTACAAAGCTTAGTCTAAACATGTATCATTTCCTTGAATGTTATCATCTCATTCTCATTTTCCTCTGCTACATTCTCACCCTTTTCCTCCACTTAGCCATATTTTGCATTGCCACTTTTTGGGAAAAGGGAAAATTGTTTTTTAGCATCATTTGCATGATATCCATCATGCCATTTTACTACCTTTAAATTGAGTGGGCAAGAAATAAAGGTAGAGTTGAGAAAAATAGGAAGGAAAAAGTCCATATTGAATATTTTTCTCAATAAAACTCTCAACAAAAAATGCCCCCATTGTTTCTCACTTGATGCATTTTCTTCTACTCCTTGAGATTTCTATGGTGTTATGGATAATGTTAAATCTTGTACCTAACTTGAGCTGTCTTTTATATTATTTTGTTAGATATGTGTTGTTCATGCCTAATGACATGTATGGTAGAAGAATTTTAAATCTCCAATGAGGATTTCTTTGTGATTGTGAAAGAAAGACATGTGAATGGAAGTTGAAGACATTACAAGTGAATGAAGCAGCACATCATGTTTATTGGGTACTAGACAACAAGTACACTTTTTCTTTCACTTGTTTATTCATGGACAAGTAGACTATGCATGTCATTGAGTTCAAAATCTTTTAGTAATGAAAGAGGATGATTACTCAAGTCAACACCAACTACTAACACATTATGGTCTTTGACTTTGAAAGGTCTCATGAGAAGAAATGACAAATCATTCGGCCTAATAACTCTGAAAGGTTGTTTGATGTATCCTATGAAAATAAATGACTAGATTGTGTTTGATGGTCATCCATATCTATGGAGAAATGTATTTCATTGATTGGAGGCATAATAATGTACTTATATACCTAATCCTCTATAAAAACTAATTATGTTCCTTCACTAAATTAATCTTAAAATGCATCTCTCAAGCCTCACATGCAATGACACACACATAACAAAAAGAAGGGAAACCTAAAAAAGCTCTCCTTTTTACTTTGGATTGACCCCTCCTCAATTTCCACCTATTACCTTGTCACTAGTCAAGTCATACCTCCAATCATGTAAGATGAAGGGAAGTGGATGGAATTGGTGCTTGGGTTGGGGGGGTCACTTAGGATAGGGCACTATCTACACATCAATGTAATTGCACCTTAGTAAAAAAAATATTGTTAAAAAACAATAGTATGTTAGCATATATGTTAGCTAATTGTATCAATATGTGTTAGTAATTTGAAAACACTTAAAATTAGCTAACATATATGCTAACATACTATTATTTGTTAGCAATTATATGTTTTTTACTAAGGTGCAAATATGTTGCTAAGTAGACAATGCCCTTAGGATAGGGGTTAGTTAGGCTGAAAAGAAAGGTTCCTTGGGAAAGATGTAGTGCATGACCTTGGAATGTACTTGGGAAGGCACTTAGGTAGGTCTTAAAGAATAGTTTAGAAGAATACATCTAGTCTAGAGAAGCCCATGTGAGAGGACTTAGGAAGTAGAACCATGGAAAAAGAAGGGAGTTTAGGGAATTAGAAAAGAGGATGGTTAGTGGATCAGTACATGATTTAGGTGTTATAAATAGGATATGGTTAAGGGGGTTATTTAGGGTGGTTAGAATAAATGTTAATGGTTTTTAGTTGGGATTTGGATAGTTAAGCTGAGTTGTTAGAAAAGAACAAATAGTACGGATGTGTTAGTTGGTTATGATAAAAATTAGTAAGTATATATATTAATAGCAAGTAGAACATTAGTTAGTAAAGTAAGTTAATTGTTAGTAAATAGGTTAGGAGTAATGTATTATATAAGTTAATTTGTATATAATACTTTTATCGTTAAATAGTGTAGGATATAATATAAGTAATATTGATTAGTTATAATTTATAATTAGATTAAATGATAAGGTAATGCATGATAGTCAATAGCATATAAGTTAAATGATATGTTATAAGGATTTTAATATAAATGATTAGTACTTAGTCAGAGGGTATTCTATATATATATATATATATATATATATATATATATATATATATATATATATATATATATATATATATATATATATATATATATATCAAGGATATCTAATATTTATATATGTCAATGCAAATCTATGAATAAATCAATTTTATAAACAAGTGTTTCATATAGATTTATAGAGTGTAAAATCTTGGAGTTGATAAAATCCAACTCTGAAGATGCCCAAGATCACCTACATGCGAAAACCTATCAAAGAGAAGGCAAGGAGAGAAGAGCGTGGAGCAAGGGAAAAACCCTAAATGGACATGAGAGAGAAAATATGCAAACACAAGAAAATATGTATTTACAATATGCAATATGAGTTGATGTTGTTTATACAATGAGGGAGAGACCGCTTATAAAGGCCTCAAGGAATTTCCTAGAACAAGCTAGAAAACACTAGGAGATAAGTGTGACAACTAGGCATACATCCACATAATGTGGCAAGTCCTCGAACAATGTGAGAGGATAAGTATGACTTAGAGAGAAAAAACTCTCATATTGTCAACAACTTATAACAAACTCCTAGACTACAATTAATAAATGAAATACCTAAGTAAGCTTAAATAAATAGAATAAATAATTAATAATTAATTATTTACTTCTAACAGCCCCCCTTAAGTGCAACTTAGAGAAATGCCTTAAGCTCACAAAACTAAGATGAAATGCAGAATGGGTCCTAGCAATGAGGCCATGTTAGGTACTCATGAACAATGCAACAAAATGCAACCTCTAAAAATGGGGAAAGAGAGAAAACCACCTGGGAAAAAATCTCCCCCAAAAAGAGGTAACCTAGTGAAGAACTGAAGAAGCCTCCAACTAGGGAAATGTCCCCTAAAACAAGAACAAGGAGTGATCATGAAGAGCATCACTAAAGCATGAAAAAGCTGCAAAATTTTCCATTAGAAAGAGAACTACTAATCTGAAGAACCTCCATGGAAGAAGAAGGCATGATCTGAGTGTGTCTATATGGTAGATGATCCATCTAACAAAAATGCATAGATAGCTAGCCACTACAATCAACTTGTATATAGGATCAACCACTGAATACATAGTTCACACTATCAAACCATCAAACCAAGGATGCATTAGAAGAATAGCATAAGACCCCCTTAATGCAGATGGGGTGAGATGTCAAGCAACTGAGAAGATGGGCCAAAGTCTCTTGCAAACAAACCAAGAATGATGAGAGAGGAAGAGGTACAAACACCTATAAAGACACGATCAGACTGATGTTGTATGGGGCTAATTTCATGAAAGGGACACTCACTTGCTAAAGGGAGAATGCCTAAAACAACAAACAACTATCCCCCCATGCTACTTTATAAAAATAGTACATGTACAACTGACTCAAAAATAATGTTCATGACCTCGAAATGCAAAAGTGGCACTTTATCTTAGTGCAATACATAAAAGTGCTTCAAAATAATATCTATAATGATCAAAACTAAAAAAACTTATCTAAAAGATAAGACAGCCTAAAACAAAAGAAACCATGCTAGGAAAATGATCCTTGGGCCTAAAACACTCAAGATATCCACCATATAGCAAAAATGCCAAAAATATGATAGAAAGAGCATGGGCCAAAATCTAAGGAAATGATAGTATTTCTAAAAAGCACACAAAACCAACTTTCTAGAAATATAACATTTTCAAAAAATTGACATGGGATGCAAAAGATATGCATGCTGGAGTTAAAAATAGAACTTCAAACTTCAACTAAAAAAATGGTCAACAGAGAAGCATTAAAACCTAAAAATACCTATACCAATGTCTCCATCTTGGAACTAGCTTTCTGGTGCTTCTTTTAGATTGGAAAAATACCTCCATATGCTCAAGTTATGGCCAAAAAACCAAGAGTAGGTCAGAAAGGACCTCAGAGAGTGCAAGAAGAAGGTTTGATGATGTAGTGCTGATGTCAACGAATCATGAGCTTAAAATTGATAGCTAAATAGCCATCGCAACAAAAAGGATGCCACATGGAAAAATTTGACATGGCGGGTCCACGTGGCAAGGTGCCATGTGGCACACAGACCACATGTCACCCTTGCACTGGTCGTTGGTGCTGACTGGAGCAAGCTGACAGTGACTATACCCTATGCTGCACACAAGACACGTGTCAGAGGCTAGTTAGCTAGAACTACTGACTAGGGCAGGGGTTGTTGGAGGCAAAACCCAGAGGAGCAAAAGCGCAAGTGTTTGCCATCGGCAGAGCTCTGTGGGTGGGCGGTGTTGCAGTCGTGTAGCTAGCTACGGTGGCTTGTGAGCTGAGCACTGGTGGTGTGGTAGTGGCCTCGCAGTGGCACAGTAGTGGTTCGCAAATTCAAAAAAAAAATTTAATTTTTTTCGACCCTACTTTCGTATAGTCTATACGAAAGCCCTAGAATTGAAAAAAATTTGCCTCCTGGAGCTCTGTTTCCAAAATCAAAATTTTTTTAGATGAATCCTAACTACAAATGGCCTTCCAGATCCAATGGCAGCACCTGTTTAGGCCCAATGTGCTCCAAAAATTTGCTCTATCCCTTATTTGAAGAAAAAATACAAAAAAAAACTAGGGTTTGTGACTTCAAATCAAAACTTCAAAAATTCTTCAACAAAGCAGCAACAAGGAGGCTCTGATACCATGTTGGAGTTGATGAAATCCAACTCCAAAGATGCCCAAGATCACCTGCATGCGAAAACCTATCGAAGAGAAGCCAAGGAGAGAAGAGCGTGGAGCAAGGGAAAAACCCTAAACAGACATGAGAGAGAAAATATGCAAACACAAGAAAATATGTATTTACAATATGCAATATGAGTTGATGTTTTTTATACAATGAGGGACAGACCACTTATAAAGGCCTCAAGGAATCTCCTAGAACAAGCTAGAAGACACTAGGAGATAAGTGTGACAACTAAGCATACATCCACATAAGGTGGAAAGTGCTCGAACAATGTGAGAGGATAAGTATGACTTAGAGAGAACAAACTCCTGTATTGTCAACAACTTATAACAAACTCCTAGACTACAACTAATAAATGAAATGCATTTACCTAAGTAAACTTAAGTAAATATAATAAATAATTAATAATTAATTATTTACTCTAACATAAAATGGGCATGTAAATAAGAGAGGTAGATATTAACTATTGAGTTGATTTTATAACTCATAGTTGAGTGAAAAGTATAAATAGGGATTTAATTTACAAATGTTTGAGTTAAATATTAAATTCATATATCACATTCCTATACTCTATATTATTGTCATGTATATTATTTGACAATTCGAACTATAATATACGTTTATAATCATTGTTTTATATATATA
Organism: Cupressus sempervirens; assembly: GCA_028749045.1. NCBI lineage: Eukaryota > Viridiplantae > Streptophyta > Pinopsida > Cupressales > Cupressaceae > Cupressus > Cupressus sempervirens. Next base: position 839,299,425 of record CM053785.1, on the reverse strand, counting down.
TATATATATAAATAATTTAATGAGAATACAAATATGACTTGTAAAATAGGGAGGGGAAAATTTGTATCAATTATCTATTCGAGTATTGAAGCTATTATATGATGCAATCCAACTATGTATGTGAAGTCTATTATAGATACTTGATATAATATATAAGTTATTAATAATAGAGTTACATGCAGTTTATCATCCATTGGTATATAGGAATATTATACTCAAACCAAATTGTGATTCTATATCAATTAAAGACTCTATATGGAGTTACATCGATAGATGCAAAAAAATGCTTACAAGGTCAGGTTACTTAAATTAAAGTGACAATCTTACGCAATGAGATCTCATAAATGAATGTATATTCTAGGATGTAGCTTTCACCCTGTGTGTTCCAATCAAACTCTTATAATCCCTAACAAATGTCAACATCTAGAAACTTAACAAAAACTAGAGTATTGAATGAATTGAGACATCTTTTCATGACACCAACTCAAATTAAGCACTTAATCACACCATATCCTAAACTTTAATTAACCTAAGGGAACACTTATGATTTAGTGGTTGAAGTTTGGAGCACATTCATGAACACTACCCTTACTTCTAGACCTTTAGTGGATGTATTCCAAACTCCTAGCCATTCAATAACCTAGCTAACAATGTATAGTCCCATAGGTGATATTATGAGTTTCATCCTCCAAAAAAATTTGTAGTTGTGTTTTTTCCCTATAATTTTGGGCATGACAAAATTTATCAACATCTTTTCTTCCCCCAATGTATCAAACTCCCTACAAATGTGCATCAAATTCTCCTCCAATGTCTTATTAAAGATAAAAACATTGTCTAGGTAGAAAATGATAAACTTACCCAAGAACTCCTTTAGTACCTCATTCCTGAGTTACATGAAAGTTCTCGGTACATTGATTAGCCAAGAAGGCATGACTAACCACTCATACAACCCTTCCCTTTTCTTCAATGAAGTCTTCCATTCATCTCCTTCTTTGACGCTATTGGAAATAACAATAGGGAAAGTGAACTCTAAGACGGGGGGGTGGGGGGTGAATTAGTACTTAAAAATTCTAACCATTAAAACATTCACCACACATCCATCTCACAATTTGCATGTAAACTGAAATACCAAAGTAAACATATTCATCCATAGCATGAAACAAATAACACATATGACACAATATATTTGGTTACCCAAAAACCCTCCAATGAGAAGGTAGAACTGGGGTGGGGATGATGCCCACAAATCTTCACTATTGTAGTTGTAAAGTGTAGCTAATTAAGGTTACAATAATTTTGATCATAAACTATGATCTACCCTATGAAAAGTCTTCCATGTTAAAGGCTTACAAAGACTATTAAATCTTGCCCTGTTAAATGATTTCAACACCTTGCTAAAAGTGTGTCTGGTTAAAGGACTTCAACTTACAATAAAGTAAGCAACCTATTAAAGGGTTTACAAAATCATACTAGGACTACCTAGTAAAGAGATTTTCATTGATTCACCTGTTAGAATGTTTCAGCCTTGATCCTTTATTTAGCACCTCTTTGCTAGATATCTAATCTCCTTTGTCCTGATGTATACTTGATCCTCTTGATCATATGTATCACTTCCATCATCTCTCTTCTTTCCTTTGTTCCCTCTAACTGATTCTACAATTAATAGGATGATCACAACCTTCATAGTCACCATAAATACTCTATCTATGCATGCAAACCTCTTCCTTCACACTCTAACTCTTTTAGTGTTTTCCCTCCTTAAGAAGACTTAGGTGACCTAAAGTTAGGTAGGAATCAATGACTATGATTCACAAATTTCACTGCTTGATTCATCCCTTTATCTGATTGGTTACATGTACTGCATAGGGATCCTCAATGTAGATTCATGAAACAATCCTTAAGTTGGCCCAAAACTAGTTTACATAGGAGTTTGTGCCATTACAAACAACTATATGCAAAACTATTTACTCATTATGTAATGCTTCTAATGCTCAACATCCTCACTATATCTTCAATGTTGTAACATGGCCTCTGAATGACTCGGCCTCCATTGTTCACTAAACATTTGAATCACTCTATGTGTATTAACCTTCTCATCATTGGAGTGAGTTGGCACTAACTATCTTCTCTGTACATAGTGGTGCTCGACACATACTATACATTTTCCTCAGTATGCATTATCTGACATCTTATGCTTGGCATACACTATTAAGATTAAACCATGGATAGAAATAAAAATTACATGCAAATATAACCAATATCAAAAAATAATAGATCACACTAAAAAGAACACAAGACACCAAGATTTAATGTGGTTCACCCAATCCCTGGGCTACATCCACCAAACAGAAACTCTGATATTATTACAATCCAATAATTACAACCTAATTACAATCTGTAATCTCTTATAGCTCAATATTGCTGCAAGATCCAATTTTCACATCACAACTATGAAATAATCCCTAACCCTAAGCCCTTTTATACAAGAATTTTTACCACTTTGGGTTTATAATTAATAATTACATGTCAGTCTAAAATCTCAAAGAATTTATGAAGTATGTATAGTAGTTTCTTGATCAGTCACCACAATCTAACAATCTCCCACTTGGGGACTAATCAGACTCCACACTAAACAACAATCTCCCACTTGGAGATTGATCCTACAGCTATGCCTCTACTTTATGAGGCTCCCACTGGATCAAACCACCCTAGACTCTACTATTCTTTTATTCATTTTCAATTTAGAAGACCAACCGAAGTTGAAGAGGAGTTTAGCTTCTCCCTTGTTACTACCTTTGTGAACATATCTGCTAGATTGTCAACTATATGTATCTTATCCAGCTTTAATTGTACATCCTCCAAAACTGACCAAATGAAATGGTACTGCAACTATATGTGTTTGGTACTTGAATGCAGAGCTGAATTCTTGGCAAGATGAATGGCACTCTGACTATTTGTAAACAAAAAATTATCCTTCTAAGGATGTCCCAATTCTTCTAAGAAAAACTAAAGCCATATCGTATCCTTGGCTACCTCTGTACTAGCAACATACTATGCCTCTATAGTCGATAGAGCATTAATCTTCTGTAACATAGAAACCCATCTCACAGCTACCCCACCAATAGTAAAGACATAACCTGTAGTACTCCACTTGGTATGAATATCCCTTGCCAGATCTAAGTCAGCATAGCCCTATAAATTAGTATTAGAGCCCCCAAAATGTAAACACTTATTGGATGTTCCTCTCAAATATTTGACAATCCATTTGACTACATTCCAATGCTTGATTCCTGGATGACTCATATACATGCTAACAACTCCCACTAGATGTGTAATATTTGGCCTGGAACATACCATAGCATACAACAAGCTTCCTATAGCTAAAGAATAGGGTACCCTGGACATCTTATCCTCCTCTTCTTGTATCTTGGGACACATCTCCTTAGTCAACTTCAAATGACCAAGTAAAGGTTTGCTAACAGCTTTAGTATTCTCCATAGAGAAATGTTGCAACACGTTCTCCACATAATTAGCGTGAGATAGTGTCAATGTTCTATTCTTCCTATCTTTGTAAATCTTCATACCAAGGATTTATTTTGCTGCCCCCAAATCCTTCATAGCAAATGCATGTGCTAACTGGCATTTTAGCCCCTTAATATGATACATGTTAGACCTAGCTACAAGAATATCATCAACATATAAACATTAAATAATTTAGCTATCATCATTCAACCTCTTAAAATAAACATAATGATCTAAATGACACCTACGATATCCATACCCATGCATAAAATTGTCAAATTTCAAATACCATTGTCGAGGTGCTTGTTTCAAGCCATATAAACCTTTCTTCAATTTGTACACTAAGTTCTCCTTACCTTTGACCTCAAATCCTCGTGGTTGAGCCATTTATATCTCTTCATCCAAATCACCATGAAGGAAGGTTTTTTCAACATAAAGCTACTCTAAATGCAAATCTTCAATAGCCACAATACTTAAAACAGTACAGATAGAAGTCATCTCAACAATAGAAGAAAATATCTCATCAAAATCAATGCCCTTTTTCTGTGCAAATCCTTTTACAACTAACCTAGATTTAAATCTTTTCTTACCTCCATCCTCTTCTTTTAACCCGAAAACCCACTTCTTCTATAAAGCTATTTTATCTACAAGCAACTTGCATAAATCCCATATCTTATTCTTCAGCAAAGAGTCCATTTCATCTTTCATTGCAAACTCCCACCAAATCTTAGTATCCACCTGCATAGCTTCATCATAACATTCAAGTTCACTAGCATTGGTAAGTAAAATTGAGTGCAAAGAGGGAGAGAATCTTTCTAGAGATCTAATTTTCTTTGTTGACCATCTAACATTCATCAGTGTGTGTGGTATTTGTTGTTGCAACTATTGCACATCATGAGGAATGGCTAGAACATTAGCTTTTGGAGTATCATCCAATACTACATAATCATCTTCTTTCTTCTCATGTCGGTACAATAGATCTTTGTACAACACTTTCTCATTGAATATGACATCCCTGCTTCTTACAATTTTATGATTTTCAAAATCCTAAAGCCTATAACCAAATTCATTAATGCCATATCCAAAAAATACACATTTCTTTGACTTAACTTGTAGTTTGGTTCTATTTTTAGAATCTATGTGAGCAAATGCTTCACAAACGAAGGTTTTGAGAAAAGAATAACTCACCTTCTTACCAGTCCATGCTTCCTTTGGAATACCACAACCCAAAGGAGTAGAGGGACCTCTATTAATCAAATATATTATAGTATTGATAGCCTCCACCCACATGTGTAAGGGCAACCCAACATGCAACTTCATGCTCCTTGCGTAGTCCATTATAGTCCTATTCATGCATTCAGCCACTCCATTTTCCTATGGAGTCCTTTGAACAATTTTCTATCTATGAATACCATTAGTGGAGCAATAATCTTCAAATTCATGACTGCAATAGTCAGCACCATTATTAGATTTGAGACATTTTAATTTCTTACCAGTCTCATTTTCATCCAAGCATTCCTATTTCTTAAAAGTTTGAAATACATAAAAAAATTTCTAAGGAAAGAAACCCATACTTTTCTAGTTGTGTCATTAATAAATGTAACATAATAATGAAAGCCACCAAGGGAAGATACTTGACATACATTGGTATGCACAAGCTCTAATTTCTCCTTTTTGTTTTCCTTCCCAGTCTTCATAGAACTCACCCTCTTTTCTTTTCCATATGCACAATTTTCACAAAAATCCATATTAACACATTTCATACCTGGTAAAACTTTCTTTGAATGAATTACTTTCATACCTTTCTCACTCATGCCCAAGTTTGTTATGCCACCCACAATGCTATATTAGAATTTATAGCAACTATTTGTTCTCCCTGCTCAATTGTAGCAACTGTTTCTAAAAATTCATTTTTTTTTGAAATAATTAGAGTAGAAGGAATAATATGATCTGTACAGAGATATAAGGTGCCTACTTTCACACCTTTTGCTACTACAAGGGAACCTTTTGAAACCTTCCAATTTTTATCATTAAAGGTAACTACACAACCCTCATCACTAAGTTGCCCTACTGAAATTAAATTCCTACTCAGCCTTGGAACATGTCTTACTTCATGTAGTAGCCAATGATTCTCATTCTACAACTTAATCTTAACTATTTCCTTTCTAACAATCTGACAGGGTTTATTATCCCCCAAATAAACAAGTCCAAAATCTCATTGGACATAATCTATGAAATAACCTCTATGAGGTGTAGCATGAAATGAAGAACCAGCATCTAAAACCCATGAATCATCAACACTTTCTAAAGATAGAAGCAAAGCATCCTCTTTGGATTTGTTACATACCACATTTACCTCCTTGTCTCCATCTAGTTTATCTCCTTCATTTTTCTTTCGATTCCAACGATCTTTCTTTTTGTGCCCTAGTTTTCCATAATACCAACAATCATTTAGTCTTCTCAATTGAGACCTCCTCCCCTTTGACTTTCCTCTTGATTTCCCACAATTTTTAGAATTACTTCCTCTCTCAGTCATTCTACCCTAGCTTTTTGCATTCAAAGCACTTCCTAATGTAGATCCACCTAAGATTTTCCTACGATTTTCATCACTTAAAATAACACTGATTGCATCATCATACTTTAGGGTACTACATTCAGGAATAGAATTACTCACAGCCATTACTAAGCCATTCTAGCTTTCATGCAAAGAACACAAAATCAAGAGAGCCCTAATTTCTTCATCAAAATTGATACCCACAAAAGATAACTAACTAGTAATAGTATTAAACTCATTTAAATGATCTGCAACAAATCCACTTTCTGCCATTTTCATATTAAATAAATGCTTCATGAGAAATACCTTGTTTGAAGCAGAGGGCTTTTCATATAGTTTCACTAGGGTTTACATCAATTCTTCTAACATCTGCACTTTTTTAATATTAAATGCCAATGATAATGTCAAGCATAATTAAATCCTTCCAAGTGCCTTTCTATCTAAAAGATCTTATTCATCATTTCACATAGATCCTTGATTCTTGGCTTTGCCTTCCAACGGCTTTCATAAATCCTTTTGATAAAGATAGTCTTCCATTTGCATCTTCCATAACTAGAAGTTACGCCCACTAAACCTATCAACCCTCAGTTTACCCTCATTTTCCATCACTAGCACTCAACCATGAGACTTTCCTGCAAAGGATAACTAAAAAATAACTAGGCTCTAATACCACTTATTAGGATTAAACCATGGATAGAAATAAAAATTACATGCAAATATAACCAATATTAGAAAATAATAGATCACACAGAAAAGAACACAAGATAGCAAGATTTAATGTGGTTCACCCAATCCCTAGGCTACATCCACCAAACAGCAAGTCTGATATTATTACGATCCAATAATTACGACCTTATTACAATCTCTAATCCCTTATAGCTCAATACCACAGCAAGAACTAATTTTTGCATCACAACTATGAAACAATCCCCAACTCTAAGCCCTTTTATACAATAATATTTATCACTTTAGGGTTATAATTAATAATTACATGTTGGCCCAAAATCTTGATAAAATAGGGCCCAAAAAAATTTTTAGGCCTGAGCCCTAAAGAATTTATGAAGCATGTACAGTACTTTTCTAATCAATCACCACAATCTAACATACACTACTTGCTCACCATGCACAAAGTATTGTCAAGTAATGACTTAAGTGTATTATCACTCATATCTCAAAACCGAAATGAGATCAACAATCTCCCCATTTGACATGAGTGGCAAAAATACTTTTTCATGCATATATAACCTTAACTTATGAGCATAACTCAAATAATCTATATACTTTACTCAGCTCGCATACAAAATTTTAAAATGTCAAAATTTTGCAAAAACTAATGACTTATCAGTCAAACCTCAAAACTTCATAACTCCCCCTCAGTTGATTGTTCTTTTTTGTATCTGAATCTGATACTTTTTTCTAAGTAAATTTTGTAAACTGTTGTCTTCCTTTTTTTTTGAATTTACTTCATTTTTGTGTATTCTCTCCTTTTTATCTCAATTCCCCTTTAATATCCCTCTTTTTGACACTTATGTCATGGGTGCTACACTAATAGTGTATTTTTCCAAAAATGTTTTATGGACCTCATTTATAATCTTGAGTGTTGAATCCAAATTGTTGCACACTACCTCTAAAGATTGAAATTGAACATCTAGCTCAACAGCAAGGTCTACTAAGCCATCATGAGTGGAAAGATGAGAATCTTTCTTCATCAATGTTTTAGTGAAGGCTAGTTCCTTGTGCAACACCTCCATGTGTGGGGTCAACATGGATTGAATACTTATCAAGGTAGCCTTAATGTTTGCATCTTGTGCATGTAATGTAGCTAGCTGACCTTTAGTGGATAAAAATCTATGAAAATGAGCTTGGCTCTAACCTAGGACGACTTTAAAATGTTACCTATTCTTTTTAGGTCTCCTTGTAGCTATTCAGTGGCCCTCTAAACTTCTTGTTTGCTAAGTCAACATGTTATAGTGCAATGGCACTAGAAATCTTCTCATCAACCTTTGTTTGAAACTTTTTCTCAAACCATTCTAGAAGTTTAGTAATTGTATCCAAGTCTGCATCACTAATCTTATCAACTATATTCACTAGTTGCTCAATAATAGGTTTTTCTTCATGAGGTGCTAGGAGGCTAAATGCATCAAGAAATATCTCTTTGGTATCATATAGAACTTGTCTTTCCTTATGCTCCCTTATGAGTAACTCTTGGTGCTTCTTTCTTGCTAGAGCTTCCTACAATATGTTCATTTCTTCTATGGTGATGGTTGCAAGATCAAACTTTGGAAGTTAAATCACCTCATCTAAGTTGACATCTCCATAAGATGTGCCTTCTCCAATCTTAGATGTGTTAGGACTAGGCCTTGTTGAATGTAATGGTGCAACATCTACACTCGGCCTATGAAGAGTTTGACTAGGGATAGGTGATGTAGAGATCAGTAGGGTAACTAATATTTGAATTTCTATTTGTTTCTTTCGTTTCATAGTCAAAATTGACTCTCTAGTCCTATTTTCTTCCTTTTCTTCTATCAAAACTTCACCTTGTTTCTATGAGATAGGTGCATGACTAACTTTTTGACCTATATGGGCTTGTGTCCCATCCTTCTCAACTGTCAAAATTTCTTACATTCAAGCATTTGATGCTAATGTGTTGACATCTGATGTCATTATGTCCTTCACTTGATATACCATAATGGGTATTGAAATATGTGTGTTAGTGGTGACACCCTATAGTCCTTCTATACCTTTTGTCTCTGTAGATGTAGGGGGTACACTAGATGTGTCTAATTTCTTCTTCCCTACTAATGCTTTGTCAATCTCATCCTTGATTACTAATATAGGATAAGTCCATAATTTTGCAGCTAAAGTAATATCATGTAATATCCTTTTCAAGTCATCCTCTGTTAAAGGATTGATGTTCTAAATTATGTTATCAGAAACATCCTTTATTTTTATTGTATCATGCTAACTTTCTTGGTCCACATGAGGGGGACTGGCACTCAGCATATGTACCTCAAGTACATTATGATCATGTTGTTTCTCTTCTTCAGTTGTAGCCTCTTCATCTACTTCCTTCTCTGTGCCTCCCTCATGTCCATCCTTGATAGATACATCCTTAGTAGTCTCTACTACCTCTTGTTCATCTTTTTCTTCACCAACCTCTTCAGGTGCTTGTTCAATTATATTTTCTATTGTCAACCCATAGATGAATTTCCATATTTGGGTGCTCTATTTGACAACCTCCTCAATATTATTCTATAAAATATTAAAGGCTTTGTATTTTGGAAAAGATATCCCATTGTATTCGCTTATGGCCTTAGTCATTTTTGACTTATCCAAATCTAGCATTGCTATAGCTAGAGTAGTCTCCCTTATTTGTCTTTTAGTTATTAAACTATATTGTCACCTCTGCTCAACTTTGTCATATAGACTTTTGGATAATGAGTTGGAAATATCATTAGGAGTGTTCTTAAATGTGGTCATCATCTTATATATAGACTCTTCTAGCTTATTCATGTCTAACTTTCCAAGTTTATCAAACTCAACATATGTGAACCCTGAAAAATTCACATTATTCTTAATATTGTCGCACAAGTTATCTATGTTAGAAGAGTGGCTATGACTTACCCCTTGGGAATTGATTGTTGTCAACTAATTCAGTCCTTTCCTCATCTAACTTGATAGAAGTTACATACTTTCTCCTCTTTGGTTTATCTTTTTGACTCTGCTCTGCAATAGCAATAGTTCTTTTACCTTTGGGTTTGTCATCTTCCTTTGTCTTCTTTGTAGTTTCCCGTGTGCTAGTCCTGGTAAAAAGTATTGCTAGCTTCTATTGTGTAGGTTTCACAACTTTATTTTTTTTTACTCATTGTTGGCTCCTTAGCTTTCCTCTTCTTCTTTTCTACTGGTTTAGGTTCTTCCTTGGCTTCTTCTTCCTCGGCACCTTCATCATGTTCTACTTCTTCAGGGTCCTCTCCTTGACTTTGTGTAAGTGAAAGTAGGGCTTGGGATGGTTGATCTTCTTCATCATCCTCATAATCTTCTTCTTCTTCTTCCCCTTTACTAAATTTTTCCTTAAGCTTCTTCACAAGCATGTTTTTCTTTCTTACCACAAAATTTGTCTTTAAATCTATTGTGATTCTTGATTCAACTTCCTCATAATTTCCAAATGAGGTTACACTTTTGTCTATTTATTTTTCTAATAGCATTGTGATGGTTGTTGATGCCTCATCCACATTGATTTCATAAGGCAATGGCATGATCCATCTAACCCTTGGAATATCTACTTGTACATATGTATGATTGACATCAACTAGAAAAAAAACATCATTATAACATTTCTCCACTAGTGACACTAGTATCCTTAGTCTTTGTTTCATAAAATTCTTGAAATCTTCAAAGTAGCTAGTCATAACTATTTTAAAAATTTCTTCAAGTTGTTCTATCAACTCTAAAATCTACACTTTTACTAGCCCGTTTTCTTTCCACACCACCTTACCAAATGCAGGAAATGTGTTCTGCACATAGAAAAATATGCAGACAAGTAATAAACCAAATTTGCATTGAGCACTCTATTTCCTTATAGCTTCTAAGTTTTATGAAAACTCTTAAATTTGTAACTTGGCAAGGTCATAAGTGTGGTCCTTTTTCACCATATTGTAGCCTAAATCCACTGCCATGAATAATACACTATTCACTTTGCTAGATTAAAAGAACTTGTGAGCAATTATTCTCACTACAAAATGCAATTAGGGGATCTAAAATTGTGTCTATGTTCATTCATCTTTTATTCCATACAGCCCTTGTGTTCTTCTCAATTATCTCCTTAGCATCACTACACATGGTCTTAGGTCTATCAAGGGTAGGATGCCTCCTCACTCATTCAATGATCTTTTTTTTTATCCGAATAGGGCCATTTTCCAACCGTATGGAGTGATCATGTATTTTGCTAAGTACAATCTTAATCCATTCCATTTTAAATACATTTGGAAAATCTAGGGCATAGGTTAGCCCTTTTCTCTCTACAATTTTGTTTTCCTCCTTCAATAGTCTAATTTTGTTTTCCTCCTTCAATACTCCATCTACACACATTTTTTCATACAAAACTCTACTTTCCATGTCTCCAATACTTCCAACCTTACAAGTGTAACAACATCTAACATCCTATATCATCAAAACCTGTGGTGGTATCATCGATAATGCACCAAAAGGATCTAGATTTTATGTTATCTTAGGAATAGCTCAGAAGGGTGGTTGTTTGACCTCATTACTTATTAATTAAACATTTAAAAATGATTATCCTTCCTTCCTAAAAACATTAGAAGAGCTAGATGCCACTTTAAATAACTAGGATTTGTGATAATTCAAACATCATAGCTCGACACATGATAAATACCTTATAAATATGATGATTGGTGATGAGTACTAGTTAAATCCAATTCAAAAATGCTTGAATATTTCTCCTCAATTTTCCTTTGGGCTCTTAGTGCTCTCTTCAATATTGAATGAATGCAAATGATTCAAAATTTGACTCTATAACCCTTAAAACTTGACAGTAAATTCTCAGTGCTTATGTAGATGTAAGCTCGGATACCATAGAAATTTCAACTCACTTGACTTACACATTATTTATACTATGCTTGGAAATCACAACAAGATTAGCCAATACTATCACCCTTAATATCTCAGCATCAACTAAAATTTCACTTTCACTTGGCAAAAACTATGAAACTTTTCATTCTTAGGAACAACATGAAAACTAAAAAAACTTATAGATTTTCTCTAGGTTTTAACTAGTACTTTACATCTTAATTCATGCATATATAATCTTTTTAGAACTTATATTCTTGGAACTTATGTAAAATATATCATTGAGATATCAATCCCACATACCTTTTAATTTCCTAGTTGGGGGTGATGTGATTACTTGATCCATTAGATGAAGTGACCTCATCTAAATTTGATGTGTTGCAATCTTCCTTTTCCTTCTATATATTGTCCATCTACCCTTTGACTTTCTCAACATCAACCTTCTCTTTGCCTTTATTGAATTCATTCATCAGTTCTTTTGACCTTTTTGGATAGTTTATGCTAATATGACTAGTCTTCAAATAGCTAAAGCATGTAGTTTGACTCAACCATCTACTATAATCACTTCTAAAATGTATTCTAATGAAATTCTCAACAACATGTCCATACTCTTGACAATAGTGACAACTTGATGTAGGAGCATCCAGAGGTATAAGGGCAGTCGTCACCCAAAAAAATGTACTTAGCCTTAGTTTCTATTTCATGTGTTTTCATTTTTGGATACCCATTTGGGTCAAATAAAGGTTCCAACTCTCACGGTTCCACTATCAGTGTTCTAGGTTAGAGTATTTGAGCACCTTGAGATACATGTAAATGCTAAAAAAATAAGAGTATGTAATTGAGCCATCATTTTGGTGAACTAGAATGTGTAAATTGGTCAAATGATTGTAATTATAATTTAGAGCATTCCAGAAAAAGAATCAGGTCAAAAGGCCCCATAGTTTGAAAGTTATTGCAATTTTTTCAATTTCTGGAGACCTCTTGAGAATGCTTCAAAGATAGGTTAGGGGTATTAAATAACCTCGAATAGGGCCAAAACATGGGGGATGATCGAAGCTAGTCCATGGGCTATAGAGCACTTTGAGAGCTTTTTGGAAATGTGAACGGTTCGTCAATCGAAGCTACGGTTCAAAAGTTATGCCTCCCAGAAGTTTGGTTACCATTTCTAGATTTTTCTAATTTTGTACCAACTTCTAATGCAACTTCTAGAGCCTTCTATTTGGTCAGTGGATGCCAACTAGCACTTTCTAGAATGCATTCCTAATCCTTAACCCTCCAGGGTCTATTTAAGAACATTTATGGCATTGTAAAAGGCAGTTCGGAGTGGAGTTTGAGAGGAGGTATTGAAAGGATAAATTATCTCCATATTTATGCTATTGTAAGCCCTTAGGGCATATTTTGAAGTCTATTTTCTCTGTACTAAATGAATTAGCATATTTACATAGTTAATAAAATTTTCCCTTTCCTATTGTGTCCATTCTGTGCTTGGGTTGTGTCCCCATCAAGTGGTATCAGAGTAGGTTTTTCTGAGTGTGTAGACAGAGTGCCAACTGTGAGGCAGTTTGCACTAGGACTGTGTAGTTGTGGGTTTGAGTTAAGAAGATGTGTCCACAAAGAGAGCATGGCAGAAGGGACGAAGCTATCAATCCTAAGGAGGTTAGAGCCCTCTAGAGGTAGGTCCAAGCACTGCAAGAGGAGTTCCATAGGGGAACAAATGTTGTTGCAGGTAATGAAAGTGAGGATGACAATGAAGAAGAAGAAATTGGACCAGAAGGGGAATTTGACAGGGAAGTTCTAAATTAGGAAGAGGAAAGGTTTTTTAGGGCCATTACTAAGTTTGGGAAAAGACCTACAATTGATGTGGGTGTATTTTTAGGAAATCTGAAAAGAGATGAGTTGATCAACTGGATCAATGAACTGGAAGAGTACTTTGAGTATGAGGATATCAAGGATCCAGATAGGGTTAAGTTTTCAAAGGCCAAACTGAAAGGTCATTCCAAAATCTAGTGGCAAGAGGTTCAATTGGAAAGAAACAAAAGAGAAAAAGAGAAGATCACAAGGTGGGATTGCATGGTGGACAAACTAAAAAAGCAGTTCATTCCTGTTGACTACGAGCTTGATTTTTTTAAAAAGATGCATGGGTTAAAGTAAGCAGAAAAATTGGTCTAGGAATATATAGAGGAGTTTTATTGACTTCAGATTAGAGCAAAGCATGTAGAAGCAAATAAGGAGAAGGTTGCTCGTTATATCAGTGGGTTGCGACCTAGCATCTAGGAGGAATTAAGTCTAGTAAGAATGACCAGCATTGAGGAGGCATACCAGTTTTCCCTACGAGTTGAAGAGAAGCTAAATAAAAGGTTTGAAGGGAGACAAAGGGGGTGTGGTCAAGGAGGAAGGGGTAGTGGTAGGTACTTTGGAGGCCAAAATGAAACCCAAAAGAAAAATGAAGATGTGGGTACTAGCAGGAATCAGAGGAATGAGGGTTTCAACCACTTCCACGATCAAGACTTTGGAAATCAGAGAGGAAGAGGTAGAGGATGTGGACAAGGAAGAGGAGGCTTCTGTGGTACCTATTTCCATTGCAATGAAGAAGGTCATTGTGCCTTTGAATGCCCTCAACAACAAGGAAGGACAGATAGGAGAGCTGAGGGTCAAGCTAACGTTGCTCATGTGGATGAGGATGCACAATCATCACATTTAGAGGATGCAGAAAGAGGAGAGACTTTAGTAAATGAAAGGGTCCTACTAATTGGTGAGATTGAACCAAGACAAATGAGGAGTTTATTCCGTACCAGGTGCAAGTGTGAGGATAAATTTTGTGATGTGATCATTGATGGTGGTAACACTAATAACTTGGTATTAGAGGAAATGGTCTCTAAGCTGAAGCTCAAGAGGGAGAAACACCCCCAACCCTATCAGATTGCTTGGGTGAAAGATGATCATAAGGTCCTGGTAAGTGAACAATGTTTAGTGAAGTTCAAAATTGGGAGTTACCATGATGAAGTTCTCTATGATGTTATTCCAATGGATGTTTGCCATCTATTGTTGGGTAGACCATGGCAGTTTGATAGGCATGCAGTAAATGATGGTCATGCAAACACATACTCTCTAACAAAGGATGGAGTTTGCCACAAATTGAAGCCCATGAAAAAGGAAGGCGAAAAGGTATTTAGCAATGCTAGGATTTGTCTTGTTGATGGAAGGAAGTTTTTGGATGGCATGAAACATCAACGTATGTGTTATGCTTTGATTCCTAGGAAAGATAAAAAAGGTAGTAGTGAAATACCACTTGAAGTTTTAGATTTACTAGGTGATTTTGGAGATATCATCTCTGATAATGTTCCAGAAGGATTGCCACCAATAAGGCAAATCAATCATCAGATAGATTTAATCCCAGGAGCTAGTTTGCCTAACAAGGCTACTCACAGGATGACTCCTACTGAAACTGAGGAGCTAAATAGACAAGTTCAAGAGCTATTGAGGAAGGGTTTGATTCAAGAGAGACTAAGTCCATGTGTAGTACTTGTAGTATTGGCACCAAAGAAGGATGGAGAGTGGAGGATGTGTACAGACTCTCGAGCTATACATAGGATAACCATCAAGTACTGGTTTCCTTTACCAAGAATGGACGATCTTATGGACTGCTTGAGTGGAGCTCAGTACTTCACAAAGATAGATCTGAAGTGTGGCTATCATTAGATATGGATATGAGAAGGAGATTAGTGGAAAACTACCTTCAAGATCAAGGAGGGTCTTTATGAGTGGCTAGTCATGCCCTTTGGATTGATGAACGCCCCAAGCACCTTCATGCAGCTTATGAATGAGGTAATCAAGAAGTTCTTGGGAAAAAAATTTATTGTCTATTTGGATGATATTTTAATTTTTAGCAAGACTTTGGAAGAACATTTATTGCATATTCGTAGTGTCCTTGAAAGGTTAAGGGAAGAGAAACTGTTAATTAATCTGAAGAAGTGTATTTTTGCAAAAAGGGACTTAGTCTACTTGGGGTTTGTTATATCACTTGAAGGTCACAAAATGGATCCAGAGAAGGTAAAAGCCATCTTGGAATAGCCTGCTCCAAGGTCTGCTACTAAGGTAAGATCATTTCATGGTCTGGTTAGTTTTTATAGGAATTTCATTAAGAATTTCAGTGGCATATGTGCACCCCTAACTGACACAATAAGAAGGGATAGAAAAGAGTTCAAATGGACTATGACAGTCGCGAGAAGTTTTGAATTTCTGAAGAAGAAGATGACTGAACAAACTGTGTTGGCACTTCTAGATTTTAAAAAGGTGTTCCAAGTGGATTGTGATGCAAGTGGTAATGCTATTGGGGTTGTATTAAGCCAAGAAGGTAAGCCTATTGCATATTTTAGTGAAAAATTGAATGATGCAAAAAAGAAGTATTCTGTTTATGATCAAGAGTTCTATGCAATAGTTCAAGCCTTAAAGAAATGGAGGCATTATCTATTGCCAAAGGAATTCATTTTTTATACTAATCATTAGGCATTACAGTACTTAAATAGCCAAGGTAAATTGAATTAGATGCATATGAAGTGGGTAGAGTTCTTGCAAAGCTATACATTTGTGTTGAAGCATAGAAGTGGAAAATCTAACAGGGTTGCAGATGCACTAAGTAGGAGATAGTTGTTGCTTACAGTAATATAGGTTGAAGTAGTTGGGTTTGATGAACTCAAAAATTTGTACCCTAAGGATCTTGATTTTGCTAAAGCATGAAAAGCTTGTAAAGAGCCTATTGTTGTAGATAGAACCAAGTGGCTAGACTATTTGATTTTGGATGTTATGTTGTTTGAGTGCAATCAATTGTGCATTCCAAGGAGTTCCATGAGGGAAAATTTGATTAAGGAGAAACACAGTGGAGGGATGGCAGGACATTTTGGTCGAGATAAGATCGTTGCCATTCTCAAAGAACATTATTTTTGGCCTCATATTTCACAGGATGTGAAGAAGTTTGTATAGAATTGCCAAGTTTGTCAAGTGGCCAAGGGATTTAGTCACAATACTAGACTATACCAGCCATTGCCTATTCCATCAAAGCCATGGGAGGACATAAGTATGGATTTTGTTCTTGGATTGCCGAGGACACAAAGGGGTAATGACTTAGTATTTTTGGTGGTTGATAGGTTCTCCAAAATGGCACATTTCATTCCATGCCACAAAACTCATGATGTTGTCCATATTGCAGACTTGTTTTTTAGAGAGGTGGTGAGACTACATGGTCTCCCAAGGAGTATAGTTTCTGACAGAGATACTAAATTTGTGGGGTATTTCTGGCAAACATTGTGGAAGCAGTTGAGAATAGACTTAAAATTTAGTTCCACACATCAGCCGTAGACTGACGACCAAACAGAAGTGGTAAACAGAAGTCTGGGCAATTTGTTGAGATGTTTAGTTGGGGATAAGCCCAATGGGTGGGATTTGATTCTACCACAAGTAGAGTTTTCTTACAATAACTCTATAAATAGGAGTACTGGTAGATCACCATTCCAAATTGTGTATGGAAGTAGCCCAAGGACTGTACCAAAATTGAGGAAGATAGAGCAAGGGGAGAGGAAAAGTGCTAAAGCTGAAGAATTTGGTGAACATATCAAGCGTCTACATGAGGAGGTCTAGGCACACATTACCAAGATGAACCAACAGTATAAAGCTAAGGCTGATCAAAGGAGAAGACATAAGGAGTTTCAAGTAGGGGATCTAGTTATGGTACACTTAAGAAAAGAAAGATTCCCAACCAGTACTTACAACAAGCTGAAGATGAAGAAATTTGGCCTGTGCAAAATTTTGAAGAAACATGACTCAGGAAATGCATATGAAGTAGAGTTGCCAAATGGAATTCACATTTCTCCTATTTTCAACATTGCAGACTTAACATATTATCATGATGATGGTGCAAATGAGGAGCTGATGTTAGAGCCATGTCCAATTCCTACTTCTAAGAAGGAGGAGATAGAGGAGATTCTGGATAGTCGTGTGGGTAGGAGTACCATAAATAGGTAGTATGAAGAGTATTTGGTCAAGTGGAAAGGAAGGCCAATAGAGGACTCAACTTGGATTTCAGCAGCTGAGGTTTCCCATTTGGGATTTCCTCTACCATTCATAATGTGACAGGGTCACTTTTCAATCTACCCTGGGTGTCTAATGCAGGAGCATCTAGAGGTATAAGGGCAATCCTGTGTCACCCAAAAAAATGTACTTAGACTTAGTTTTTATTTCATGTTTTTTCATTTTTGGATACCCATTTGGGTCAAATAAAGCTTCCAACTCTCACAGTTCCACTATCAGTGTTCTAGGTTAGAGTATTAAAGCACCTTAGGATACGTGTAAATGCCAAAAAAAATAGGAGTATGTAATTGAGCCATCATTTTAGTGAACTAGAAGGTGTAAATTGGTCAAATGATTGTAATTATAATGTAGAGCATTCCAGAAAAAGAATTAGGTCAAAAGGCCCCACGGTTTGAAAGTTATTGCAATTTTTTTGGTTTTTGGAGACCTCTTAAGAATGCTTCAAAGTTAGGTTAGGGGCATTAAATGACCTTTAATAGGGCCAAGAAATGGTGTACAATAAAATCTGATCCATAGGGCTATAGAGCACTTCAAGAGCTTTTTGAAAATGTAAACAGTTCATCAATCGGAGCTACGGTTCAAAAGTTATGCCTCCCAGAAGTTTGATTACCATTTTTGGATTCTTCTAATTTTGTGCCAATTTCTAATGCAACTTCTAGAGCCTTCTATTTGGTCTGTGGATGCCAACTAGCACTTTCTAGAATGTATTTCTAATCCTTAACCCTTTGGAGTCTATTTAAGAACATTTTTGGCATTGTAAAAGGCAGTTCGGAGTGGAGTTTGAGAGGAGGTTCTGAAAGGAAAAATTATCTCCAGATTTATGCTATTGTAAGCCCTTAGGGCATGTTTTGAAGTCTATTTTCTCTATACTAAATGTATTAGCATATTTACATAGTTAATAAAATTTTCCCTTTCCTTTTGTGTCCATTCTGTGCTTGGGTTGTGTCCCCATCAAGTGGTCTCAGAGCAGGTTTTCCTGAGTGTGTAGACAGAGTACCGACTGTGAGGCAGTTTGCACTAGGACTGTGTGGTTGTGGGTTCGAGTTAAGAAGATGCCTCCATGAAGAGATCGTGGCAGAAGGGACGAAGCTATCAATCCTAAGAAGGTTAGAGCCCTCCAAAGGTAGGTCCAAGCATCACAAGAGGAGCTCCGTAGGGGAACAAATGTTGTTGCAGGTGACAAAAGCGAGGATGACAATAAAGAAGAAGAAATTGAACCAAAAGGGGAATTTGATGAGGAAGTTCTGAATTAGGTAGAGGAAAGGCTTTTTAGGGCCATTACTAAGTTTGGAAAAAGACCTACAATTGATGTGGGTATATTTTTAGGAAATCTGAAACCAAATGAGTTGATCGACTGGATCAATAAACTGGAAGAGTACTTTGAGTATGAGGATATCAAGGATCTAGATAGGGTTAAGTTTGCAAAGGAAAAATTGAAAGGCCATGCCAAAATCTGGTGGCAAGAGGTTCAATTAGAAAGAAATGGAAGAGGAAAGGAGAATATCACAAGGTGGGATTGCATGGTGGACAAACTAAAGAAGCAGTTCATTCCTATTGACTACGAGCTTGATTTGTTTAAGAAGATGCATGGGTTAAAAGCAAGCAAGAAAATTGGTCTAGGAATATATAGAGGAGTTTTATCGACTTCTAATTAGAGTGGGGCATGTAAAAGAAAATAAGGATAAGGTTGCTCATTATATCAATGGGTTGCGACCTAGCATCCAGGAGGAATTAAGTATGGTAAGAATGACCAACATTGAGGAGGCATACCAATTTTCCCTACGAGTTGAAGAGAAGCTAAATAAAAGGTTTGAAGGGAGACAAAAAGGGCATGGTCAAGGAGGAAGGGGTAATGGTAGGTCATCTGGTCGAAATGAAACCCAAAAGAAAAATGAAGATGTGGGTACTAGCAGGAATCAGAGGAACGAGGGTTTCAACCGCTTCCATGATCAAGACTTTGGAAATTAGAGAGGAAGAGGTAGAGGATGTGGACAAGGAAGAGGAGGCTTTCATGGTACCTGTTTCCATTGCAATGAAGAAGGCATCTTGCCTTTGAATGCCCTTAATGGCAAGGAAGGACAGATAGGAGAGCTGAGGGTCAAGCTAGGGTTGCTCATGTGGATGAGGATGCACAATCATCACATTCAGAGGAGGCAGAAAGAGGAGAGACTTTAGTAAATGAAAGGGTCCAACTAAGTGGTGAGATTGAACCAAGACAAAGGAGGAGTTTATTTCGTACCAAGTGCAAGTGTGAGGATAAATGTTGTGATGTGATCATTGATGGTGGTAGCACTAATAACTTGGTATCAAAGGAGATGGTCTCTAAGCTGAAGCTCAAGAGGGAGAAACACCCCCAACCCTATCGGATTGCTTGGGTGAATGATGATCGTAAGGTCCTGGTAAGTAAAACAATGTTTAGTGTAGTTCAAAATTGGGAGATACCATGATGAAATTCTCTATGATGTTATTCCAATGGATGTTTTCCATCTATTGTTGGGTAGACCATGGTAGTTTGATAGGCATGCAGTACATGATGGTCGTGCAAACACATACTCTCTAACAAAGGATGGAGTTTGCCACAAATTGAAGACCATGAAAAAGGAAGGTGAAAAGGTATGTAGCAGTGCTAGGATTTGTCTTGTTGATGGAAGGAAATTTTTGGACGGCATGAAACATCAGCATATGTGTTGTGCTTTTATTCCTAGGAAAGATAAAGAAGGTAGTAATGAAATACCACTTGAAGTTTCAGATTTACTAGGTGAGTTTGGAGATATCATCTCTGATAATGTTCTAGAAGGATTGCCACTAGTAAGGCAAATCAGTCTTCAGATAGATTTAATCCTAGGAGCTAGTTTTCCTAACAAGGCTGCTCACAGGATGACTCCTACTGAAACTGAGGAGCTAAATAGAAAAGTTCATGAGCTATTGAGGATTATGATGTAAGTGGCAGCGCTATTGGAGCTGTATTAAGCCAAGAAGGTAAGCCTATTGCATATTTTAGTGAAAATTTGAATGATGCAAAAAAGAAGTATTCTGTTTATGATCAAGAGTTCTATGCAATAGTTCAGGTCCTAAAGAAATGGAAGCATTATCTATTTCCAAAGGAATTTGTTTTGTATACTGATCATCAAGCATTACAGTACTTAAATAGCCAAGGTAAATTGAATCAGAGGCATATGAAGTGGGTAGAGTTCTTGCAGAGCTATACATTTGTGTTGAAGCATAGAAGTAGAAAATCTAATAGGGTTGCAAATGCACTAAGTAGGAGATAGTTGTTGCTTATAGTAATGCAGGTTGAAGTAGTTGGGTTTGATGAACTCAAGAATCTATACCCTGAGGATCCTAATTTTGCTAAAGCATGGAAAGCTTGTAAAGAGCCTATTGCTATAGATAGAACCAAGTGGCTAGACTATTTGATTCAGGATGGTATGTTGTTCAAGGGTAGTCAATTATGCACTCCAAGGAGTTCCATGAGGGAAAATCTAATTATGGAGAAACACAGTGGAGGGATGGCAGGACATTTTGGTCGAGATAAGACCATTGCCATTCTCAAAGAACATTATTTTTGGGCTCAGATTTCACATGATGTGAAGAAGTTTGTACAAAATTGCCAAGTTTGTCAAGTGGCCAAGGGATTTAGTCACAATACTAGACTATGTCATCTCTTTCTTCATTGAGTTGGAGTAGGGAAAGCTATATTTCAATCTTCTAGTTTTCAATGACTTTTCCTAACTTGTAGACTTACATCTTCAACATCTTTCCTCAAATTTGCAAAGCTTTCCTTTCCAAAGAATAAGGCTCTAATACTGATTGTTGGAAATAATAATAGGGAAATTAAACTCTAAGAGGGGGGGTGAATCAATACTTCAAAATTCTAACCATTAAAACATTCACCGCACATCCATCTCACAATTTGCATGTAAATTGAAATACCAAACTGAATATACACATATGACACAAGATAGTTGGTTACCCAAAAACCCTCCAATGAGAAGGTAAAACTGGGGTGAGGATGACACCCACAAATCTTCACTACTACAGTTGTAAAGTGTATCCAATTAAGATTACAATAAGTTTGATCATAACTATGATCTACCCTGTGAAAGGTTTTCCATATTAAAGGCTTACAAAGACTATTAAATCCTACCCTGTTAAAGGATTTCAACACCATGCTAAAAGTCTTCTTGGTTAAAGGACTTCAACTTACAATAAAGTAAGCACCATGTTAAATGATTTACAAAATCCTGCTAAGACTACTTGGTTAAGATATTTTCACTAATTCACCTATTAGAATATTTCAACTTTGGTCCTTTGGTTATCACCTCTCTGCTAGATATCAGATCTCCTCTTTTTTGATGTATACTTGATCCTCCTAATCAAATGTATCACTTATGTCCTCTCTCTTCTTTCCTCTATTCTCTCTATCTAATTTTGCAATTCATAGCATGATCACAACCTTCATAGTCACCATGAATACTCTATTTTTCCATGCAAACCTTTCCTTCACACGCTAACTCTTTTAGGGTTTTCCATCCTTAAGAAGACTTAGGTGACCTAAGGTTAGGTAGGAATCAACAATTGTGATTCACCCATTTTGCCACTTAATTTATCCGTTTATCTAATTGATTTCATGTACTATATAAGGATCATCAATGTAGATTCATTCTTATCTTCTGGAATTGTAAAAAAATCCTTAAGTTGGCCCAAAAATGGTTTACATAGGAGTTTTTGCCATTACAAACAACTATGTCCAAAACTATTTACTCAACACTTGAAGCCTTTGATTCTTGACATCCACTATATCTTCAATGTTTTAACATGGCCTCTGAATGACTTTACATCCATTGTTCAATCGACAATAGAATCACTTTGCATGTATTAGCTTATGTTTTACTCCATCCTTTGTCAGAGTGTACGTATTTGCACACCCATCATGTACAACATGTTTTGAAAACTTCCACATCCTACCTAGTAAAATATGGAATATATCCATACATATGATATCACAAAGAACCTCATCCTAGTAGTTTCCAATCTTGAACTTCACTAACACTTCTCATTGACCATAACTTTATGGTCATCCTGAACCTAGGCAACACGATATGGATGTGTGTATTTCTTCTTCTTGAGCTTCAACTTCATGATTTTCTTTCATGACAACAAATTTTTCGTGTTTCCACCATCAATGATCACATCACAAAACTTATCTTTTCCTTGTGAAAATAAGCTCTTCCTTTAACCCTGTCCAGTCTCACCATTGAGCATTACTCTTCTATTAACTAGAACTTCTCCTCTTTCAGCATCTTTAGAATGTGATAATTTTTCATCCTTATCAACATGTACAACTTTGGCCTTGCCCTCAGTACTTTGATCTATCCTTCCTTGGTGATGGCAAAATTTAAAGACCATATACCCTTCTTCTCCACAGTGAAAATAGATTCCACAAAAACCTCCTCTTCCAGATCCTTTCCCTCTTCCTCTCCATCTCTAATCTCTATTATTATGATCATGGAAATTATTGGAATTATTTCCTCTCTAAATCTAATTATTATTTCTAGCCTCATCCTTCTTTTAATCATTATTTTATCCTCTATAAGACAATGCACCAAATCTTCCACCATAACCTCTTCCACTATACTTTTAAACAAATTTATTGTTCAACATTTCCTCAACTTTTAGGGAAAACTGGTATGCCTCTTAAATACTGGTCATTTGAACAAGACTTAGCTCCTCTTGAATGGTTGGTCTTAACCAATTAAGGAAACAAGAAACTTTCTTCTTGTCATCTTCTGCATGGTCAATTCTAATGAGAACTTGATAGAACTCCTTAGTATACTCCTAAACATATCTTCTATCTTACTTCAATATCCCCTACATTTTCTTTAATAGATCAAGCTCATAATCCATGGAAATGAATTGTCACTTTAGTTTAGCTATCATTCAATCTCATCTTTAGATATTATCTTTCCCTCTTCTGTTTTTCTCTAATTGAGTCTCTTGCCACCAGATTTTCACATGACCTTTCAATTTAGGCTTCACAAATTTGACCCTATCTAGATCTTCAATATTCTCATACTCAAAGTATTCTTCTAATTAGTTGACCTAATGGATCAATTCCTACTTATTAGGATTTCTGGAAAATGTGGGAACATCAAACTTAGGTCTTTCTCCAATCTTGGAAATGGCGCTAGAAATATTTTCCTCCTCTAGGTTTAGAACTTCATCTTCAATTTTTGTCTCATCATTTCCTTCTTCTACTCTTTCATTTTCACTTTCATCTCTTATAGAAAGATTTATTCCAATGTGCATATGTTCTTGTAATGCTTGCATTTGTCTCTAGAGGTCTCTTAAACCCTCAGGTGTAACACCCCAAGTTCTTCTACCATGCTCTCTTCATCAAGGCTTTTTTGTGCTTCTATTGAAACCCTAGTGCAAATTACCTCATAATCGATGAATTGTCTACACACACTTAGCCAAAACCCTGGTCTTGGTCCAAAATGTCTCACGATCAACAATTTATTTACACACTCAAGAACTCCCACTCTAATACAACTTGATGAAGGACTCTACTCTTAATACCATGATAGACAATAGATCATAATTTTTAAAAAAATTAAGAAAATAAAAGATGGGCTTCTTATTATCACTGCAAATGTACAATTACATAATTACAATATACAAACCCACATGGGCATTTTTGTTACAATAGTATACAAGATAGAGATGCAAGTATCACCAAAAACAATCATAGACAACCTATGGTCCTTCCTATATAGTCACTTTTACCACCTAAAAAGGTTCCAAAAATAAATCCCTAACCCTTGAGGTTGACCAACTTCATATTATATCATTTCATTATACTTTATTACATAGAATCAACTCAAGACAATTTACAAAGTACATTTT
Organism: Cupressus sempervirens; assembly: GCA_028749045.1. Taxonomy (NCBI): domain Eukaryota; kingdom Viridiplantae; phylum Streptophyta; class Pinopsida; order Cupressales; family Cupressaceae; genus Cupressus; species Cupressus sempervirens. The sequence goes on along the minus strand of CM053785.1, from coordinate 839,274,773 downwards.
TGGATTGGTCCACTTCTGGAGACCATAACTAATCACATGTTGACCTAATGGACTATAATAACCCCATTTAGGAATCCTCATCAAAAGATATACAATGATCAATAGGGCAAGCATCCATCATTAGAGATTTTATAATGTTTCAGAGGCCATTTAGGGCTTCATTGCTAGACCTAATGTTTGGATAGGCAAAATTCATATAAAAAATCTCCAATAACTATATTAATACATATGATATAATGATGAAACTCATCTAGTAGGATGATATGTCTAAGATGGACCCCCACATATGATATTAGAACAATTTGAACACATAATATCCAACTACTAAAATTATCAAGCTCTCACAAATAGAAACTCCACATAGGAATAGCCCTTATTGAAAATACAAAACTAGAAAATTGGAAATAGAAATATTTTGGGTGATGCAATATTTTCCTTACACCTAGGATGCTCCTACATCAGTTGTTGGTGTAAGGAAACAACAACTTATAAGATTTTAGAATAGTTAGCACTAGCACCATTCTAGATGTGAGATCCATCAAAGAACATTTTACAAGTTCTCTTGGTTATATACATTATGGATGAATTACAAAAGATAATTTGTGTACAACAATCATCCTATCATGGGAAATCATCTAGTTGATCAAAAATAGCATGTTCTTTGATAGCCTTATGATCAACTTACTAAATATCAAATTCTAAGAGAATTATCATCCATTTAGCTAGTTGACCAGTAAGGGAAACTTTATTTAAGAGGTAATTAAAAGTATTAATCTTAGAAACCAAGTGTGTAGCATGAACAAACATGTAGCATCTAATTTTATGAGATGAAAACACTACACCAAGGCAAGCCTTCTCAATGATTTTATAGTTGACCTCATAATCTACTAGTGTTCTTCTTATATATAGATAGCTCTTTCCTTTCCATTTTTGTCTTATTATGCTAGTAGTATCCCTAAGAAACTAGTCATAGTCAAGATGTAAAAGATCAAAAGGTTTTCCTAGGATAGAACACATCATAACATAAGGTTTATATAAGTACTCTTTGATTTGACTAAGGTTCTTTTCACATCTTCATTCCATGTGTATGTGGATCTCTTATGTAAGTTTTTATTGAAAGTTCATGACCTGTCAGCTAGCTAAGATATGAATCTCTTGATTGACTGAAGGCTAATGTTGTGAGAAGGTGGCATTTCCATGATTTCTTGGACCTTCTTAGCATCAACCTCAATTCCGCTAGTAGATATTATGTATCGCAATATTTTATTGGATATAACACCAAAAGTCCACTTCTTAAAATCTAGTCTAAGTTGGAATAGTTCCATACAGTATAAAATCAAGCTCAAGACATCTAGATGAGTACTCCTTTTCTTATATTTAGCCAAGGTGTCATCTACATAATCTTCCATGTTTATATGCATCATTCCATAGAAAATAGTAGTCATAAATCTCTAATATGTAGTACCAACATTCTCAAACCCAAATGATATGACATTCCAACAAAAGGTACCCCATGCACATGTGAAAGTATTTTTCTCTTGATCTTCTAGAGGTATCATAATCTAGTTTTAACCCAAGAACCCATCCACTAAAGAGTACATATCATATCCCACAGTCATATCTACTATCATGTCAATATTAGGAAGTGAGAAATCATCCTTTAGGAAAGCTTTGTTTAGGTCTCAAAAATTTGTGCATACTCAAATGGATTTATCATGCTTAGAAATGTGTAAAATGTTAGAAATCCATTTATAGTCTATAGCTCAAGTGAATTTAGCACTTAGGAGATTTTCAGGCTTAGCTTTCATCAAAAGCGAAACATATGGATGCAGTTTTCTTAGTTTTTGTTTGACAGGCTCAACATCGGGAGCTATATATAGATGATGCACAATAAGTTCAATGTCAAGTCCTGGCATATTTACATAGGTCCACAAAAAGTTAATATTTTTCTCTTGGAAGAATCTAGTAAATTGTTCGTTCTCTTCAGCTGACAAGGACTAAGCTAGATGTATGATTTTAGGAAATTCTTTTATACCATGATTGATAGGTTGTGTAGGCTTAATCAGCACTAATGATCTCTCCTAGAAGTAGCTAGGTAGACACCAAGTTCCTCATCCTCAAGCACCTCAAAGAGGTTTTCATCCTTGGATATGTCTTTATTTTTTACCATTTTTTGCTAGGACACCACCAAAAAATGGTCTTTTTCCATCAAAGAAACTATTATTTTTCAATTTTTTTTTATTTTATCTAATTCTTACATGTTATTAGCAAGTTCACTAGTGAAAGAGACTACAAGCTCAATGGCATTAAGATAGAAACCAATCTCATAGTCATTTTGAAAGGAAGGTAGTTCAATTAATTGATTCTATAAGGACCAATCAATGAGATTAGGGTACATGAGTGGTAGTGAAGGGAACAATTCCAAGGCATTAATGTGGAGGGAGTCATATTTAGTGATAGGTAGTCAAATTCTATAAGGTAGTATTTTAGGATACTCAAATCAAATTGATTCCTAGTGAGATCAACGTTATCCACTAAGTTAAAATGTGTGTTCAACTTGTCAATCCCTTTGAGTGACTCATGTACCACATCATTCTAGTTAGAATAAGAGTGTATGACATCTATGCCAAATGCATGAGAATATATTGACAAAGAATCATATTCATACTCATCAGAATTAGTATTATTATCACTTTCTATAAGGTGAGCAATGGTCCTTTTAATTCTATCTCTGTTAGGATCTTCTACATGTAATTCACCAAAATGTCTAGGGGTAGATGCTTCAGCACTATGATCATTTGGTTGCTCAACTTTTACCCCAAAATATGAAGGTAGAGGCCAAAATGTCCTCTTCTTCTTGACTAATAGTATGAACATATTGGACTTCTTCTTTTGAATCACTTGTAGTATGAGATTCTTGATCATAAATAGGTAAACCATCATCAAAAGAGAACCTAGGCTAGTAGTATCTTTTCTTTTTTGTACCTTAGTGTAACTCATAAGTTCAATGAGAGCATACCTATTATCAGTCAAAGGTTCATGTCCTAAATATCCCATTATCTTAAGAAATTCATAGCCCTTTCCATAGCATTTATGGGATATGGAAGTAGTAAGTGTGACATCTCTAGGTGTCTCTTCTTCTCTATAAATAAAATCTCTAATAGCTTAATCATCTTTCTCATCTTCTAGAAGGACTAAGGACTAGACAAAAGAACCAAAGATTGTCATAGAAAAAGATAAAGGTTTCATGTCCTTTGAAGGGTTTCCATAAGAATGATGGGAAACTGGAAGTGTAGCAATAGAATCAAGTGTGTATTTCCCCATACCAATGCTCATCATTTTTTGTTTCCTTTCAAAGACAACAAGTGTAGTTTTGGCCTCATTGATAGCTCTATTGTTTGGTACCAAAGGATTAGTAGCACTAAGTGTATTGATAGACATAAAATTGTCCCCAAGAATAGATATCTTTATACCATTGAAAGGGAACTTCATGCATTGATGGATTGTAGGAGGAATTGTATGCATATCATGGATCCAAAATCTTCCTAACAAAATATTATAGGCAAGAGGTATGTCAAAGACCTTGAAGACCACATGTTTCTAAATAGGACCAACTCAGATAAGTAACACCACTAAAACTTTAGACGATCTTTCAACTTCATCATAAGATTTTATTGTGATTTTTTTCCTAGGATCAATAGAAAGTTTAGATAGACCCACCTATTGAATGACATGAAAAGAAAAAATGGTTAATCTAGCACCATTGTCTATCAATGCATGTTTGACTTGAGATCAATAGATCTGTACCTAAATGTGAAGGGAAAGATTATTGGGGGTGGCTGAAATCTTGGAATTTATCAACATCAATGTTAGTGGAGACGCTAGCTATGCACAATGCTTTTTGTAGGATCTCCTTATGTAAAGGTGAAAACTCTAGCAGCTCAAAGATATATCTCTTTGTGTGTGTGTGTGTGTGTGTGTGTGTGTGTAGGCGTACATTGTAGTTGATCCACATGATTTTAAGTAGAATTAGTACTAGTAGAATCTTATTTAGAAGAGGAAGAACTCTATTAGGATTCAATTATTTAGAAGGATTTTCACCTCTAAGGAAACCTCTAGGTTGGCTCCTCATAACATTGTTAAGTTTTTCACCTTATGAAGAAGAGTTTTCACCTCTAAGAATGATCATGGGTTTGTGTTCACTAGAAGTTTATCTTTGTGTGGAACCAACACCTCTCAAGATAACCTTAGATCTTTCATCAACATTCAAATCATAATTAGGTTCATCATATTTTGGTTTTTCCATGTAATGCTCTCACTTATGGGTTCAAGAATGTGAATGACATTGTTGTTGTTTGTATAAGTATGGTTGGTCTTAGCATCTTTGTTCCTCTTGTTGGTTGTTGATGTTTATCCTTGTTCATATGAAAGAAGTGGATCTTTGAAACCCTTATGATCATGGTTGTTAACAAGTCCATCTATACAACCTTCTCATTCTCAATAAGGTCTTTAATGATACAATTTATCTTGACACAGTTGTGAGTACTATGACCCTTGTTCCTATGTAATTTTTAGTAATGATCATCTCTCCACCATGGAGGTTTAGCATATAGTTCATAGTGCCTTGAGTAGTTGGGTAGTTTGATAATCTTAATGGAAAGAAAAATTTTAAGGATCATATATGTTAGATTTTGGTGACTAATTAGCGAAGTATTGTACATACTCCATAATTCCTCGGTGGCAAAAATACTTGTATAAAAGGGCTTAGAGTTAGGAATTGTTTTATTGTGGGTTATGCGAAAATTGGTTCTTGCAACAATATTGAGCTATAAGTGATTATAGATTGTAATAAGGTTCTAATCACTAGATCATAATAATTTTGGACTTTTTGTTTGGTGGATGTAGGCTAGGGATTGGGTGAACCATGTTAAATCTTGGTGTCTCATGTTCTCTTCTATGTGATCTATTGTTTTTTTTTATTGTTTACATTTACATGTAATTGTTATTTCTGTCCATGGTTTTATCCTAACAAGTGGTATCAAAGTGAGGTTTTTTTTTTCAGTTATCCTATGTAGTAAGTCTCACAGTTGAGTGGGAACAATGGCAGATGAGGGTAAGATGAGGGTTGACAAATTTAATGAGCAGAACTTTCAGTTATAGAAGATGCAAATGGAAGACTATCTTTATCAGAAGGATTTATGAAAGTTGTTGGAAAGAAAAACCAAGAATTAGGGATCTACAAAAAATGATGACTGGGATCTTTTAGATAGAAAGGCACTTGGAAGCATTTGATTATGCCTAGCACCATCTGTGGCATTTAATATAACAAAAGAAAAGATGATTGAAGAGTTAATAGAAACCCTAGCAAAATTGTATGAAAAGACCTCTACTTCAAACAAGGTATTAATCATGAAGCATTTATTTAATATGAAAATGGCAGAAGGTGCATCTATTACAGATCATTTAAATAAGTTTAATACTATTACTAGTCAGTTATCTTCTATGGGTATTATTTTTGATATAGAAATTAGTGTTGGTGTAAATAAGTATATACTTATTATACTTTACTTAAGTTTACTTAGGTCAATTCATTATTTTATTGTTTCTTAGGTGAGACACTTAGGAGTTTGCATACTCTTATGAGTTGTCATGTTGACAACACTAGAGTAAGCAACTCTAATTCAGAAAATGGTGTCTACAACACTGGAGTTTGCATAATTAACTAAGTTTTCATGTAGACAACATAGTTATTGGCACTCTTAATTAAGCACATGATGTCTACAACATAATTTCACATGCTACACCTTTGTAGGCTTATCCTCTCATCATCGCACTTATTCCTATGCTTAATGGAGGATAATCCACTTCTAGTGGACATGTGCTTGGTTGTAAGACTTATCAATATGTTGATTCCTAGGCATTCTAGAAGCATTCTAGAGGCCTTTATATATAGGCACTCCTAGTGTACTTGAACATGGAATTGAATATCATATCATTATTCTGATCATACTCTTTTAGTCTACTATTGTGCTTGTGCTTGAGTTCCTTGGTCTTGGGCGAATTTTTCCCCAAGGAAAATTCTTACATGGTATCAAAGCTTGGGGAGATTCTCTTCACATACCTGTTTGAGACCATTCTTGCTTCAACACCTTGGCCTGGATCTCAAGAATCTACAATCATTGGGAGTGTCTAAAGCCAAAACAGACCTTGCCATTATGTCTAGAACATTGATTCAGTGAAAATTGACTATAAATTTGCCTATATTGGGCCAAAGTCAATTTTGAGGCAAAAAAAAATTTGCAAACTAGGCCTTGAAGGCCCGATTTGGAAATTTGGTATGATCATCTATTAGATCTACAATTTATTTTATCTCAGATCTGAATTTTATATTTCTTTTTCATTATTTTCAAATTTCTATTTTCAAAATTTTTTTGGCCAGTTGGGCCTGTAGAGAAATTTTTTTTGTAGGAACTGAGCAATTACACCCTAACCTTGCACCCTGTGTGAAATATTCCATTCTAATCTACAAAATATTCCATTAATTATTCAATGAGTGACTTACTACATTTATGCCCAGCAACTCTGCATAATCCAGCAACCACATCCGGTGAATATCTCACACTCTAGTTGCACCAATCAAGCACCTTGCTTTTGGTTATCCCATCGTAGAATTGACATTTTAAGCAACATGAAGGTTCATTGTGCAATGCATGTAGGATTAAACCCCATAGCACACGCCACCCATATAATTAATCTTGCCCTCCAGCAACATGGCATAAACTACAACACTAGAAATTCCTAAAATTCAATGTCTAGTGCTACACCAACCCTCGCAAATCTTGACCTATCACACAGTGTACATTTGCAAAATGCCCACTCAGACAACCATGTGGTTCCTCTAACTTAGCAAAAGATCCACATCATGACCCTGCCATCCAGACCGCCAACTCACAAGGCCCAATGCCATCTATTAATCAAACACGTGTCTACCACATGGCAAGCCATGCAATCACCCTAGCCATACAATCAGTACTATGCCACATCAATCATCATACTTTTCCATACACTACTGACATCAGCATGACGTCACCCAAGGGACCTAAGTTTGTTGACATCATCATTTTAATGGCCTAAATTTGATGGTCATATGACTATCATTCCTAAGCAATTTTCAACTACTACGACAGTCATTTAGATGTCAAATTTAACCTTGCTATTTGCTTATCAGACCCCTCTCTAGATTCATTTTTTATTTGACAGGCCAAATTTGGGAGGTCATAACTCAGTCATCTAAACTCCAAATTAGGTGCAATTTTTTTTATTTTGGCTAGAATTTCCTTAAAAAAATTAGTGGTGCAGTTCATTTTTGGTTTTGGTGCACGAATTTGTCAAAAATTGCATTTTTTTGTGACTATACCTGTCTAATCCTGCATTTTGCAACTTTAATTGCTCCATATAGGCTCATCTGGACTCAAAATCAGATTCCATTTTTTTTGAAAATGTGTTATTTTGTCTACTTTCTAGATCTACAATCGGATTATTGGCTTGTGTGGACAAAAATATCACTTTCAAAATTAGGTCCTTTTTTGCATTGTAATGCTTTGATATAACTTCAGAATTGTTGTATATCTAAGATAAATTTTAATGTTCTAGTTTTGAACTGCAAAAAGAGGTTGTCAATAGAAAAATTAGAAATCCACTAAGGCCAAAATTGGCAAGGTGCTATTGTAAACGCACTAAGGATAAAGTGTCAAATTATTTCTGTTACATCCCAATTTTTTACCTAGCTTGAAATATAGACGTTGAGGTTGACATGAAGTCAGTTGGTAGTTTATAATTTGATATAATTTGGAAAAATGGTAAAATGGTTTTTATGATTTCAAGTGAAGATGACATGTTAGTTGATCGTTAATTGTGAATTCATGAAATTAAGATGAAAGGTTAACTAATATGATTATTTATAATTTATAATTTATAATTTAATTACAAAGAAATTCTTTTTAGGGAGCATGTTGAAGGGGTTGAAGCATTGTCAGAAAAGAATTAGGCAAGGCATCACCATTACTGGCAGATGGGTAAAGGACCTAGGGAATTGTAACAGGATACATCTATGGAATTGCATGAGTTGTTTAAATAAATAATTTAAATAAAATAAATTGAGTTAAAATATAAAATGTATCTTAAAGGATTTTAATTTATTTTTCATTATATTGTTCTTAATAATTATTTATTACGTGCATTTAAATATAAAATCAGTTAGCACCATTATAATTTAATAATCAATTAAGTGATGTTTATAAGTGCATATAATATTTTAATAGTATTTGAATTATAATAACTTTAGAATTATTATAATTTTTGAATTACAAATTTCCAACTTATTCCTTTTCAATTTAATATTCTTTGCTCTTAAGTGATAACAGTTGGCATAGCAAATCAATTTAATATTTGGCAATTTGGATTGTATAATCGTTCAACTTTTCCAATCTTTTAATTATTTTCCTTCTTTTTATAATTTTATTTGATTGGTATTTGAATGGTTATCTTGTAATCGATGGTAGCCAAAAGGTCTGGCCCCATTTTATATTATGGATTTCTTATGGTCTTGTGGGATATACTTTTTTGTACACTTCAATGGCCTTCCTATTCTTGTTCTAGTAGTCGAGTTCCCTGTTAACAATGGTGACTAAACCTAGTACAGATATAAAAATTTACCTTGCATCACATCAATGCCATCTTCCATGGGTCACTAAATGAGATAGGTAGGTTGAACATGTGCAGCTTTCTCAAGAATCAGTAAGAGAGAGAGAGAGAGAGAGAGAGAGAGAGAGAGAGAGAGAGAGAGAGAGAGAGAGAGAGAGAGAGAGAGAGAGAGTTGTAAGAAGTCTAAAAATTCAATTCGTATGGTCATTTTTACTATTCCTTTTATATTACGAATGCAAAGTTTAAATCTTGTGCCAATAGATCATATCATAATTTCATATAATATTAGTATGTGGAAGTAAAACATGATTGCATGTAAGACCACCATTTTTCATTACAAGGATTATTGTTTCTTTTCCCTATGGTATATGACTGTGGTAAATACTCGAATCTTTTTATTTATCCTTTTAAAAGTTGTCATGTTCTATGAAGGTCTACCTTATTTAAAACATTGCAATGATTTATACTTAAATCTAATGTCTTCTTCTTATATCTGATTATGTAATTTCTCTAAATTTCTTTCAAAGAAAGTTATCATTTCAAGAAAAATCTCTTACATCGTGTTATAAATTTAGATAAATGAGATTGAGATTAATGTATAAAGCATGATGTCCATCTTGTGAAAAGTCTAACATAATCCTTTTTGTCATTTCCACAGAAACAATATATCTGTGAAGCATGTCATCTTTCTTATTCCTTAATAAGTTTATCAAGTCTGCCGATTGTCATTCATGATAATTATTGCTATGATTTACACTTAGATTTGGGTTCTCTTTGAATATATATATATATATATATATATATATATATATATATATATATATATATATATATATATATATATATATATATATATATATATATATATATATATATATATATATATATATATATATATATATATATATATATATATATATATATATATATATATATATATGAATGTGTTAAAAAAAATTCTCTAAATTATTTAAGAAAGTTATCATCTCAGATAAAATCAATTACATCCTGATATAAGTATAAATAAATGAGAATGAAAGATTGAATCCAGAACACCAAGGAATTCACTAAACGAAATGCCAGAATATGGTGAAGGTGTGGAAATTCACCATGAATGTAACCTAATAACACTTGGGAATCAATGGCTAGATGGCTTGAGAAAGGTGAGGAGGTGCAAAGAATATACAATAAACAAGAATGTCATCAAAATAAGAAAATAACTTGATAATTAGCTCCTACATGTTTAACTCATGAAGAATATAGAAATCTTTAAAGAACATAATTATGTAATCACAAAGTGTGAAATGATGGATGTATGTAATCTTCTTGGATAATTGATGGAGTCATCTACTCTAAAAAATTTGAATTACCTGGGACTCACCCGACTGTGTAGCTAAGAAGATGAGTGATGAGGTGAGATATAGTAATCATCAATAACATGAACTAGTAATAGTTATGATAGAACAATGTTTATCATTTTTAATAAGAATTAATTAATAGCTTATGCACATTCCTATTACTATGATCTCCTATTGCCAAGTTGAGTAGTGAGTTAAATTACCAGGAACCCCAGTGGATGGCAAGATGTCCTCTGTCAATTCCGAGTAGGGAGGGCCTTTCTTGTTAGAGATCGTGTGGGGATAAGTTGTGGTGTGAGGTTGGGTGGTTAAGCCCCTGACAATGTTTCACCTCTCTTGAGATGTCAAATATGTATTAGACAGAGATAAGCTATGCATTCCTATGTTTATTGAAAATAGGTATTATCATTATTTAAGAAGAGGTAAGATTAAATTAAGTGGATTTCATTCTTACTATTGTTTACATCTATTACCATTATTTAAGAAGAGGTAAGATTAAATTAAGTGGATTTCATTCTTACTATTGTTTACATCTAGATTTATGAGATAGATTCATGGATTTTTTTTCATTTAAATGAATATCAATTACAAGTATATTTCTAATCCTTGAGTTACTATCACAGTTAAGTAGTTGAAAGTAAAAGGTATCTGAAGCCCTTTGAATGATTCCATCATCCCGGAAGCCCTAGATTAAATCCATCATCACGAAAACACTAAATTGAATCTATGGTCATGAAATCCCTAAGTGGTAAGCAGTATCAAGAGCCCTAAATGATCTGATGGTAATTGATGCCCTAATTGGTAAATTGATATGTGATGCCCTAATTTAAATTATAGTGGTATTTAGTTGTAACCATCGTATGATTTTTGAGATAGCGATTTTTCTTTTAGATGATAATCAACTTGTGAAATTGTTTTAGTGTATTTGTGGACTAACCCAGGTGGTTGTAGAAGCATACTTAGATGATTTTTAGTCTCATATTTCTGAGGTATGTGATTTCAATTTCTAAAGTAATTTCATTTAATGGTATTTCAAGTTTTTAGTTAAGAAATTTTGTCTAACTAATTTTAACGGTAAATCTTCTACATATGAACATGAATGATGTAACTACCTTCCTATGAAATTGAAGTTATAACAGTATTCTTTGAGTATGTTAATTATTAATTAGACTTAGATAAACTAGATGTTACTTGATTGAGATAAAAGCGAGGGTGTTTCTTGGTGTTGTGTTCCTCTTTTCCTATTATTTTCTTTCATTTCTTGCATCATGGGAAATTTTAAGTTTCCAAAATTAACACCACATAAAAATGCTACATGGTCTATTAAAATGTGGTGTCAATTAATGCATAATGAAGTTTCTCAATATGCAAATGGTACCCTTCCTAAACCAATAGGTGATCAAGTATCTAAAAGTGATATTAATGCTTGGGAATCTATGGATAGGAAAGCTCCAAGTGTTATTATGTTGGGGGTGGAAGACAAAATCCTCTATCAGATAGAGAAGTATAAGACATCCAAGGATGCTTGGGATGCCCTCAAAAATCTATATGGTAAAGTGGCTGAGGAGGATGTTTACAAATTTGAAGATGACCTTGTCTCCCTAGATCCTAAGACATTTGATTCTATATAGGATTTCATCATAAAGGTGAATAAATTAAGAACAGAGCTTGATGATAGTGGTAGTCCTATTAAAGATGATAGGTTAATCTATCTCATTCATAATAATTTTTCATCTGAGTACTCCACAATTGTTTCTTCTTACAACACCACAAAGACTACATTAGGGGCTTCCTATTAAAAAGTCACTTTTGATCATTATGCTCATTTGTTGGATGATGAAGAAAAGAAGTTGCAATCAATGGGGATTCTCAATTTGTCCAAGTCTAAGGCATTGGTGGCCAATAATGAGGGTTCTCAAAATTTAGCTAGTCAAACTTCAAATAAAGGAAAGGGCAAGAAGAAGTGGAAAAATAACACACAAGAGGATACAAAAAAGACAACACCACCATCAAATCAAAAAAGAAAGTCTTCCTCGAATTCAAACAAGAAGGGGGACATTAATAAGGAGAAGAAAAAGTGTACCTATTGCAAAAAGATGGGTCATGATGAACATGAGTGTTATCATAAAAAGATTGGTGAGTTAATGAACATCATAAAGAAACACAATGTTCCACTACCTAATGCTTATAAGGAGAAAGGATCTTCATATTCAAATTGAAAGGGAAAAGGGCAAGCACTTATGGAAAACTCAAGTTCTTCAGTGGAATGGATTCTTGACTCAGGTGCCTCATATCATATGGGTTATCCAAAAGGAGACTTTTCTTCATTGAAGTAATCTAAGGTACCACACATCTTTGTAGGAGATAATACAAAAATGGAAGTTGAAGGGAAAGGACTGTGGAGATGGAAAATGGGGAATTCAAAGACATTCTCTATGTTCCTAATCTTAGCTCTAATCTCCTCTCAATTTACCAAATCACTCACTATGGAGATGGCAATAAAGTTGAGTTCCTTCTTGATTCTATAATGGTGCACAATCTAAAAGATGATTCATTGGTTCATATGGGGAAAGTTAATCATAACAAAAGGTTGTATTCTTTCTCCCACTTTGTGCCTAAGCCTCCTTCACATGCCTCATTCAGAAACCAAATTACAACATGAGTGGTAGCCTTCCACTATCTTCATCAACTTTTCTCAAACAATATGGTTAAGGGTATACCTACAATCAACTTTTCTAAGGGTGAATGTTCAATATGTTTAGTGGATATGCATCTAGAGAATTTTGATAAAGGGAAGTCTTCAAGAGTACCAATTGTTCTTCAGTTGGTTCACATGGTAATAGCAGGTTCTTTTGTAGTGACATCAGTCAACCAAGGTCACTATATCCTCTCTTTCATTGATGACTTTTCATGCTACACCTAGGTCTACTTTCTTCATTACAAGAATGAAGTGTTTGAAAGGTTTCTAGCCTCAAGATTCATGTTGAAAAGAAATCAAGGAAAGCCATCAAAGTTCTCTAAATGGGTAATGAATGTAGATATGTGAACACATGACTTAAAGACTTTTGCAAACTTGAGGGTATTGATCTTTAAAATCCACTAGCATTTAGTCCGCACAAGATAGATGGTGTAGCAATGAGGATACAAACTCTTATATCAATGGAAAGTTGCATGATACAAGCCAAGTATCTTGATCCTACACTTGAAGTTAAGCTATAAGCAGTTCCAATCACATACTTAATAGGTCTTCTCATAATGCTTTAGATGGCAAGACTCCTTTTGAGGCATGGTACAGCAGAAAACTAGTTGCCAAATACTTCAAAGTCTTTAGTTGTCCAACATGAGAAAACATATCTTCCAAGGGATGCAAGGCACCACCACCTAGCCCTTGTACTTTCATCGGATATGAAGATGGTGTTAAGGCATACAAATTTATAGATCTTGAGACACATGAGATTTTTATAGAGAGGAATGTACACTTTGAGGAAAGTTCACCTAGCTTATCCTCTAATCCTCTCCACACTTCATACATTGTGGAAACTAATAGTGATACCAATCATGGTGATTCAACAGATTCAAATATGTGAGATCCTATTGACTATTGCAGTCTACAGTCACATCATTAGCACATTTTGCATGCATATATAGCCATAGTGATAGGCCCAGCATAGCATGGTACACCTAGTCTTCTAGCTCTAGCATTAGTGGATGACTTCTTGACATATGTTTCAATTTTTTTTGTGGAGTCACACATAGTAGATTTGAAGACATCATTGATGATATAAATCTTATCTTTGATGAAGAAGATTCTTCTCCAGTTGTTGCAAGGGCTCACTCTAACCCTCTTGTCCATTCTCTACATGATCAGTCTTCACAAGTTGATATGATTTTGGATCCTTATGTACAATAGTTGCAGGAGGTCTCTTTATCATTTGAGGAGATAGTTGGTTCTTTGGGATAGGTTCTACATTCATCCTTGCTAGATCTACACTTGTTCTTTTTAGTAGTGTTGGAAGGGGTGATAGTTAGTATTGACACAAGGATAGTTGAGCAAGTTTTAGAGGCATCACAGATCATCAGGGTTATTCCTACACATAGGAGAAGCATCTCATTTGTACCTATGATATTGTTTCTTCCAAAGGGGAGGAACATTATTCAGCAGTCCTGGATCAACTTCTACATTGGAGTAGCTATCACTAATCAACATTCCTCATTTGGGGGGGTGGGGGGAACTACCTTGTCTCCTTTCTTTTTCTCTCTCTTAAGGGGGGAACTTTTTCCTCTTATGGGTTTTTTTTCCTTCTCATAGTTCTCTTTTGTATATACTTGATGTATGTCATAATGTGGGGGTCTTGATTACTCCATCCATCCATGCATCTTGATTTTTCATCTCTCTTTTTGGGGGAGGGTTTTTTCTAAGAGGTTTTCTCTCTTTCTCCACTTTATGAGAGATTGCATTGCATTCTATACATGGGTACTAACATGGCCTACTAATCGGGACCCATCTTGCATTTCATCCTAGCTTTCATAAGCATAAGTGCATTCTCCTAAGCTCCACTTAAAGGGGGGTGTTGGTGTAAATAAGAATTTACTTATTACACATTACTTAAATTTACTTAGGTCAATGTATTATTTTATTATTTCTTAGGTGAGACACTTAGGAGTTTGCATACTCTTATGAGTTGTCATTGATCCACCTCACGATAGGTGTATCATAGTCATGCTCTAGGCCATGCTTAGGAATAATATATTCAAACTAAGGACTATCTTTTCCACTATGAGTTGAATTTAATCTTGTCAACCTAGGGACATATACTTGAAATGGTTAGCACAGTATGTGCACTAAGTCTCTTAATGAGTCACTAAGCTTATGTTGCAGGAAAGTAAAATGCAAGGAAAAAAACTTACACTATTGTTGCAAGAAACTAACACACTTAACTCTATAAATACTAGAAATAAAATGAAAGGATAACAAATATTCTAACTTGGTTCATCCACTATAATTGTTCTCACATATGCTATAGGAACATTCACGAAGTGTGATGCTACAAGAAGGAACTTACAACTTCTACTTACAATACTAAGAATGCTTGGAAATAAATCTATTCTATCCTAATCTAATCCACCTTCCAAGTGGGCCCCCTTGGTTGGCTTCACTAAACTACTAACACAAGATAGAATCCAAAAACTATTTCATTAGATTTTAGAAATTCATTAGATAACACAGAACTGTAAAAACACAACTGTAAAAGTTAACAGTTTGTTCTCATAAACTCTTTCTTCTAATTGGCTAAACTAACAAATTTGGGTTGATTCCTATTTATAGGAGATCAACACTTATTCCATAATAGAAAAGTAAATGATCTAGCTTTAAATCCATAGGAGAGAAAGAAGGGAATAACAACTCAAGGTGGGAAGAAGAAATAATAGCTTAAGGTGAGAATAATAAAGTCTGAACATCTGCTTGCCATAGAATAAATGCAGAGAAGGTAATAAGTCTTTATAGCTCCTCCTTACTCACTGTCATGTCTTCTAGAATTGTTACAACTTTCCTCCACTATGGCTACTCCTTAGCATTCTCTTCTCCTTGAATGCTATTGACACTCAACTTTTGAAATCTTCCAATCATCTTTCAGTCTTCATTAATAGGTTAGTTACAATATAAAGACATGTTTGAAAATAAACATTTATCAAATTAAATTCAAATATAAGAACACACATTTTGATAACTATATGAAATACTACATAATATATAATACTAGAAAAAGATGGCATGGTTCTACCCATAGGTTTATCATAGGTTCGGTAAATATAGGTCCACAAATTTTTTGACAAAGATAAAATAGAGTATCAACAAAGTGTCTTAAAACTATTATGAAATAAAGGCAATATTTGGTCTCATCATCTACCCCCTACTAAACTAATGCTTGTCCTCAAGCATTTCACTTCCTTGTTAATGGCCTAAACTCTCCAATCTCTATCCTTCATTTCCTGTTGCTCTTGAAAGTGTAGTAAAATCCTCTAGTTCTGTCCCACACTTCCCTTCTGTGATCTTCCTGAAGCTTTTTGAGTCTATCATCATTAATGTCATACAAAGGCCACAAGAGCATTAGAGGTTGCATGGTTAGGGGACACCAAAAATCTGGTCTAGTCTACTTCCCTAACTCTAAATATTTTGGAATCCTAGGAAGTTTTGACTCTAGGTTGATGGGACTATGTGGTTCTGACTTTTTAAGAGATTCAGGCAGTCTGGCCCATCTACTCCTAGCACCAGTCATAGCTCTCTGAAAAGAAAAGTAGGGAAAATTTTCATAATCAGCATTAATCTTAGCTCTGGAAAAAAAGATCCTATCCCTTACTTCTTGATTCTTCTTTCCATAAGTTAATGTGAACCAATCCTTGAGAACTTCATCTGGCTTGCTACTCTCTGCTCTTAAAGGCAAGGGTTCTGTCCTTTCCTCATCCTTGTAATTATTCAACTGCCTATCATAGTTTGCTTCATTGGATGATATCCAGGACATGAGGGCTCTTAAGTGTATATCTCCTATGTAAAGCAAGGGATTCCATTGAGTCTCTGAAGGGATAAAAAAATTATGAACATATAATTCACAAAGTAAATTCTACTACCAAGGCAGCAGAGTTTGATATTTTCCATAAAATTCTTTTGCTGATTTGAACTTTACATTAATATTCTTAAGAGTTAACATTAATTGAAACAGAAGAAATTGTACTTTCAAACAGAGAGCAAAAACTCGTGGTGGTGGTCTACAAGCAACGGTCTGATTAGCTAACTTGAGAGCATGATCCATTTGTTTCTTTTGGCTTGCTAACTATTCCTTTAAATTTTTAATTTCTTCACCTTGAGATGCTATAATCTTATTCATATTTTTTTGCTCTTCTTTCCACAAGGCCTCAACAAATAGATGTTGTCCATACAACTAAAAAAGGAGTTTCTATAGTGTGATAGAGTTGTTTTCTTCTTCATGATTCATTTTCCTCTTCCTTTGTTCCTTCCATAAATGTTCTACAAAACTAGTGATCCATGTTGATTTATGGTAGTGACATTCTCTTGCAACCTTGCTTTGTAATGCCCATTTGAGGATCAGGCATTCTAGTAAATTGAGCTCTTTCTGACCTCGCATCATGTGTGTTGGGGTAATATTCTCCAACTATAGGCAACCCAGTCACTTTAGCAATGCATTCCTCTATTGCAATCACTATTAAACCCCAAATAGAAGCTTCACCCTCATTGAATGTCCTTATGAATTTGGTGGTTGCCTCTTCATCATATGCAGTCAAACTCAAAAAATACCCTAGCCATCCACATGCATTAAACCTTCTCATAGCTTCTACATTTGAGAGAAAAATAGTATGTTCCACTAGTTCTTTCCTCTACAACTATCCACTAATTTCTTAACACTTTCTCTACTTGCTCTGCTATCCCCCTTTTGAATTCAAGCTACTTCATTGCTTTATAGACTCAACTCACACTTCTTTGTTTTAACAGGCAATTAGTGTCATTACAAATTGTTATGCACAATAATATGGCTTTTAATGAAGGTAAATCATGAATATGTTTGAGAATCATCTAAAAATGGGGTTTGGATCACATAAAATTTAAACACAAGTCACATCACAGCTTGACATAGAGAATCGTTAAAAAATAAGGGGTACGACACCTCACTTGTGTGCTTATGGCAATTAATTTTCATTAATGAAGGGAATGTGAAGATTTGGAAAAAAATATTTATGGATAAATAGAAATTCCATTGGATATTAGTGACCTTCCCTGCCCCTTGCTAAATATGGAAAAGTGTCCACACTTGTCAAACCTAGTAAGGGTAACAGACTGGCATAATGCCACCATCATATAAAGTATGTAGTATTGAATATAATTAACAAAATATGCAGAGTATAAGTGAATAATAATTTGAAAATGTTATACTTGTCATTTTGATTATTTCATGTACCAAAAAAAAGGTGCCAAAAGTGATATCAGCATTGGCAGCATCTGTCATCATCTCGCGGGGTTTATTGAAAACATGAGAAATTGATGACATGGAAAGTGGGTGGATGAAAGATAAAGAAATGAGATGAGGTGGATAGGTGGAAGGTAAAGAGATGAGATGGAAGGATAAATTGAATGAAAAATTAAACTTTATGTGAACATAAAGTCTTTATTATGAGCATGCACAAAGAAACTAATGTTGAAGAGCAGCAATCAGAAGGTTGACACCTTCGGCTATAGGAAGAGTTATCTGATGTATATTTGATTTTGGCCATTGAAACTGCTGCAGGAAGTCCTCTTTGGTTTGGGGCTATTTATATAATTTGAGTCTATGACCATTGACTAATAATTTGAAAGGTATTGGATCAATGGTAGTTAGTTGAATAGCTCCATTATCAAAGATATTAATAATTTTGTATAGTCCCAGCCATCTTGTCTATAGCTTTCCTAGCATATCTTTAAATTTGGAATCATATAGTAGTGCACAATCACCAACTTGAAATTGTTTACTATTAATATGAGAGTCATGCCATTATTTCTTTTGTTTCTATATCAGTTTAATGTGCTCCAAAGTAGCTTTGTGCATTTCATCCAGAGAATTGAGATGTAGAAGATGTTCTCTTCATGCTACAGGAAGTTCAATATCTAATGCCAATGTTGTTCTTAGAGTTTTATGTTCAAATTCAATTGGAAGCATTGCTACTTTTCCATACAAGAGCTCAAATGGTGTAAATCCTATAATAGTCTTCCAGGTTGTTCTGTAAGCCCAAATAGCTTCTTGTAATCTACTAGTCTAATCCCTACAATATAGATGAACTATTTTTGTTAGGATGTTTTCCAGTTCACAGTTTGTGACCTCTGCTTGTCCATTAGCTTGAGGGAGATAAGGACTGAATTTTTAGTGTCTAGTGTTATACTAGTTCATCAACTTTGAGATCAAATTAGAGGTAAATTGCCCGCCTTGATCAGTGACTAACTCTTTGGGTACACCATAGCTAGTAAAAATTTCTTCATACAAAAATTCAGCAACCTTTTTATCACAAGCATGCTTCATGGCCTTGACTTCAACCCATTTTTTCAGGTAATCAGTGCACACAAGAATAAAGGATTTCTCATTAGATGGAGGATCAATTGGACCAATGAAGTCCATGCCCCATTTGTTAAATGGTGCTAATGCCATCTAAGCATTAAGAGGCATTTCATCTGTTCTTGTTGGTCGACCCATCCTTTGACACTTGTCACACTTCCTTGTATAGTTGGTTGTATCTCTGTGAAGTGTAGGCCAATAATAACTAGTTGTCAAGATTTTCAAGGCGATTCTTTTTGCTACAAAGTTTCCTCCACATGGTTCATTGTGACATGCATGTAGAATATCATATGTCTCATCTTCTCTCACACATCTTCTCATAACTTGATCAGGTCCGGTGTAAAATAAGAGATTATCTATCTAGGAGAAATTGAAACTTTTCTCTACAAGTAGCTTTTTTTCCTTGTAAGAAAAATGTTCTGGTATTTTATTGGCTGCAATGTAGTTAGCAATATCTGCATACCGTAGATTTTGAATAGAAATATGAAATAAACTTTCATCTGAAAATGCATCATTTACCAAAGTAGTGTTTGTATCATCATGATGGATTCTTGATAAATAATCAGCTACAATATTGGCTTTTTCAGGCTTATCAACAATAGTTATATCAAATTCTTGCAACAACAGTAACCATCTTACTAATCTACCTATTATAGCAGGTTTATTCATGAGATATTTAATTGTTGCATGATCAGTATGAACAAATATGGAATAGCTGATTATGTAATGCCAAAATTTGTTCAGGGCATAAACTACTGCTAACAATTCTTTTTCTGTCACTGTGTAGTTTAATTCTGGTCCATGAAGGCTCCTACTGATATAATAGATTGCATTTTCAAGATTTTGGGATTGTCGTGCTAGGACTGCACCTATGGCATAATCAAAGGCATCTATATATATTTGAAAAGGTAAATTCCAATCAGGGCCTTGTAAGACTAGGGTTGTAGTCAAAATTTTCTTAAGCTGTAGGAAGGTTTCATCACATTTGGATGTCCAACTAAATTCAACTTCTTTTGTGAGTAAATTATACAAGGGACTAGCTATTTTGCTGAAATCTTTTATGAAATGTTTGTAATATCCAGCATGGCTTAGAAAAGATCTTACATCTTTTGACTTTGCAAGTATGGGCAATGTTTGAATTACCTCTACCTTAGTTGGATCCACTTGTATTCTTGCAGCTGATATGAAATGACCAAGTACCACGCCTTCTTGCATGAGCAATGAAACACTTTTCACTATTAAGTGTCAAATTATGTTCTTGACACCATAACAAAACCTTTTCAAGATTCACCATTGCTTCTTCAAAAGTAACTCCAAATTTTGTGAAGTCATCCATGTATATTTCCATACAATCATGTGATATATCAACAAAGATGCTAATAACTGCTCATTGGAATGTTGCACGAGCATTACATAGACCAAATGGTAAAACAAAGTATGCAAAAGTACCCCATGGACATGTAAATGTGGTTTTGTCTTGATCTTTAAGAGCAATATGATTTGGTTATAACCACTATACCCATCTAGAAAAAATAAATACTTCTTTCTAGCTAGTGTGTCCAAAACTTGGTCTATGAATGGTAAAGGAAAGTGATCCTTTTTGGTGGCCTTGTTCAATTATCTGTAATCTACACAAATTCTTCATTTTCCTCCTTTTTTAGGCACTATGACCAGGGGTGACACCCATCTACTATCAAATATAGGATAAATAAAACCAACATCAAGCAATTTCTGCAATTTAGTTTTAACTATTTATCTAAGGCTTGGATTTATCCTTCTCTGGAGTTGACAAAGTGGTAGATAGCCTTCATTGATGTATATCCTATGGGTGCACAACATAGGACTCAATCCTTTAATATCACTATAGTCCCATGCAAAGGCTTGTTCATGCCTTTGAAGCAATTCTTTTAACTATTCTATCTATGTGGGTGTTAATTTGGAATTAACATGGAGATTATGAACTTTAGTCAATTCAACAGTAGTGGTGGACTCTATCATAGCAGCTTCAGAAATTGGACTTGCTTCTAATTCACAAGGTAAGAGTGGAAAAAGAATTTTAGGTCCTTTGAGCAAAGTACAATTCTTATCACATTCTTCATATGTGATTAATTCCAACACAGAACTCTCAAATACATCTTTTTCTACCACACAACTATTAGTGAGGATACTTTGAATTATCGAATCTTCTTCTTGTAATTTTAGAAAAGACTGTCTATGTAACATCAAGAGCTGTACTATAGAGTTTAACTCTTCTTCTTCTCCTCCTAAATTTGGCCAAATAGATGTGCTTAAATTTGGTAATGGTTGGGCTGGAGTATACAAATCAAATTTCTTTGTTGCTTGGCCATTTGAGATGGTCATATTCCTTGATCTACAACTTATATTTGCATTAGCTATGGCTAACCATGGTCTACCTAGGATGACAAGGTAACTAGATAGATTAACTTTGGGGGATAAAATCATGAAGTCTACAGGATATTCTAGAGAGTCTAAGGTTACAACTATTTTTTCTATCATCCCATTAGAGCTAATAGTAGAACTATTTGCAAGTTGCAGAATTGTTGGTGTAGCCCTTAGTCCTTCTATTTTCAACTTCTTCATAGTATCTTTGGTCATAAAATTTATAGAAGCTCCAAGATCTAGTAAAGCATTTTTAACAAACTAACCATTTATACTGACATTCACTACTGGACTTCCTGGATTAGAATATTTTGATGTGATCAATTTCCCTAGCATGATGTCAGCCAATTGTCCCACAGCATGGACTAGGGTGGGGTCCTTTTTCTTTTTTCCAAACTTCTTCAAGCAGGTTTCTCTAATAGATTTTCTATAAACTAGAACATCCTTAATGGCTAAAAGGAGGTTCCACTGTTGGTTGAGCTTGGGTTGACATAGTAACATTGGTTGAGTCAATGGTTTCAAAAATTGAGGGTTCTGATGCTACAAGAAGGTCTAGTATTTTAGTTATAAGAGGCAGTTTAGGCACTGGTAAAGTCATACTAGATCTCAAGTGTATATCTGCAACACCCAAAGCATAAGAAGGATATTGTTGAGCATCGGCACTATTTATGGGTTGCTATGGCTATTGGCTATTTGGGTTTGGTTGAGGTTGTGCAGGTAACTATGTTTGCTTTTGAGGTCTAGGATTTGCAAGTGGTGGCATTAGAGCAAGTTGCTGAACTACAGGTGGTAGTTGTGGAGCACGAATATTTTGGTTAGGCCATTGTTGAGATCCCCTCCATTTGTTTGTAGACTGCCAATTCCCTTGGGGTGGTTTCCACTGGTTTTGGTTGTTCTGCCAGTAGTTCTATTGGTTCTACCATTGGTTACTCTATTGGTTAGGCCAGGGTGGTTGAGAATTTTGAGGCCATTGGAATTTTTGTGGGTTGTTTTGCCCAACATTGTTCCAATTGGGTTTATTTGTGCAGGACCTGGGGGATTACTATTTTGCCATTGATTACCATATGAATTTAAATTTTGCAAAGGGTCCTAATGCATACCTTGACATTGGGCCCATGGTCAACATTGAGAAACAAAGAATACTTTCTCATCATCTCCATCTATCTTGATATATTCAGTTGGAGAATGTTGGTTCTCCATGCTTGTGAAAAGTTTACATTGGTAATCCTTCTTTTGCTTTCAGCAATGAGGACAGTATTCAGCTAGTTGTAACTTGGCTTTTGCATACTTCTTCTTTGTATTCATGTATCAAGATGTGTAGCAACATCATTGATGATATCTTGTTTGAAATCTAACAATAGGCTAGATATCTCAAGCTTTGAAATGTCTTGACTGATTCCTTTAGTAACTATGGAACAAGGTCCTTGGCCTTTCTTCATGGTTGACCTTGAATATTTCTAACAAAACTTCTTGAGGTCCTCCCAAGAAGCTTGATATACATCACCACTAGCCATTAGGTCTAGTGCTTCTAGAGAGTCATCATTCACACCTCTTAGAAAGACTAGCTTTTGTGAATCCTCAGACAACACATGCTGAGGGTTCTTCTATAGTGTTTATAAGAAATGTGAAACATAGTCTTCCAATGTTTCTTTCTCCTTCTGAGATATCCTAAAGACATCATCTCCTCTTGAACCAGATGCTTTGCAATACTCTTTGTACTTATCCAAAAATAGAGTTTGCATTTCATCCTAACTTCCTACTACATTAGCTCCTAAGCCCATGAACCATCGTAAAGCTGATTCTTTCAATATTGTTGGAAACAATTTAAGCTTATGGGCATTAGTGTTGTAGTCAAAACTACAACAAAGTATGTCAAATTCAAACAAGAAAGTATTAGGGTCTTCAATTGCAAGGCCATAGAACTTTGGAAGGGTAGTTGCAGGTATATTCTTGAGATTATCAGTATTTACAAGGCTTGGAAGAGGAAATGGAAAAGTAGGTTGTGCCATGACTAGAGGTATTAGATTATGAGGTTGCTACTGAAAAGGGACATTGGGTACTGGATGATTAACAATTGGTGTATTCATAGTAGTGTTATCAAGAAAACTAGCCAATACTTTAGTGAAAGGTTGAAGACCAATTGTATCTATTGGTTTAGCTCTCAATGATGATGCTATGAGAAAAACAGGGCTTTCATCTTTAAAAGGTAACTCAACTTCTTCTTCTTCAATTTCTTCATTCAAATTAATAGACTCACGTGGAATAAATCTGCCATATTCATCTCGTCATCTTCCTCTTTGATGCATGCAATTAAACTTTTCACACTGGTGAAATAAACTTCAAACTAGAAATTTCTATAAAAAAATTATCTAAGAACTATGACTCAAAAATGCTCCTATCTTAACACCATCCCTAACAACGGCACCAAAAATGATCCACCTCGCAATAGGTGTATCATAGTCATGCTCTAGGCCATGCTTACGAATAATATATTCAAACTAAGGACTATTTTTTCCACTATAAGGTGCATTTAATCTTGTCAACCCATGGATGTGTACTTGAAATGGTCAACACAGTATGTGCACTAGGTCTCTTAATGAGTCACTAAGCTTATGTTTCAGGAAAGTAAAATGCAAGGAAAAGAACTTACACTATTGTTGTAGGAAACTAACACACTTAACTCTATGAATATTGAAAATACAATGAAAGGATAACAAATATTCTACCTTGGTTCATCCACTATAACCGTTCTCACATATGTTGTAGGAACATTCATGAAGTGCGATGCTATAGGAACTTACAACTTCTACTTACAATACTAAGAATGCTTGGAAATAAATCTATTCTATCCTAATCTAATCCACCTTCCAAGTGGGCCCCCTTGGTTGACTTCACTAAACTAATAACATAAGATAGAAACCAAAAACTATTTCATTAGATTTCAAAAATTTATTACATAACACAAAACTATAAAAACACAACTATGAAAGTTAACAGTCTATTCTCATAATTTCTTTCTTCTAACTAGATAAACTAACACACTTATGTCAATTCCTATATATAGGAGATCAACACTTATTCCATAACAAAAAAGTAAATCACCTAGCTTTAAATCTATAGGAAAGAAAGAAGGGAATAACAACTCAAGGTGGGAAGAAGAAATAATGGGTCAAGGCGAGAATAATAAAGTATGAACATCTGCTCACCATAGAATAAATGCAGAGAAGGCAATAAGTCTTCATACCTCCTCCTTACTTGTTATCGTGTCTTCTGGAACTGTTGCAACTTTCCTCCACCATGGCTGCTCCTTAGCATTCTCTTCTCCTTGAATGCTATCGACACTCAACTTTTGAATTCTTCCAATCATCTTTCAGTCTTCATTAACAAGTTAGCTACAATAGAAAGACATGTTTGCAAATAAACATTTATCAAATTAAATTCAAATATAAGAACACACATTTTGATAACTATATGAAATACTACATAATATATATAATACTAGCAAAAGATGGCATGGTTTCTACCCATAGGTTTATCATAGGTTCGGTTAACATAGGTCCACAAATGTTTTGACAAAGATAAAATAGAGTATCAACAACGTGTCTTAAAACTATTATGAAATAAAGGCAATATTTGGTCTCATCAGTCATGTTGACAACACTGGAGTAAGAAACTCTCATTTAGCACATGGTGTCTACAACACTAGAGTTTGCATAATTAACTGAGTTGTCATATAGACAACATAGTTATTAGCACTCTTAAATAAGCACATGGTGTCTAAAACATAATTTTGTGTGCTACACCTTTATAAGCTTATCCTCTCATCATCACACTTACTCCTATGCTTAATGGAGGATAATCCACTTCTAGATGACATATGCTTAATTGTAGGACTTATCAGTATGTTGATTCTTGGGCATTCTAGAAGTATTCTAGAGGCCTTTATATATAAGGACTCCTAGTGTACTTGAACATGGAATTAAATATCATATCATTATTCTGATCATAATCCTGTGCTTGAGTTCCTTGGTCTTGGGTGAATTTTTTCCTAAGGAAAATTCTTACAATTAGGGCTCTCTTGATTTTGTGTTCTTTGCATGAAAGTTAGAATGGCTTGGTAATGGTTGCGAGTAATTCCATTTCTAGATCTAATATTCTAAAATATGATGATGAAATTGATGTTATTTTGAGTGAGAAAACTCGTAGAAAAATCTTAGGTGGATCTACATCTGGAAGTGCTTTGAACACAAAAATTTGAGGCAGAACGACTGAGAGAGGAAGTAATTCTAGAAATCATGGAAAATCAAGAGGAAAATCAAAAGGGAAGACGTCACAATTGAGAGGATCAAAAAACTACTATTATTGTGGGAAACCAAGGCATAAAAAGAAATATTATTGGACTCAAAATAAAAATGAAGGAGAAAAGCAAGATGGAGAGAAAGAGGCAACTGTGGTGAGTAACTAATCTGAAGAGGATGCTTTTCTTTTGTTTTTAGAAAGTGTTGATGATTCATGGGTTTTAGATTTTGGTAATTCATTTTATGCTACACCTCATAGAGGTTATTTTATTGATTATGTCCAAGGGAATTTTGAGCTTGTTTATTTGGGGGATAATGAACCCTATCAAATTGTTGAAAAGGGAAACGTTAAGATTAAGTTGCAAAATGAGAATCATTGGCTACTACATGAGGTAAGACATATTCCAAGGCTACGTAGGAATTTAATTTCAGCAAGGCAACTCAGTGATGAGAGTTGTGTAGTTACTTGCAATGATAAAAATTGGAAGGTTTCAAAAGGTTTCCTTGTAGTAGCAAAAGGTGTGAAAGTAGGAACCTTATATCTTTGTACAGGTCATATTGTTCCTTCTAATTTAATTGTTTCAGAGAAAAATGAATGTTTAGGAATAGTTGTTGCAGTTGATCAGGGAGAACAAATAGTTATTGTAGATTCTAATACAGTGTTGTGGCATAACAGCTTGGGCACATGAGTGAGAAAGGTATGAAAGTACTTCATTCAAAGAAAGTTTTACCAGTTTTGAAATGTGTTAATATGGATTTCTATGAAAGTTGTGTCTATGAAAAATAAAAAAGAGTGAGTTTTGTGAAGACTGGGACAAAAAAATAAAAGTAAAAAATTAGAGCTTGTATATTCAGATGTATGGGGACCAGCTTAGGTATCTTCCCTTGGTGGCCCTCATTATTATGTTACATTTATTGATGATACAACTAGAAAAGTATGGATTTATTTCCTTAGATAGAAATCTAATGTATTTCAAACTTTTAAGAAATGAAAATGCTTGGTTGAAAATGAGATTGGTAAGAAATTAAAATATCTCGGATCTAATAATGGTGGTGAGTATTGTAGTCATGAATTTGAAGATTATTGTTCAAATAATGGTATTCATAAATAAAAAATTGTTCTAAGGACTCCACAAGAAAATAAAGTGGTTGAACGCATGAATATGACTATAATGGAGCATAAAAAGAGCATGAGGTTGCATGTTGGGTTTCTCCTAAACATGTGGGTAGAGGCTATCAATACTGATGTATATTTGATTAATAGAGGTACCTCTACTCCTTTGGGTTGTGGTATTCTAGAGGAAGCATGGACTGGTAAGAAGGTGAGTTGTTCATTTCTCAAAACCTTCAATTGTGAAGCATTTGCTCATATAGATTATAAAAATAGAACCAAGTTGGAAGCTAAGTCAAAGAAATGTGAATTTGTTGGATATGGCATTAATGAATTTGGTTATAGGCTTTGGGATTTTGAAATCATAAAATTGTAAGAAGCAAGGATGTCATATTCATTGAGAAAGTGTTGTACAAAGATCTATTGCAACAACATGAGAAGAAAGAAGATGATTATGTAGTGCTAGATGATAATCCAAAAGATGATGTTCCAACAATTCCTCATGATATGCAACAACTACAACAAAAAATACCACACACACCAATGAATGTGAGATGGTCAACAAGGCTAAGTAGACCTCCAGAAAGATTTTCTCCCTCTTTGTATTCTATTTTACTAACCGATGTTGGTGAACCTAAATGTTATGATGAAGCTATGCAAGTGGATACTAAGATTTGGTGGGAGTCTGCAATGAAAGACGAAATGGGCTCTTTGCTGAAAAATAAGACATGGGATTTATGCAAGTTACCTACAAGTAAAAGGGTTTTACAAAATAAATGGGTTTACAGGTTAAAAGAAAAGGATGAAGGTAAGAAAACATTTATAGCCAGGTTAGTGGTAAAGGGATTTGCATAGAAAAAAGGCATTCATTTTGATGAGATATTCTCTCTTGTTGTTAAAATGACTTCTATTCGCATTGTTTTAAGTATTGTGGCTACTAAAGATTGGCATTTGGATTAGCTTGATGTTAAAATAGCCATCCTTCATGATGATTTGGATAAAGAGATATATATGGCTCAACCATACGGATTTGATGTCAAAGGTAAGGAGAACTTAGTGTGCAAATTGAAGAAAAATTTATATGGATTGAAGTAAGAACCTCGGCAATAGTATCTGAAATTTGATAGTTTTATGCATGAACATGGATATAGTAGGTGTCATTTAAATCATTGTGTTTATTTTAAGAGGTTGGATGATGATAGCTACATTATTTTATGTTTAAATGTTGATGATATGCTTGTAGTTGGGTCTAACATGGATCATATTAAGGGGTTGAAACACAAGTTAGCACATGCATTTGCTATGAAGGATTTGGGGGCTGCAAAACAAATCTTTGGTATGAAGATTTGTAGAGATGGGAAGAATAGGACATTGACTTTATCTCAGGTTGATTATATTGAAAATGTTTTGCAACATTTCTCTATGGAGAATGCTAAAGTTATCAACACACCCTTACCTGGTCATTTGAAATTGACTAAGGAGATGTGTTCGAAGATGCAAGAAGAGAAGGACAAGATGTCCAAGGTACCTTATGATTTAGCTATAGAAACCTTGATGTATGTTATGGTATATACAAGGCCATATATTGCTCATGAAGTGAGATCCATTAGTCGGTATATGAGTCATCCAAGAATTGAGCATTGGAATGTAATTATATGGATTCTAAAATATTTGAGAGGAACACCCAATAAGTGTTTTCACTTTGGGGGCTCTACTACTGATTTACAGGAGATATGTTGACTCAGATTTGGCAGGGGATATTGATTCTAGGTAGAGTACTACAGGTTATGTATTTATTATTGGTGGGGCAGTCATGAGTTGGGTTTCTAGGTTATAAAAGGTTAATGCTTTATCCATTATAGAGGTAGACTATGTTGTTGTTGCAGAGGCAACCAAGGAGATGATTGTTGGAATTATTTCAAATAACTTGGGGGGGGGGGGGTGGGGTGGGGTGTGTGAATTAGTTATTCAAGGTCCAAATGTACAAATGAAATTTTTCACAATTCAGTGAGCTCATAAAACATTCATATCTATGCATGCATTCATTGTGTATCAACTAAAACTTATATGCTACTATCAAATCAACTTGTAGAAATGTAAAACATGAAATTCAACACATCCATCAACACATTTGGCACAATGATTTAAAGTGAAAACCCAATTTGAGAAAAACCATCAGTAACATGCTACTCCTTTTTCATCTTCTGAAGTGATGCCCTATTAAAGTTTACAATACACAATGTTAAATGTGACCCGGATAAGGGATTTTAGTCACCCTATTAAAAGTGAGCCTTATTAGAGGACTTTAGGCCATTCAGTTGGAATGCCACCCTGTTAAAGGATTTTCCAATGATTGTTAAGTCAACCCTACTCCAAAGAATTTACCCTAGACTAATACAATTATTAGAAAGTAACAATAGAGCTTTGATCTGATACAACTTACAAACTCACTTGCAGATTATAGATCTATTTTCAGTCCTCAACTCTACTTGGCTTCCATTCTTTGCATCTTTGATAGCTTGTTCACCCTTCAAGCATTCATCTTTTTAAGCCTTCTTGCTTAGTATTCCATTGTAGACTCTTCTCTTGGGTCACTTGATGAAGCAAAACCCCTTTTTTCGTCTCCTTATCATATTTTTGCACCAAAATCTCTAACTCTTTTTCTTCATGACCAAAAATTCCTATATATAGGAAATTGGAACATTTTTCCACTTATTATCCAGCATCTAAATTAGGGTTTATTGATGGATTAGGTAGGATACAATGTATCTACCCAATATCTTGTCTTCTTTAGAAACTTCTCTTAGAATCCTTTTGAAATTGCCTCAAAAATAGTTTGCATAAGATACTGTGCCACCAACTCATCAATCTTATCTTCATCTTGAGTCACAAGTTCTAAGAAAACAAACTTGTTGGTTTTTATTTGGCAAATCTTCAATCTTTTCCATAATGCAATAGCTTAGCATTATCAATCTTATGATGCTTGGCACATATTGTGTCACTCAACATCAATTGTAAAATCACTCAACATCAACTAAATTTTACTAGTGCTTGGCATCAACTAAAATTTATTCGGCATCTACTAACTTGCTTGGCATCCACTAGAATTTATTTTCACTCGACTCCAACTAACTTTGCTCGGTACCTACCATCCACTTGGTTAAGCTTGGCAAAAGAACATTGTTTAACTTATTCTTCTTATCTTTCTAAGTATAGCCAGCCATTTTCTAATCTCAATTAGATTATCAATACATTATGTTCTCATTGTCTTAACTAATCCTTGTACTTCATTACATAATCATAACTCAATCTTTCCTCTAGGTACTTTTTTTACATCTTGTTAATCAAATCTACCTCATCAATCAATTGAGTTATAGTACTTGAAACATATAAGCAATTATCTTACCAGTAAATTGTAGGATTGACATCAGTGACAAAACAATGATTGAAACACAATCTTTGTCAACTATATTTCTAATCAATGATCTTTTCAATTAGATATCAACAATGATATGGATTCAGTTCTTTTTGGAAGAATTGGGACACCCTCAGAGGGATAATTATTTATTTACATATAGCCAAAGTATCATTCATCTTGCAAAGAATTCAGCTCTACATTTAAAGATAAAAATCATTCAGTTGTGGTACCATTTCATTTGGTCAGTTTGAGATGATGGACAATTAAAGCTAGAAAAGATACATACAAATGAAAATTCAGAAAATATGTTTACAAAGGTAGTGAGGAAGGAGAAGTTTAACTCCACTTTAGCTTCGGTTGGTCTTCTAGACTAAACTAGAATAAAAGAACAACAGAGTCTAGGGTGGTTTTGTTGAAATCTGATTGGAAAGATCATTTATTAGAAAGATGGTTATAAGGGAGATTGTTATGTGTTTCAATCATTGTTTTTTCATTAATGTCAAACCTACTATTTTTTGGTAAGACAATTGCTTATATGTTTCAAGTACTATCACTTAGTTGATTGATAAGGAGGATTTGATCAACAAGATGTAACAAAAGCACCTAGAGGAAAGGTTGAGTTATGATTATGTAATGAAGTATAAGGATCAGTTAGGATAGTGATGACATGATGTATTGATGATCTACTTAAGGTTACAAAATGGTTGGCTAAACTTAGAAATTTTAGAAGAACAAGTTAAATAAAATTTATCTGCCAAGCTTGACTAAGAAAAGTGAGTACAAACTGAGTAGAAAGTCAGTTGGAGCCTAGTGAAAGAAAAGTCTAGTGGATGTTGAGCAAGATAGTAGATGTCGAGTAAATTTTAGTTGATGTCAAGTGATTTTATAGTTGATGCCAAGTGACATAGTATGTGCCAAGCATCAAAAGATTGATAATGTTGAGTTGTTGCATTATGACAAAGATCGAAGATTCACCAAATAAAAGCTGACAAGTTTGTTTTTTTGAAACTTGTGAACCAAAAGGAAGATAAGATTGATGAGCTGGTGGCATAGAATTTTATGTAAACTATTTTGGAGGTGAATTCAAATGGATTCTAAGAGAAGATTCCAGAAGAGACAAGATATGGCATAGATACATTGTATCCTACCTAATCCATCCACAAAAGCCCTAATTTAGATGAAGGATAATGAGTGGGAAAATGTTCTAATTTCTTGTATATAGGAATGTTTGGTCATGAAGCAAAAAATTTGGAGAGTTTTTTTGTGAGAACCTAAGGAGGAGAAGGAGAAAGGGTTTTGCTTCATCAAGTGACCCAAGAGAAGTGTCTACAATTGCATGCTAAGAAAGAAGGCTTAAGGAGATGAATGCTTGAAGGGTGAACAAGCTATCAAATTTGTAAAGAATGAAAGCTAAGCAGAATCAAGGATTTAATAGAGATCTATAATCTGCAAGTGAAGTTGTAAGTGGTATCAGATCAAAGCTCTATTGTTACTCTCTAATAATTCTATCAGTCTAGGGTAAATCCTTTGGATTAGGGTTGACTTAACAGTCATTGGAAAATCTTTTAACAGGGTGGTATTCGAAGTGAATGGCCTAAAGTCCTCTAACAAGGCTCACTTTGAATAGGGTGATTGAAATCCCTTAACCAAAAGGAGTAGCATGTTACTGGTGGTTTTTCCCAAATTGGGTTTCCACATTGAATCATTCTATCAAATGTGTTGATAAATGTTTTGTGCTTCATGCTTTACATTTCTGCAAGTTTATTTGATAGTAACATATAAGTTTTAGTAGATATACAATGAATATTTTATGGGTTCAATGAATTGTGAGAAAGGTTTTATTTTGTACATCTGGACCTTGAATAATTGATTCACCCCCCCATCTCATTTATTCTAAAAGAATTCTAACAATTGGTATCAAAGCCATCTGCTTAAGAGGACTAGTTTTAAGGTACTAGAAGCACAAAGATCAAGATGTCTAAAAGAGAAGTACCCAAGCTCAACAGAGATAACGTTCCTGCATGGGAAATTTTGATGAAGCTACACCTTAGAGGACTTAGAGATCATGCACAATCATCCATTACAGTGGAGCATGTTGATCAAGTAGGAGCCCTAACTGCTGAAGATATGAAGAAAAAGAAAGAACACAATCAGGTAATGTTGGAGTTTGCATCTGCCCTAAGCTATGCTAGATTTGATGATATCAAAGGTCTTGATAGTGCAAAAAAAATGTGGGATGCCCTAGCCACCATCTATGGAGGTGACAAAAATGTTCAAAGAGCAAAGTCTGAGAGTCTCAAAGGTAAGTTTGATGACATGAGAATGGAAGAAGGTGAGAATATTGCTCAATTTTTTGCTAGGATAAAAGATCTTGTTAGTGCAATAAAAGGTGATACTGGTCAAATAGATGATGATACTATGCTAAGTAAAGTTTTGAGGACATTATTGTCTATTTATGCTATTAGAGTTTCTACAATCCAAGAGTTGAGATGTATACCAAGAAATAATCGAACCCTTGAAGGTCTGGTAGGTAGACTCACTACTTTTGAGCTATCTAATTTTGACAATTACAAACCAAAAAGTCTTGAATCAACTTTCAAAGCTAAATTGGTATTGAAAGATTCTAAGGAGGTAAAGCAGAAGAAGAAGAAGAAGAAGAAGAAGAAGAAAAGAAAGATAAAATATGCATCCAGTGATAATAATACAGATGAAGAAGACATTCAACAATTGGAAGCACTACTGACAAGAAGATTTCATAGAGGAAAAGGCAAGATCAAAGGTATGTTACCCATCATTTGTATAAATTCCAATGAAGTTGGTCATATTGCTACAAGATGTACATAGAATAGAGATACAGAGAAGGAAAAAAGCACAAGAATAGAAGAGAAGATGATGGCAGAGACTACAAAGTCAAAGGCAAGAAGTCATGCTACATTGCTAATGAACATGACTCTGATGAACATGATGATGAAGTGATATATGTTGCAATGAAGGACGAATCTGATGAGGATGAGGCAACTACACTTGTGACTTGTCCAAACAAGAATGATAAATAGATCATTGACAGTGGATGCTCACATCACATGATTGGAGACAAAAGTAAGTTCATTACCTTAACCTCTTATGATGGAAACAGTGTAAGGTTTGGTAATGATGCACCATGTTTGATAAAAGCAAACTGGTCTATCAAACTCACAAACAAGATTTCATGTGACAATGCTTACTATGTTGAAGGATTAAATTATAACTTGTTAAGTGTGTCACAATTGAATAATTTGGGATGCAAAGTTGAATTTGAAAATAAAACTAACAAGATATATGATACAAATGGGAAGCTGATTTGAAAAGGTGACCAAACTAGAAGTAATCTATTCTATCTAGATATAGAGGATGCTACTTGTTTTATTGCAAAATTTAATGATGCATGGCTTTGGCACAAGAGATTCTATCATGTTAATTTTGATAATTTGGTTAGTATTAGTAACATGAAAAGAGTTAGAGATTTGCCTAAGTTGAAGAAACTAGATAATATAGTTTGCAAACAATGTCAATTGGGCAAAATGACAAAGTCAAGCTTTAAGAGTAAAGCTTATATCTCTAAAGAAACACTAGAGATTGTTCATACTAACTTGTGTGGACAAATTGAAGTGCAAAGCTATAGAGGAGATAAGTACATAATGCTATTTGTCGATGATTAGGATGATGATAGTCATGTTTCTAAAACAAAAGTTTGATGCTTTTCAAATGTTTAAGTGGTACTTTGCAAGAGTGGAAAAAGATACAGGTAAAAGTTTGAAATACTTGAGATCAAACAAAGGAGGAGAATTCACTTCAAATGAGTTTGAGATGTTCTGTAATGATAGAGGAATCAAAAGACATACATCTACACCTAGGACCCCTCCACAAAATGGAATTGCTAAAAGAAGAAATAGGTCTATAATGGATTGTGCTAGAACACTTACGATGGAGAATAATGTTGCTCTAAAATACTGGATAGAAGCTATAAGTACTATTGTATATACCTTGAACCGTGTACAAGTCAAGAAAGGTACTCATTCAACACCTTTTGAACTATGGTATGGATATCCACCTAATGTGAAATACTTTAAGGTATTTGGAAGCAGATGTTATATTCTTAAAGATGATAGGAATGGAAAGCTTGATGCAAAAAGTGAAGAAGGAATATTCATTGGTTACTCCATAAGAAGTAAAGCTTCCAAGTGTTTAAATACAAACACTAGCAAAATTGTGGAAAGTGCAAATGTGAATTTTGATGAGTTTACAAAAGTACATGAGGCTGAATCTATAAAAGAACTAGAAGAAAATAAATCATTTGTATACTTCTATGAAGGAATGCTTGTTGAAGAAGATGCTACAAATCAAGTTGCAAACCAATAGCAAGTCTCAATAACTACTGAGTCATAACCTATGAATGCCAAGTTGCATTCAAGAACTGAGCTGCATTCAAATGTTGAGTTTAAAAATGAAGAAAATGCACATTTTGATTCTGAGATTAGTATACTTGAAAGAGATCCTAAAATACCTGATAGAGATGTACACAATACTTTGAAGTTGAGAGACAAAATGTAGTTACAAGAGTTGAGCCAAGACTGTCCAAATATGTCAAAATACATCATCCTATAGATCAAATCATTGGAAATAAAGATGCAAGGCCAATGACAAGAAATAGATTGAGAAGTGAATCATGTTTGTTAAGCATGAAGGAACATAAGACAGTAAAAGATGCATTAGAAGATGATGACTAGTACAAGGCAATGGAAGAAGAAATTCAGTAGATAGAGAAGAAGTCTAGTTCCTAGACCATAAGAAAAGAATGTGATTGGCACCAAATGGGTATTCAGAAACAAGCTAGATGAGAATGGTGAAGTGACAAGAAACAAAGCAAGATTAGTTTGCAAAGGATATGCATAGGAAGAAGGAATTGACTATGGTGAGACATTTTCCCCTATTGCAAGAATGGAAGGAGTGAGAATTCTACTTGCTTATGTTGCATACAAAGGTTCCAAAGTTTATCAGATGGATGTCAAGTTTGCATTTCTAAATGGCATACTAGAAGAGGAATTCTACATAGAATAGCTAGAAGGATTTGTTGATGAAAACAATAAGAACATGGTATGTACGCTACATAAAGCCCGACATGGATTGAAGCAAGCACCAAGAGCATGGTATGAGAGACTTCATACCTATCTTGTGAAGATTGGATTTGAAAGGATTGCTGACAATAGCAATCTGCACAAAAAGACAGAAGAAGGAAAAGGTATTTTGTTATTTGAAATATTCGTTGATGATATCATATTTGAAGGACAAGATGGTTTGTGTAAGGACTTTGCAAATCGGATATAGAAAGAATTTAAAATCTCTATATTTGGAGAGATCAAATTCTTTGTGGGATTACAAGTATACTAGATGAAGTATGGTATATATATCACTCAATCAAAATATGTCAAAGAGATATTGAAGACATTTGGATTAGAGGATTTCAAAGCAATAAGTACACCTATGGTGATAAGGCTCAAGCTATCAAAGAATGATGATTTAGCTGAGGTGAATCAAACGTTGTATAGATCCATGATTGGCAAACTACAATATGTAGTACATAGCAAACTTGATATTACATTAATTGTGGGGATAGTTGCAAGATTCTCTACAAATCCCAGAGAGAATCACTTAATGGTTGTGGAGAGAATAATTAGATACTTAAAAGGAAAAAGAAGAGTTTGGTTTATATTACAAGAAGAATGAAAATTTTGAACTAAGAGCCTACACTGATGTTGATTGGGCTGGAAACAATGATGACAGAAAGAGCACTAGTGGAGGAGCATTCTTCTTAGGCAAAAGACTAGCTATATGGACTAGCAAGAAGTAGAGTTGTACTTCCCAATCTACTACCAAAGCAAAATATGTTGATGTTGCTATCAACTACAGAAACATTGTATGGACCAAATAGTTACTTAAGGGAACGAAGGAAGAAATCAAGGAACCAGTGATACTTTATTGTGACTATACAAGTGATATCAATATATCAAAGAATCCCATTATGCATGCAAAGAGAAAGCACATTGCAATCAAGTATCATTATGTAAGGGAGTTGGTTCAAGATAAAGAGGTGAAGATGGAACATGTTAACACAAAGGAGAAAATTGTTGATATCTTCACAAAAGCATTACCTAAGGATGCTTATTAGTATCTAAGAAGTAAACTAGAGGTGATACCCCTATCAAAGGCTATGTAAGAGACAAAGGGAATGCCCTACATCAAACAAGCTGATGATCATATAATACAAATTGATGCAGTGGATCTTACTTCAAGAATTGCCTAAAGTAATCACAGAACTAGAACTACAAATTAGTCACAAGCAAGGTGATAGAGGGAGAAATTGAAGAACTTGCAAAAGCCTATACCTGCATGTATTAAAGATGCCAAGTGGTTGGTATATGTCTTTGGCTTATTTTCAAAGAGGGAGAAAGTACATTAAACTGATCAAGTACAATAGGTATAGTAAAGAAAGTACATCATCAAAAGAAAGAAAGAGGGAGAAAGCAATTGGAGAAAGGATCAGAACAAAGAAGGAGACATTGATCAGAGATTAGAAGGATCATTATTAGATGGAGATATTCTATTGATCAATTCAATATGAAAGAGAGGCATAAGAATGAACTCAGAGGGAGTTATATTTTATAACCAAATCAAAAGATGGAGCTTGCTAATAGAGGGAGAAATTTCAATAAAAGTTTTCTTTTTGGTATTGTCTTATTGTTTTAACCTGGTTAGTTTACTTGAACAAGATGTTCATCATTTGATTGACTTGGTTGATCAATTTGGTTTGCCATCAATGCCAAAGAGGGAGATTGTTGAAATCTGATAAAAAAGATCATTGATTAGAAAGATGGTTATAAGGGAGATTTTTATGTGTTTCTATCATTTTTTTGTCACTGATGTGACATATGTTATTTGTTGGTAAGACAATTGCTTATATGTTTCAAGTACTATCACTTAGTTGATTGATGAGGAGGATTTGATCAACAAGATGTAACAAAAGCATCTAGAGAAAGGGTTGTGTTATGATTATGTAATGAAGTACAAGGATCAGTTAAGACAATGATGACATGATCTATCGATGATCTACTTAAGGTTACAAAATGGTTGGCTACACTTAGAAAGTTTAGAAGAACAAGTTAAATAAAGTTTATCTACCAAGCTTGATCGAGTGGATAGTAGGTGCCAAGCAAAGTGAGTATAACCCGAGAAGAAAATCAGTTGGAGCTTAGAGAAAGAAAAGTCTAGTGGATGTCAAACAAGATAGTAGATGTCAAGTAAATTTCAATTGATGCCGAGCACCAGTAAAATCTAGTTGATGCCAAGTGATTTTATAGTTGATGTTGAGTGATGCAGTATGTGCCAAGCATCAGAAGATGTACAATCCCAAGCTATTGCATTATGACAAAGATTTAAGATTTGCCAAATAAAAGCCAACAAGTTTATTTTCTTGAAACTTATGAACTAAAAGGAAGATAAGATTGATGAGCTGGTGGCATAGAATTTTATGTAAACAATTTTGGAGGCAAATTCAAATGGATTCTAGGAGAAGATTCTAGAAGAGACAAGATATTGGGTAGATACATTGTATCCTACTTAATCCATCCAGAAACCCTAATTTAGATGATGGATAATGAGCGAGAAAATGTTCTAATTTCTTGTATATAGGAATTTCTGGTCATGAAGAAAAAAAGTTGGAAATTTTTTTTGCAAGAACCCAAGGAGCAGGAGAAAGGGTTTTGTTTCATCAAGTGACCCAAGAGAAGTATCTACAATGGCATGCTAAGCAGGAAGGCTTAAGGAGATGAATGCTTGAAGGGTGAACAAGTTGTCAAAGCTGCAAAGAATGAAAGCCAAGAAAAATTGAGGACTGAATAGAGATATGTAATCTACAAGTGAAGTTGTAAGTGGTATCAGATCAAAGATCTATTGTTACTCTCTAACAATTGTATCAGTCTAGGGTAAATCCTTTGGATTAAAGTTGATTTAACAGTCATTGAAAAATCCTTTAATAGGGTTGCATTCCAAGTGAGTGGCCTAAAGTCCTCTAATAAGGCTCACTTTTAATAGGGTGATTGAAATCCCTTAACCGGGTCACATTTATCAGTGTTTATTGTAACCTTTAACAAGGTTGGCCTTTCATAGGGCATCACTTCAGAAGAGTGAAAAAGGAGTAGCATGTTACTGGTGGTTTTTCCCAAATTGGGTTTCCATGTTAAATCATTGTGCCAAATGTGTTGTGTTTCATGTTTTACATTTCTGCAAGTTGATTTGACAGTAACATATAAGCTTTAGTAGATATACAATGAATGCATGCATGGGTATGAATCTTTTATGGGTTCAATGAATTGTGAGAAAGGTTTAATTTTGTACATCTAGACCTTGAATAACTGATTCACCCCCCCCCCCCCCCCCCCCTCTCAATTATTCCAAAAAGTTTGATCCAGTGGGAGCCTCATCGAGTAGCGACATAGCTACAAGACCGATCTCCAAGTGGGAGATTGTTGTTTAGTGTGGAGCCTGATGAGTCCCCAAGTGGGAGATTGTTAGATTGTGGTGATTGATTCGGAAAGTACTATACATAGTCCATAATTCTTCAACAGGGTTTTGGGGCTATTTTATTGACTTTTTATGGCCAACATATTTTAACTAATTTTAATCCTAAAGAAAAAAAATGCTTGTATAAAAGGGCTTAGGGTTAGGGATTGTTTCATTGTGGGTTATGCAAAAATTGGTTCTTGTGGTGGTATTGAGTTGTAAGGGATTACAAATTGTAATCAAGTTGTAATTACTAGATCGTATTAATATTAAACTTTTTGTTTGGTGGACATAGCCTAGGGATTGGGTGAACCACATTAAATCTTGGTATCTTGTGTTCTCTTCTGTGCAATCTCTTATTTTATGTTATTGTTTATATTTACATGTAATTGTTATTTATGGCCATGGTTTTATCCTAACAACATAATAGGAATTAGCCAAGGGAGTGAAATCATGTTTAGGATTTGATGTTCTCATGGATTTACACTTGTTGGATTCACTAGTTTTTATAGCTTCTTGTTGTTTCATCTCTAGGATAGCACTAGCCAAGTTGAAGATAGGTTCATTACTCTTAGGTACATCAACCACCCCATCATTGACAATGTATTTGTTCATGTTCCAATATTTTCTTGTCTTTTTCATTGTCATTTCCATTACTAGACTTTATCTCTCCTTTCTTGACTACAACATCTTCTATGTGAAAGGCACTCTCACTCATTTCATTGAATGTGTGCAACAGTTGCCTCTTAAGATCATAGTCTAATTCTAGTATAGGATTGTTGACAAAAATGTTAATTTTCTCATTCTTGGGAAGCTGTCAAGGATATCTAGAGTATAACTTACTCCACCTTTCCAAGAAGATAACAAAGCGCTCTCCTTATTTTTGTTTAAAGTTGCATAAGCCAAGCTTATTGGTGGGATGTTGAATGTAATAGGAGTAAAGTTGGATAAACCTTTGAATAAGTTCATCAAAAGACTTGAGTAGGGGTGTGATCTTAGTGAACCATTCCATTTCTTGCCCATTTAATCTCCTTGGGAAAAGTCTCATGAGATAAGTGTCATCATGCATAAAGTCCATACTAAGAGCATAAAATCGCCTTATGTGATCATTTGGATCCCCATTTCCATCATATTTTTCATACTTAGGGATCTCGATCTCTCAAGGGGAAGACATCATGTAGAAGATTTTATTAGAATTTAATGTACATATGGACTCCATAGTCAAGGATGACTTAGGATTTTCCTTTTCTTTTGCCAAGTTTGACACTTCCATTTTCAAGTCTTGCATCTCTTTAATGTCAATCTCAAGAGGAGTAGGTTCTTTCTTTTGACTCAATTTTTTAACATCAAATTTGTGTGGAAATTTCAATCCTATAGAATCCAAGTGCATGAAGTATTGATCTATATTTTTTTCCAAAGGTTTGAGCATAATATTTTGAAAGTAATCATCTTTCTAAAAGTTCAAGAGTTCTTCATTAGTAACGTCATTATCTTCATTTCCATGATGGGAAGATCTAGTCAGAGAATCAAAAACATTGAGATGAGACCTTAGAGTTCTATGATTTTTGTTTCCATTGTTTGAAAAAGGGTTGACATTATCATTTTCCCTAAAGACATTAGCATTTTCTCCCCCAAAGATGTTAGAATTGATCCTAGTTGCAATGAGACTTGCTTGTTCATCTAGGTAAGCATTTTTCTCTCTGTCTATTTCTCACAAGTTGTGATTGAAGAGGTTGTCTAAGCATCTATTTCTTTCCTCCCTAGACAAGGAAAATAACAAATTGTTTTTGGTCTTAGGAGTTGTAAGTGGGGTGTCCAAAGTACTACCAAACTGGCTAAGTGGATCAAATCAAGTTGCAAATTTATCTTCTTCTTATTAGCCAAAGAGAGGTTTGGCTTCAAAGTATTATTTATGGGGACATCTAGTAAGGGAAGGTAACTTTTCAAAGATAATAGGATAATGACTTCCTTGACTAGTGCATTTTTCTCTCTTCCTATTTGTCACAATTTGTCATTGAAGAGGTTGTCTAAGCATCTATTTCTTTCCTCCCTAGACAACGAAAATAACAAATTGTTTTCAGTCCTAGAAGTCGTAAGTGGGGTGTTCAAAGTACTACCAAATTGGCTAAGTGGATCAAACAAAGTTGTGGATTTATCTTCTTCTTATTAGTCAAAGAGAGGTTTTGTTTCAAAGTATTATTTATGGGGACATCTAGTAAGGGAAGGTAGTTCTTCAAAGCTAATAGGAGGATGACTTCCTTGACCAGTATAATACCTAGTTGTAACTAGCATTAAAGAGAAAGTATTTAGCTAATGAGATAACACAAGATGACTTGGAGTCCAAACATAGAAAAGTAAAGTGTTCATTTGTCAAAGAGAGATAATGGTAGAGTATCAAAGTGACTTGTCAAGAAAAATGTCCAAGTAATTTATGACACTAGTGAGTTGAGTCAAGAGATAAGTGAGTAGCTAAATAGCTAAGTAGATAGATAAGTGAAATGACAAGTGAATATCTCTCCAAATCAAGTATGTAACCAAGATGTCAAGGTGATCTTTCTTAGCCTAAATAGTTCCAAACACACAGATATCGGACTAGGGAACCAGGATGAATAGGTATAGACACATTATATCAACAAAGACAAAGTTTGAAGCAAAACCAATGAAGTTTATATATTGAGTGGAATAGTACAATAAGCTAGGTGATAGTAGGAAAGTAGATGGTTTTGTGCCATACTTTGTAGGAAGCAGAATGATTCTTTCAGGAAGAGTAATACTCTAGAATATGATAGTATGGAAACAACAACATAGCAGTATGATAGGCTTTGTGAAGTAGTGTGATAGACTTCCAAGTTGTACAATATTTTTTAGTAGTGCAGAATGATAGTTTGTGACTTTTTTTTCTCAAAAGACATAGTTTGATTGATTTTTCCAACTAAGTGATTCAAAGTGATTGTTATGACAATGTTGAATACTAGTTTTGTAGGTAAAAATAGAAATTTTAGTAGAAATATTTGCACAAACCCTTTTCTTCAAATAATTGGACAAGGGACAAAGAAACCTTGCTAATACAAGAACTTGTGAAGTACTGAAAAGTAAAGCCCTATGAAACTATCGTCTATGTATATTCAATAAGATTTCCACAGGTCTCACACATGAAAAAAGATCTACCTAAGGTCATGGCTCAATACTCGATATCTTGGCCCACAACTTGATGCTCTCTTGCCTCACACGAAGTGGTTTCCCACAATAGATATTGGCTTTTTCGTAGATGGGTTACCCACATCTAAAGGAATGCATATGGTGAGTGTAAATCTTAGGGTGATCTAGGTAGTCCACTAGGATCAATCCTTCTACCAAGATATTGAGTGAAAAATCAAGATAACCTCTAACCCATGGTCTTAGTAAGGATGTTGTTCATAACACCCCTCTTGCACCTGATATGGGATGGAAACCTTGCAATCACAAGAGTACCTTAAGCCTACCCACCTAATGATTTCCTTATGGTCACAATATCATAAGTACTCTCACTAAATCAAGTCAAGTGTTATTTCCCTAAGTCTTTCACCTTTTTCAAGGGCCTTGTGATTATAGTGCATCAGATAGTTAGGTTTTTCTTGTTCCCACTTGGGTCATTCCTATCGATATCTTTCCACCAAATAGTAGGCCCTCTAAAGGAGTAAATCTCACTAGGAGATTGAACAAAATGGATCCACACCAATGAGGTCAAGATTTCTT
Organism: Cupressus sempervirens; assembly: GCA_028749045.1. NCBI lineage: Eukaryota > Viridiplantae > Streptophyta > Pinopsida > Cupressales > Cupressaceae > Cupressus > Cupressus sempervirens. Next base: position 839,232,060 of record CM053785.1, on the reverse strand, counting down.
ATTATCCTCAAGGGAAAAGAGCATACTCTCCTCCCCAACACTTCTCTCAAACACACCAAACAGATTTATTAAGACCACTAAAGAGTGGAATATACCACACACTTTCTTTATCTGTTGAAGAGTTAAGATTACTAATTTGCCTCAAGGGAAAAGAGCATCTCTCCTATCAAAAAAAGGACCCTTGTGATTTTTATGTGCCTAATAAATGAAATAAAAACTAGCATATGCAAGCACAATGAAATTAAATGAAGACACAATAAAATCTTTTTTTTTGGTGCTTGGGCAACACTACAAACAAGTGTTAGTATCTCTTTTTGCAATTTTCTCCTTGAACAATACAAGAAAAGCTAAGCCTCTAAAAAACAAGGTTAGGGCATCAAATAGATAGTGAAAACTAAAAGTAAACCCTACAAAACCAGTGTTAGAGGTTGTTAAAAGATTAGAAAATCCAAAAATGAAAGCTTAAAATACAAATTGAAACCTTAAACTTGGATTATGCAAGAATATCTAATTGGGTGATACTTTGTCAGTTGATAGAGAATCATACAATATACCCTACTGAAGCATAACGATACTTTAGTCAAGTATGATGGAGGGTATCAAACTAGTATGATACTCCATAGAAGGCATTAAGATAAATAATAGAGAAGAAGTATGATATGCAAAAATGTTAAAGTATCATACTATAGTAGAATGGAATGTCATACTGTAGTAAAAAAAAAATGCTATATGATATATCTGGCTGCAAAACAAAAGTCAAAACCCGCAAGTAAAAAATTTGACAAAAATAAGAAAAAGGAGCTAATCTACAAGGTTCAGCCCCACAGTAGGCACCAAAAATATATGCTCAAATGGTGAATACACTTCTATAGACCATTATAATTTATAACACTCATGAGAAGAGCATCCCAAGAGGCGGCCTATAGCTTCCTATCTATGACATACAAGGATTCAAATAGAAAAGGGTGGCTCTCAAATGAACCTCGTTAAGCAACCCTTGGAAGGTGCACCATAGAATGAAGGATTCAAAGGAGTAGAGGCAAGAGTGAAATATCAAAGAATCAAAAGCATGCAATTCAAATGAAAGTTAAGCTAAATGATATGCAAGATCTAAGCTAACAAAGAGTTACAAAACCCCTAGTTAGACTAGGTGAGCTAAGCTAGTGCATAAAGAAAATCTAAGCTAAGAATGCAAAACAAGTGAGTGCAAATATGCACAAGAGTGTGAGTAAAAAAAAATGACAACATAACAATAGAGTGCAAGCATAAGGTGTGAGAGAGTGAGGAAAGAGTCTCCTTTTAAAGAGAAATGGATAGTAGAGAATAAGAGACAAAATCTATAGTGAAGAATCAATCTCATGTTGACTTTGGTGGATAAGAATCTTGAGAGGCAAGCTTAACGGATATGTTTAAGAACAAAAAGATTTGTGGAGGAGAATAAGATGAAAAAGAGAGATTTTTTTGCCTTGAAAATTGTACATTCAATGTGTAGACAAATTTATTTTTGAAAATGAGGATAACCCTTTTCAATTGCATACATAGGAATAAAAGGGACTTTGGGGACATCTATTTAATTTAAAGGGGACATGATTCTTTTAATTAAATAAGAACTTAGGACAAAGTGGTCAAGTATAAAGTATTTATAATTATGATCAAAGATGATAGATGAAAGAGATTTAGTCAAGCATTTAGAAATTAAAAATGTAAAATGGGGCCTCATAGCTTACTAGACCATTTTTGGGTGATTCCAGGGGTAATTAGAGATTATCAAGGGTTATGCATGTCAATTTATGCAACACAACATATTCTACAATATACAAATCTTGTTGTTGGGCCTTGGTCATTATATTCATCATTTTCTCTAGCATGGGCAGAAGACCCGCTAATAGTAGAAGTGTCTCTACATTACTTAACCTTCAATGAAGCTCAAAATTTCATGTATCCCTACTTCATCATGACTTGAGTTCATTAGATCAAGCAACAATGTAATTATTAAAAAATTCAATGTGATGGTATATCCAAAGACATCTATTTTATATCCTTATCATTAAGAAGTTTGTTCCCATCAGTAAGTCCTTTAGAAAAGTGTTGAAATTCTCTAAATCATTTTGGATTTTAAGAGAAGTGTTGGTAGATATCTTTGATTTTTTTTTTTTAAATCTAGAGGATGCTTGTTGACAACTTGAACAGTTAGTTTCATACTATGGGACATGCAATGAATGTTGGTAATGTAGGGTGCACAAAAACTTCCTATCTTTGTACAAAGACCATTCATGTGGCCCTCCATTACTGAAGCTCTGTCCACTCCAACATACACCAAATTTTTGGTAATCATCATGCTATCTATACCTCCATATTCAATTTATAGAGAATGCTTTACTAGTTCAAATAAATTTTCCATTTTTGCATTATCCTTCATTTTAGGAACAGTTAAAAGATGAACTTGGTAGAAAAATTGTGTATAGTATAAGCATGCATGCATACCCAAGAAGTATTATCTACTATTGTAACTTCATCTAAATATAATGAAATAAAGTTTGGCTCTTTAATTTTTTCCTTTACATCTTCTTTTTGAACCTCGACAAGACAACTTTCCATTCCCATCCTCTTTTTACTTACCACTAATAGTTAGGATAATTACAAACTGTCAAAAAGTGTAATAAAGCATTCAATGATGGGTAGTCTATAATACCACACCTTTTTCTCAAAATATAAAAGAGAACCCTTAACTAAACAATTTTTCCCATTTTCTCTACTTCCATTGCTTTTCCAAGCAAAATCTTTGGTAGAACCTTTAATTTCAATACGCTTAATCTATGTTTTCTTCTAAAACTCAAATAATTTTGCATTCCTAACATGTGGATATTCCTCCTTTGTTTCCCATCTTATCACTAATTGATCAACTACATTCGTGATTATCTTTTCATAGTCTTTACCCAAATTCTGTCAATTTTTGGCTACAATCTCTTTTCCTTCTTCTTTATCCTTGTGCAAATCTTACATGTGCATTCTATGGGAGGCTCTCCTTCAATTGAGTTGTCAAGTGGATCAATGAATGGATATTTTGATGCTCATTCTATTTGAAAATTCCTTGATAGATCTCACTTTAGGTACCTTATTTTATTCTCTATCCTATTTTGAATTGTATTTTATTTTCCACTTTCATACACCATCATCTTGTCTCCATATCATTATGGCTAATCGGAGTATTTACCTAAAAAATATTCTTCAAGTTCATCATGATTTGAGATGTCAAGTTCATTGGCTTCTTTGATATGTTGTGTAATTTGTGAATCTTGTAAATCTACTTGTGATGATGTAGCTAAATAGTTTTGGCCATAAACATTTCCACCACCAAAGTACAACTAAATTTTTTTTTGCTTTATTGGTCTCTCATGGCTTTCCTCACATGATAATGTTTTGTGTTTGTTGGCCTCACTTGGATATGTCCACATGCAAAATCCTTACCCTTATTATTGTTTGACATCTCCAATGAAATAAAGGTTGCCAAAAAATATTAACTTTCTGAAGAAGTGACAACAGACTATAGTGTGTGTGTGTGTGTGTGTGTGTGTGTCTGTGTCTGTGTGTGTCTGTGTGTGATTTGTTGGTCATGTGGTCTACACTTTTAAATCTAGATGTCATCATGTTTGAGGTCTCTCGAGTGACCACTAGCCACTAACTTATCCCCAATAAATAAGAATGAACTAAAAATTATAGACAAATAGAGGTGAAACTATAGGTGAAATCATAACAATATTGTAACATTGTACACTTCAAAAATTAATTACTTTCCTTTGCCCCAATTGTAGTCACCAATGCACTCAAGAATATAAAAAAATTATATTGATTAGAATTGAGATATTAGAACCAACTGAACCAAATTGTATAAAATAACATTGATCTATGAATGTATTTATACCAATCCTTTTTGAGAAATTCATAGAGAAACTTATATGGTATTCAAATATTGGGAAAAGTCTGAATAATTATAGCACATCTTATATCATTTTTTAGATGATTATGGATTTTCTAATAATTTTCTATGATTAATAGAGTTTGTAAAAATGGAACTAGTTCAACACACATGTCCACAAAATGCTAGGAAAAATTGGGGCCTCCTTTAAATATATATTTATAACACCATCGGTGAATATAGGTCATCAATTAAGACACACTTTGGAAATTGTAGGAATAAAACTTCAGTTTATCATATCCAAAAATTAGATTCGATTGGCAATATTGTGAAAGAAAATGAGAAAATGCATAAACCAATGAGCGATGAGCCCAAACATTTGACCCAATATTTATAAAGTTCAAGTGACACAACTAGCTCAATATACCCATTATATTCTCCAAATCTTGGGACACTGACTTGAGACATTTATGCTAAAGATATCCCTGAAGAATAGTATATCATTGTTACAACAAGAGACTGAATAAGATTGACAAAAGTTTGAATGTGAAGGTTGATGAAGACTTTTAGAAAACTCCTAGAAAACACATTGAATATGAAACTAATATAGATGATAAAGGAAAAGAGAACAATAAAGGAGAAGAGACGAGGTAGGCTCTAATATCTACAACTAAGAACCCAACATATGTGGAAAGTGTAATGTTTTTAGAATAAGGAATGTGTAACACCTTTGATATGTGCAGCCCAATCAAAGTTGTTTTCTCTTATTCCTTGCCTTTTCCTCTTTGACTTGGTATGAAGAAAGGAATATGTAAAAATCAGTCTTGTAGCTATTGAAGTATTATACTATAGGATTAATCTAAACAGATATATTTCCCTATTTGAAGAGTGGATGTAGTCCAGATTTTCTAGATGAACCACTCTAAATTTTGTGTCTACTCTTTCATGTGCTGATTTGCATATTTTTAGATTTTATTTTTATTTTTGTATTTTCTTTTAGCTCAAAAATTGGTGTCAAAGCTGGTTAAAATAAGTTTTTTTTTTAAAAAATCAGTGAAGATTTACAGGCACCATGGATGAGGTGGATAAATGGATAATTGAAATAATATTTTTGGAAAAACTTTGAGCTATGGAATGTGCAGATAGAGTCTGTCCATATCAAGCATGATTTGCAACCTTCGTTACTTGGTAAAGTAAAGGGAAAAGGGTCTATTTCAAATGAGGACTATGAAAAAATGGATTTGAAAGCAAGGGCGATGATTTTTCTCGCACTCTCAAGTCATGTCTTGTTTAATGTTTTAGGAAAGAAAACAACAAGAGAGTTGGTTGAGAAATTGTCTTCATTATATGAGATACCTTCACCAAATAAAGTGTTTATAATGAAGAAGCTATACAATATGAAATTGAAAGAAGGATGAGTAATTTCAAATCATCTAAATTAGTTCAATATATTAGTAAGTTAGATGGTTTTAGTTGGTATAACTTTAGATGATGATATAAAAGTCATTTTATTGTTATGTTCATTTTTGAACAGTTGGGAAGGTGTAGTATCAGTTGTGAGCACTTCAGTAGCAACCAAGACTAAATTGAAATTTGATGAAGTTGCAGCCACACTACTCAGTGAACACATGTGAAGGAAGAACCAAGAACCATCTTCTAGTGATGCTCTTACAATGGTCACCATAAGCAATAGAGCTAGAAGTCACGAAAGAGGCAGGCACAACAATAATAGAAGAGGCAAATTGAATCATCATTCAGAGTCTAGAGGAAGAAATGGGATTTGTTGGATTTGTGGCATACCAAGGCATACAAAGAAGCAATGTTGGAATTATAAGAAGGATCAAAAACAAAGTAATAAATGATGGTGCCAATACTACAGTTGATGGAGTTTTGGTACGTGTAGCTGGTGACACGAATGCAAGTTCATGGTTTCTCAATTATGGTGTGTCCTTTCATGCTACATGTTGAAGTGCTTTCATGAATTAAAATGAAGGTATGTTTGGTAAAAATTTTCTTGGGAATAACAAAGAATGTGATATTGTTGGTAAAGGAGATGTTTTATTGTCACTAAAAAAAGGGAGTAAATGGTTTTTGAAAGATGTTAGACATGTTCCTACACTTAAACATAATCTAATTTTTGTGAGTCATCTTTACTCACAAGGTTGTAATTTCAACTTTGATCTTGATTCTTGGAAAGTAACAAGAGGACAACTAATTCTGGCTAAGGGAAAGAAAGTAGGTAGTCTATATGTTTTAGAATGAAATGGTGAAGTGGGAGTAGTTATGGCTATCAAAGAAAGTAATGTTAAACTTTGGCATAAGAGGCTCAATCATATGAGCAAAAAGGGCTTGCAATAATGCTTCAAAGAGACCAACTTCTGAGTCTTAAATCACTCAATTTGGAGCTATGTTAACATTGTCTATCTGGCAAGAAAAATTGAACCATCTTTGTAAGGACGGATCATGAGACGAAATATTCTCCATTAGAGCTTGTGTGTTTGATGTTTTTGGTCCTATTGGTGGTGCAAATTGTTTTGTAACTTTTCTTGATGATTACACTCGTAAAGTTTGGATTTATTCATAATGTTCCCATCCAGGTGGGAGGTTGGTGTAACAAGATGATGGCATATTGGCAAACTAAGTTTGGTGTACTAAGGTTGGCATACTAAGGTTAGCATACTAAGGTTGGCATACTAAGGTTGGCGTACTAAGGATGACATACTATGGTTAGTGTACTAAATTTGGCATACTAAGGATGGCATATTAAGGTTAGTGTAATGGAACATTGGTGTACTAAGAGGTTGAAGATGCATAGAGGGTGTTGCACAAAGAGAATACAAACTTATATGCAAATAATACTAAAACACAAAAATTCATCATATGAATGCTACGCATGAACATATATTGAATACAAATAACCTCCAATGAATACTCGTAGACAAAGATGGTGCTCCAATTTTCCAAATCCAAGCAAAGTATTACAGGCAATAGAATAGGGTGAGGGTTAAATCTCACTGAAACCGAAAAGCCGAGTAGGGAAGATCTTCCACTTCTAAAATGGTGAACAATCTAGAACTCCAATAGGAACTCGTAGATACAAAGATATAATCTCAATCATATCCCTACAAAAACTAATCTAATGGATATATATACCCCGTTGGAGGAAAACTCCCCAGGGAGAAACAAGTGTTGACACATGACATGACAAACACCTACACCTATAGAAAATTAAAGATGGACCCAAGATATACAAAAATCAATTAGGACCCCAAATAAAACTATCAATTTATTTTATTTAATGAAAGGGATATTAGAGTCCTCTCATCCCAAAAATTGCTCATCCTCAAGCAATTGTAAATCCAATTCTGGGAAACCTTATGTAATTAGGTTCTTTACTTTGGATTTAGGCACTAAGTACATCTTATCATCGTAGTAAATGATATCATCAATAACTTTGTACCTTTCATCATGTATATAGCCATCCATCAGCTAACATGAAAAAGTCTTCTTGGAGTACTCAACCAACAGATGGGCATGCCAATTATCATCCAAGGAATGGGGTAAAGTGTTGACAATCATGTTTTTACTTTCCACCGTAGCATCAAAGTTAAACTATGGGATCATATCATGTTTTAAAATGGCCTCCATCTTCTTGATTGTGACTTCCCTTCGTCCTTTATTTGACATTCCTCTAGCAGCACCTTCTTTCCATCTATCTCGAATGAAAAGTTCATCCTCTTGAAGCTTTGGGTGTACTGATCAAGTGTTTCCATCCATTGGATGCCCAATATGATATCAGTGTCAACCAAATCTATGACAAAGAAATCATCTATCAAAGTATATTTTCTCATAGAAATGTTGAGCCACAGGATCACATGAGTACAGGGTAACAAGGTTCCTCTAGCAACCTTAACCTCAAATCCTCCATGCTCTACTACGTGCAAGCCCTTACTAGTGACCAATGATGAATTGATGAAATTGAGTGTTGTTTCACTATCAATCATGACTACAACTCATTTTCTGTGAAGTGTGCCACTAGCTCTAAAGATGCTACTTCCAACCATTGGAGTGAATGTAGCAATAAAGCCTCATTTTTGTATGAGGGCATTTATTCTCTCTTCCTAGTTAATTTATTCACTAGTTATTTTAGATACCCAGCCTTTGCCATCATTGTGAAACACCTCAATGTTATGAATCTTTCGCTTCCCAAGTAAGCACTGACCTAGTTCCCATGGCTCCTTGCACGTGAAACAAATATTTTTCCTCTGGAGCTCTTCCTAAGAGTTTTCATCCAAGGGAGGTTTTTTTTTAATGGGCTCCCTCTCTATCTTTTTGTGGGGAAGGTGTTGGCATGGCTATGTGGGTTTTGGAGGAAAATGCAGACATGTCATGCACATTCTTAATAGCTTTGTTGAGTGTGCATGGGTTGAACCCTTTGATCCAGCCTCTCAAGGGCTCCCTCAACTCATCCATGAATAACACAATTCGACGTCTCTCAAAGATGTGTGTGACTAGCACTGATAACCTTTGGAACTCTATGATGTAATTGTCTACATGCCTATTTTCCTTAGTTGTGCTAGATCTTTGAAGTTTAGTTTAGGATCCTTCCCATCAAAATGGTTGATGAGTCTCTTGCTGAACTCTATGTAAGAGGTCAATTGGTCATGATTGAGAGTGACCAATCTATGGTCTCGCCACTCTTGCAGTACTCCTTCCAGATGGAGCACTGCAAACTTGATTGCTTCCTCTTCAAGCATCGAGTTGAGTTGAAAATAGGTGTCTACCTTCAAAACCCATGCTTGTGTAATGATGAATCTAGATCCATCAAATGGTGATAAATTTACTTTTCTGATATTTCTCTTGAGATCATCATTAAAATAACCATGATTCTCCTTGCCTAAATATCTCATTCTTACATCAACACAGTCTTTGTAGGATATATCACCTTCCATATTCACATCCCTCCAATCTTATCGAAGTTGTTCTTGCATTTCCTAAAAAGTGGGCTCTCTTTCTTTGCAGGATGCTTCCATCCTTGAAAGGAAGACGAGTATCGAAGGTTGAAAGTGAGAGGTTTGAGGGTTTGTCCTTCCTGTAACAGAGTCGTCTCTATGCTTATTTTGTTCTCCCATTGTATTTCCCTCAGCGAATTCTTCTAATGTTTCCTGCATAAGCCTTTAGGTTTTGTTGATCTGCATTTGGTTTCTGCTGAGCTCCCTTAAAAGATTCATGAGTTTTGTTATAGGATCCTGGGATCTGTCATTCTACTAACAAGGTGATCTCACTTCTCCTTCAAGTATAAACTTGCATTCACTTCCACAAGCTAGCAGAATCACTAGCTCTGATACCATTGTAAAGTTCCATTAAAGGTGGGAGGTTGGCATACTAGGATGTTGGTGAATTCGCATACTAAGGTGGGCGTACTAAGGTTGGTGTACTAAAGATGGCATACTAAGGTTGAGGTACTAAGGTTGGCATATTAAAGATGGTGTACTAAGGATTGTGTACTAAGTTGGCATAATAAGGTTGGGGTACTAGAGGTTGGCGTACTAAGAGGTTAAAGATGCACGAAGAGAATATAAAATTATATGCAAATAATATTAGAACACCAAACTCATCGAATAATTTCCAAGCATGAATAGATATTGAATACATATAACCTCTAATTAATACTCACAAAAAAAGATGGTGCTCTACCAGATTCGAGCAAAGTATTATAGGTAACAAAATAGGGTGAGGTTTAAATCCCACTGAAACCGGAAAGCCAAGTAGGGAAGATCTCCCACTTCCGAAATGGTGAACAATCTAGAACTCCAATAGGAACTCGCAAATACAAAGAAATTTCCCAATCATATCCCTACAACAACTAATCTAATGGACATATATACCCTATCAGAGGAAAACTCCTGAGGAAGAAAAAACGTGTCAACACATAACACGAAAAACACCTACACCTACTAAAAATTAAATATGGGCCCAAGATATACAAAAATCAATCAAGACCCCAAATAAAACTATTACTTTATTTTATTTAATGATGGGGATATTACATTATATGTTGAATAAGAAATCAGAAGTGTTTTCCAATTTTAAATTTTTTTAAGCTATGGTTGAAAATAAGATTGACAAGAAAATTAAATACATATTAACTAATAATGGTGTTAAGTTTTTCTCTTCAAAGTTTGATATTATTTGTCCAGATCATGGCATTAGACATATTAAAATAGTCTCATATACACCTCAAGAAAATGGTATAGCTAAAAGGTTGATTTGGAGGATTTTGGAACGAGCTTGGTGTATGTTATCTAATGTTGCTTTGGGGAAGGAAATTTGGGTAGAGGCATGCAATACTGCTATTTATTTAATTTATAGAGCCCCTTCATCTCGTCTTGATTTTGATATTTTGAAAGAGAATTGGACTGGCAAAGAATTTTATTTTCTCATTTGTGTGTTTTTAATTGTGATGCCTATGTTCACGTTCTTAAGGAGCAAAGAATGAAATTAGATTTTAAATCCAAGCGGTGTCTATTTTTGGGCTATGGGGAGGATCAATTCGGCTTTTGATTGTGGGATTTGATTTCTCATAAGGTGACTCACAATCAAGATGAAGTCTTCAATAGGAAACCATTCTTAGGTTTAAAAGCACAACATATTTCTTCTCCTAATTATATTAAGTTTGATTTATTTGATAATGGTGAGCACACTCAAGGGACTTAAGTTGCATTTAATTGTATTTCTATGGTTATGATTTCACAAAATGTTGGACTTCCCAGTTATACCCAAGCTATACCATGTATAATCCCAACATCCACCATAGAAACTCCAAGTATTGGTTTTGATTCACTGCAATCGATGTTTCAAACACCAATTCCATCTAATGTTCATGCTAGTACAATACTAGTTAGTTATGGTAAAATTTCATTGGAGCATGACACTCTATTTCAACCGTGCCTACTAATTTTCGACTGAGCTAAGATCAATCCTTGCAAGATCATACGATGGTGACACAACTGAGATAATATCTATGTTTCCAGTTGTGATCCCATCACAACCACAAACTTGCAATGTATTCCTGCAAAGTAGTGGTCGCACTCCCCATTTGTCTTAGCATCAAGAAGGTGCCACATCCCCTTTCATCAGCTTTTCACAATCACACAAAGCATATTGAAACTAGATTTCACTTCAATCATCATGCTCTTGAAGGGGAAAGATTACAATTAGAGAAGATCGATGCAAAGGTTAATTTGGATGGTATGTTAACAAAGATTGTATCCTGAGAGAAGTTTGAATTCTGTAGAGTTTCTCTCAACATTGTCACAACATAACCATAAGAATTTCAAGTAGGGGATATCTCTATACATCTCTGATTGGACTTCAAGTGGGCTATTGTAACGATTTTAGAATAAGGAATTTGTAATGGCTCTAACATGTGCAGCCCAATCAACGTCGTATTTTCTTATTCCTTGTCTTTTTGTCTTCCACTTGGTTGGAAGGAAGGAATATGTAAAAACTAGTCTTGTAGTTGTTGAAGTATTGTACTCTAGAATTAATTTAAATAGAGATATTGCCCTGCTTGAAGAGTGGACGTACTCCAAACATTCTGGATGAACCACTATAAATTTTGCGTCTGCTCTTTCATGTGTTGATTTGCATAGTCTTTTATTTTGTTTTCATTTCTATATTTTCTTTTAGCTCAACACAAAGAAACCATTATGAGTATTAGATTATTGGTGATAACCATGGGGACATTATTACAAGTAGAGCAACACAAGAGAGCAAGTCGCACTCTTAAAAATAGAGCCCAAATTTGTGGATGAAGTATGTGCTAATTAGAACTAAGTAAAAGCAATGAAAGAACTTGATTAGTTAGAAAATAATCAAACTTGAGTACTAGTACCCAAACCGGCTAACAAGAATGTAAGTGGTACAAAATGGGCTTCCTAGAACATAAGGATGAAAATGGAAAGGTGATGAGGGACAAGATAAAATTGGTCTGCAAAGGTTATACTCACATAAGGTATTGATTTTGATGAGACTAATGTCTATGCTGCTCAGCTAGAGGTGATCTAGATATTCATCGCATTTGCAGCATTTAAAGATTTCAAATTTTATCAAATGGATGTTAACATTCTTCAATGGAGAACTAAAGGAGGAAGTACTGAAGAGAGAAGTGTGCATTAAACAATTGAAAAGATTGAAGTATGAAGGGGATAAGGATGGTGTGTGCAAATTGAATAAGTCATTGTATAGATTGATGCAAGCACCTAGAGCCTAGTACGAAAAATTGGATAAGTGTCTGATTAGACAAGGATTTCAAAAGTATCTGCTACCATAAATTTGTATTAAAAGAAATATTCAAATCAAGTATTAAGTTTTGTGGTTTATGTTGATGACATAATTTTAGGAGGAAAAGATGTGTTGTGTAGAAAATTTGAAAAGAAAATTGAAAAGGAATTTGAAATGTCTATGATTGTTGAGTTGGATTATTTCTTGGATTACAAATAAATCATAACAATAAATAAATATTCATTTCTCAGCCGAGTATACTAAAGATTTGTCAAAGAAGTTTGGTTTGGAAAATTAAAAACTGGTATGTTCTCTAATTATTACCAGGAGTAAGTTAACCACAAAAGATGATTCCCCAAAAGCTTATGTAACTAAGTACATATCAATAATTGAAGCACTATTGTAATTTAACTACTACTAGACCATATATCATGTGTGTCATGTGTTTGGTAAACATATTTTAGCAAGAACCAAAAGAGTAATGTTGTGAAAGAAAATGGATTTTCATATATTTGAAGGTACAAAAGATTTTAAAGTATGGTATCCCAAAGGTTTAGATTTCATGTTGACAATTAATATTGATGTTAATTAGGTTGGATGTCTTCATAACCAACAGAGCATTGGTGAAGAGCTTATTTCCTTGGCCCCAAATTGGTTGATTAGTAAAGCAAGAAGCAAGATCATATAAAATAAACAAATAGTAAATCAGAATATATTGTAGGAACCTCATGTTATACTCAGTATTATGGATGAAACAAACTTCGAAGGATACAACATTTAATGAGTTGATTTCAATCATGTGTGACAATACCAATGTTATAAATATTTCAAAGAATCTATTTTACCATTCCAGGATGAAACATATATCTCTCGAGTATCATTTTTTGAGAGAGGTATCAAAAAAGGAAGTTAAAACTTGAATATGCACCTCTAAAGGAGCATATTATAAATAGCTTTACAAAACCATTATGCAAGGATACTATCATCTCAAGGGGAAGTTGAACGTTTTACCCCTTCCTAATGATAAATAAATGTATAGTTGTGTGCATTGATCCAATGCATTTGAAGCTTATTCTTTATTGGATCAATGTTTGTTGGCTTCCTCTCGAGCGGAGTAGAGTGAGTAAGGAGTTTTGGCCATTATCGTCAAAGGGGGAAAGGAACAAAAGAACAAAGGACTATGATGCTAAATATCTTTTGGCAGTGAGTTGTTTATTTTTTTATTGATAAACATTGTCATCAATGACAAAGGGAGGGATTGTCAGAATGTGAGGTTGATGCTATCATTGTTTTTGTCTTTAATGGTTATCACTGACATAAACGTATTTCATGCATACATGAGGTTTAACTGTGTTTTGGTTATTTGATGTTTCGGTAGAAGTGTGTGCCAAATGGAGTGCTTTAAATATTTATATTTATCTGTGTCAGTGTTGGTCTCATTTATCATACAACATGAAAATCATTTATTCAAGTTCTTTCCTATTTGGTTTGTAGTTGTTATGCTTCGTTCCTACAATTTCAATTGTAGCATATAGATCATATTTGTTGGTAGATCATAGTGATGATGTAGTTTGTTGACATCCATTAGGCATGTTTTATTTAGTGAGGTTCACATTACATTCCTTATCACTCTACAAATGCTTTTGTGTGACCTATTTCAAATTGGATTAGGTCAACCTTGTTGTTGGTATGAGATGATATAAGAAAGCAATAATTCTATATATTGAGGTATATATGTGTGCAAGCAATATGCAAAGTGAATATAAATCTACAAAGAGAATATTTGTGTGCTAACATGCACACAAGTTGGTACAATCGAAAACTAATTTATCATTATGTGTTGTTGAGCTTAAGCAATAGGGAATTAGTGGTGGGTTCAATTTTATTTTTTATTTTTTGATAGTTTACCTGTTCATATTAGCAATAAACCGCTTTGTACCAACAATTAGCCTTTCCTTATTTAAGGTTAGTTAGCTCAATTGGTTAGCAAGTCAATCTGCAATGAGGAAGCCAACAATGAGCCCCTGTAAAAATCACCTTAGCAATTGTCACCTTTATCGATGTTCACTTCATGAGAATTAGCTTCTCGATGGTTTTTCCCATCCTGGTTTTCCACATAAATCATGGTGTTGAAGTTTTGTGTTTTTCATGTTCATATCTAATCTAAAATTCTGATTGCTTTAAGTGTTTACCTAATTAACATATTCAAGAAATAAAATACAACTAATTTCCTCTCCCCCCACCCTGCCCTAAATCTCAATTATTTAGCTTGTTCAAGCAATGTCGTGCATCATCTATTGCAAGGTCACATTCCATGGGATCACCTTATTGTATTGGCATGGAATATTTCTTTCTTTAGAATGACTTGTGTTCACTTTTCATTTACACATTCCATTCTAAGGGGAGACTATCATATTTGCATATTTACATATATCATATTTATTTCATTAACTATATTAGTTGTTGAAGTAGGGGCCAAACAACTAGCCAAATCAATCAATCATTTCTCTTATGCGGTTGTCTTGCAACATAGTTTGTAGCAATCACATATTGCTCTCTCATATGGCTATCTAGTATAATACAACTTGCTACCATCTCAATGTAATATAACAGTCTCATTGATCACTATCTTCTGAATCATATTTGATCACTAATTGTTAAAACATTTTCTAGTATCAAAATGTTAAAATTTTCGTCTAACATGTTTGTTGCAAACAAACATGTTGTGATGATAGGACTTAGATTATCTCATGAAGGTTGATGTCTCTTCCCAAGGGCAACTCCACAAGAACAAAAAAATGTGCTTCAATATTTCCTAACTATTTTCTTTCTCCACTTTCGCTTGCATCTCACTTATGATATGCTCACTAAAGTGGGGACAACATGCATTGCACATCCCATGGCACCTTCACTTTAGTTAGACTAGAATTGTGACGAAGTGTCCACCTTATTCATTCACCTTGTGACCCTTGTTATTTGAATTCTTGACAATGCAGAATATCTTATTCTCAAACACGTGCACAAAGCAAAGATATTTGTTCATTGTGTATTTGTCTTCCAAATTTATAGTTCTAAGGTGGCTATTAGAACATTATACTTGTAGTTTCTCACTATGTTACTCCTCTTGTTGCAACCCACCAATATTTGGATGCTTCTAGGCTTTGTTTATCTTCCTTGTTTGATCCTTTTTTGGTCTTTCTAACAATTCTCCCAATTTCTTAGCTCCTTTTTGCAATTTGCTAGTTTTCTTCAAGCTCCTTTAACTCTTGCCACTATTTTTTTCCATGTCGTGTCCATTAACTTTCAATGCACTTCTTGTATTACCATTGAAGCTTTGTCCCTTCGAAGTGTCCACACTTGTCTTCTCTCTAGCGAGCTCCAACTTCATCACGTTTAAAGGGAGTCCCTTGCATCTTACTCGCGATTATTTTACCTATCTTTAATATAGCATATATGTTGTATGGTAATCATTTTTCCTATCTTTAGTATAGCATATCCGTTGTATGGTTTCTTTAATCACTCATTTATCATCATTTTTATCAATATATCTATCTTGGATATTCATGAAGGTAGAAACAAATGAAATGGAGGTTTGACTTCATGAAGGTAGAAACAATGAAATAGAGGTTTGACTATGGCAAGCCTCTAAATCATATTCACAACATTTTCGCCTCTATAAAAAGTAGCAAACTCGAGACTTCAATAGCTAGGTTGTTTGTAAAGACACCTCTTCCTTCTTTGCTTTTACATAATTTTGTTTATCTTGCCTATTATATCTTTTCATCCTTTTGAGCAGTACATATATGGTCATACTTATACTTTCTTGATACACCCCTATATCTCATCTGTATTGGATGAGAGTGAGCCCCACTACCATCCTAGACGCACATAATTGCTCTAGACAAAGAGTGTACAAAGCTCCTAGCTTTATGGTTGACCGCTCCCTTGCTTTCAAAGTAAAGACAATATTATCACTATATGTTTTTTTGTCATTTGACATCTTCCTAGACCCTCGCATGCATCCAAGACGAAGTGCACAAACTTTCAAATGTTTGTTAATTACTTGTCATCTTAAGTCTATGCATATAACTAGTTACTTCTATCCTAGACCCGTGCATGTGTAGGGCCCATTTGTCGTTGCACCAAAAGCCATGACTGTTAGTGAACATGGAACACCACATAATTAACCACCTATGAGCAAGGGAGCGCGTCGCATCACCCAACAATCTCCCCCTCGACGCACATACCAGGTGCTTACGTGGGTCGGGAAGGCACCGAGGAGATTTGAACCCATGACCAAGCCAAAACCAAGCTCTGATACCACTTGTAGGGCCCATTTGCCGTTGCACCAAAAGCTATGACTGTTAGTGAACATGGAACACCACATAATTAACCACCTGTGGGCAGAGGAGCGCGTCGCATCACCCAACAACATGCACTCCAGACAAAGACTGCACAATCTTTCTTAGTTATTTGGCATCTTGATTTTATAGTTACTAGCATCCTAGACCCACATGCACCATAGACAGACAGTGTACAAAGCTTACCAGGCAGTCTTGATGACCTGCCCTTAGCTTCTGTAGTTTAAGGCATTTTATCACTCTTTTACTTCTTAGTTATTTGGCATCTGGAGTTTGCACGTAGTAATTTTTTTGGTTTAAATCTTCCTAAATCACCAAACCCCTAGTAATTTGAGGTAGCATTAAGCTATTTACCCCTTGAGATCTAGTCATCTTGAAGGTGGCAAATCCCCTACTGCACAAATGCTTATTAGGTTGGCAAAAAGTTTCATTAAATTAAGTCTCATTTCTACTGAATGTAATGTTTATGTGACACGTCACTAAGGAAATGATGTTTATGTGACACGTCACTAAGGAAATGATGTTTATGTCACACGTCACTAAGGAAATGCATAACATCATCGTTTCTCAAAACATGTCGAAGGTTAGGTTAAGAACGTAAGGAAGAAAGTGGAGAAGAAAATACCATGCGCTTTCTTCCTCCTACTCAGGATTCCTTCTTGAGCCTCCAACCAATGTGCAGCTAAACGAGGACCACATATTTTGATGAAGACTTATATTGCATAATATGAAATATAATGAGCAAATACAGAGAAAAAATGAGACGCAATGCAGACAATGAATCTAAACTGATCAAGTAAAAATAAAACCGTAGGCGTGACTTTTTATTTAAAATTGTAGTATCTTGTATTCACATATCGGTTAAGCAATATGTTTAAGAGATGTCATAAGTGAACAGTATACCAAAACAGTATAGAGCAATCATTAATCAGAGTGATGATTAAATTTTTCATTTGTTGAACAATTAAAACAATTCACAAAAACTCATGACGCGGAATTCTTCAAAGGTTTTATCTGATAACATTTTTTTAACACAATAAGCAATTATAAATCTCAGATATGAGAAAATGAAAAGACCAAGTGCCTAGTGTCAATTTTTTATGTTCTTACTTTGTCAGTAAACAGTATTCATCAGTGTATTTCTTTTGCTGTAATACAATTTTTTATGTATATGACTTTGAAGAGCCACAATTCCAAACTTTGATGCACTATATGAATGTTATATACTGTTAAAATGGTAGAATCCCAATATAAGCTTGAGAATCCCAATACATTGGCTTTTGTAAACTGTACTCGAGCAGAAACTGGGCATCAACACGATGCCATCACAAAGCCATGTTCATGTTATGTATATATGTGGAATGCAGTTTTAAAAATTCAACGCAATATAGCTCTACCTTGTATGCACTCCTGTAGTAACTATTTTATTGCTCGAGGATCCCAAAACAATGGCCTTTGTCAATCACACTACAATGACAAAACTGGGCATCGACATAATCTCAGCACAATTCAGTGATCCTGTGATGTTTATAGGAAGGGATCCAGTTTTGAGAATACATGTTGTCTAGTCTGCCTGGCGTGTATTCTCTCTGTTTTTGTCACCAAGAGTAGTTTGACTTGAAAGTGAGCTAATTACAAAGGTGTATATGACAAAATTTGCGGACTGATAAAGAAAAAGAATATCTGGAGAAAATTAAATGTACTGTCTACAGATATACTTTACACAGACAAAATCCCCCTCCTGAATGGCATTAGAATTGGAAATCCATTAGACTTGAGCTTCAGTTAAACCAACAAGCTAGTATTGTAAACTGGCTATCCTGAATAACCTCATCTCCTCCAGTAGACTCTTTTCCACCAGAGACTCACATGTCTCAAAATGCCCAACACTAGACAAATTCTATGAGACGGGAAGCAGCCAGAAATTTAACTTGAGATAATGGAACATGGCTACCGACAAAGACAGGTTTCAAGTACTCTCAAAAAAGTGCTACTTTAGTAATTTATGCTTCTCTAGCTTTTAAAAACGTGCTAGTGGAGATTTGTCCACTACAACAGTGACGGTTTCCGTTACATCAGATGGAGCTTGTCTCTCTACACCATTTCTGCCATTATTATTTGGATTCTCTGCAGTGTCTCCATTTTGTAGGACTACATGACTCGGACCACCATGAATTCCATTTTCAAGCTGTCTTGAGTTTCCCAATTCATCAGACTCAAAGTGAGCAGAAACAGAACTATCTCCAAGGTTATTTCCTCCCCTTTCACTGATACTTGTCTCGCTGTGAACGACATTTTCTACCCTAATAGTACGAAGCAGATCCTGTAAACACAGGATATTGCTGTGCCCCATTGGCTGAGCTCTGATATAACGGCCAGCAGGCATACTTGTTAAACTACTGGCAGATGCCTGAGAAGATCTACTAGAGTCTCCAGTTTGAGAACGTTGGGCATTTGCCAAGGCACTAAGGTCCAGGTTGGGAAAAACAGAGAGACGACAACGAGGACATTTTATGCTAAGGCGCAGCCATCGATCAATACATTCAACATGGAAGTTATGTGCACAGGGAAGCCCACGGACCTGTAATTAGAGAGGTTACTTATCATTAAAACAGAACCACGTGTAAAATAAATGAACCAAGTTTCCCTTAACAAAGTGTGACAATTATTTATAACAATCTTAAACTGCATACCTCATTTCCTACACGGAACTCCTCAAGGCAGATGGGGCACTCACTACAGTCTGTAGGCACTGCCTTCATGCGGAATTTCGGAAGCTCCTGAATAAGTGCTTCAACTGCTTCTCTCTGTATTTTACTCATTTTCAGTTTTAAAAAGAAAAGAAATACTTGTTTAAATAAAAGAAGCTATTCAATGTATAAAAGGAAAAATAGTCTTTAGGGTTATCTGACCACTAGTCTACTACATCACAGTCTTTGAAAGAATACTTGAATTGATATATAACTATGAATTTCAAGTCCATGCATTAATTGAATTAAAATTACATTTATACCCCTAACCTATCTTCAAGTACTATAACAATAACTCCTTCAAACAAATGGAACTCAAGGAAACACTAAATTCTGCAAGTTCCAATTATAATCAATGGACTACAAAAAACTGCTAAAAATAAATAGTCTTGCTGCTGTCTATATTGAGACATTTTAACAAAATACATATTAGTGTAGCCTGATCTCCTGTGGTGTTGGGAACATTTCTAGTGGTTAAGTTATAATATAACAATATTTTAAGAAGTTATAAGTAGAAGACAATTCGGAGAGACATCTGATAACAAACTTCTTAAGCTTGTCATCATGAATTTGACGAACAAAACAAATCGCTTCTGCCCATTGAATATTCTTACTATACCAATTACTTACATTCTATCAGAAAAAACAATATTTACTTGCAGAAAATGAGTAATCTTTTTAAATAAGCAATATTAAGTGACCTGGTTTGGACAGTCATCAGTTTGTTAATCCAGATAAACTTAAAAACAAAGTTTTATAGATCATGTACAACCATGCTCAGGAATCAATGTTCGATTTGTAGGTGCAAACTAGACTATTCAAGATTAACACAGGATGGCAAAGATGAGATTTGCACGTTAAAAAAATTATAACATGAAAGTTAAAAAAATTATAACATGAAAGATCAACTTTGGGGCATAACTATTACAGGCATTAGTATTTACTATTTTAAACTATTATAAAGCCAATAAAGTCATCTGCAAGCATAGCCTCAGCCATTAGCTATGGCCTGATAAACCAACAGAAAAACCAAAGAATTACTAAGCAGAGAAGCATAAAAAAGATAAACTGGCTAGTATTATACATGCTAGAGCAAGCAAATAGCACCCAACAGTGGAAGGTACCAGCTGGCGACTTAAAAAGGTCAATTCCTCTTGATGCCATTGTTATTGGCCAATAAAATGGTTGTAGCTTCAATTTACACCGCATGGCCAAATTAATAGCAGCTACAGCTGCAGCTATTGAACAGAGGATTCTCATATCTTTAGGCAGGAAAAAGGTCGGGTTGTGTTAGTTCCGGGGTAGACAGTGACCTCTATAGGTATGCTTCCTTCTTCCTTCTTCCTTGCTTGGACACCATTACTCTTCTTCATACTAGGTGGTGCTACTGTTTTGGTTTGGTTTCCCCACAACATCATTTTAATTTCTTTTATTGAGGCTGATGTACATTGGCCATCCAGATCATTTTCACAATATGAAAGACATCTGACATAGTATACAAGAAGGTAAATCACCTTCTAACAGTGCGTTCATTGGAAGGCACTGCGAAGATGTTGCACATTTCAAGATGGGTGGTGCAGATAGCAGGTATACAAGGCAGTGTTGGTTGATGAAAATTTCTCCATCCCTGAAGCAACAGCATTTATTGAAGGTGAAAGGACACAGCAAGGAGGTGCTGAACAAGGCAATACCCCTGCAACCAATTTGAAGATGTGTCTTAATAATAAAATACTAAAAGCCGTGGAGAATAAAGAATGTGGGATATTCTTTGTGTATCTAAGTACAGATTTCATGCCCTCTTAAATTTCTGTGATTATAGGGTATTTGAGGTTTTTTGAGGAAAAAACTTTATCTTTATGTAAAGATGTCAAGATTACTCGAAGGGGCTATTCTTTGAATGTTTTGAGAGTGCTAAGATGCATAAAAATAGTGATTGATAAAACAAAATTTGGAATGTGGAAAGCTCATTTTTAGGGCCCTGCCTTGGGACCCAGTGGTTCAGTCAGATGATGTCTTTTATTCTTCCCCAAGATGGATAGGAGTCTGCAATATACCATCCAATGTGGGGTTCTTGATACCCTAGTTGATTGAACCAAATGGTAAAGACATTAAATTTTTTTTACCATATCCAGATCTAGAGTGCCAATTTCATTACGTAGAGTTGTGTTTCCACTATATAATAAGAAGTTTCTTGCAAAAGGATAGTCATATAAGAATGAATTAAATTGAACCCTTCAGATAACAAATATGTAAGGTTTGGTGAGAAATTAATCACATGAGCCTAGACCTAGGTGCATAACAAAAGTTACAGATCTGCAAGCACGAAACAAGTGACGTGATATGCAAGAACACAAGTGATTCCAAACAAGAGGAAACCAACAATCAAATAAAAAATACTGAATCAACCCTCAGATGAAAGGATGAAATAAATAAAAGGTCACCTAGTTTCAAAACTCAAGGAGATGGCACATATAGTTGTCACGACTTTTAACTGTCAATCAGTGCATTAGTTAATTCAAATTAACTCTAAGATCACAATTTGAACTAATGATCAATGGACCGGTTCACCCAATCTAAGACAAAGGTGGCTTTGACTGAATAGAAGTCACTCCCAATTTGAGATGTGAAGTGATGTGACATAGATGTAAGATTTCATAAAAACTACCACAGATGAAAAAATGGCAATCTATCGAAAATGTGAATGAGTTAGACGCCAAATGCATCATCTACCATACAAGAATGCTTTATGTTAACTGATGTGAATTAGGGTTTGCCTAAGTTGTAAGCACAACGTGGTGGAGTAAACAAAGGGAATGAGACGAGCTGATGCAATTCAACGGGACTTTTCGTCAAAATGGAGGTGGAACCATAGTGAATTGTATGTGACTTAACTACCCATCCCATGTTATTTCTTGTATTGTGAAGAAAATTAAAAGCTCATGGATTAGCCTCCCTAAGATGGAATTTTATTTCAATTCGTTATTTCAAAACTGGCTGTGTTATTCTCCACAAAGATGTGTATGCATGATAGCACTCTATAAGTTGAGAGCGTATGCATAAACACCTCCATCAAATGATGGCATGAAAAAACAAAGACAGCACTGATATCTAGGGCTTGAAAAGAAAAATCACTTCAGATAAATTCAAAACCCAACGTGGAGTCCATTTGTGAAATTTGTGAGGCTTGAAAGTTCAAAAAATTGAAATTGTGCAGCAATTTTTGTGATAAATTTGATTTTCTGAAAAATTAAGAGGCACAGAAAAAAAGATCATTTTATGTAATGTCCCTATAGGGATATATCCAAAAAAATCTTCAATTTCATATATTTGCATCATTTGATATCTGCAATTGAACTAGGTGGTGATGATTATGTCGACTATTGTTTTCCTATGTCTAGTTCTGTCATCAATACATACATACATACACGTGTGTGCGCACGCGCGCGCAAAGTGATATGGTTTGTGTTTATTTATTTATATATAGAGAGAGTGTGTTCTAAGTCCTTTCTTACCTCTTTCTTATGAAGAGTGTCACAGTATTTTATATTCTCTCCAATTTGATTTGTATGTAGGCTGCTATAATCATTATGATCATATGGTAGTGATTGAATCTATCTGGTTTATATTGTCTTCTTCTTGATGAATCTCCTAGTTCAATTCCCATAAATGATCGATGGCATCTTCTTATTCTAATTATTTAATGACTTTGGTCTTCTCTTGTGTTGATAGATTTGAATTAATTGTCACCTTCTACACTCTATTGCCATATTGCTTCATTGATGCCTTCTTGGAATATTTATGTGCCAATATTAATCGATATCCAATATATAGATTTCTGATCTATTGTTGACAATAATGAATTTATGGTAGAGATATCGATTAATACAGTCAAGTGGTTAATATTCTAGTTAATGCCATTATCGTTGATATCACCCTACTTACATGTAGTTTCATAATACTCATTGGTTATATCTACCTCCAATAATTATATCGGTCCAAATATATGAATCTAATTCTGATTGTAAGTTATGACTGGGCATATATATTGATGAGTGAATGAGAGAGATCCCCTGTGTTATTCTTACTATTATGATCACTGTAGACCATGTCTTTCCTCATCCTTGCAATACTCTTTCCATCTTTAATTTCTGCATAGACTTTGTGGAACCAGGGACTGCCACTACACAGCCAACGATAGTTAATGATGATTATCTCTCCAATTTAGTCACTAGTCAGTCTTTCCTATCGATGTTTTACCCTTTAACTCCAGTTTTATCTTGTTTTAGTGACTCAATTCCTTTCCTTCGTAACTTCCTAACACTGACTGGCTAGTCCAAGAGTTTCTGTGAGAATTGCTCCAGTGATTTTCTCCTTCTAACAATCATCTTAATCTTATATTCATTGTTGAACAATAGGCTCTTTCATCTATATCTCCTGTGAGCAGATTGGGGTGTATTACTCCTATGATTTAATCATTGTTTTCTTTTCTGATTAGGCTTCATGGTCCTTTGTTGTCTTAATTTGTGACGTGGATCTTTTCTTGTGGTAGCTTCTGACTATGTGGAATGCAGTTCTCTGGCCATCAGTGGCACTCTTTTCTAATGCGTCACTAACCATACGCCAGTTTATCTATATGTCCTCCCTTTGAAGATTGTATTTGTTACTTTCCTATGTGTTCCCGATATCCATTCACTGAAATTATTTGTAGAGGACTTGGTAATACACTTGAGTTCCTCTAGTTTAATTGCCCATCTTCCTTGCCAGTTGTTGATTATTCGATCCGTCTTATAATAGTTGCATATATAATTTATGTGTTGTTATTCAAGTCTTCATGATTTGCTTTTTTATATCTTCTTCTATCTTGTATATTTTCTGAATAGTACCCACCCCACACCCCCCCCACCCCCAATTTTATATTATGCCCTTCTTATATATGCATATAGATGAATGGTCGCCACTGCTCATGAAGTCATTTTGTTGTGTTTAGTTCAATGTGCTTTATTTATATTGTAAGATTTGATATATTAAATATATTTATTTTTGAATGATAATATATGTGTTATATTATTTATGTAATTATATTGCATAAATATTTTAATAATATGATTATATAGTTATAATGTAATATATTATTGTTTTAATATAATATATTACCTTTTAACTATGATGATATTATAATATTATATTCATCTATTAATACTTCCTTTTTTTATTTAATTTCCTCTTTTTAAGATATTATTAGTATTTATTATTAAGTTCTATTCTAGAATAGGGAACTTTACATTTTAAAATAAAACTCCACTGAAAAGTATCTTTCCACAATAAAAATACGACATTCTAAAGCTGTCCTTCAAAATTAAAAGCGCAACGAAAGAACTGTTATAGTCCAATGGAAGTCAGGTGGACTACAACAGTGGACTAGCAGAGCCACCAGTGGAGGTGATTCTTGGGTGGACCATATTTGTGTTTCTTTAATTTGAAATAACTATTTTTGGGGGATTTTCATTTTAAAAACTAGAAAAATATTAATAAGGAGCACCTGAGACTCCTGCCACCCCTTTGATGGGAGGCAAGGGGCTATTACGAAGTCCCCTCACATAAACTTGCACATGGGAAGGTTGTACCATGCCCCAATTTAAATTAAAAATAAAAAATTATATTGGATATGCCACATAAATGGCTTTTTAAAAAGTTTTGGCCAATAGTGGAATGGTGTAATCGGTAAGTTGTGGTGCTTTTGTTCTTTCCATCAAGGTTCAAACCCAACTGTAGCGGTATTTCCCGATTTTAGTTTTGTGACCACTCCAACATGCATAATATAATACTAAGCTTCCTATCCTCTCTTGAACAAGAAAACTTCAAATGCTAAACAATGTAACAAACGTGTGATGAAATGACCCAAGGTTTACAATGCAAACTCAGTTTATATGATGTGATATTACTAGTAAAAATGAGGGGATTTACATAAATGTTTTTGGAATTAATCAGCTATGCTCCCTCAAAGTGGCTGGAGCTTGAATTCTTGAACTTCACAAAAAGTTAAAAAAGGAAAGAGTTCAGAGAGTCTAAGATACTTCTTGAGGATAATGACCACAATGGATGATGTTTGGATATTAGAGTTCCTTAAACCAAGCTTTGCTTCACCATAAGGAAACAACTACAGAAAACATGATGCAATTTCGAAAGGTATTCCAGACTCCCAAGGCAGATTTTTGCACCAATCCACCTGATTTTCCCACCTTTAAGGGCAAACTTCTACTCAAAATCGCACCTCTGCAAAAAAAAAAGGGTTATCTCCAAGGATCTGCCATCAAATTTGCCCCCAGTGTGATCACATCTGACTGTTAATGCCTTGGAATGAGCAGTTTTATGACTGGTTTTGATAAATGCATTGGAATGAGCAATATCCTAGACAGATTTATAGGTAATGGAAATGAGCAACCTGGTTGGCGGATTTCCAATAGTATATTGGAAATGAACAAAATATTGTTGCAGGACTTGTGTGAATTCCGATTTCGACATGGAAATGTGATGATTGTTCATTCAGAATTTCTCCTTCTTTCTTCCATTTTAAAAAAAAATTTGCTATCTCTTCATTTTTCCTTCACCTCTATCACTTCAAATTGATCAACTCTCGACTTGACTATGCAATTTTTTCTCAAATTGTTCTTATTTTCTCTAGGGGATTGGAACTGAACAAAATGATTAGGTTGAGTTTTCAATAACTGTTTGGAAATGGGTATAAATGGACTGGAATACTTGATAGGTAGTGGAAATGAGAAAAAGTTTGACGACCTTTTCTTGTCCGCTTCGAAATCCATTCAGATTTTGCATTTTCAATTCAAGGATTACATTTCTTTGCTCAAAATTTCCAACTCTTTGAAATTCAACTTGTAAACAAGGAATTCTTCTCTAATCTCAAGATAGTTGAAGAAAACACAAATAAACTTAATAGAGAAGAACAGCAGCACAGAACATATTCAAGGAAAAAGATATTGTTTATTGACTGATTATTGCACTGCAATTACCTCTCTATATATAGAGACTTTTACATTTTCTAGAACCAAGAAAATCTCAACTGACTTCATATGTGGAGAAGGCAAAGATGACAGAACTGAAAGTTTACTCAGTCACTAATTAATGGACTGGAAGATGTCAGTAGCAACCTGCTGTTTAGTTGTAACAAACAGCGATAATTACTCATTCAACAGTGGAATTATTCCAACAATAGTCCATTTTTTCAATTTTAAACTTGCAATTTTCCTTACATTTCTTGGCAGGCTAACCAAAGAAGGTTGGAAATGATACCCAAGCTAGTTGGATTTCCAATAGGTAATTGGAAATGAGCAAAAAGTGAGTTGGAATTCCAACACTAAGCAGGAAATGAGAAAAAATTCCGTTCCTTTCACTCGCACTAACTTGAGTTTCTTGCAATTTTCAATTAAGAACTAGGCAATTTTTTCACTTGTTCCTCACTTAGACATTGAACTTTGATTTCCGCTTAGCATTTCCGGTTTGATTTCGAATTGTGATTTCCACTTTAGCATTTTGTAAATTTCAGATCCAAGACCCTAATTCTCAACCCTGACAAGATCTTAACATCATTTTGTCAATTTTTACACTTACTGAAAGTTTCACAATTTCACCCTCAATTACCAATTACCAACTCTCACAATCACAGCATTTTAACTTCATACTTCTTTCACAAACTGATCAAAATTTCACCCGAACTTGACAAGATACCACATGCCTTCCCAACTGCAAAGGAGACGAGATGAAAACTAGTCCCATGCTAAGCAAAACTAGCAAACACCTATGGCAAACTAAGCTACAGATTAAGCTACCAAGTGAGGGGGACAAAAAAAGGCCCTCATTTGCAGAGGGGTATGTGTGTTTACAACACAACAATAATGTTGAATCTTTAAATGGAGATAAGGTCCCCCACTTTTGACCTCACTGGTCCAAGAGAATTTACACCTTATTTGGAAATAAAGGCCTTAATATTTTCCATTTATGATAATAATAAACAATACATAGTAGAAAAACAATTTATTGATAATTATATATACTTTAGAAGAGTTGTACAATGATCCTAGGGGAACGTTTTCTATGTCAATTTAAGCATTTTGAGCACTTCAACACACTATTGTGCACTCAATTCTACGCTAATCAGTGCAGCAAGAGTATGTGCCCCCCACTCTTCAATTTTTGACATTTTGGAGATGGAGATGCTACAAATCCAGCCCCTAACTGCACAATCACCACCACCAAGACATCAATAAAGCTAGGTCATCCTAAAGAAAGCCAAGCATCCCTTGACTGTCCCAAGGACACCAAAGCATCTCCTATGTCAAACACGTAGGAAAAGTGAAAAAAAATCCTCAAAGACAAAACCTAGAGTATAACGTTAATGGCCAACGAGTTCCACTAGTGCCTCCCAAACTCTATTAAACACTCAAATTCCTAATTTTTACTCACGAATTGATTTCAACAGCAATATTGAATAGGAACAAAAGAGTGATTTTATGAACAAGAGAATATAATTGAAGTGTTGCAAGTGCAATTGATTGTCATTTTAGCACTTTAATAATATATTTTCTTTTCCAAACCCTAAAACGGCCCTAATTGAGGCCTTTCAACCATTCAACCATCATTTTGTTTGCAGCTGAGCTTGCTCTGCTTATTTGGCTTCCATTTTGGCACTTTGAAGGCAACTTGATTATTTTCGAAGAGGAACGATCGTAGGACGAGAGTTGGCTTCCACGAGTTCATTAAAAAACTAAGAGGTAAGCATTTTATCCCTTTCTTGAGTGTTTCAATGAATTTTTTAGAGATTTTTCAAGTTTGTGAAGAAATGTTTTGAGTTTTTTTCAAAATCGAAACGAGTTTAGGTATCTATTTGAATTGGTTTCATATCATTGTTTTTTACTTGTATGCTTGCTATTCATAATCTTTTTATTGATTTAAATTTATTTAATTTCTTATTATCAAAAGAAACTACATTGTATTGTGCAAGAATGGCTGCCACGAGTAGTCAGAGTTCGATGGGAGGGCAAGGTCAGAGTTCAGTGATAGGACAAGGAGGAGGTAATTTCAAATTTGATTTAGAGTCTTCTCTATGGAGACATACAACAAGAATATCACAAGTTTCACGTGGTGGCTCCTATATTTGGAGTTGTAATAATTGTCAAAGTAACACTAGAAATTCTTTCAATAGCTCTTATTCCCGGGTAAAACTTCATTTCATGGGCCTTGCGGGTAGAGATTTTGGAATGTGTAAAGGTACAGATGGGAAGGGGTTGTCTGATGCACGGATAGTTTTGTTTGTAAAAGAGCAAGATGTCGTTGATCATTTGGTTAAAAGATCAAAAAAATATTATTATCAACCTCCTTCCTTGAAAAAGAACAAAATACAACCACTCATTGAAATGGAACCAATTGTATCTTCCAAACATCCATTCATGCAAGTACCTATACTAAGAGAGGATGAAGTAGAAAATAATAAATCATCCCAAAAAAGAGGCCCATTGCACTCTACATTTAAAATGGAGGCAAGAGATCGTGTTGATGAAACAATTGCATGTTGCCTCTGTGCTAATGGCCTTCCTTTCAACCAAGTAAGATCACCCTATTGGAAGGAAATGGTAAGAGCCATCAAAGAAGCACTAGATGATTACACAAGTCCTAGGTATGAAAAGGCACATTCTAGTAAAAGGAGAGAGTTTCTATAGAGAAAGCACTTCAACCCCTTAGAAATGCTTGGAAAACTTCAGGTGTGAGAATTGTGTTTGATGGTTGGAAAGATACAAGAAACAAACCATTAATTAATGTAATTGTAGTGTCCCCCAAAGGGGCAATGTTTCTAAAGGCATTTGATTGTCAAGGGGAGGTGAATGAATCAAAATTCAACTCTAATATTCTCATTAAGAACATAGATATGGTGGGTAGTGAGAATGTGGTTCAGGTTGTTACAGACAATGCCAAAACTTGCAAGGGAGTTGGGGCTTTGGTTAAGAAAATATATGAAAGGGAGAGGACATACAAATGTTTGTAACTAAACACACGTCGCAATCCATTTTTAGAACATAATCACAATGTAGTTGCTTAAGGTAATTTAATTTTTTGTAATTATAAAATTCTATGAATTTGAAATTTAGTTAATATTTATAATTTTATTGTCAATTGACATATTGTTTACTTGCTTAGGTTGCTAAGACCCATTTTGCATCTCATACTATTGTTATGAGACGACTTCTCAAGGTGCAAGACACTTTGAGTCAAATGGTCATTTGACCTTAATGGGGCATGTGGAAGGCTTCAAATACAGAAAGAGCCCTAAAGATTAAGAGTATGATCTTGGATGATAGTTGGTGGGCTCGTGTGCAATATCTATTGAATATCACCAAGCCCATCATGACTATGCTTCACTTTGCTGATATAGATACACCTTGCTTGGGAGATGTGTATGATGGCATGGAGACCACAATTAAGAAGGTAAAACATTCTATACAAGCACATGAGAGTGACCCTATAGAATGTCAAGCCTTATGCAGTAAAGTGGAAGCAATAATTCTTCATCATTGGGAGAAGATGACTACCCCATTACACCTCCTTGCATATGCTTTATCTCCGAGGTATTATAGTGAGGCGATACTTTCTATGCCAAATAGAATTGCACCATATGCTGATGAAGAGTTTGCTAATGGGTGCTCCAAATCTTTGGCAAGAATCTTCCAAGATGATGAGATGCATAAAAACAAGAGGCTAGAATTTGGCTTATTTGCTTCCGAAGCAAGGCTTACTCCATTTGCAAAAAAGAATCAAAATAAAACGGGAGTAATCACATGGCGGTACATGTATGGTCAACCACACAAACATCTACAACCTCTTGCACTCAAAATCCTCTCACAAGTTCTGATTTTTGTTTTTAGATTACAACTTGTATTTTACAGTTTTGTGTTTACTATTGTCATTTGCTTTTCGTTTGAACACACAATGCAAGTTGCAAGTTCTTCTACTGCTGAAAGAAATTGGAGTACACAAGAAATTGGAGTACATACTCCTATATACATTCAATGAAGTGCAACCGGTTGGGGTCAAAGAAAGCTAAGGACTCGGTCTGCATTCTTACCGACTTGTGTCTTTTGTCACGTAAGGATGATGAATACATGAATGCGGCAGCCAAACTTTGGGATGTATTCCCTGAGTGTGCAAACTTGAATGCACCACTTCATGATCTTACTACAATGATGGGTGATGGTGATGATAGG
Source organism: Cupressus sempervirens (assembly GCA_028749045.1). Classification (NCBI taxonomy): domain Eukaryota; kingdom Viridiplantae; phylum Streptophyta; class Pinopsida; order Cupressales; family Cupressaceae; genus Cupressus; species Cupressus sempervirens. The sequence goes on along the minus strand of CM053785.1, from coordinate 839,201,477 downwards.
TCCATTACACATGGTGCAGCTAGTGGAAGTGGAACCATTCTTGGTTCAAATGATATGGCCCTTGCAGCGGTTGGAGATGAGGAGGATCCAGAATTTTTTGAGAATCCTTATGATTCTGATTAGTGAACATTGAATCAAGAACTGTGTTTTTGATTTTATAGTTTGGACAGGGAGTCTAGAACATGAATATTTGTGCCTATGAAGTTTTCATTTTGAAGTTTGAACTATTTAATTGACATTTGAAATATCTTGAATCTCGATCAATAGTGAAGTATCATATGATACTATCAAATGATGTATGTTTTAATGTTTGCATATTTCTAAGTTTCTAACTCAAGTTATTGTATTGATAACTTTCTTAAATTCTTTGCATATTTTTTAATATTATATTATTATTATTATTATTATTATTATTATTATTATTATTATATATATATAGAGAGAGAGAGAGAGAGAGAGATTTCCAAACGCATCCGTACTAGGAAAAATTCCCGCATTTGCTTCTGATTCCACATCCGAATTGGTGACTTAGATAATCAATGAACGCACAAAATATAATGAAGGGAAATGACTTGTCAACTCCAAAAACTACCACCTCTTAGATTTAAGGATATAAAAGCTAAGTTCAAACTCAATCAATGGGCACTGATCAAGGGATGAATAAGGAAATGAGATCATAAATTGATTAGCAATCAGATGCAAGATTTTGAAATTATAAATATATTTCATGTATTCTTTGAGGAAGAGTAAGGAAGTAGTTATCTGCAATACTAGCAAGAATCTAGCAAGAAATGTGAGATAGTAAGCTATACTATTAATTATCTATTTTAGAAACTGATATACATGATATTATCATTTATACTATTATGTACCTAGGAGTTAAATATTAAATTACATAATATTATTATATCAGAATTCTATTAGAGATAGGGAACCCCTACATTGTCTGATATATATATATATATATATATATATATATATATATATATATATATATATATATATATAAAAGTAATGCTAAGATCTTCATTATTATTTTAGTGATAAAGAAGTAAGTCTGAAGCAACTCAAGGAATGGCGGTCTAAATCCCAAAAGGATAGCTCCCAAGATAGGGTGGAGATCAGCGACCCTAAGCGCCTTGCGGGCATAGTCCAAAGATAGGATAAGGGCTTGGATCTATAAACTTTGACGGAATCTATCAAGTGGTCTCTAACTGCCTTGGATTGTACTCAGGCCTCCTCTTTCCTTATCACAAAGCAATACTGGGTCAAGCTTAGCAACAATAAATATAGATAGCATATGAAATTAAAGTACTTAATATATAATACAAATGGATGATTATCCCTACTTATACCATATGTTGATGGAAATCAATGCATTTTCTTGTTGATTCAACTTAGGATATAAGAATTGAGATTAATTTAAATAATAATTGAACTTAAATTAGCAAGGGACATTACAAGCCTTCATGTGATCTGGAGTAGGGAAAAACAAAAATCTTTGTGACGTTATTCTTTGCATTATGTTGTAAGCATAGTTTGAATTTTAAATTTTAAATTTTAAATTTTAAACTCAAATTTTATATTGATTATTAGAATGTCACAATGAATTCTTGGGGCATGAGTGAGGATGTGATTGACCTTCACAATGAAAGTACCAAATCTGATTATGCACTTAAGGCTAAGGCTAAGACTAAGAGGGGTGACTATGAGGATGAAACCCAAACAACTAGTTCAATTATGAGTACAGTTGTAAATATTTATTGCCCCTCAACATTGTTGGCAAAGTATGTTAAGAGCTTTTTGGTCGTAGATCTCCTTTGAAACAATTTGCAACAAAATTACCAAGCAAGCATGGATCATCTAGAGGCACAAGGTTGTAGAGATGTCTCTTTTGCGCACTTGATGTTTTTGGAAGCATTACGAGAGTAAATACCCACCTCCCCCATATCAGAGGAAAAAATGTGAAGCATGTAAGTTTGGGGGAAACCAACAAACTTGAAACACAAAGCTGAGATATATAAGCTACAAGGTGTCGACAAAATCCATGAAGCTGCACCTATATCTACAACTTTGTCTCCTAAATTGCATGTCTTCAAGTCTAGCCATACAATCCCACTTCAAATTTGTAGAGGCAAGTTGTAGATATGTCGAGTTGTTTAACTCAACAAGCTGGACTCGACCCATGACTCAACGACCTAGCAATAACTTGACAAAATGAAAAAAATACCCTTGAAATTACCCTTACCTTAGAATAGTAGGGTGGGGGGGGGGGCCATAATTTTTTTGGTAGGGAGGGGTTACTGCTTCATCAACGGTACTCCACTTCCTATGCCACCTATACCTCTGCTTATACTTCTATATATATATATATATATATATATATATATATATATATATATATATATATATATATATATATATATATATATATATATATATATTCTAAGTTACCATGGTTCGCCCATAGACCCTATCAAACCAACCTAGGTACAAACTAGTACTTGGTCCTAGTTCAGTTTGCCTACTGGTCTAAGTGGGGTTTGAAATCGAGCAACCCAATTCAAACTGGCATGTTGGAAAAGAGAACTCGAGCGAACCATGCCCAAACAGATCAGACTTGAGCGAACTAGACATGAATTTTGACAAACTGGACCTCGCAGACATCACCAAAGTGACTTTTTTTTGGCAATTTTTATAAGGTTTTGACATACTTAACCCTAAAAGATGGAAATAAAAGGCTTATGTTTGCTTCTAATTCTCATTTTTTGAACTTGTTATGATTTACTTTTAATGTTGTGTACCTTTGACGATGAACATCAAGTATATGATGGTATGATCACGATTCACAATATTATCATTACAAGTTTTAAAGTTTATGGTGTTTTTGTTGTTTTAAATCATGTGATTTTATAATACTGTGACATTCTAATTTTAACTCATGCTTCTAGGCTTCATAAATATGTATATATAATTTCTAAATGTTTTTGTATAAATGAACCCAAACCCCTTTCCAGAATTTTGCCATATTGGTGAACCGGTTCTTCAAACCCTATAAAATGCTAAAATTTTATAAATAATTAACTAGAAATATATCAAAACAACATTCTTTTCAATATAATATGAAAGGCAATTATAACTACTTGTGCATTTACCTATTTTGCTCTTATTGACATAACAAGTAAATGATTTAACTAATCTAACTGTTTTGGTCTATATACATGGAAATAACCATGTCATCTAATTATAATTCTTAACTGGAAATTGCAAGATATTAAAATGAAATAAAGTACCTAATTTGTAGATGACTACAAAAGACTTTGACCTTGAGTTGTACAAGCCTTGGCTATTGGAGGTGTGGAGAAGCATTGTCATTGCCCTTAACCTCCAAATTGCAGACCTTTAAATATCCCCACACAATCTCTACTGAGAAAGGCCCTCCCTAACCTAGATATCAGGCTTGGGGCACCACTATCCAACCACTGAACATCCTGGTGTTAGTGTCGGCTAGTCAGTTGACGAGGTTGTGAACATGTTCCATCAACCTGTCTTCTAACTACTAGCACTCTGACCTCTAGTAATCACAACAACAATGCCACTAACCTACCTTGGCCAAGGATTTGTGAGGTCACTGTGTACCCGATCACCCACCGCTTGACTTGACAACAAGAGTACATTAAGGAATATCATGAGTTGACACAGTTTCTTTTTATTAATTTTACTTTATTGTTTGAGTTACTGATGGTTCCTTCCTTTATCATGCAGGAGTATCATTTGTTCACACCCTTCATCTCGACCATACTGATCTTCCTGGATGATTCATCGAGAGGATGTATGAGTAATGGTAATCACAACCAATAATCTACCTATGTGCCCTTGGTTTATTTAAGAGAAATGTGAAATCATATCTTATTATGTATGGCCAATTCTTCTGCCATTATGGCATTAGCACAAAAAGAAGAATCTGCAAATGTTTAAGCATATATAATAGCCAGTATATCTGTCATTCTAGCATTAGTAACACAAATGACAGTTCCTTTAAATCAATTCAGTAGTTAGCCATTCTAACTTGCTAAAACACATTGGTGTAGAAGTATGCTCTTTACAAATATAAATCTCCAAGATACAAAATTCTCATCACAAGAAGCATATGGCAAAATGCTCTTGTATAAATCTACCCGCGTACTGGATTATATTTCATAGATACTTTCAAAAATATAATTATTGCAGTTCAGCAAAATCATGTCGTTCATAAGAAGATCATCACTTCAATTACAATCAGTAAAATAGCATAGGAAAATCTTTAATGCTCCAGTCATGCATTACGATTTATTTACAAAATATATTGAAACAAATGTAGAGATAACAATGTGACCTAGTTATTGGTTAGATTTGCACAATATGAGTAGCTCTAGCTAACACATGGAATGCCTTCTCCCAAGAGGCTTCGAATTGCAATGATTGATTACGCACTGATGTAAGAACTCTAAATGCAACGTCGTAAGTGGTGAATCAATTGCAGAAAAAGTATTGAGAGAAGAATAGAGATCAGAAATGAGGTAATAATCGTCTCATTTTGCAGAGAAAAAAAGATATATACAATCAAAAGCCATCACAAGAAACGTAGCCTTCGCGGCTCATTTACGAGCAAGATACAAAGGTGGCATGAGTTACAAGATTTTCTGGCCATGGACTCATTGTAGCAATAATAATTATATTGATAATATGGCCATCCAAAATAAATAATAAAAGTTTGATGAGAGCAATCTAGAAATGTGGCCGCTCAAAGAGAAAAAAACAACTATTGCTAAGAATTATTACTTATTACACTAGTGTCATCTACCACCTATCTATACTTGTGTACATATGTACACATATGAATGTATACGTGTTATTTTAATAACGTATTTAACATATATGTCATATATAGGATGCATATATATGTCTAATCCACACATACATATGTACATGTATATATACACAAGTATAGGTAAATGATATGACGTTAATGTACTAACACATGGCAACATCACATGAAGATCTAATATCATCGCATAACAAAAGGTATTACATTTTAATTGAATGCTTAGTGTTTTCTTATTAGCGTACAATTATTGACCGGGTAGCTTATGGTAAACCTTAACATACTCTTGCCTGCCTAGCCATTTTACCCCTTAGCCTTGGTGGTTAGGTATCATAAATGTTGACTCCTAGATGAAGTGGTGTCCCTTGCTTAACTCATTTCTCGGCAATGCTTCCCCCCTTCGATGTGCTATTGCAAGAAGAAAATCCTCCAAAATAATATCATATTCTTCAAAATATTCAAAATTATTTCAACAAGCTAATCATCATAATCATAACGGCTAACTATCATTTCACTTCTCATGAAAGGATAACCAACTTCCCAATATTTCTATATAGCAATATAACATCTTAACTGATAACTAACATGTCATCTTCACATGAAATCCAAACAGCTAACCATCTTACTATTTCACGTGATCATAACAAATTTTAATTGTCAATAGACTTCGTATGAAAAGCACAACGGCTACATGAGCAGTTTAAAAATTAAGCAAAAATTGGGGTGTAACATACCCTCCCCCTTGTGATCCATCGTCCTCGATGAATTGCGAAGTAAGAATAAACAAAATTACCCCATCATAATCATCATTGTATCAAAATCTATTTATAATTCAAGTTTTTTGAAATAAATGTCAAAATTTCCGCAAGATTTCATCATAATGTTCCCAAGTGGCATTTTCTTCGATGTACTAGTCACACTAGATGTTGCATTAAGTAATGTCTCAATTTCGCAAGTGAAGCTTACGCACCTCAAGCATCCTAAGTGCCTTTATTTCCACCACTCCTAGCTCTCACACCTGCAAGAGATTCCAATCAATAATATGTTCATGGATAGTTTCATATTTCTTATGATATGAAACGTGAAATACATTATGCATTCTAGCAAGGGTTGGAGGTAGAGCAATTTTGTAAGCCACAGGGTTTACAGCTACCAGCACCTCAAAGGGCCCCACATGTCTTGGGGCTAACTGGACGTTTCTACCAAATTTGATAGTACTTTTTTGGGGTTTGAGTTTCAAGAGGACCTTTTCTCCTACTGAGAACTCTCTAGGTATCCTCTTCATATTTGCATAGCTTTTCTATTGATCATTTCCCTCCTTCATCTCTAACAAATCTAGACTACTTGTTCTTCCATCTCTAGAAGCATTTCGGGCCCGACGATGATCCGGTCATCAATTCTATTCCAACTCGCAGGAGTTCTATATTTGTGCCTGTATAGGGCCTCAAATGGTGTCATCTTAATAGAAAACTAGTATGAGTTGCTGTAAACAAATTCAACCAGGGGAAGATACATTTCCCATTGATACTATCTATCCATACAATATACTCTTAAAAGGTCCTCTAACACTTGATTTACCCTTTCTATCTGCCCATCTGTCTCTGAATAGTAGGCTGAACTAATGTTTTGCTTTGTACCCAAAGCGAAAATAGTGTTTGCTAGAATCAGGATGCCATCCTCGCATCTCTATCAAATATGATCTTTTATGGGACTCTGTAAAGTCGAAATATTTCCCTCACAAACTTGTGAGGCTATTTCTGGTGCTCCTTTTGTTAAATTTCCAAGAATGAAATGTGCAACCTTGGTTAGTCGGTCCACCACTACCAGAGTGGTATAATGCCTTTCTCATGTAATGGGTAGCCCTTGGATAAAATCCATCTCGATTATTTGTTATTTCCATTCGAGAACTTTGTTTGGTTGCAATAATCCTACCGAGTATTGGTGCTCTACCTTAACCCTCTGGCATTCGAGGCATCTTGCCACAAATTATTCTAGTTCTTTCTTCATACCTTTCCAAAAGTATAATGGCTTTATATCACCCAGCGTCTTGGTTACTCCTGAGTGTCCTAAATAAGGGGCAACATGTGCTTCTCCCAAAATCATCCTTTGAATCTTTGGGTCCTTAGGTATATACATCTTATTCTTGTATCTAAGGAGCCTATCTCCTTCCAGCTGCTATCCTTCATACCAGTAATCTTAAGGATCCCTACAACGTGCTTGATGAACCTCATTGTAAAAGTCGCCTCTAGGCAGACACTACAATACCCGCTCTCTAAGCTCCGTGTTTATCACTACCATGGCTGAAATATGTCTTTGCCTGCTCAAGGTGCTCAAGGCATCAATGACTTTATTTTCCTCGCCCTTGATATAACTAATCTCGAAATCATGATCTACTAAGAATTCTACCCATCTTCTCTGACGAGCATTGAGGTTGAGTTGAATGAATAAATATTTTAATACACAATGATCCAACTTGAGCTCAAATGGTTTTCCGATTAGATAATGTCTCCACATCTGCAAAGCATGGACAATAGCTGCTAGTACTAGATCGAGCGGTGCATAATTGTGTTCATAGTCTCAGCTTCCTGCATTCATAAGCGATAACTTGGTCCTCCTACACAAGAACACCCCTTAGTCCTCCTCCCAATGCATCTATGATAACCACAAAATGGGCCTCAAAATATGTTACCCTAAGTATTAGTGCAAAGATCAACTTATCTTTCCAATATTTGAAGGCTACATGACATTTGTCAGACCATATAAATTCTTCCCCTTTCTTTGTAAGGTGGTGGTGGGATGTGCTATCCTAGAGAAGTCCTTAACAAATTTCCTGTAAAACCCTGCCAAAAACCCATGAAGCTTCTAACACATTCCTAGGCACTAGCCATTCTTTGATTGCCTTGACCTTGGCAAGGTCCGCTGCTATTCCCTTGGCTAATATGATGTGTCCTAGATACTGGATTTCCATTTAATAAAAGGAACACTTGGATAGATTTCCGTGCAACTTGTGTTCACGCAGTCTTTGTAATACCACTTCAAGGTGCTTCTGATACTCTTCCTCATTCCAAGAGTAGATGAGGATATCATCGATGAAAACTAACACGAACTTGTCTAAACAATCTTGGAATATACTATTCATGAGGTTCATAAAAGTAGCAGTGGCATTCGTTAACCCAAAGGTTAGAACCATGAACTCATAGTGCCCATAACGAGTTCAGAAGGCAATCTTGTGTATATCTTCTTCCTTAATTCAAAGTTGATGATAACCCGATCTGAGATCAATTTCGAAAAATATTGTTCCCCTCTCATCTGATCAAATAAGTCATCTGTCCTAGGGAGCAGATATCTACTCTTAATAGTGACCTCGTTAAGCATTCTATAGTCGATGCACAATCTCATGGTTCCATCCTTCTTAACAAATAGTACTGGGACCCCCAAGGTGATACACTTGGTTGAATAAGTTTCTTGTCTAACAATTCTTGTAGCTGAACCTATAACTCTATCAGTTTTGTGGTGTGCATACCATATGGTGTTCTGGATATAGGTTTTGCCCTGTGTACTAGGTCTATGGTGAAATCAAATACCCTAGAAGGGGGTAGGCCAGGAAGTTCCTCTAGAAATACATCCTGGAAATCTCTAAGATATGGAAAATTCTCTTCAAAAGATTTCTTCATTCTCTCCTTAATCTCCCCATCTTCATAGATATAGTCATCATGATAAGTGGTTTCTAGGGGTTCTCTCAAGTCTTTTATCTTTACTGCGAAAATTTCACTCCCCTTCCTTCTGTATCTATTAAGTTGCATAGCTGAGATTTGTCGAGGTTTCACTTCATGCATAATCCCTTGGATGCTTAAAGGATTTCCTTGGTCATCTAGACACTATTGTTTTTACAAGGGAATCTACCTTTACTCTGTGCTCGTTGAGCCAATATATTCCCATGATAATATCGTAGGACCCTAGAGGTGCCATGTACAAATTAACCTCTATATACAAATTTGGAAAGTCTACCTGTGCCTTAAACAAACATTGATCTACCCAAGCTTTTGATTGGTTTGCATTTTCAACAATCTAAGGTCGGACTATAAATCATGTTCTCTTGGGAAACCTACTTAAAAATTTTTGGGAGATGAAACATTCAGCAGCAGTAGTATCAATCAAAATAGGGATAGGGTTTCCATAAATCTTACTAGAGGTCTCTATGGGACCCAACTATTTTTTTGCCTGCCAATTATCCAGGACCACACGGATCTTTTGTTGGAAAACAACTTGCTAAGGACGTAAAGGAGGTCGTGGTTGCTCGTTAGAGATGCCCTTATTAGGACACTGGTTAGCGTAATGGTCTTAGCCACAAGTGAAAATTCCTTTAGGTGGTCCTTTCATCTCACCTCCTTTATTACCACTGTCAATGTTGGAATTGCCCTTAAATTCTTTGTTACTATTTCCCTTATCCGCAAGTTTGTTGGCCTTAAATTTTTTTGAAGCTCTTTCTATGAGACCAGGAGTCCGATCTGTTGGTACTCCAATTTGGTTTTCTTTTGTTGTCATGAATGGAATACTTCATTTTGACCTTGTACTCCTGATAGATGGCCCTTTCAAGAGCTTCCTCCATAGTTCGCGGGGCGAGGACATCAACTGCTCCCTTGATTCTATTGTTTAACCCCATGACAAATTTCCTAACCTTTAGGTTCCTATCCTGCTTATATGGGGGTACATATTTTAGGAGGCAGGAAAACTTCTCCTAATACCCGTGTACTGTCATATCTCCCTACTTAAAATCTTGGAAGTCCAGTACCTTCTAGTTGTAGAAGGTTTGGGTTAGCCATCTTTTCTTAAAAATGGAGACAAATCTATCTTAGGTGACATTAGTAGTCTTAAGGTTCGGTTCTATTTTGGTGTTTCCCCACCATGTGGCTACCTCCCCCAAAAGGTTGTAAATTCCCCAAACTGCTTTGGAGGTCTTGAAGAAACCCCTGATTTCGAAGTAATATTCCATCTCAGTTAACTAGGCCTCTACGACAACTGGATAGAGATCCGAAAAATCTAGGAGGTTTTATCCTTTTAATGTAGGTGGATAAATCACTATCTACCTCTTGATTCTTCTATTTTTTCGACTAAACTCTAGGGGTTATCTTTTCATATTCACTATAAGCAAATACCTCTTGCCCAATCCTAGGAGGAGAGGAATAGGTATCCTCTTCACAAAATTCTTGTTAAAATACTTGCTTGTTATTAACAGAGACCACGAGGTCTATATATACAAAAGAATGGAACGATGTTTCCTTAGGAAACGATCATAAGGAATAGAGGCATTCTATTCTAGCTGAAAGAAAGCTAAAAAAGCTACAGCTAACTAAATATTAGAAACATTCTAATATTTACACTAGATTACAAAAAGATTACTATTAACTAATAGTAGACAATTATCTATTATCGTAACACCCTCCCTTAATGGTTAATCTATCTGCAACACCAAGATGTCCTCTGAATTTGACAAACTTATCCAAACCAAGAGGCTTGGTGAGAATGTCTGCAATCTGATCTGTGGTAGGAACATACTGCAAATCTATTGCCCTATCTTCAACCAGTTGTCATATGTAGTGACAATGAACATTCACATGCTTGGTTCATTCATGGAAGACTAAATTTCGAGCTAACTTGATTACGCCTTCGTTATCAACAAACAAAGTAGTCAATCCTGCTGGTGACATCAGCATATCCCCAAGCATCCCACGAAGCGAAACAACTTCACATCCTGCTTTTAACAATCCCTCTGCATTCGGCCTCCGTAGAGGAGAGAGAAATTGCATGCTACTTCTTATTTTTCCATGTGACTGCAACGGATCCCAAACTGAATACATATCCAGAAGTTGACTTTTTATCATCAACAGAGCCTGCCCAATCTGAATCTGTGAACCCACTAAATCTAGGATTAGAACTTCAAGAGTATAGAAGTCCATAGTGTGAAGTGCCCTTTACATAACGAAGCACACGCTTTGCGGCCATCCAATGATCAGCCTTAGGAGCTGTGATAAAGCGTGAGATGTAGCTAACTATGAAGCTAATATCAAGCCTAGTAGCACAGAGGTAGATAAGGTTGCCTACTAGTTGCCTGTATGTAGTATCATCAACAAAAGGAGAATCAGAGTTGGCAGATAGCTTGAGACCTTTCTCCATAGGTGTAGATGCAAGCTTGTAATCCTACATATGGAATTTGTCCATCAGAGCCCTGGCATATTTGGATTGAGAGAAGAATATACCAAAAGACTTGAAAAGTTATAAAAATGGGAAGGTAAAACATGAGATCCCACTGAAGCCTGATGCAACCCCTTTTCGACAGAAACAAAGGAACTATAATCCTAAAGTCGCTGATGCCATCTTCCGAGAAGTAGATAAGATGCTAAAAGAAAGAATTATTTATCCCATTCATCATTCCACCTAGATAGCCAACATAGTACCCGTCAGAAAAAAGAATGGAGAAATAAGAATTTGTGTTGATTTCCGCAACTTAAATCAGGCATCCCTGAAAGACAACTTTGCTCTTCCTAAATGGACCATTTATTGCAAACAGTGGCAGGATCTGAAATGATGTCTACGCTTGACGGCTTCTCGGGTTATAATTAGATTGAAGTAGAGGAGGACCAACATAAGACGGCATTCACTACCCCTTGGGGTACATTTGCGTATTGCAGAATGCATTTTGGACTTATCAATGCTGGTGCTACATTCCAAAGATGCATGAGTAACACATTTGCTGATTTAAAAGACCGAATCATAGTCATATACCTGGATGACCTCACTGTGTTCTCAAGAAAAAGAAAAAATCATATAGGAGATTTGAGGAAGGTGTTACAAAGGTGTCGAGAACATGGAATATCTCTCAACCCAAAGAAGTCAGTATTCTGTGTGACAGAAGGAAAGCTCCTTGGCCATATAGTGTCCCAGGAAGGCATTAGAGTCGACCCTAAAAGAGTGGAAGCTATTCAAAGACTAAGCCTACCCTCAAACAAAACAGGGGTTAAATCTTTCTTTGGGCAGGTGAATTTTCTTAGACGATTTGTGCCTGATTTCGCGGAAACTACTAAACATATAGTGGATATGATGAAAGGGAATTCAAATTTCAAATGGAATGAGGCAGGGAAGCAAGCTTTTCATAATATAAAAATTGTTATTGCTAATGCTCTAGTACTGTGTCATCCAAATTATAAGCGGGACTTTATCATTTATTGCTATGCTTCTGAACACACATTGTCAGCTATTCTTATGCAGGAGAATGATGAAGGAGTACAAGCTCCTATTGCTTTTATGAGCATACCTATAAAGAAGCATGAACTCAAATATGCACAAATTGAAAAACATGCTTTCTCAGTGGTCAAGGCTCTTAAACATTTTCGATTCTATGTCTTGCATTCACATTCAATAGTTTTTGTCCCAGATGTAGCAGTAAAGAGTGTATTGACACAACAGGATATAGGTTGCAATGTCAGAGGAGCGTGGGTAGCAAAAATACAAGAATACGACATAGAGATTAAACCTACCAAGTTGATAAGAGGGAATGCTCTATGCAAGGCAATTGCAAAAAATAAAATTATTGGAAGTTCAGAAGAATCGGGTGAAAAACAATTGGTGTTAGCCGTAGGTCTCTGCGATCCATGGTTTGAAAACATCTCTTACCTGTTAACGTATGGTGAATGTCCAAAGGGCCTAAATGCAAAGCAAAGAAGAGATCTAAAAGTAAAAGTGGCTAAGTATATGTCATTTGGGATGATAAAATTTACAAAAGGGCTATTGATGGTACTTTCCTTAGATGTGTAGATAAACAACAGCAAGAAAGGTTGTTGAAGACATTCCATGATGAAGCTTGTGGGGGACATTTCTCTTCTTTAGTCACAGCATTTAAAATATTAAGGCAGTGTTATTATTGGCCTGAGATGTTTAAAGACGCATATGCATGGGTAGCAAAGTGTGAAAAGTGCAAGATGTTCTCTGGACGTCCTCAATTAGCTGCTTTACCTTTGAGACCTGTTATCATCGAAGGGCCTTTTCAACAATGGGGCCTTGACTTTGTTGGTCCTGTTAGCCCTACATCCAGTGCTGGTCATTAGTATATAATAACTGCAACTGATTACTTCAATAAATGGGTAGAAGCTAAGGCTACAAAGAAGACTATTTCCGAGGCGGTGTGTGAATTCATAAAAGAAAACATTTTGGTCAGGTTTGGTGTTCCTATTAAATTAGTAATGGATAATGCATCTTATTTTTCTTCAATCGAGATTACTAATTTATGTTTTGAGTATGGGATCACCGTTGGTCATTCATCTGATTATTTCCCTCAGGGGAATGGACAGGAAGAGTCTAGCAATAAGAATTTAATTAATATTGTTAAGAAGCTAGTCTCAAATAATCAGAAAAATTAGCACAAAAAGATTCATGAAGCACTCTGGGCAAATAGAGTGACACCCAAGAGGGCAATTGGTATATCCCATTTTGAACCGGTTTATGGAACTGAAGCCAACCTGCCCCTACCTTTGGAGTTAGCCACGAACAAACTCGGAGAAGTAATTGAGGATGATGTCTATAAGGATGGTCTGGAGAAGAGGATCTTATATCTGAGCAAACTCAAAGAAGAAAGGAAAGAGATTGTAGATCACATTACACAGCATCAGATGCGAGTGAAAGAGCTTTTTGATAAAAGAACATGGCCCAAGAAGTTTATGGTAGGAGATATGGTGTTGCTTTGGGACAAAAGAAAGGCCCCGAAAGGAATGCATAAAAAGTTTGATGCTCTATGGAAGGGTCCATTCAGAATTCAACAGGCATTTGAAAACAATTCTTTCAAGTTGGCATATGAAGATGGTGAAGTATTACCCTTGACTTATAATGGTCAGGATCTCAAGCTCTATCAAATTGCAAACTGAAAACAGGTAACCCCTATATTGTATTATAGTTTCGTTTAGTTCTTGTCTGTGTTTTCCTAGTTAGTTTTTCCTTCCCTTTCGTGTCCTTTTTTGTCCTGCCTTATTTTTGTTGTGTTGCCACCTTTATTTCCTTTGCGAAACCAGATATTCTAAGTTCCTTGCTTGGGTATACTCTACCCAAGTCCCCAGTCAGAGCCAACTATTGCCTCACTTTTCACCATGTACCAATTTTGCAAAGTGAAGATTAGCTTGTATTGTGTTTAGTTTAGTCGAGTCAGTTGCCCCTTTTCTTCCTCAAAGTGATAAATATCTCCATCGGGTTTTCATCTTTTCCTTCTCTCGCATTGTATGGCCGGGTGGGTTTTGTTTATCATCACGAGTCTTTGGGGCAGTTTAGGACCTTGCTCGATGGAGATTCTTAAATTATTTTACTTCAGATGAACTTACTTACAAGTCATTTTGTTCTGAACTTATAGAAAGTTGAACTAGCAGAAAATCCAGTTTCATCTTCTCCTTGGCGGGTTTTGCACCCCGAAGGTCAAACTCCGCCGAGATTCCCAAATGCAATTCTCAAGCTTAAATGAAGGGAAGCAAATTATGTTATAGATAGATCATTCAGGTGTTGCCATGTTTTCGCTTCAAGAATCTTTCAAAACTCACTAAGATGATTAAAAAGGGCATCGGCGGAAAACTTAGAAGCAGCTTCTCCTCGACGGGTTTCGAACCAAGAAGTCAGTTTTCCGAAAAGGTGTTTGTAAAAGAATAAAGTGAGCCAATGGGTCCCACCTTTCACTTGCGAAGTCAATTTTATATTTTCCGAAGGCTTAAAGTAAAGTGGTTAATGCAGAGAAGGTAAAACGAAAGCATAGGCGGAAAACTCAAAAACGGCTTCTCCTCTGTGGGGTTTCTACCCTTGAAGGCAGTTTTCCACATCCAGCGGAAGATCACTCTTGCAAGCATGGTTATTTAACGAATCGATTACAGGAGGCTAAAAAAAGGGTAAGGGAAGCATGTTGATCACTTTGAGGAAGGTATTTTATTCAAATTCTAGCTAAGTGGAACTTTACTCACGGAGTACTCCGTTCTTAATTCTCCGCAGCTTGGTGGAAAACGAGAAAGTAAGCTGTAATAAAAGAAAATAACCGTTAGGCCAACGGAAACTGTGAAAAGACAAGAAAGAATCTATTGTAACCTCCACATTTACTAATCTAACGGATTTATCATTTAATTCCTTGTGTGTCGCAGATTTTAAAGATTAACAGGTGGATTGGAGTTTCTATATAGAGATGAACATAACAGATTTTCAAACAACTGCTTACTCATTTGAACTGTTATGCTGTTAAGTTAATTATTGATTCCGAAACCCCCACAGTTACAAAGTTCTACTCTCTATCTTATTTTGAGTTTTAAGATTTCTAAATTATCTCTACTTCAATCGAGATGGCAACAAGATTTGCTGGATTTGATGGATTGGGCGAAATCAAATCTACATTGTAAAATATCACAAACACTTCACTCTGTTTCTTTGACATGCAGGATTTCCAAATAAGGTTGAGGACAGAACCAATCCATTACATAATGGAGAAACTCTGAAGAAGTGGGCTAGTAGAAGCAACAAGATTTCCCGTAGCAGTACAAGCCCCAGAGTTAATTATTGAATGTATCAATCACTATAACCCAGATACGAAGCAAATTTTACTGCCTGATCAAACGGTGTTAATCTCAATTGATAGGCAAGCAATAGTCAATTGTCTGTGGATTCCAGAAAGAGAGGAGCTCTCTAAATTAACAATTGGAGGAGCTATGTCCGAATTCTCTCTGAAGAAGATGGTGTGGCGAAAGGAGATCATGAGTTCTTGGTTCCAAAAGCCAAGAGGAGCTAAAAGTAAAGTTCCTAAAACCCTTTTTGGCACTGATCTCAAGCCCGAGATCGTGGACATTCTAGTTCTTTTGCATCGATTGAAAGGTGAGGTCGAAGCCCTTAACTTTGTGGAACAATACTTCTTTTTGGTGCAAATTATCTGCTCGGATACACAATATATTGACTAGGCGTACGAGGTAAGTGAGCATCTGTCTAGGGCTCTCAGTGCAGCCAAGTTCTACAATTCATTTTATATGTCTTCTTTCTTGATATATATGTTGGCTTCCCTACAATTATGGCCGAGCCTATTAAGATAATATCTTATACTTTCTATAATAGTCAACTACTTGTCTGTAGTCCGTCTTTCAGTCTAGATAGGAATGTTTCCTATCCCGTCTCTTTTCTTCTTCAGTCCAGATAGGAATGTTTCCTATCCTGTCTCTAGTTTTGTTTCTAATTCCGTCTTCAGTCTACGTTGTTTCTTTTAGAAACAACGTCCTTCTAATTCTTTATAAGGAACACATTTGTTCCTCTGTTAATCAATGAATCATCCGGAAATCCGTTAATCTGCCAACTCTTCTTGAATCTTGTAACATGGTATCAGAGCCATTACTTGAATTTCTTTGAAAATTTTATAATTTCATGAGCAAGCCTTTGCTGCAAAATCCTTTCAACAGAACATTGGCAACCATCAGTCTTCTCAACCTTCCCAGCATCAACCTTCTGCTCAATCCTTGGATGGCTCTACGAAGCAAAATGTACAGTGTAATTACTGTCACAAGTTCGGCCATATGAAATTCGAGTGCCGGAAACGTTTGGCTGCCCAAGCAAGGCAAAATGCTTCCCAGCCAACAACACAAGTTGTCGAGCTTCCTGATCAAGGCGAAGCTGCATTTTTCGCCTTTTGAATTTGTTTCTATTTTTTTGGGTTTGTTGATTTTCTCCTCAAAAATCATTTCAAGTTGTCTGTGATACGTGAGGCTGTGTGAGATTCTGGGTTTTACTGTTTTTTCCACAAAAACGAAGTTTTGTAAATGCAACTTATTTTGAGTCATAGCACTCTTCTGGCAAAGCTTCTTGGTTTCAGCATTCTGTAGATCCACGGAGGGTCTCAGTTATCACAGAATGTTCCGACATCCGTACGTTGACCATTAAGGGAGGGTATTAAGATAATATCTTATGCTTTCTATAATAGTCAACTACTTGTCTGTAGTCCGTCTTTTAGTCTAGATAGGAATGTTTCCTATCCCATCTCTTTTTTTCTTCAGTCCAAATAGGAATGTTTCCTATCCTGTCTCTAGTTTTGTTTCTAATTCCGTCTTCAGTCTACGTTGTTTCTTTTAGAAACAACGTCCTTGTAATTCTTTATAAAGAACACATTTGTTCCTCTGTTAATCAATGAATCATCCGGAAATCCGTTAATCTGCCAACTCTTCTTGAATCTTGTAACAGGGCCTTCCCAGAATAGAGAATTTTCCAGATGATGTAAAGAGTTATGAGTTTTACCCATGCTTGCAGTTACAGAATAGTTATACAGAGTATATCAGAGTTAATGATGCATTTACAATGAGGCTTTGCAGGGAACTCCAAGGGTGTCCGAAGAGGAGATTCAGCCCAGAAGTGATGGCGGCCATCAGTCAGTTGGGTAGTTATTTCATCCAATTCTCATCCTTTTCATATTTGCGTCTTGCAGCTTTCGATGGATTTCCCCTGAAGCTGCCCAAATATCCGGATGACATGATCGTGCTCATTGAGATCGTGAGACAAGCAATCCAAGTGAATGTGCTGAGCGCCAGTTTGAATAAAAAGGGATACAAATTTCCTATAAAAGTGGGGCATACAGTTGTGAGTCCCGATCAAATGCCAAAAACATGCTCAAGGCATTCGAGAACAAGTTCAAATTAGAAGAATATGAAGTGTTGAGGCCTATGTTTGACCCAAATGGGTATGCCAGAGATGTGCTTCAAATTGGAAGAATGATTAAGCATGTTACTACTGTGGAAGATTATTGGGCGTATTGTAAAAATGAGTTGGAAAGCTAAGATCGGACTTTTGCAAGATTCACAATAGAACAAATAAAGACATATGGCATTAACTTTGAGGTGGAAGGGCTAGAGGATGATGGGCAAAATATGTATAGTAATACATATTTGACCAAATTGAGAAGTACTCCAATCAGTTCTGAGCCATATGTTGATGTGGAAGAAGACCTTGATGTTATGATGGCCCCGATTGTCAAAAGAACCGGAAAATGGGTCGAGTGGACAGCGAAAAAGAGTCAGAGTAGGAGCAAGACTACTCAAGCTTCTCCAGCCATTGCTACTCCCACTTCTTCTCAAAGTGCCACACCTAGTGTTACAACCACAATTGCTCAAGGACCTGCTCAATCTGCAGGAGGAGGTGACCAACCCCCGGAGAAGAACATTTCAATAGCTCCAACTTGCCAAGGCGATCCTCTACCAGTTATTGGAGCCCAAGCCAGCACCGAAGAAAAGAGGACTGAAGAGCCAAAATATGGTGTTACTGCTCCAGTTTCACCTCCTCATGTGGCTACTACTCCATCTCCTCATCATAGCCCTGGTCCATTTGCAATTGCTCCCCTTTTGAAGCCGACTAGTTCCCCCATTCAGATAGTTGAGATTGGGGATGAACAGAGTAGTAGCAGCGAATCCACTGAATCTGACGGAGCCGCAAGGAAAACTCAAGGGCAAGAGAAAGTCCCAAGTTCTTCTAGGCTTCTATTTCAGGATCCTAAGAATCCTTTTTCTGCAACTTCAGCGCCAGTGACTCCGATGAGGAAGAAGATGTTCAATATAGAGTCACTTGGGGCTGCTTCTAAAGTGATCAGCACAGAGTCCTGGCTAGAAGATACCTTAGAAAGGAAGAGAAAGAGGAAAGAGGAGAGTATCCCTGCAAAGGATACTGTGTCTCAAATAGTTCGCTCTAGATCTACAGTAGCGAAAGCTAAGAAGCAGAAGACTTTATCAATACTTGGGCAAGATCCAGAAACAAGACACTTAACAATGGAGGTAGCAAAGCCAAATAAAGCAGGGAGAATTGAGGAAATGACACTCGATGATTTCACTCTGCATTCGATTGATCTTGGAGAGGCTAGGCATGATACAAAGGTGGGCCTATGGAGATCAAGTAACGAGGTGATAGAAGAACAATTGGAAAACCTCAAA
Source organism: Cupressus sempervirens (assembly GCA_028749045.1). Lineage (NCBI taxonomy): Eukaryota > Viridiplantae > Streptophyta > Pinopsida > Cupressales > Cupressaceae > Cupressus > Cupressus sempervirens. The sequence goes on along the minus strand of CM053785.1, from coordinate 839,182,652 downwards.
TTGTCAAAAATCAGAATGAAGGCCGAGATTGAAGAATTGAAAAAATTTATCAGACAACTGGTTGTTCCATTGGCAACCATTACTGATGTGCCTGCTACTGAGAACCCTACAGCAGAAGAAGTGCAAGCCTTCATCTCACAGCTTCAAAAGGATAGACATTTTGGCCAGATTGGAAGAGAATGGATTGAGAAACTCAATGCAGATGGAATTGTTCTGATTGATCAAATTGGAAATGTTATCCTTCGATTGGAAATTGAGAAGGATAATATCATATCTAATCACAACACTTTGGCCACAGAGAAGGCAAGGTGTGATGAATGTATTTCTCTCCTGAATATGGTCATCCAAATGAAGGCAAAAGAAGCAGTTGAAGCAAATATTTTGAAGAAAGGGACTAAGCCTCTGTTCGAATGGCTTCAAAACATGCAATTTAAGCAGGAGATGATTCAAGAGGCTGAAGGACTCAAAGAAACGAGGGAAAAGGTGAAGAAGATCCAAGACAGAGCATTTGAACTCATGCGAGGATTACACACTGACCCACAAACCAGTGGGTGAGGGAAAGCTCTCATTGGAGTAGAAATAATGAAGAATAACTTTTCCACATACTTGAGCAATCTATCTAGAATGACTTCAAGTAGTCAAGACAGAGTGGTAGAGTTGCAGACGCTTAGTGGATACGTGCATGTGGCTGTTGGAGAATTGACAAGTCCGCTAAATGCGGTGAAGGAGTTGGCTCGAGAGCATTCGAAGTGGCTCTTAAGATTCACTAATGTAAATGTGCCTAGTCACGAGGAAATGATTCCAATTATAGTAGCTGCTAAGGCATATAGAGCGAAAACTGAAAAGGGAAAGAAGTCCAAGTGATTCAGTTGACACTCCCTTTTCGTTCTCTGATGTAAATTTTGCAAATTTTGTAATACGACAAACTGGCATCTTGCCATTTGTCATCCTCAGAAGATGAACCAATTTAAATTCCTATTGTAACGGTCATCTCTCAACTCTATATGTATGAAGTTGAATGATTAATGAAAGGTCGGCAAATTTCTGGTGTGAAGTACTTTTTGTTGCAGAGTCAATTAAATAGTATTTTATGTCAATCATTTTCTGTTCCAGTAGGTATTGTGTTCAGTCCATGTTTCCTTTTCGTTTTACAGAGAATTAAAGAGGAACAAAGCTTCTTTCCCCTGTTTTCAAGATCATGAATGAATGTGATAAGTATTGTTATGATTCATTCGGCTAAAGATTTTGTTAATGTTCCTGATTTATCAGTTATAGTTTAGATTTGAATTTCAGCTTTTTCTAGCCTTATGCGAATAGATTTATGGATTCATAAGACGTGTGGATACGTAAATCTGTTTCAATATTGAGAAGTTTTTCTTGCCTGAATTAAGTTCTAGTTAGGCTTAATTTGGTTTGCCTCTTCTGCTCTCAGGTTAAGAGCATACCCCGCATTAGTTTTAGGAACAAAACATAATTCCTTGAACATCATTCACATAGGGCGCTGTACCTACCAATTCAGAGAGAAGCCAGTAATCACAGAGCGGCTTTTCAACTATTGTATTTAGATATTATCCCTAATTTGAGGCATTAAGAGTCATATTTTCACAAGAAACAAGAAAGGACAAATCTGTTTACCAACAGGGCACATCATCCTTTTCTTTTCTTTTACTTCGATCTTTATTGAGCGGGTTTAACATTAATCTTTAGAACACATCTTCAGTACCAAGTTCAATAGGCAACGACGCCAAATGTTTCTCATACAGGGTAAACAGATAGTTATTGCATTCAGAGACTAGAATATAACACAGAATGAGATAGCACTGTATTCATATAAGCAAGGTATATAATCATGAGTACAGTGATGCTTCATAGTTCAATTTGGATGATGTACATATATCTCCCGAAGCGGCGACTCAACCGTCACGCAACCTTTTGGACACTAATTAATCTAGTCGGCTGTAGTATAGTTTTTACCGACAACAAGTGTTTTTTAAGTCTTTTGCTTTCTCTCTATTCTATTCTCAAGTTGTGGACACATCTTGCTATGCAACTTAAGTGATACTAGCTTGTGGGTACATCTTTTTTATGCAAATTAAATTGACTCTTCTAAAGACATTATTTCCTCTTTTGAGTATAATGACTAGGGGCCTGAATGTTAAGTGGTTTTATTACATAAGTACAAAAAGGGCAAAAGAAAGCATTGGAAACTAAGAAGCCCACTGGCTCATTTTTCAGGGTTTATTTTTTTAGCACTCAATTGAGCTTGCAATGAATCAATGGCTTAGATTAGATCATTCTTTTAGGAACCATTATATAATATGTTAGGCTTCTCTTGGAGCTCACTAAATGATGATATTTTTCTCCATTGCTGCTGCAATTTCCTAATCTTCCAGAGAGACATATGAGCTCCCACTAGTCAATAGGTTGTGTTTTAGTGTAAGCGCTTGGGTCTTTGATTCCCTAGAATATCATAAACAAACCTGTCTATTCTTTTCAGGTTCCAGATACCAATTGGAGTTGTGATTCAGAGAAATCAAAATCAGATTTGGACAATGTACAGCAAAATTCTTGCATTTTCCCAAGCATCCTTGAGGCTACCATAAACAAAGGTAACATCATTGTGGGACCCAACACTGATTATTTTGGCTTTGACAGGGCAGCTGGGGTTCTGAAGGCATTTTCTGAGGTGCTTTTACAATAACTTGTATTCTGTGAGTTAGATTCACCTTAGCAGACACCTAGGCGCTATATTCAGTCGGTGATGATATTGACATTTTCAGTGATTTTGGGTGCCTAGTGCGGGTATTAATCATTATTTCTCATGGAATATAATCCAAGTCTTAAAAGCAATGCTTTTAACTGAAAGGTGTGTTGAAAAAGCTTTTTTTTAGTGAGAAGAGTCTACTTGAAACCTTGAGCTTGGGACTTGGTTATTATTAATTCAAAATTATTAAATGAAAGCTTCTAATTGAAAAGTGTATTGATGAAGGCTCTTTAGTGAAAAGTGTCTGAGAGAAGCTACTTGCTTTTGGTCTCTTGAAGAAGACATATTTTTTTATAAGAGCAATGCTTTGTGAGAAAGTAATTCATTCTATGATGTTTATGTTTCACATGTCCCTCTCTAGGTTGGCCCTATACAAATTATATTCATAAGATAGGCGTCTCTTATGGATGGCAATTAGTTAGTAATTAAACTATGTTTCTGCATTTAGACTTCAACAAAAGTGCCCCAAGGAGATGCCAATCATAATGAAAACAATAACGAATTATATAGGCCTGTTCATTGAGGGATATTTCACATATTCGATCTGTTCAATCTGCAGATTCAGATCGGTATGATATCAGAGTTAACCTTTTATAAAATTAACACTCCCTCTTAACTTGATAATCATACTAAGAGATAACATATCTAGCACCATCAATTATGATGAATAAGCATAGATTGATACTCTATATCTATCTAAATCTTCTAAGCATGTGGTATCATTGAACAAATGATACTATGTCATATTACTATACCTGTGATATGACTTATCACTTATACTTGTGATAACAGTATTCCATGGGATGCAATATACAAGATAAAATCCGGAGACTAAATAAATTCTTCCTCTATCCAAGTTGTGACTCATAGGTACTGACAAGCCTACATCACAATATGATCCTGAGTTAAGATTTGCCAGTACACAGGATAAAATCCGGAGAATAATTAAATTCTTCCTTTATCCAAGTTGTGATTCATACGCATAGAAATGTCTACATCACAATGTGGTCTTGAACTCATCCAAATCTGACAGTAGTTCTCTATTGTTCAGTACATTATCTCAGATATCATCATCTCTCCTGATTTTTTTTTCATACAAGTGTTCATTATCTCAGAGATCATCACCTCTTAGATAATGAACACAAATGGTGAAGCCCATAACAGTCAATAGCCTGACAATAATAATTTTAACACAGAATTATTTCATTAATGATTAAAGAATACAAATGTATTATAATTCAACCATACCAAGTCCTTTTCTGAAGTGATCTATCTTCACTCAAGAGAGAGGTTTGGTAAGAATATCTGTTGTCTGATTTGCAGTGCAAATGTATTCTAACTTGACAGTTTTCCTATCTACCATATCTCTTACATAATGGTAAGGAATTTCACTATGCTTGGATCTATCATGAAAAATTGGATTCACAGAAAGCTTGATGGAACTCTGATTATCACAATGAATGATAGTGGGATTCATGGGTTGATCAAATAATCCCACAAGTAACTTTCTAAGCCAAACAGCTTCCCAAGAAGCCGTTGCAACTGCAATGTATTCAGCTTCTGTGAAACTCTATGCTACTAATGACTGCTTTCTGCATATTCATGATATCATTGTTGAGCCTAAACTGAAACAGCATCCTGCAATGCTTTTCCTATCAGTAACACTTCCACCCCAATCTGAGCCTGTGAATCCATGTAAGTTTAAGTCAACTTTCTTATACTTAAGCCCAAGGTTAAGAGTGCCTTGTAAGTATCTCATAATTTGTTTGACTATAACCAGGTGAATCTCCTTTGGCTCACGCATAAACTGATTTAAGGCATTAACAGCATAGCAAATATCAGGTCTTCTATTTACCAAGTACATAAGAGACCCAATCATCTATTTGTAAATAGTAGAATCTATGGAGAGTGATTTTGTTGCTGCTTCCTTAAGTTTGTGTAGACTAGTCTCCATTGGAGAAGACATAGGTCTGTAGTTCCACATTCCAAATCTCTTCAAGATGTCTAATGTATACTTTCCTTGATTAAGTATGATGCTGTCGAAGTTCTGCCATACTTCCAATCCTAGGAAGTAATGGAGTCCTAAATCTTTCATCTCAAATTCTCTGATTAGATCTTTCCTGCATTGATCTATAAGATGATCATCACCTGTTATTAGTAAATCATCAACATATAGTATCAAAATTATCATATCATCTTTATCCCTTTTATAATAGATATTTGGATTAGCTTCATTCTTAGAGAATCCTAAACTAGTGAGATATGTATCGATTCTTTCATACCATGCCCTGGGAGCCTGTTTAAGCCCATAGAGAGCTTTCTTGAGTCTGCAAACAAAGATTTTAGGATTATGAGTTTCAAATCCTTCGAGTTGTTCCAAATATACCTCTTCTGTAATCTTTCCATTCAAAAATGTTGTTTTCACATCCATCTGATTTACTTTCCATCTCTTTGATGATGCAATAGCTAGAACTACTCTTACAGAGGTGTATCTAACAACTGGAGCAAAGGTTTCTTCATAATCAATTCCCTCCTTCTAAGAGAATCCTCTGGCTATGAATCTGGCCTTATATTTTTCAATGCTACCATCAGCAGCATGCTTGACTTTAAATATCCATTTAGAGGAAACAACAGATTTTCCCTCATGCTTAACAATTTCCCAAACATGATTCTTAATAATGGATTGGTATTCTTCTATCATAGCATCCTTCCAAGTTGTATGTTTAATAGCATCTAAAACATTGGTTGGTTCTGATTTAGAGAAATCACTCATGTTGGCAACATAGCTAGAGAATCTTTTGGATCTTTTGCTTTCTCTAAAGGTTCCTTCTGGTGCAGAGAAGTCTTGTGTTTCTTCTATAGTCTTAGAGGCCCAAAGTGGTCTTTTCTTAGGATTTTGAGTTTCCTCAAGATTAAGATTTTGAATTTCACCTTCAATTTCTTCAATGTTCTCCCTCTAAAACAAGTTCATGATTTTCTTCAGAACTAGGTATATGTGAAGGATCTTCAGAACTTAGGGCTCTTCTGAATACTAAATCTTCTTCAAATATTACATCCCTACTAAGTTCAATGTTTTCCTGACCAGGTATGTAAACTTTATACGTTTTGGAAGTTTCACTATACTCGACAAAAATGCATTTCTTCCGAAAGGTTCTAACTTGGTTATCTTTTCTTTTGGAACATGTATGTATACAGGGCACCCAAATATCCTAAGATGACTTATATTTGGTTTAACCTTAGAAAAGACTTCTTCAAGAGTTTTATCTCTAAGGTGGGAGTGAGGATTTTTGTTTTGAATATAGATAGCAGTACATGAGGCTTCTACCTAAAGATAAAATTCTAAGTTTAGATTAAGCATCATAGCTCTTGTTGCTTCTATGATTGTCCTATTCTTCCTTTTTGCTACCCCATTTTGTTGAGGATTATAAGGAACGGTATACACCCTCCTAATTCCTACTTTACAAAAATCTTTAAACAAATTTGAAGTATATTCCCCTTCATTATCAGACATAAGAGTTTTAATTTTATGTCCTGATAGGTTTTCAGTTAAAGTTTTGAATTCTTTAAATCTTTTAAGAATTTCTTCTGATTCTTTACATTTCAAGAACTAAATCCATGCCTTCCTAGAGAAGTCATCCATAAAGAGTACGTAGACAAAATAGCCTGAGAGAAGGAACAGACATAGGTCCACATAAATTTGAGTGGACTAATTCTGAAACATCGTTAGCTTTACTAGTGCTATTTTGAAATGGACTTTTGGAGTTCTTACCTAGTGCACATCCTTTGCATAAGCTTGAATGATCTTTGTTCAACTTAGGTAAACCAGTAACCATCTTCTACACAGTTGATTAGGTTTTGAAGTTTTAGGTGCCCCAACCTTCTATGCCACACTTTGTTTATATCAACAACTTCATGGATTAAGGCTTGAATAGGGTCTATATTTAATCCATACAAGTATCCCTTTCTTTGACCAATCAACTTCGATTTCTTAAATGAAGAGTTCTTAGACCAGGTCATTACTTTACTGTCCATGAATGCAACTTTATGTGCATCATCTTCAAGTGCTGTAACAAAGATTAGATTCCTCTTGATTCCTGGTACATAGAGTACTCGTTTGAGATAAAGAGAAATTCCCGACTTAAGTTTCAAGGTGCAGTTCCCAATTCCTTTGACAGAATGAGTGGAATTGTCACCTATGGTAACTTCGTCATTATCTTCTTCTGATATTGAGTCTAGTACTTCTTTGTATCCTGTAATGTGTCGAGATGATCCACTATCAATTACCCATGCTTTGCTTGATACTTCATTTGATAGTGTTGAATATAATACACGTTTCTCAGGATCATAGTTTTCCTCTTTCCTAGTAACATTTGTACAATTTACTTGTTACTTTGTATTCTCTGGGCAATTTGATTTATAGTGTCCAAATTTCTCACATTTAAAGCATTTTACTTTGGATAAATCTCTCTCAAGTTTTTCATTTCTTTGATGAGCCTTCTTCTTGAAGTGCTTCTTCTTACCTTTGTAAGAATTTGTGTTGAAAACATGAAGTTCTTCGTCTTCAGTTTTCAATTTCCCTCCTTTCTTGAATTGCCTAGATTCTTCTTGAAGGCAATCTCCTTTGGGTCTATTTAAGTCTAAAAGTTTGTCTCTAGCACTTACTCCTTGTGAGAATGTTTCCCCTAAATCCGGTAACCCATCTATAGCCATAAGTGACAACTCTTTCTTTTCCATTATGGTCCCTATACTTGTAAGTTCATCTGTTAGACTAGCCACCCTTAGGAAGTATGAATTCATAGATTCTCCCTTATTTTATGTGATTTAGTTGCCTTTTTAGTGCAAGGGTTCTAGTTGCATTGTTAATCTCATATGCATTTAATAATGCACTTATCATATTAAATGTTGTCTAATGTTTCATTAGCATAGGTACTATTTCATTTTTAACTCCATCTAATATGATTTTCATGGCTTTCCTATTTCCTTTAATCCAAATAGTTTTATGAGGATCAGCATCAGGTTGTTTGAATTCCTTATCAACAAACTGTATTACATCATTGTCTTCAAGAGTCATCATAATTCTGAATTTCCATGAAACGAAGTGTTATTTTCCATCAAACCTGTCTTCAGGTCTGATTGTGTTGGCCATTGAAGGTAGAAAGATGTTTGCTTAGATATGTTTTAAATCTGATTATTAATTTGCAAAGCCAAGGTTCGACTACCAGAGCTCTGATACCATGTAAGATTTTTGCAAACTCTAATTAACCAATACTGATATAATACCTTTTAATCTTGCTGGAGATGGTCCTTATATATACCGGACAGTATATTAAGTGTTCTTGCTATGATGTATAGTTCTGCAATAAAATGTTTATCTCTGCTATAAATCGTTTAAGGCAGTAAATTCTAAAGGAGCATACTTGTATTTCGATGTGTGTCCTTTATCCACATTCACACCCCATATATATATAACACTCAAGGGGCATGTCCTTAGAAAGGGCATATCCCTCTCTAGGTCCACCCTATACAAATTGTATTCATAAGATTGGCGTCTCTTATGGATGGCAATTAGTTAGTAATTAAACTATGTTTATGCATTTAGACTTTAACAAAAGTGCCCCAAGGAGACGCTGATCATAATGAAGGCAATAACCAATTATATAGGCATGTTCATTCAAGGATATTTCATGCATATATTGGATCTGTTCGATCTGCAGATTCAGATCGGTATGATATCAGAGTTACCTTTTTTAAAATTAACAAATTTTGCAAAAAAATTGCAATTCTATTTAAACTAAGCAAATTTTTTTAATTTCACAATATTTTCCTGAGAAGTTTTTGACTTATCTCTGATATTTGCCAATATTTTTTTTTTCTTTGACGATAAGTTGTTCATAGCAATATTATGATATTGATGTAATAATCATCTTCATAATTAGAAACTTACTTTTATGTTTTGTTGTCTTTAGTATGTTTTAGAAATTTGGTTGTTGCTTTTGGATTCAAATGTGTAATTTTTTTTGCATCAACACTTTGGAGCACACTTTGTGATCCATCATCAAGATTATAGAGAGCATAAGGAGAAAAGTGAAAAAAATGTTACAAACCATAACATTTAAAAGAAAGGGGTTGTGGAAGAAGAGCACGACAAGAGTTTGACAAGTGACAGTTGAAAGGACAAAAGAAAAATAGAAGATGCGGGATAGAAAGTATAGAGATAAATCAAATTAAAAAGGTTTTTAAAAAAATTTATTAAGGCTTTAGATATATATAAGATTGAATAAGACACGAAATTAAAAAACTACAAATCAAAACTATAAAAGAGCATACATATATTTATGTAGACACGCTCTTTTGTGTTTGAGGTATGCAAGGAAAGGTATAAAAATACAACTGGAAGAAGGATATGAGTTTGGGGAAGCATGTGAGAGAGTCACTTCCTTACAATTGAGGGAGGGTAACATGTAAAAGAAAGAGAGCTTTACACAACAAGGCAAAAGTGGCGTGAAGAAGAAGGCAAGTGCCTCTTCCTCCTCTTTCAATGGCACAGGAGGAAGGGTTGGAAAAATATTGTCAACACAGTTTGCATGTGAAAATACTTGCGCGTGAAAAAAGGAAGCAAAAACGTTGACTAAAGAGGTTGAAGGAAAAAGAGAATAAAGATTAGAGGATTCGTACTTGGGCACAACTCCAAAGAGCCATTGAAAATCAAATGTTGGTGGCCTCTGGTTTGACACTAGTTTGCAAAATGAATCCAATCTCTGGACTAGAAGCAATGAACACTGCATCTTTTCATAACGTCTTGTTACAAGGAATGATTCCATTAGCTTGAATATGCATGAAACTCATCTCTAGTTAGGAGGAAGGGTGAGAAGAAGAAATGGTTGGGGAAGAGAGAAGCCACAGTTGAGAGCAAGGTAATGCTACATTGTGGAGATGAGCTTTAGTAGACAGGGGTGAGGCTAAGGATGCCTAAGAGGGTTCAAATAAGGCAAGCTTGGAGGGAAAACTAGCTAGGAGCTGTCAAACACTCCTTGATAGCACACAACGGGGGGGGGACATGCAACTGCTACATTGTGCATGACCACATGATCTAGAAGTGAAAGGAAGGGTGTTTGGAGTGGGAGCAAAGTGAGCGAGAGGTGAGAAGGGGAACTAACTAGAGAAGACACCATGCAAGGGCCTAGAGAACAAATGTGAAGCAGCTTCTATGGTTATTATACTATGAGGCCCCAAACTTCATTTTTTTGTTAATGTTTTATTCCTACGTGCTAATGGCTCTCACATGGGATATAGTGTCCAGATGGTTCAACAAATTGGGGCAGAAAGAGGTGGTGAGCTCGAGGTGCAAAGGCAAGAGCCTAGAGTTCACGAGATTAATCAATCTTTCAAAAGACTAGATAATAGACCTGAGGAGGGAGAGACTGACTCTAAAGTAAATGTGCTTGGTTCTCCCAATCCAGAGGTGATGGCTAATTTTGACAAAGGAAAAAAATAAAGCAAACATCTTTGCATCTTTTGAGAAAGGCTAGATCTGCCACTTTTTAGGAAGCTTGATCCTTATTTCTCCTACTGCTTAGATTTGAACTAGAATTCCCTCTCATGAATGGTCTCAATCAAAAATGAGTAGATTTCCACAATCCATGAGTTATCTAGAAGTTATTTCTAAATTCAATCGTGTAAGTGGTTTTTGCATCAATTTTTCGATCACACCATGCGATCCATCATCAAGGTAATAGAGAAAATAAGGAGAAAATTGGAAAAATTGCAGACAATAACATATTAAAAAGAGGGGTAATAAAGGAGATAGAGAGTGCAATAAGAGTCTAACAAGTGATAGTTGAAAGGACAAACAATAATAAACAAGAAATGGGGGATAGAAAGTATAAAAGTAAATCAGATCAAAAAGGTTTGAACATAAAAAATAAAAAGCCTATATATATATATATATATATATATATATATATATATATATATATATATATATATATATATATATATATATATATATATATATATATATATATATATATATATATATATATATATATATATATATATATATATGAGATTAAGTAAAATATCAAATAAAAAACTATAAATCAAAACATATATCTACACACATACTCTTTTATATTTTGATGTATGTGAGAAAATGTATTAAAAAACAAATGCATGCAAAGATATAAATGAAAGCAAAATAAATTAAAAACATATGAATGTACTTAAAATGAAGTAAAGGATGATAAAAATACAAATATATTTATATGAAAACCTTAAAAGTAAATAAAATGTATTGCATATGTAAAGAAAAAATAGATTAATGTATAAACTAAATATATTGAATGTATGCATATATATATATATATATATATATATAGACACACACACTATTACACACACGTGAATTAAAAAATATATATAAAATATCATGCATCGATAAAGAATAAAATAAAATATAATGCATATATATAGACTATATATGATAAACACAACGATAAAATAAAGGACAAAAGAGCAAAACAAATAAATAAATAAAAGCAAGAAGCATCCTCAAAAATGAAACAACTAACACAAGATAAGGATGTGAATGAAAAGCCAAAACACGAGGGGAGAACAGAAAGGTGATCAAAAGAGAACAACACGGCAGTGAGGGAGGGAAATGAGAAAAGGGAAAATAGGACAAGGAACAAAGACAAGAACACAAGAGGATAGAGCCCCAAAGGCTAGGAAAAAAGGAAAAGGGCAAGAACGTTGTGGGGAGAGGAGACAGAGAAACAAAAGGACGAATAGGGAACAAGTGTCTAAGAACTCAGTGTTGACATTTAGCATTAGCAATTCCTCAAATCCACTCTTGTTGAGCACTATCTAATGTCCCTTTTCTATTTTTCCCTAAATCACAATTGCACGAGATTAGGGTTAGGGTTTACCATATTTAATGTAATGGATTTCTTAGAGTTATAGCTAACATATAAATAAGGAATGTAAATCAATTCAATAAATGTTTGGAGTTGACTTGAGGATGACCTAACTGTAGAAGTAATAAAGTAGGGTGACTTGATGAGGTGTCCTAGAAACCTCCTACCCTAGGCCCAAGAGTAGATACATTGTTACCCCTTGGCCTCATGTGGCCCTTTCCATACATATGAGGTGGCCTACCTAATGCTAGGTCCTATCATGCTTCTCCTTCATCTTGTCATTCTTTACTTGCTTCTAATGATTGAACACCCATTCACTATGGTAGGGATTGTAAGGAGAATTCACAATAAGGTGCCCCAAAAGCCTATTGTTTCTAAGCCCAAAGGCAATCTGATTCATCCCCCTTTGGCCCCATGGGGATTCCCTTGTCACAACAATGAGTGGCGTGCTTAGAAGGTGGCCTCATTATCGTTCTCTCAATTGTGACTACTACACTTTCATTACCATGATTAAGTGTAACCGTTAGAGAATATACATAAAGTTTTATACATACATTTTATATTAAACCATTACACCACTAATACACCTATTATTACTAAGATAATTATATATAATCACACATTATAGTTTAAGTCTCCACAATACACGAATCAAAGTAATAATTACCAACATACCTTCCACCCAATATTGGTATCAAATATTACTCATACCAAGATATGTATAGTTTGAGATTATTCTTTGTTGTTTTCTTTTTTGTATTCTTACCAATCGCCCATCCCTTAATGAACTTTTGTGTATTTATAACTTCATACTCTTATATGAAAGGGTGTATCTCTTTTCAAACATGCAATATGATAGAAAGGATGTGTCATTTTATTAATACCCTTCTTTATGGTCAATTGATTTTACTTCAATTAGCTATCTTCCCCAACTGTAGTCTTAAGTATCTTTGCTACATTATTAGTCTTTGTTTGCATGTATTATCTTACCTTAGTTAATCTTATCTCTTAGTCACTATTATTTTAAGTTGCATGTTGATTACCAATCTAATTCCTATGATCGTCTTGGTTTAAGCCATCATTTCATTCGATGCCACATTCTCTTAGGAGTCAAATTGTATTGATTGATGCTTTCGAACCAAGATGTTTATTCTTCATTTTGTTGATTTAGACTTTCAATTAAGAAGAGATATGGAGATAGAAGTTCACGTGCCTAATATTGGAGGGAAGATTAATCACCATTTATCAAGTTTTCCATTAATGTAGTCATTAGGTATTTTTCTAGATAGCTATGTCTTGCTTGGCATCCTTAGTATTGATCTTGGATAATTGCTAACATTATTCGTTACGTTCTAATATTTCCATATTATTGTGATTTTTCTTTCTATGTGGTTTACATAAATTAGTTTCACTCTTTGATTAATACTTATGAATACTATTATCAACTCTTAGATTCTTCCTCTTCCCCATTTTCTCTGTCTTCCTCTAGCGTGGCTTCTATCTCTTAGACTCTTGTCCCATACTTGTCCATCTATTTTCCTTGCCTTTAGTAATTTCTCTATCTCTCAAGTCTTCCTCCAACCTCTACCATTCTTACCCCCTTCCCTTTCTTCGCCAACCTTTGGGGCTCTGTTCTCTTCTACTCCTATCTTGGTTCCTCGTCCTATTCATTTTGTTCTCTTTTTCATGTTTTTTCAACTCTCGTTTTTGTATTCTTCTCTTTCCTTAGTTTCCTTCCCTTGTCTTTCTCCTTTCGAATACTATTATCAACTCTTAGGTTCTTCCTCTTCCCCATTTTCTTTGTCTTCCTCTAGCGTGGCTTCTATCTCTTAGACTCTTGTCCCATACTTGTCCTTCTATTTTCCTCGCCTTTAGTAATTTCTCTATCTCTCAAGTCTTCCTCCAACCCCTACCATTCTTACTCCCTCCCTTTCTTCGCCAACCCTTGGGGCTCTGTTCTCTTCTGCTCCTATCTTGGTTCCTTGTTCTATTCATTTTGTTCTCTTTTTCATGGTTTTTCAACTCTCGTTGTTGTATTCTTCTCTTTCCTTAGTTCCCTTCCCTTGTCTTTCTCCTTTCCCCTCTTGTTTTAACTTTTCATTCTTGTCCTCTTGTGTTAGTTTTTTTCATTTTCCAAGCTGCTCCTTTCTTTTTTATGGTTTTGTAGTGTATATTTTCTTGCAATTATTTGTTTTGTTCTTCTTTTGATTTTTGTCCTTTGTTTTATCATTTTTTTATCATCATTTTTATCACACAAATGCACATATTGTTGTTTATATTTCATTTTCGTTGGAATATTTATATGTATTTAGTATGCAAATTATATTTTTATATTTGATTTCAATTTAGATTATATAAAAGGCATTTTATTCACATTAAACTGCTATTGCACATTTTATATAGTTTACAAATTAATTTATGCATCTTTTATATATATTCACACACACATTGTGTGTGTCCATGTGTGTGCATTATATTTTATTTATTTTAAGTTTTTTGTATAAATAGACGTGTATATTATATTATATTTTTATCATCCTTTATTTTATGCTTAACTATATGATTTTAATTTATATCACCTCTCTCATTCATTCATATCTAAATACATTTTCTTGCATACATCAAAACATAATTGAGTATATATATGCTATTTTATAGTTTTGATTTGTAGTTTTATAATCTGATATTTTATTTAATCTCATTCAGATATATAGGCTTTTCATTTTAAAATTTTAAACCTTTTTAATATGATTTCATTTTATATTTTCTCTCTCCCACTTTTCCTTTATAATTTTTTGCTCTTTCAACTATCACTTGCCAGACTCTTGTTGCACTATCTCTACTTCCACAACCCCTCTTTTTAGTAGGTTATGGTCAGCAGCTTTTCTAATTTTTCCTTGTGCTCTCTATCATAATCCAAAACACTGATACAAAAAATGCTTACCCAATCGAATCCAAAAGCAACATCCCGAAAACTCATAGATTGTGGAAATCTACTAACTTTAGCTTTAGGAAGTTCCCTTTTTGTCTTTTGTGTTTCTATCCTTGATGGTTTGCATCATGGAAAGATCGTTTTGTATTTCTCTATTTAAGGAGCCTTCATCTCCTTTGTTAATGTCAAAATATCAATTATCATTTCAGCCGGCTTTGATAGTGATAGCATTGCTTCAGTTGGGCATACTGCTGTTGCTTTTAAAGTGGGTGTTGGTAGCTTTTTTAAAGATCTTGGTGTCACCAAATTGGTGGTTTCAACAACATTCCTTTATCAGCTTTTCCCTAAATGGTAACTCAAATAGTGCATGAAGCACATAGTCAAGGACTTCACTAGAAAGATTGTTCCTATTATTGACGCTGATGAGAAAGGAGAGAAAGCTAAAGCAAAAGAAGTTAATTGATTCTACTAGTTGTTTGTACAATGCACCTGCGTAGTATTCTTTAATACGTGCATGATCGTGCAAATTACTACAGACAATGTAACATAGGCGTTTGCTATTTTGCTGGCCTCTTAGGTGGGAATGTAGTATGCTTTCATATTTCGTTCTATTGCAGCTACTATGTGGATCTGCTGTGTAATCTTGGTATTGCTCTCAGCACTATAATTGTACACTATTTTCCAATATTAAAAATACATAGAAACATTGACAATGCTCAGTTCAGCATACAAGTGATAAATCACAATCATATATGTATGCAAATTAACCCATTTATATGTATATAATATACAATTAAGAGTGTGACCTTTTCAAGGTGACCAAACCAGCTAGTTAATCATAGAACAATTTCTGGCAACTTAAGTAAAACTGCATAAATTATCAATAGGTTCAAATATGTTTGAATGTAAAGAAATTGTTAAGTTATGGTGATTTTAAAACATCTAAATGGAATCTGGATGCCACTGAGTTCAATTCGTTGAACTTTACTGCAGTTTTGGGCCTATATTCTAGAGTCTTCATGGATAAATTAAATAATGGTATATAATGCACTGGTATCAAGATATAGGCTTTGTCGATAAATTTCTGCTGACATAACCTAAAAACCCAAATTACAGTATAGTCCTGAAGGTATCTAGACTCTGTAAACCTGCTAAACCTTTAGTTGGCAGTGGGCACTTGGTGCATGCCTCCAAAAATAGCACTATTAAAAGCTCTTAGGTTTTGGCAGGGTAGCATCTTTAGTTATTACCTATGTAGCCGATCTTAGGTCTGGTATGGATTTGGAATGAGATTCAGGGTCGGATCCTGATTTTGTGGGTATCTGTATAGACATTTTCGAATGTATACACACACACACACACATATGTATGTATGTATGTATGTACATTCATAGATTCCATATATGTAACATGTCAATGCTCATTCATCATTTCTTCAGTAGTTCAAAAATTCAAAGTTCAAACATGTAATGATAAGAAGTTAGAAGTGGGGTTTTCATCAAATGATTAAGTCCATAATTGTCAATATATGATTATATCGTATTCATTCATTGCAAAAGTCTCATAATGTCATTAAATGCTGAAAATTTAAATCAATAGATCACAAGCCATATTTCAATGTTTCTTATTTAAAATTTTACGCAGAAAACTTAATATCCATTTCCATATTCTTCTTCTTCGTCTTCATTGGAATCAAGGTGAGCATTTGGTTCCTCTTCAACTTCATTTGAACCAACAGCTGTGGCACTCGCCATGTCATGTGAAAGTTGAAAGTTTGAAACAACTGCTACATGGGTGAGTTATGCAACCGTGGCCTCTAAATTAGTTTAGGGTTTAGGAGGGTCTTTTTCGGGATGAGTTTCACTTTAATTTTTTAAAAATATTTAAGAAGTCAAAGTGGACCCCTTTTCCTTTGCCCAAACATCTGGATTCCCATGGATCCTCCCAGTTTCCTCTTAAATCCCAGCAAGATTAAATGATAAATCCATAATTGTTAATATATGATTATATTATATTCATACTTTGCAGAAGTCTCATAATGTCATTAAATGCTGAAAAACTAAATCAAAAGACATATTTCAATGTTTCATATTTAAAAATTGAAACAGAAAACTTAATATCCAATTCCATATTCTTCATCATCTTCATCGGAATCAAGGTGAACATTTGGTTCCTCTTCAACTTCATTTGAACCAGCTGCTGTGGCACTCACCATGTCATCTGAAATTTGAAACAGCTGCCTCTTGATCATATACAAAGACATGGGCAATTTGTGCAATAGTGACCTCCTAATAAGTTTAGGGTTAGATATGTCATATAAAAGTCGAGTTTCACTTTTGTTTTTAATTATTAGAAAAGTCAAAGCGGGCCTTTTTTCCTTTGCCCAAACGTCCGAATTCCTGCAGATCCTCCCAGATTCCTCTTGGACCCCAGCAGGATTCCGGAATCTTGCTGGAGCCCAGGAGGAAGCCGAGAGGGGTCCGAAATCAGTATCTGGCACTTTCAGAGGCATCCCATATCTCGGGTTATTACTGACTGGCCAGAGAATACAAATACAGTTGAGTGGCAAAAAACAAGAGGGCCATTGGAATTTAACTTAAAATGAATCATTTATCATGGCCACATCCCTTACATTAATATGATAAAACCTGACAATAACAATTGAAATATGAACATCTATAGACAACACAATACAGATCCCCTTTCTATCCTCCTTAAACATCCAATGTCAGGGAATTGCCAATAGTTAAAAATCCCAGAAATGAACAGAAGGTTAAACTTTGAGGTCCTCTATGCAGTACATATAATAAACATAGATAGTTGTCCATCAGAACTTGCTGATGGGCATTGCAATTGCAGACTTGCATGAAAGCGCATGAGTTAGAGCTCAATACAACATGAAGAACTTAACCTGCGCTGGCGACAGATAGAGGCCTGGGTGATATGTTGTTGTATCTTGTCCCATTCCTCGCATCTCCTGCCCAGCAGCTTCAAGTGCCCAATCAGGAACTCTAATAAGATCAACCAAAACCTGAAGTTCATGGAAAATGCAATTAGTATATCACACATAACAATAAAATATGTGTTGTCAGTAAATCCTTGTTTATTTCCATAATGTAACTATTACATTTATAGCACCTATTCCTCCATTTAACTAGATAACTGATAAACCATCAAGAGATATTTAAAATGAGAAATACAATCCCTTAAAAAAGATTATCAAGCAGTCATTGGGGGGTTTCGCCCTCATTAACCAGAAGACAGCCTATAGAGAAGAAGTTGCCAAAACTCCAAAGGAATAACCTGAATGAATGAACAAAGTCTCCAAAAATCTTTTTATAAACTCAAACTCAATGCTCTAATTAGGTTTTGCAACTTCTGATTTAATTTTTTAAATCAACTAATCCCTGGTGCAGGAGCCCCTAGGGTAAGGTAAAGCCCTAAGCTTAATTTTGTTTTGTTGATGGTCTAACCAACCATTGGGGTAATAAGGACTAGTTATAAAATCCCAAGGTGAGTTTAGGTGGTTTGATTTGATAGGTTTTGGATTAGGAGTCTAATCTTGTCAATTAGGTCCTGATAGGAGCAAAATTGCAAAAATTGCTCTAAGAGGCAAAATGAGGTAAAATGCCATAAAAGGGGGCAAAGAGTGTGTAAAGGTGGTTCTTAGATGTTCTAAGGTCATCCTAGAAGGTTTGGTAACATTCTATCCAAGTTTGAAGAGTCTAGGAGCAAAATTGCAAAAGTTGTCAAAAAGATGCATTTACAACATTGAAATTTTTGCAAAATTGCTTGACAACTTTTAGGCAGTTTTGGAAAAGCCAACGAATTGGTTTTATGGTTCGAACTGCAGGATAGAATGGAGCATGAAGTCTGTTTAAGACTTTTCCAACTCATTTCCAAGGGTTGGACAGTTGGGTGTACGGACAGCACCTGTAGCAAGCAGTTTTGTGCATTTGAAGCGTAGTTTTGAAGTTTGAATAGAGTTTTTCGATTGAGCAATGAACTGTTTTTGATGCAATAGTACCTTGTGTTGATGTTTTGAATCTATGTGTGATTGTTTTGGTTTCAAGTAAGCTTTTGATAGGGCTTAGAAAATTATTTGTTTCCAGTGATCGTACTGTCCAGTTTTGTCGTGCATGCATGAAATGGGCTATGGCTTGAGTGTCCTTGGTCAAAACACCATGGCTCTTGGAGACCGAGCAATAGCCTCTGTATATAGTGTAAATAGAGTTTTTGGAAGTTGTCGAAGGTCAAATGCTGATTTTACAAGCAAGCCCTAGGCAAGCAGACAAGCTTGGCAAGTTGCAAGGAAATGCTTGTAAAGAGGTTTTGTGATGAACAGAAGATTGGCATGGGTCAATCTTGAGTTGGCAGTGTGTGAAGGGATCAAAACTCAAAGGAGGAGGTTGGGAATGGAGTTTGACACCTGTGGAGGAGAAAACACAAACATTGAATGAGATGACCCTAGCTAGTAAGGTCTCATAAAAACCAATGGTTAAACTATGCTAGTGTGTCATACACTTGTTCTAAAACTAAATTATTAAGATAATGTTCTATAAATTTGCCAAACTTAAAGAAATGTTTCAGTCATTTCACTGAATGTGATGGTAATAGTGGTTGCAAAGATAATTAATATTGGCAAACGCAGAAACTGATAACAATACAAAATATTGCATGAATGCACTAGTTTCCAATTAATGGAAACTATGTCAAAGAAACCTGAAATTCCTTACTCTTAAGGGTTCCGCCTGATTAGATGCGATTCTGTTCTTCACAATCTGGAGGTTCCTGCTACGCGGGTTTAAGAACGTTGTCTATTCCCGTATTGCAATAAGAGCCACAAGTCAAAGTTGACTTGACCACCCGATGGGATTATGATATAGCCTTTTATTTGAACGCCCAGGAAACGTTACTGCTGTCGAAATTGACCCTTGAAGTTGCGGAAGAATTTATCAAGATCGTTACTGTTGTTGAAATCGCTCCTTGTCAATGCCGACGAATTTATCAATATTGGATGCGAGTATCCGAGCTACAAATATATAGTGTGTCGCCGAGTGAAGAAACCCTTGTCTGGAAACGCTTGAAATTGATCCGTTTCACCCGTTATCTGCCGTAGTTATCTGCTGAGGAATTGTTCCAGACTGAGTCGATGACGGGGTGCCGAAATATTCATGAGTAGCAGACCATACCCGCTTGGCGTCCAGGAGGATGATATTTTAAATTGTATGTGACTAAGATCAGTTGGAATATGTCTTCCGACTCTGAATTCGGGTGTTTAAAATCAAGTCGCACGAATTTATCCAAACCACTTACTGATCTCTGTTTTCTTTTAGTTCCCTCAACCGGTCTTCATTGATATTGTGTCTCGATTTTCAGAGCAAATCAATGCTCAGCAATCCCAAATTACTGGTGCCTCTACGGTTATGAGTTGGTATGAGGGATTCCCTTTGCAAGCCCCAATTCCCTTGTTTTAACACTTTTCTTCACTACTAACAGGTTCAATGTAATAATCCATAAATCCGTCTTAAGCTTCGATTTCTGCCCAAATGAAATGACTGTAGCGTCACTTCCAAATTTGCAATAATTCGGGTGATATTCCACACCCTCAAAATTGCTTATCAATGGGAGTTTTCGTTCCCAAGGATAATTTGAGAATTTGCAGACCAAATGACTACAAATTGCTCCAACTGAAGTAGAAGTCGAATCCACAAAACCGCTTGTTCTAATGAGTGCCTCTTGTCCCCTTTTTATTCACTTCTTGAGAAGTCGCTGGAAACTTCCGAAACAACTTATTATAATAACTTATTATAATAACTTATTATAATGTATTTTATTAATTAACTTTATAAAATTAAATAAATAACTTTATAAAGTTAAAGTACAATCTCAATTCGGCATTAAACAAGTAGGCCCCACTTATTGGATAATAGTTTCCTGAGAGCAAGAATGTAATCATCTGTCATCTGAATGACTCTCTTTCCAAACTTATTTGCCTACGAGAGTCAATGATAGGCAAACTCCCCGGTAGAAGTCATGCTGCTAGAAAGGGGACATGACAATCCGCCCTTCCTGAAATTGCTTGTCCTCAAGCAATCTCAATGCTGGATGCTGCAAAATTGTTTCATTTTCCCAAGTGGCATCTTCAACTGGTAAATCTTTCCATTTAACCAAATATTCTCTGATTACCCTTCTGCGGAGCTGTTTTTCCCTGCTTTCCAAAATGAATTCCGGCACTAAGATCAATTTCCCTTCATCATCCAAAGGAGGTAATACTGTAGAAGGTTCCACATTCTGTCCCAGCACCTTTTTGAGGCGCGACACATGGAACACATTATACACTTTACTATCTGCTGGAAGCTCAAGCTCATAAGCCAATTCCCCTATTCGTCTGGTGATCCTGAAGGGCCCATAATATCTAGGCTTAAGCTTTTCTGACCCACTTCTTTTAAGAGTAGATTGCCGAAAGGGCTGAAGCATGAGGTAGACCATGTCACCAACCTCAAAGCTTCTCTCAATTCTCTTCTAATCTGCATACTGCTTATATTGATTCTGTGCCCGAGTAATGTTATCCCGAAGAGTACTAATAATGTCTTTACTCTCTTGAATCAAATTCCCGGCACGTGGAACCCGGACATCCCCCATCAGCATATCAATGAAGCTCGGTGCATCATACCCATATAATGCTTGGAAAGGTGTCATCTGAATTGACATGTGAAAAGTGGTATTGTAACAATATTCACACAAAAAAATCCATCTTACCCAAGCCTTCTGCTGATCAGCCACATAGTTCCTCAAGTAGCCTTCCACCCACTTGTTTACTATCTCCGTCTGCCGATCAGTTTGCGGGCGATAACTAGTACTAGGTGTGAGTTCAGTGCCGCATAATCGAAACACCTCCTTCCAAAAATGACTTAAGAATCTACTATCCCTGTCACTGACAATACTACGGGGTATCCCATGTAACCTGAGAACCTCTCTGAAGAATACTTCAGCTACCTGTAATGCTGTATAAGTCGTGGTGATGGGAAAGAAATGAGCATATTTCGTTAGTCTATCCACCACTACATAAATGCAATCGCGTCCCTGAGCCTTGGGCAACCTTGTAATGAAATCCATGGATATGCATTCCCACTTTTGATCTGGAATAGGAAGTGGTTGTAGGAGTCCTGCTGGGAAGGTGTGCTCCTGTTTATTCTGTTGACAAACAGGACACTCACGAACATACTGCAATACATCCTTCTTGAGTCCTTTCCATGTAAACCGCTCCCGCACCTGTTTATATGTTTTAAAGTATCCGGGATGACCAGCTATGGGTGAATCATGAAGAGCCCGCATAATAGACCGCTTCACCTTCGATCCTGGGACTAAAAAGATCCTGCTCTTGTAAATGATCAAGTCATCCACAAGTGAATACCTGGTGTCAACAATTGTTCCATCAACTATCCCAAATGCCCAAGAATCTTTAGCATATTCTGCAACAATCAAATGCTTCCAATCCTCAGAGATCTCAATCATCGCATTAAGATGTGGCCTGCGTGACAAGGCATCTGCTACCACATTCTGAGTTCCTTTAACGTATGATATATCAAAGTCGTATGCCTGCAGCTTACTCACCCATTTTTGCTGTGTATCATTGAGATCTCTCTGTCCAAGGAAATGTCTCAAACTGTTGTGGTCAGTCTTTATACAAAACTTACCACCTACTAAATACTGCCTGAACTTAGCTAATGCATGCATGATAGCTAACATCTCCTTGTCGTAAATGCGGAATGTCCTCTCTGGCCCACGAAGTTTCCAACTCTCATATGCAATAGGGTGTTTGTCCTGCATCAAGACAGCCCCAATACCGTCTCCCGAGGCATCACACTAGAGTTCAAATGGCTTCGAGAAATCGGGCAATGCTAGTACCGGACATGAAGTCATGATCTCCTTAAATCTGTCAAAACAAGCCTGTGCCTTTGCTGTCCAAACAAAAGCTCCCTTTTTAAGCAAGTCTATCATAGGAGCTGCATATCGCGAATATCCACAAAAAAATCTGCGATAGAAGCCACACAAACCAAGGAATCCTCTTAATTGGGTCAAGTTCTCAGGAATAGGCCACTCCACAATAGCATGAATCTTGTCAGGATCCATCTATACTCCTTCTTTACTGATAATATGACCTAAGTATAATAACTCGGTCATGCCCAAATCACATTTGGACTCTTTGGCATACAAGGACTCTGCCTGCAAGGTATTCAATACTGCCTCTAAATGCTCCATATGCTCATGCCATGTCCGACTGTATACCAAGATATCGTCAAAGAAAACCAACACAAACTTCCTCAGCTGATGATGGAAGACCTTATTCATGGTGGATTGGAAAGTAGCTGGTGCATTGGTCAACCCGAATGGCATCACTACAAACTCAAAGTGTCCACAATGACATCTGAATGCAATCTTCTCTATGTCCTGTTCTCTGACTCTAATCTGGTGATAACCGGATCTCAAATCAATCTTACTAAAGTAACATGCCCCATGTAGTTCATCTATTAGCTCATCAATCCGTGGAATAGGATATCTATTCTTAATGGTCTTCTTATTCAGCATTCTGTAATCAATGCACATCCGAAGAGAACCATCTTTCTTTTTTACCAAAACTACTGAAGAAGCAAAGGGAGACTTACTAGGTCTAATGAGTCCCATTGCGAGAAGCTCCTTGATAGTTTTTTCTATTTCATCTTTGAGCCTCTTTGGATGTCTGTATGGAGCAAAGTAACAAGAATCGGAATCGGATCGGAATCGGCAAGGCCGAATCAAATCGTGAATCGGCCATGAATCGGAATCGAATCGGCCATGAATTGGAAAATTTTAAAAACCCTTGAAATTTAGTGAGTAACTTATTTCATAAACCCTTTATCGCTGATTCGATTCACCGATTCACAAAAAATCGTTTGGCTTGAATCGAATCGCCGAATCGCGTGAATCGCATGAATCGCCGTGATTCTTGGAACTATGGTATGGAGTGATCATAACTGGTTTAGCACCCTCTTCTAATTCGATGATGTGTTCAATCCCTCTGTCAGGTGGTGTACCAGGTGGAATATCACTGAATACCTTACTATACTTTTCCCTCAATATCTGGATATCTGGATGATATTCTGTCTTTTGTTGTTCCTCCTTTGTAGGCATGAGAGTACACGTGGCTGCCCATTCAATATCATTATGCCTCACCAATCTTTCCAATCGCCTGAGAGAAATGGTTCGGATGTCACTATTTCTGATAGCTCTCAACACATGCTGCCTCCCATTTACCTCAAACTTGATCTCCATGTCTTTGAGACGGAAAGTGACTTCCCCCAATAAACGTAACCATGCCATACCTAGAACGATATCCAAGTCGCCCATGTTGACTACATGGTAATCTGCTTTAAACTCATAATTGTTCAGACGTAAAGGCATGTCTCTAACCATCCTGTTACACTTGAGAGTGTAACCATCGGCAACTTGTACTCGGAGACCCTCGAACTCTTCTGTCTTGATACCACTGGCGCTCAACCAAACGAGCATCAATGAAGTTGTGCGTGGCACCTGTATCAACCAATGTGATCACTTTCTGTCTTGCTAGAACACCACGTAACCTAAAAGATCCCTCCTATTGGATACTAGACAAACGCCCCTGTTGTAAATGTAACTCAATTTCTTCCTTTTGTTCTGAATTTCCTGTTTCTCTTTCAGGTTCTGAACTACTGTGATCATCCTCATTTGCCGTACTATCAGAATCTGATCCTTCATAATATGCCCACATAACTCTATTGGCCTTTCCCTTAGGTCTCAAGGGACAATCATGATCCCTGTCATATGGTCCTTTGCAATAGAAGCATAATTTCTTCCTGCGCAAGTCATTTAATGCTTCTGCATCCAGGGGTGTAGTAGATTTTCCTTTGGTTTCCATGCTCTTCCCTTTATTCTTATCAAACTTCTTATTATTTCTGAAAAAGGTAGTACTCCTGGAAGTGAACCTACTAGAAGGTGTTGTAAGCTCCATACTCCGTGCTTTCCTCATAGCTTCTTGCAGTGTTGGTGGGTCAAATGCCTTAATCCATCCCTTGAGGGGTTCAGACAATCCTTCTGTAAATAAGATAACTAACCTTCTCTCAGACACATCCTGTACCATGACTGACAACCTCTGAAATTCATTAATATAAACCTCCAAATTGCCTAACTGTCTCAACTGTGCGAGGTCGCGGAAATAAATCTCTGGATCCTTCTTATCAAAACGCTCAACTAATCTATCCACAAAGTCTTGGTAGGATGTCACCTGATTGTGCTGCAACATAACCATCCCATGTGACCACCAGTCATGAGCGGCGCCTTCCAAATGCAAGGTGGCGTACCTGATGGCATCTATCTCAGACATAGGTGTTAATGCTAGGAAAGTATCCAACTTATGAACCCAAGCTTGTGCTGTCATCTTACCACTACCATCGAAAGATGGTAAAGTGAGTTTGCTAACAGCTCGCTATAACTCACTATCATGACCTCCTCTAGACCTCCTATTCTGACGGCTGCTTCTCATATGCTCTCTCCTTTGGTTCAGATAGCGATCAAAGTTCAATAGTTCACGCACATGCGGGGGCAATGCTTGCCATTTTGCAATAGCAGCCCTAAGATCATCCTGGAAATCATCTGGCAATTCGTATTCCCCTATATCCTGAGCCTCCTCCCTTAGGAAAGTGGGACGAGTAGGCATGTTTGTTGTCCATGATCTGCGCTTAGGAGCACCCTGTGAGCCTGTCACACTTCTATTATCATGATCAGGTGTACACCTACCTTGTTCCTGAATCCTGGGCTGAACAACTCTCTCCATTATGGTAGTCAAAGCTTGTAGTGACTGAGCTATTTCTTGCTGTCCGATAGTCATGATTCTGTAAAACTCTCTGGTTTCATCATCATCAACTCTGGGAAATCTGGGTGGACTCTGTGACTGCCTCTCACCCATATCTCTGCCCTTAAATATTGTTCTCCTATGAATATAATACCTGGAATATGGTTGCATAAAAATATTCTACCCAACAGTATGGCAGGAATACTGCTCTGATACCACTGAGATGACCCTAGCTAGTAAGGTCTCATAAAAACCAATGGTTAAACTGTGCTAGTGTGTCATACACTTGTTCTAAAACTAAATTATTAAGATAATGTTCTATAAATTTGCCAAACTTAAAGAAATGTTTCAGTCATTTCACTGAATGTGATGGTAATAGTGGTTGCAAAGATAATTAATATTGGCAAACTCAGAAACTGATAACAATACAAAATATTGCATGAATGCACTAGTTTCCAATTAATGGAAACTATGTCAAAGAAACCTGAAATTCCTTACTCTTAAGGGTTCCGCCTGATTAGATGTGATTTTGTTCTTCACAATCTGGAGGTTCCTGCTACGCGGGTTTAAGAACGTCGTCTGTTCCCGTATTGCAATAAGAGCCACAAGTCGAAGTTGACTTGACCACCCGATGGGATTATGATATAGCCTTTTATTTGAACGCCCAGGAGACGTTACTGCTGTCGAAATTGACCCTTGAAGTTGCGAAAGAATTTATCAATATCGTTACTGTTGTAGAAATCGCTCCTTGTCAATGCGGACGAATTTATCAATACTAGATGCGGGTATCCGAGCTACAAATATATAGTGTGTCACCGAGTGAAGAAACCCTTGTTTGGAAACGCTTGAAATTGATCCGTTTCACCCGTTATCTGCCGTAGTTATCTGCTAAGGAATTGTTCCAGACTGAGTCGATGACGAGGTGCCAAAATATTCATGAGTAGCAGACCATACCCGCTTGGCTTCCAGGAGGATGATATTTTAAATCGTATGTGACTAAGATCAGTTGGAATATGTCTTCCGACTCTGAATTCGGGTGTTTAAAATCAAGTCGCACGAATTTATCTCTGTTTTCTTTTAGTTCCCTCAACCGGTCTTCATTGCTATTGTGTCTCGATTTTCAGAGCAAATCGATGCTCAGCAATCCCAAATTACTGGTGCCTCTGCGGTTATGAGTTGGTATGAGGGATTCCCTCTGCAAGCCCCGATTCCCTTGTTTTAACGCTTTTCTTCACTGCTAACAGGTTCAATGTAATAATCCATAAATCCGTCTTAAGCTTCGATTTCTGCCCAAATGAAATGACTGTAGCGTCACTTCCAAATTTGCAATAATTCGGGTGATATTCCACACCCTCAAAATTGCTTATCAATGGGAGTTTTTGTTCCCAAGGATAATTTGAGAATTTGCAGACCAAATGACTACAAATTGCTCCAACTGAAGTAGAAGTCGAATCCACAAAACCGCTTGTTCTAATGAGTGCCTCTTGTCCCCTTTTTATTCACTTCTTGAGAAGTCGCTGGAAACTTCCGGAACAACTTATTATAATAACTTATTATAATGTATTTTATTAATTAACTTTATAAAATTAAATAAATAACTTTATAAAGTTAAAGTACAATCTTAATTCGGCATTAAACAAGTAGGCCCCACTTACTGGATAATAGTTTCCTGAGAGCAAGAATGTAATCATCTGTCATCTGAATGACTCTCTTTCCAAACTTATTTGCCTACGAGAGTCAATGATAGGCAAACTCCCTGGTAGAAGTCATGTTGCTAGAAAGGGGACATGACATTGAATTAAAACCCTTAAAAGGAGGGTTTTCTGAATCCATACTATACGAACAATACTGGAGCCCAAGACCTGCAAAATCTTCAAGGTTAGGTCATAAGGAACAAAAGTCTAGAATACACCAAGGGGCCTTATTAAGGGTTTTTGTGAGTTATAGCACTTTCCTTATTTCTACGACGGCTAATAGGGGCTCTTAGGGCTTCAAGGGCTAATCAGGCAAATTGGTGATTTGTGTGTGGGAAACTTAGAAGAATGGTGCAAAATGATGGGAAAAGGGTCAAGAACCTCAATAGGAAGTTCAACCTTTAATTTGGGTCACTTGATGGAGTTAGTGAAGTTTTGGCAATCTAAGCCAAATAATGCATATTTGGTGAATGGGGGAATGGCATTGAAACTTGAATTGGTGGGAGAGTTTCTTGGAGAAAAGGGATTGTAGAGGGATCCTCTAGATTAGGGTTAGGAGAGAAAACCCTAAGTGGGCTAGGAATAGCCTAGGAAAAGCAAGAAAGCTCTTAGTTGAAGAAGCTCCCCATCAATCCCTCTCTAAGTTGGATAACTTGAGCCTTTATTTTTTATTTATTAATAAAAACACCTTATGGCTCCCTATTCCTAGGAGTTCCCCTTTTTGAAACAACTATATGTTGACAGAACATTCAAATGACTTAACTTTATAGTATTTAAAATAAAATAATTTAAGTTATCACTTAAGAGCTTATGTTATTCAATTATGAAGTTCTCAATCATATAAAATATAATATAACACCCAAGTAAAGCGAAGCATCTCTAAAATTCCTAATTTTCTTACCCATTAGCCTGCGGGAACTCAACTAACTAGGCTAAAAGTACCCCCTGTTGACTGGTGAGGAAGAGGACATTACATATCGCAATCCCAGAATCAAATTGTACAGCGTAATAGATGTAACAATTTGTCCTTTTTGGAGGAAAATATGGATGGAGACTCAGCAGTAAATATAACAGTTCCTGAGACTTTGAGAAAGCTAAAATACAATCTCCATCTCAAAACCAAATAATGTTGAACAGAAACTAAATCCATCTCAGAAAAGGAAACTAAGAAAGTAAGCAAACAGTATGAACTGTTCTGTACACTGCTTTGGAGTTTAAACTCAAACAAGAAAAAGCAGCAAATTCCGTTATGCATACAAGCAATCATCAATATTGGATGAAAGTATCAATAAAACTTGCTAATCAGAGCTAATATTAAAACAAAAAACTAGTGCCTTTCAAACTAGAAATAAAGAAATCTCCAAGCAAATAAAATCAACACTCGGAACTCCTATTTAAGTACACTGTATCAGAAAACCCACCCCATATTCAGAAATTGGAATCCCTTGCTGTGCCCGTAGTAGATGGGCCTGCCTCCGCATTAACCACTGCAAGACATTTGGAAGTTTATAACTGTAATTTAGATTTTCTATTTAAGTGTAAATCACACTTTGTGATGCATGTCATAAGAATTATTTCACATTATTTGACTCAAATCTGACGAGAATTGCATACATTTTGATCATGTAAGAGAAATGATTGGTAGAAATGAGAATCATAATTTATCAAATAAGGTTCAGTAACACTAGAATGATTCCCTTGGTTGGACATGTTATAATTTGTATAAAAGTAGAAATATACATAAATGAAAAAGCAAAAATATTAAACATTGCACTGCAAACCTTCCCAGTAGACATGCAAGCAATACAAATAAGTCCACAGTAGCTAAAAAGCAACCAGATTAGGAAGCCCCATTTCTGACCATCTTCAGGTAGCTGCAAAAATCATATCAAGAATTATATGTTAATCAATTATTCACCCAAGTGCTAAGACAGAAATCTCTTTAATGCACCAAAATTAACATACCAATTCCAAATTCCATTCAAATGAAACAAAAAGGACTTACACAGCCTCTTGCACTAGTGAACCAAATGCTTCCAATTACAGTCCACGCCCACAAAAATGGATAAAGAATGAGGACAAGAACTGAAATGACTATAATTCTTCCACAGAATCGCACAAATCTTTGTTGCCGTCCTAAGTCTCTGAAAATACACGGTACACAAATTTAAAAAACTCAATAAGCTGTTAACAATAGAAACCATGCAAAAGGACTAAATAAGCGGTATTCTGAGCCAATGTCTACAACAAAAGGACTGAATAAGCGGTATTCTGAGCCAATGTCTACAACATTGTTAATTAAGCTGAATAAAAACATAAATGTTTCAAAAAAAGTTTTAAATTTAATATTCACTTCTGTCATCATTCAAGACTCCCAAGCATAGGTATTATTGAATCCCATCAATATTGGAGGCAAAATCTATTATTTAATATTCATTTCTGCTTTATTTAAGACTCTCAAGAAGCATGCTTTATTTAAGGACCCGTCATGATTGATAGTTATTTAATCAATCGTAATGTAAATAAGTCTTAATAATATATCCATAACAATAATTCAAATTCCCAATCATATTATAATTTGGTTTACAAAATAAAGGGTATAGATGCTATCCAAGTTACCTAGACACCAGCTATGGATTCCCTCAAAGTTTACAGGTCCAAGTCTGCATCCCGAAGGCTTACAGATCGTTGACTTCTACCCTCTAATGGCATAAGATCCATTAGCGTGGATTTATATGACTTCTACTCCCAATGATAAGATCAAGTTTAATGTGATGTGTTAAATTTATACAAGTGAGAAATCTATTCCTCCAAATAGAGATTGTATCATCTATGATTATTAAGTTGGTATAATCCTGATGATTACTTTTTGAGTTTAAGGAGGAGGCTTTGGGTGTAATCAAGTTGCTTAGACACCAGTCCTCAATAGGTGTTCCCTCAGAGTTTACAAATCCAAGCCCTTTAGCCTTTCTTGGTACAGTGCCTCGAGGAACTTGAGGTCGCTAATTGTAAATGCAGATAAAATTTCTTTCAGATTTGATCTATTTGTCTCTTTTCTATTTTCAAAATATAATTCATAGTCACTGTACTTTCTTGCAAATTGTAATCAGAGTATTGAACATGATATAAGTTGAAGGTGGAGTCTAATCAATATTTAGATATACCGATTATGAATTTCAGATCTGAATGATATTCAATCTAGAAGAGCAGAGCATTGATTGACTACTATAATTTCTCTCTAGACCATCGGGTATGGATATAAATTCAGATTGTAGAGGTATGTCAATGAATAGACATGCCTCCATGTGAGTGGAGACATGTCCATTGATTGGCATACCTTTCCACTTACAAATGTATTATATTACCTTTAACACTGCCTATTTAATTAGGCAATAACAAACCTTAATTAAGGCTAATATGATTGATGATATGAACAGACTCAAGTCTGTCGTAAATAAGCAATATTTTCTCTCATATATATTAGCAATCGATGCCTATAATCAATAAAATAAATTGATAAATAGATCAATAAAATCAAATTTGTACTTGGATAAAGATCAGATTTAGTGGATGATAATATAATTATTTGGGTTCTAATGTGTACGGGTATGTATTAATAATATAAGCAAATTATATTGGTACATATGCATGCATGTTAAATATATAGACCAAATAGTTATATTATCATCCAGTTTTATCTGAATGAAGCTAGTAAATCAACACTCTCTCTTAGCTAGAGAAGATAAAGAATTCAACCAAGTATATATATCACAAGAGACTCATCTATTGTGAGGAGATATCACCTATCTTGTGATATATGAGGATATAATATGCTCAAGAATATCAAGTCACGTGACATTCTTCTTATATATCCAAGTTATGGTATGTGCACTAACATCAAGTCTCATGATGTATACCATAACTATTCATGGCATATCCACAAAAACACTTATCCACCATGATTTATCTCAGAAGGAGCATAATGATCTTCAACTGATATCAAAACTTGTTATACCTACGAAAATGTCTGAGAGATACATAACTATCATGACATGCCCACGAATATCAAGTCACGTGATATTCATCATGATAGAGAACTGATCATTGTAGAGTTGTCACCTTACAATGTTAGATAAAAGTGTATATTATCTTAAAGATCATCACCTTTCAATAATGTACACGGGGGGGGGTTCATTAAGTCATGGAGTCACACACATGACAAAAAAAGATTTTATAAGAAGTTACCATGGATTCTCTTCACATGGGTTGGCATGGTGTCACACACATGACATCCACCATGGCTTATATCAAAGGGTGGATCACTATGACGCAATCCATAGGGTGAAAACAATGGCTTTCACCTCAAACTTCTTTCTCAAAGGAAAGAATATGCAAGGATACAAATAATAGATCATTGATGCTGAAGTTCCTTTTCAGCCGAGGCTTCATTCTCCAATGGATCAAGCTTGTCCCAAAAGTACATAGAACTTCTCTCTAGCATGAAGCTTGGTGAGAATGTTGGTCGTTTGTTCTTCAATGATAATGTACCTCAACTGAAAGTTAGAGAAACTATCTCAACACGGTCTACTCCCCCTGAATCAATATCATTGGATATCAACAGATGTGGATCCTTAAGTTGCTCCCTCTATCACGGAGGCATGTCCTATTCATATACTCCAATCATGCAAAATATCTTGTTCCAAGGGACTCATCATCAGGCACATGATTTATTAGTTTAATAATCACAACATTGTTCACAACAACTTCCCATACACAAATGTACATGTCTAATTCCGTAGTAACATGAGTGAATGTAATAAACTGTAGATTTATCCCCAAATTTGGTTACATCAAGCATTCATGCTAATTTGGCTTCCTTCTAAAGTTCCAATTACATTTGTCAACTTCTTGACCTCTTCATCCAAGGTTGTTTATAATGTAATGTCAAAGTCCTAAATGCTATTCATCTTCTTCGAAAATGTTTCAGCCATCAACTTAGTCCCATGACTATAAGCATTTAAGTATCCATTTATCCTCGAAGATCAATTGAATCAGATCCTCTAGTTGCTCCCTCTTGTTATAGAGAGATATCCTTCTTACATAAATCCAATCTTAAAAGATAATTTTCTTTAATAGACTCACATCTTCTAGCATGATCAACATATGACTAAGATCCAAAACCACTTTGGAGCTACAGTGCTAAGACTAAGTCCTCTACAATGCCTCGGAAGCATACCTAATGCACCATTCTTCTTTTCCTGTAAGAATATCCTTGGAGACAAAGGAAAAGATCAAGGCAAATAGCTCTTATAGTACAAACATGAATACATATAAGAAAGTGTCTACAATAAGCAAATAAATGTAGTATTTAAAGATAAAAAATACTTATCTCATTACTCAAGAGTAAATACTCATCAATATCCTTCCTGATATAAGATGCTCCAATGAAGGTACTATCGTTAAAAATTGATATTCAAAGCAAAAAAATGTTGTTCACAAAGCAATAGACACCTTCCATCTGCATTAATTCAGAAAATTCTTTTATAAGAGCATTTATCAAACAATTACAATGCATAACCAGTGAGCTCTTCCACTTTGCACGGGTCTTTGTAACAGCTGGACCAATATGTGAATGCCAAAACATGACCAAGGTGCAAATATAAAATCATTGCCCAACTTCAATTACACCTGCCCTCTTGACCATCTCTATAAATTCTACATGGGCTAAAGAAAAGTCCTGCCCAGACTTTTGCACTGTTAATTCAAACAGTTACACTATCATCAAAGCCCTTCGTAATTTGATGTTTAATATCAAATCTTCACATGTCCAGGCTAAGCATAACTAAGTCCCTCGACTTTTGTTTTAATTTTAATCCGTGGATTTCATAGAACCAAGAGGCACGTCATTCTTCTTCCTCAACTTCCAATACTGCATATGCAGCCAAAGAGTGCTCATCATCTTTGGCACTAGTGCAATAAGATCCAACTATAAATGTTGTGGAGCTCTTTCCAAGACCAAAGCAATCTTCCGGAAGACGATTTTAATCCTTAGCTCCAGATTACATGGTATAGTTTGATTGAAATGCTTATTTCATCATCACTCAAAGAAGCTCATAATATTAGTATTTCATGATATTTTGTCCATAGTTTTACAATGAAATGCTGGCCTAAAAATATGGATAAAATCAGAATGGCACATTGTACATAAAATGTCACTACATTGGAATGCAAACATGCAGTGATCTCTTATTCAATACTCAGGGGATATTATATCTGAGGTTTATCTATTAAAATCACCAAAATATTTAGTTAGCACACAACTCATATTATTAGTCAATATAGGCATGGATAGCTTTAAGGCCATGACTATTCCCCTACACAAGGAATAGTCTTCCATCATTTCTTTGTGGGTTTCCTTGCTATTTCGATTTCCCTGATGCTGTTAATAAAACATCTGATCAAATTGCAGATCCCTTCTCTTGTGTCCACACTGGTAAAGAATATTGAGCCACAACAAAAAAATTATCCAGATATTTGTATTTGATGGTATACTAGTTATGTATTCCAACAATAATGCTCTGGTAAATACTTCTAAATATTACCACAGTAATGATCATAATCTTTTACTCTTATAATGAATTTGATTCCAACATTAGTCATTGGTTATTGGGACAAGTTCAATATCTAACCAGGTATCATCCAATTTTTCCCTACAAATAGATCACACATTTTGGAGGTCGTTTTCCTCCATTTCTTATCTTCAAATCACACCATTTGATCATTAATAGAAATCACCTGGTCTACAATCACTTCCATCTTCAAATGTAATTTTCTTTTTCATTAAACAAATCACACTTCTTAATATAACCGCTGCAAACTATGAACTGCACCCTTTTATTACTGCTTTGATCATTGGTTTAAGTGAACTGATGTTAAATCTTAATCGCACCATTCGTCTTAATTGCTAGATATACAATCGACTTGCTTTATTAATCCACCTCCTTGGTTGTATGAATCACTGTTTGTAACAAAATCAAGATTGCTGCATATATTTCGTAATTATTACAAGATGGCTGCTTATGACATTATATGTCAAACCTCATGGTTACTGCTTGCCATACATCAATGGATATTTTAATTTGACATCCATTTGCACTTGGATCATTGTGTATTCAGATTGTACATCGATTATATCTCAGAAACATCAACATACTAAATTATAATTCAGAAATAGATTGTATATGGATTGTATCTCCCTGACTTGTATTAAGATTATTGCATGCATGCATGAAGGCATCTCCACCTTCATTATGTCGAAGATGATTGACATTTACACTACACTTACTGTCTTTGGAAATGTACATATGTGGATTGCAGATATTTTCTTTGGTTGAATTCCCATCTTCACTCTCATTGATGTTTATATATTGTGTGGCAATGTTTGTAAATTAACTGGAGCTTCTGGAACCATATATGGCTACAAGTAAATAACGTCACAGTTGTGATAATCCACTATTTGATAGGAATAAGGTGTCTCAACCTTGGATAATTCCTATTCTTATTATTTGTTTTGTAAATGTATTTTTTTGCAAATAATGTAATTAAGTGTGAGTGTACATGTCTAGTTGGCATGTTGATGTGTCACTCCACTTGTATGTGTCGGCATCTTGAATTGTGTGTAAGGAGATCATGGCTGAAACGGTTTATGACACGTAAGAGCTATCTCTAGAAGATTTGATGATGGGTGAAGATGTGAAGACATGTGGCAATTGATCATTGAGTACCATACACTCAAGTCTCCAATTCACGTGCAGGGTTCGAGGCATCGCCTCAAAAAAAATTGGGTTCCTATTTTTTTGGAGAATGGTAAAACCCTAATACAGTTGTTCTTTGGAAGTTGCCCTAAAAGGGAAAGCGCATGATATAAGCGTTTTTAGGGTTGCAAATAGGAGAGAGAGCAAGTGTATTGTTGGTATGGTATGTTGCTACTAGATTGATCTTTTGTGTCGTTATCCTAAAAGAACTTGCATTGCAAGTGTGTTGTAACCTTCTGTGTTCAAGATAATACATTGTGTAGGTTTTGGAGGGGTGGTGTTGTTTTACTGAAAGGTTTTTCCCCACCGGCATATCTTTGTGTTTATGTGTTTTCTTTCTCTATCTGTTTTTTATATTCATGGTTGACTGCAATATTATTGTTTACATAATATCGAATCTGAAATTGTAAGGATTTAATAGGAATTTGCACAACACTTTCCTTAAGGGATTGGTGTAGGAAGTTGTTTCCGCACCTGAATTTCCTTACACTATTCTCAGGTTAGTCGAATAAGGGCACATCAAGGCATAGGGGACACTGTGCAAGAGTCTCACACCAAGAGCTATGACTCAAACCTTCTGATATTTTAGCGCTCTCCATGCATATTTATATGTGACATCGTTCTAATGTGGGGACTTTAATCTTCCCTTAATGCCACAGATCATTATAAGATAAGAATTCATCCAAAAAAAAACAAATATTTAGATTCCAAGAGGTTCGAATCTGCTCTGATACCATGTAAATGCAGATTAAATTCCTTTCAGTTTGATCTATTTGTCCCTTTTCTATTTTCAAAATATAATTCTTACAGTCACCGTACTTTCTTGCAGATTGTAATGAGAGTATTGAACTTGATATGAGTTGAAGGTGAAGTCTAATCAATATTACAAATACTGGTTATGAATTTCAGATCTGAATGTTATTCGGTCTAAAAGAGCAGAGCATTGATTGATTACTTTGATTGCTCTCTAGACTGATAGGGTATGGATATAAATTCAGATTGTAGAGGCATGTCAATGATTAGACATGCCTCCAACGTGAATGAAGACATGTCCATTCATTGGCATGCCTTTCCACTTAATAAATGTATTATATTACCTTTAACACTGCCTATTTAATGAGGTAATAACAAACCTTAATTAAGGTGAATATGATCGGTGATATTAACAGACACCAATCTGTCATAAATAAGTAATATTTCCACACATATCAATTAGCAATCAATACATATAATCAATAAAATAAATCGATTGGAATAGATCAATAGAATCAAATTTATACTTGCAGATAAAGATTAACTGGATGATAATATAATTATTTGGATTCCAATATGTATGCGTATGTATTAGAATCAGTAAACTATATTTGTATGTATATAATAATGTTAAATACAGACCAAATATTTATATTGTCATCCAACTTTATTTGCACAAGCTATTAAATCAACACTCATCCCTACCCTATTTTGGGAACATCTGCTTGGTTTGAATTTACTCGAGCCTCTTCTTGATTGCCTCCTCAATTCCCCTCCTTATATACAAGATAATAATGACATTAGAAACAACTAATTATTCCTAATCATAATAATAATATTAGGCATTACATTTAATAGATATTACTGATTCTATTCTCGAATTAATAACATAAGGATTTAATTCTACTCTTAATATTTTATGATATTATTAATATGTTCCTCCTCCTATTTTTTATTTTTTTCGCCAAAAGTGGCAAGCCACTGATATTTTATTAATATTAAAATAACTGGTTGAAAGGCTCATTAGGGAAAGTGGCAAGAAGAAAAACCTAAATCCTAGCCTAAATATATCATCAAACAGAAAATTGAAGCCCAAGATGCTATTAAGGCACTATATAGCTATCCCCCATACAAATATAATATGCCCTTGCTTTTTCTAAGCCCCACAAAATATTATATTCCAACAACCTTAGGGCAAATAAACATGATAGGATGCCCCCTTCATACCAAAAACTCCCAAAACATTAACAAGTAATATACACTTATGCATTATCAATCAAAGCAACACACACAATAATTGTTACTACCAAGGTGGTGAAGCATTTCAATACAACATAACCATCATGAAAAAAAGGGGTAAGCATGGGTTTGGCTAAGAGATGACAATCTAGTCACCATGAAGCCAGTCGATGTGGCACTTCAATGTGTCTCTATACAAAACCAAACAAGGTACTGCGCATCTGACCTCAAAATTGTGTAATTCTGAAAACCTGATACAATGCGAAGCACCTACGCATATACCAAAATTGTAGCCCAAAAGTTGTCATTCTTCCATTTCTGAAGGGGTCACCATTAAAGGACCCGTTGTAGATTCCAACAAATGTTGCAAGCGTAGCTCCAAAGGCATCACCGAACGCAGGTTCAAATTGGAAGGCGGCCTCTTTACATTTTCCACAAATACTACACCTGTGTTCTATGCATCTAAAATATCCAGCAGTACTTGAACTTCCCTATGAGCTTCAAAGAGAAATTCATCACCAAAAACCCTACCAAATTTTTGAATAACCCCACTAATATGACGAATATTTTGCTTCTCCAACATCCTCTTAATACTTTCATACAACATGTGCTCATGGCTAGATAACAAAAGATTTGTAGGAACGACAAGCAAGATATTTTCCATCATATTCTGCCATAACTATTGGTGCAATGATAATGTGAATGCCTGACAATATAATGTGATATTCCCACCATTACATTCCCAACAAAATGGTGTTATTTTATGTGTGGCGTAACACTTGTATTGTATTATTTGTTGCATTATGTTATAAGACCTTTTTTAACATAGATCATCATTGGTAGATAAGTATAGCCCTAAAATCACATGCTAATTCACACATGTATTTCCACATCTGCCAACTCACTAACAATGGGGTGCATCTAACGGTTTACGTTCGAGTTAAACGAGCATGTACGAACACCATCACATCCCAATTTTGGAAAATAATCAGCAAGGTTGTTGCCTTCCTAGAATATATGAGAGATTTTGCATTCAATAAAGGAATCTATAAGCTGCCAAATTCAGTCCATAATGTATGCAGTCTATCAATTTAGCAATGTTTTTGTAATGCATGCATTTATAATGATCAAAGAATCGCCCTCAATATGTACTTTCGTATATCCCCCTCCTCAATATTACTCCTTCCAATAACGCTTGTGCCTCTGCTACATTATTTGTTCTTGGGGAAGTTGGAGAAGTTTAGAGAACCTGCGGTTGTCCATCATGATCCCTTATGCATACCCCAATCCCAGATTACCCTGGATTGCCACGCGATGACCATAGAAATTGATTTTATGAAAACCATGATCGAGAGGAATCCATTTTATAGATGCTCTGTCTAATATTTGGTGGCTCTTAAGATTAGAAGTTGTTGCCATTGGAATAGCTATACATTTCCATGCATTCAATATTTTTCCATCCTAACGAGAGAAATAGTGATTACCTCTGTTGTCAATCAAATTTGCATTCATAGTCTCCACAACATTTTCCTTGAGCCGTTCTTGCACATGAGTTAGAGTAGAAAATTCATGTCTAAAGATGTGTATATTCCTCTCCTACCATATTGCCCATACCACAACTATGGGAACACATTTCCAAATACAATGAAACAATGATTCTAAGAATAAAGTTGGCCATGACTGAAACAAATCCCATAAAAAGTTAGGCAATGGCATAAAATAATTTAGTTTTGTAAGGACAAATTGCCAACATTGTCAAGCAAATAGGCAATTCAACAAAAGATGATCAACTGTTTCAATTTCTCCGTGGCATAAAACACAATTAAAAGGTTGTGCTATACAAAGCATAGTTAGCATGTCACTAATAAGTATCAACTTCCTTATTACTTGCTAAGCAAAGCACCCTTCTTTGGGTAACACTACATTGTTCCAACAAAATTAG
This sequence comes from Cupressus sempervirens, assembly GCA_028749045.1. Taxonomy (NCBI): domain Eukaryota; kingdom Viridiplantae; phylum Streptophyta; class Pinopsida; order Cupressales; family Cupressaceae; genus Cupressus; species Cupressus sempervirens. The sequence goes on along the minus strand of CM053785.1, from coordinate 839,143,729 downwards.
AAAGTTCTAAATGTAGGTCTCATATTCTCAATCTATTGAATTGTTGTATATCCTCCCTTAATGGTATACTTACCATTTTTTCTAGGGGCTCATCTAAGAGAATCATCCTTAATAGAAAAGATGACTTCACATTCAACTAATAATTGCTTCAAACAAACCCTCTGTTGTTCATCTAGGGGCAAATCAAAGAGTCCTTCTATATGACTCTGCCTGAGAAGATTTCAACAACACTAACATAATGGATCAGCTTCACCCCATACAGTCGTAGCAATATTCATAATGCCCTAAAGCAAAGGTGATTGGACCAATGGAGGTTTTCCATTCCTAGAATCCTTCCAAAATAATCCTTAAACCCGTTATGTACTTCCCATGTAATATAGTTTGACACTACATCATGAGATAACATCATAAAATTCCATATTGTAGATCCTTTGGGAGGGTCAAGGGTTGTAAATACATGTGTAGAATCCCCATTATCTACACAACTTTGTTGCATGACCTAACCCCACTTGCTGGGCAATTTTGATTGCATTTGCCATAGTAATTTACCACCAAATGCTTTATTCCTTTTGCTCAAATCATGAAGACCCACACCCCGCATAACCTTGGATTTAGCCATGTCTTGCAAAGAGACAAGAGGTATCTTTTTGTCCTATGAGAAAATACCTTTCCATAAGAATTCTCTGATTAGTTTTTCAATCTAATGTATCACTATGGTTGGGGCTTTAAGTACAAGTAATAATTGGGAATTGCTGCTAAGACAATTTTGATCAGCAATATCCTACCGAAGAGAGACAACCACCTAGTTTTCCAAGCTGAAACTCTATTCTTAATTCTTTCAATGATAACTGATAGTAGGTCGACCTTTTTCCCCCACAAACAAGGGAATACCCAAATATGTTGATGGTATTTGCTCTACTAAAAAACACAATATGTTTACAATTCGGGAAGCAAGAGAATAATTTGTATTAGGCAAGTAAATTTTAGATTTTTGAGCATTTACCTTTTATCTTGAAACTGAAGTGTATAACTCCAACGTTCTCTTAATTTTCTTTGCTTCTTGAATAGTTGCCTTACCAAATAACAATGTATCATCAGCAAATAATAATTGTGTCACCAAAATATCTGTGCCCTCAATTTGAGCTCCATGCCACAATCCCTGCTCTTGTTGTTTCGTTATAGTTCTACTAAGAGCCTCGACCACGATAATAAATAGAATTGGAGACAATGCATCCCCCTGTCTAACCCCTTGGGATGAGGGGAAAAAGCCAGTTGGAGCTCCATTAATGATGATAGAAAACCAAGCACCCGTTTGCATGCCCTTACCCGTTTACACCAATTTTTTGAAAAGCCAAACTTTTCTAGAACTTTAAATAAAAAGTCTCAATTCACTCTGTCACATGCCTTCATCATGATGTTTTGACAAAATATGGCAATTGACTAACATTTTAGAATGCAATACCTCATGTGCAACTAGCGCACCTTCCATTATTTCTCTCCCAAGCACAAAACCTCCCTGCTCCAAAGAAATGACATTGGGTACAAACTATTGCAATCTCATGTGTATAGCTTTTGTAAATATTTTGTAAATTGTATTACAAAGCGAGATTGGATGTTTTAGGATTCTTGACTTTAGGAATGATAACTATATTGGTGGTGTTGAAATTCCTCAAGATTGCTTTTCCTTTCCTAGATTCTTCCAATTGTTTTTCCCCATGTATTAATTTAATCCTATTTTTTATACAACTTTGCTCGTTTGTTTCTTATTCAATGATAATTTATAGATCTTGTTTTATTTTTCATCTACAATCCTTTCAAAAAGTCATAACATCTCAAATTTAAAACATTTTCAAAGTCACAACCATTCATAATTACAACCTTTTCAAAGAGTCGCATCCTTCCATCATTTCAACCTTTTGAAAAAGTCCCTTACTTTCTTCTCATTCTTTTCCTCTTCTATTAATCCTTCTTTTACTTCTATCTTCTCCTCTTCTCCCCTTTTATTTTAAATAAACTCTCCTCCTTTTTATATCTTAATTCGAAGAAGTAACATCTCTTTATTAAATATCTCGACTTTTCATTAGATTTAATTAATTTATATTATTATGTATTTTATTATTTATTTACTTATTTATTTACTTATTTATTTTATGTTTATTATTATTTATCATATCCTATTTAGAGAAGTAAACATACTTTCAACTATTCTCTCTTGTAGTTAATTTTATTTATTTATTCGTTCATTATTTTTTATTTTTTATTCAATAGTTTTAAATCTTATTTTATTGATAATAGATTATATATATGTTATTATTTCTTATTTTATATTTTAACGTTAATATTTTATTATTTAATTATTCTCAAAATCTATCTTAAACATGACAATATAGCACTTGCAATGATTCCTTGGTTGAAATGCAAAATCTACATTGTTCTTGCTCGAAAATCTGTATTTTGGTTACTATAAAAAAATGATTTTGACAACTAAGATAGAAGTCGTTTAATTGTTAAGGAATTAGGATCAGATTATAATACCCTTTTTAATTTTGTACGCTTGATATGATGAATCTAATTTCACATAATCTCCTTGATGATATAACTGATTTAATTTCTCTTGCAAATTTGTACAGGTTGATGTGGCTGCCAATATCTAAGTATATTTTATATTTGATTGAATGTGAAATGCACCTATATTTGAATCTTAGTTACTGGTTCGAATTCAATTCAAAATACGGGATTGAAGAACCAGTTCGCTAGTACCGCAAAATTTTAGAAAGGGTTTCGAGTCCATTTAGGTTTGTTTGTACAAAAACATGTAAAATAATAAAAATTTATATATAAACATATTTATGAAGCCTAGAAGCAAAAGCTAAAATTAGAATGTCACATAGTATCATAAAATTATATGATTTACTCATTTAAACAATAAAAACACCATAAGATTAAACTTTAGACTTGTAATCATGGCATCATGAATTGTGAGAACACCATCATATATTTCAAGTTCAACATCAAAGATTCAAAACATAAAATTAAATCATGATTCATGAATCATAACAGCAAGTTCAAGTATCATTGTTTCAAGTTCAAGTTTCAACTAATGCATTAATATTCATCTTCTTCATCATCTTCTTTTCTCCTCCTCCTCCTAGTTCTTTGGCATTAGTTGACTCAACAATAGAGCTAAGACCAAGGGGATCAACAGCAGCGATAATAGTATGGGCATCAAAACCTTCAAAATCTTCAATCATAAGCCGATAAGTAGAAGCATCCAAGTCCGCCAACTCTACATTTGCATACCACCTCTTTCTCTCCCCTTCTTTGTGTTCTTTAGTCTTGCGCGAGAGGAGACGAAAGTTGTAATGCACATATACCAAGTTCTCTATTCTTTTCTATTGCAACCTATTACACTTCACTAAGTGGATGAAAGGATATGTGCTCCAATTTCTTTCTAAAGCAGATGAACTAGCAACCTATGAAGACATGACCAAGTAAAATAAAATTTAAATTATGTGTCTTGAATCTTAGAATTTATAGCAATTTATGAAGACAAAGTAAAGTAATAGTAATTTATTTAAATTAAACTTACTTGTGATATCACTTTGATTGCAAGGGGCTGCAATGTTTGGAATCTTTGGCCATGGAGGTACCACCAACTATGAGCGTCCTTCATAAACCAATGACAAAGAGCATCATCACGTAGAGTTTTTGCATCCACAAATTGTATGAACTCCGTAATCAAATCTCACATATCATCATCAAGAGTCTTTCAAATGTTGCCTTGTATCCATCAAACACTTCTAAATCTCTCTAGGGAGGTAGCCTTCCTGGTAGTTCAGTATATTGGGTGCTATAGTATTTGGGTGTCAATGCATAGGTAAGCAAATGTAGAGGGGTGGTCATTTTGTTCCATCTTTCTACAACAATTGCTTGCAATTGTTTGAAGAAAGCCTCTTGAGGATCTTGCTCTTTTTCATTTACAATTTGCTTGATCTTCTCAAGTATTGAGTCTATGCCATCATAGATCTCTCCAAGGCAAAGCCTATCCATGTTTGTGTAACCTAAGCATGACAATAATGGGCTCAATGAGCTTAATGAGATATTCCACACGTTCCCACCATAAGTCATCCAATATCATAAGCTTTATTTTGGATGCCTTCTCATTGTTATTTTGCCTCCATATAGTCCAACTGTTGTTGATTACAATATTGGAAAGTACCTCTTGCACTTCCATAAGTTGTCTCAACACAATTACATTTGATGAAAACGTGTCTCAACAACTTGTAACATAAAATAGAGCCAAAAAAATACAACTAATAGATATGTACTTCAAAAATGAATACACATTACACAATCAAAAAATCAGAAATTGTAAGACAGTATTTTTCTTTTCTAAATAACTAACTTGAGTTCAAGTTCACTTACCTTCAGCAACTCCAAACATGAGAGCATTCTGAATATCCCTCGAGTCATGTGGTGGTTTGTGGTGAACCTCTGGATGTCCTCAGCTTCTGCATACACCTCCTTGATCCACTCACTAGTCTTCCCAATTTTTTGAAGCATAAGATTGAGTGAATGAACCGCACAAGGTGTCCAAAAAATATGTTGGTATCTCTCTTCAACCAACAAGCCAACAGGTCTACAATTCTTTGCATTGTCCGTTACAACCTATACAATGTTTCTAGCACCCAGTTCTTCAATGGGAAAGATAAGGATATTAGCAATAAATTGTATATCTTTTACTTGCCCCTCACAATCCAATGCTTTCAAAAACATTGCCCCTTTAAGGGACACCACCAAAACATTGATCAATGGACAATTTCTAGCATTTTTCCACCCATCTAAAACAATTGTTACCCCTATCTCAATCCTTGATGGGCTTTAGTTTCTCGTCAATCAACTTGACCTCTTCATCCAACAAGGTGATTAGCACCCTCTCAAAATCGGGACCTCAATACCCTACATGTGCTTCATTAGCACTTCTCAACACCCTCTTGAAATATGGAGAGCAAACAAGATTAAAAGACAATGCATTTGCATACAAGCATCTTGTCGCATCTATGTCAGTAATTTCCCTACTCTGGTTTTGAAATACAATTTCTAGTGGTCCTTTTTCTTTTGTGTCAAAGGGGTGCCTCATTTTAAGAATCAAGGGCAGCTGAGGCTGTATAGAAGGGGTGATCTTCTATCACAACATTTAGGGTGGATTTCATTCCTTTTGCTCTTTTTTCAGTTTTATTGTCAGCAATGGTCTTTTGCCTAACTTCATCTCTCTCTTTTGCTTCCTCATGCTCTTGAATATATTTTAATACTCATGATCTTGAATATATTTTAATACTAATAAATTTGGCACATGTGCATTTTTTTTGCCAAGACATTTCTTGACTCTTCTTCCGAGGTATCCACACAAATGACCCACAACATGATAATATGAACTATTGCTTTCTACATCACAACCCTGACATTTCCAATGGAAACAACCACATCCTAGAAGAGGACATACAATACCCACATACTTTCACAAAAGAGAATCAGATTGGGTTTCTATTCTTTGTGGGTTATTGGCATTGCTTACTTAGAAGAGGTAGACCCCATTCAAGTTTATTTTCCTATGGCAAGAAATTGTATACAGATTGAGAATAAGAATTTAGGGAAAACAATGACTAGATCTTATTGGCAATGAAAGACAATTGAAAAAAATAAAAAACTTAAACAAAACAAAAGGAAAATGGAATGAGAACTTACCTCTTGCTTCCATTTTAAGATTGCAAAGGTGTAGAAATGAGGCACAAGCACTTGAAGATAGCTCACAAACCAATCTTCCAACTCCTTACACAAACAAACTCTTGCTCAACCACCTATTTGCTTTTGCTCAAGACAAAATAACCTATTTGCACACCACAAATGAGTGTTAGAAGCCAACATAACCCATTTACATTCATCTTCTAGGGTTGTGGAACTCAGAAAACTATAAAATAAGTTCAAAAAAATGACTTATACACCGTCCGCAGGGTAAAATTTAACGTGGTTCACAGGAAATTCGACATGTTTGAGGCAAATTTGCCCAGGTCCATTTTTGGTTGGAATTCACCCAGGTTCAAACCATGGTCCCAAAATTCAAACCATGTTCTAATCTCTAGCAAATGGGACCCAAAACAAGTACTGGTTCAAACCCAAACCTGGCCCAGAGACCAAACCAGCAAACCAAGGTAACTAAGATATGAATGAGATCTCTCCAATTTGTAATAATACTATTTGAATGTCTGTGTTTTCCAAGTGCAGCAGATCTGATTATATATATGAGACAAGAAGGCAGGCCCATGTAGACGTGGCCCAAGCCACGTAGGGACATGCCTGATAATCCTAATCGCTTCCATTTCATATCAATTTACCATTAAATGAATATCATTTCAATACAGCACTTAATGCCAATACCCCATGATAATAATTGGTATTAACATATAATTGTATTGCAGTGAATATATAACCTGATCTTAAATATATAAGGACTCATTACTATCATTAAATCTATAGTAATTTCTGCATACGGATTATGATCATTAATTCAATCAGATCGATATAATTATGGTCAATAATTATCATTGATTAATAACCATTAGATAATAATGGCCTACCACTACATACACACACACACACACACACACACATATATCTGTCTGTGTATGCGGATGATCTAATGATTATTAACCAGTGATAATGTTTAACAGATAAACATAAAAGTTCGATCAAACTATCTCTGCGTGTGTGGATGATCTAATGATTATTAACCAGTGATAATGTTTAACAGATAAACATAAAAGTTCAATCAAACTAATCCAACCAAAGCTACAACATTAAATACTAAATGCATGAAGTTAGAGCCGGGATGAAGAAAAGGACAATAAACAAGATTGAGGTTAGAGGAAAACATAGAGCCATAAGGATTTTAACCTCTTCAACTTCCAAATTCCATCCCTCAGCACTGAGAGGATGTTTTCCTCTCAAACATTGTGACTCCCACTCTTTCTAAGTGGCTCATCTTTCTCTCAATCCATAAGGCATGTGAGAATAACCAATGGATGAAATGGCTAGCTGATAGGATGGTAGAGGAAATCGTCTGAGCTGGTCAGGTTCCACAAGCTGAGAAGATTCTATCCTCTCATGGTTTTGAATCCTGATTATGATCAGGAGATCAAAAAAGGTCAAATGATTGTTCAAATGTAAGAGAGCCTAAGTTGATCGAATTTTATAAACTCAGAATTTTACTTTATTTTAGTTATTTGTTTGATTGAGAGGCTAGGTCGGCCTCTATAGGGGATCGTGCCTCTCCAATGTGCCCTAGAGCCTATATCAATGGATGACACAAAGTCATTTCAAATCAACTAAAATCATTTTCCTTGCCGTCCAAAGTGGGGAACAGCCTCAGATAACCAATGAATCTGTCTTTTTTGGCAGCAAGATTCCAATTTAGGTGGCAGTGTATTCCATTTCTAGATTCTAAGGAGGTAAAGTCAAGCTCAATTTTGGTTGCAAGTTTGAACTTAAGTTTGGGATTAATAAATCTTAGTTGTAAATTAAAAAAGAATGCAATATAAATGACTTCCCTTCGAGTTTTAATTTTCTTTTATAAGTAATTTAATTTAAAATTTAAAATAACTAATAAAAACATTATATGAATTGTATATTTTCATGCTTCCAGAGCACCATTACATTTCAAGTTATCAGCAAACCCAGGCCATTCTCACGTGAACCCAAAGGAACCATAAGAGCCATCCAAACATAAATAATAACAATGACTATTTTAGAATTTATAAAATTAAAATTGTCCCAAACACCTAAGTAATAAATGATGAAAATAGTGTTTCCCTCAGACTTCCACTAGAATCACTACCCCTCAACCCCATTGAGGATGGTTGTGAGATTTTCACAACATTGCTGATTGCTCCATTGCAAATGGGGACCTTCTCTTTTTCCTTGGTGGTAAGGTAGTTGAACCAAGTAGTCAGAATTTAGTGGCAATTTTCAAGTCCCTTGTGTCTAAGAGGTGACTTTGAGCAACTTTGGCTCACTATGGAGTCAAGTCAGCAAGGGATATGATTGGGAGTTGGGCCATACTAATCAAGGATGTGGAATTGATGTCAAAAGAGTTGCAATGAAATGAAATAGCCAAAGCATTAAAAGATGAAGTGAACATGCAAAGCAAGAAGAGATGAAGCTTTAACCTGAAAAAGAACACTAATAGGAGTGTGTCGATTATTGAAATTTAGTTGAATCTGAAAAAATTTAGGATCTTCGAAAATCTAGAATCTCCATCATGACTCCTAGATAGAGATTTAAAACCACTATCAAACATCCTGACAATATATACATCAAATATAACTAAAAGTATAACAATTCAAATGTTGTATTTTATGTTGTGACTAGCCACTTGAGCTTCCAAATTCCCAGTTCACTCCACAAGGCTTGATTTTTGTGTTCAAGCTGCCATATGAAGTTTCTATCTCCAACTTAACACATGAAGGGGTGAATTCCAAGTTTTACGTACCACATAGGGCAACCAAAACAGAAGATCTTTCAGGTACTTGACCACTTCAACATGCTAGATCTGTTGACCTTCAAGACAGCTTGATACACAAGTGTGGGGATTCAAAACTACTTAGTAGCAATTGACACATGAGCTCCTAATTTATGAAAATGTCAAGAGGCACTTGACACATAACTAGGCAAATTTCGTAAATCTCTAAGTACATATGCCACATCACCAGGACATTTCCCAAAATCTTCAAGAGGTCTTTGTCATATGAGGCCTTGATTTTTGCCTTGCCACATGAGGCTATGATCTCCAATCTTCCTTACAAGTCACACAAATTCGATGAAAAGGATAAGAATATGAGTTGGCCTCAAGGGAGTGACAATCATTAAATGTTGAGGTAAAGCATTTATCAATGATAAATTAATATTTAAGAGGGGAACCCTGCTTTAATTAATGAACACCTACAAATTAAATGTCAAGGACCATGATTTGAATGGGGGGCTAAACATTGCTTTAATTTTGTTTCTATAAGGCCAAGTCTGTCATAATCAAAAGACACATCTCTTGACATGGTGGCACATATATAATTGGGTGTTGAAGCCACTTTGTGATGTCCCCAAATTTTAATAAAATATTTTAATTGAATTAATTAATTAAGTGGTCTCATAATTTAGGCAAAGACCAATAGCACAACGGTAAAGTTGTAAGCCTCTCACCTAGGAGGTCTTGGGTTTGAGTATACTCAAGTTTAACAATTAATAATAATTGATCTCAACAAATAATAATTATGAATCTCAAATCCAGCCAATTACCCATCCAAAAAAAAAGTGGTCTCAGAATTTTAAAATGAAGCATAAAGGACCCTTAATTAATCAATTTAATTAATAGAAGGGCCCAGATAATAAATTAATAAAATAGTGTCGGCCCATATCATGTTGTAACTTTCTAAACACTTGGTGGCCTATATATGGAGTAGGTTGGACATTACAAATCATCATGGATTTGATTTGACTCTTCTTTGTATTTGTGGAAGCTAAAGGGTTAAGGAGTTCGTACAGTTTCAAAGGTGGAAGATCCACCCTGCTCTACATTCGCAATTTCAGTGGTCCATCACCACCCTCATTCGTCATTGGAAATATCACTCTGATATTTCACTTATGTGCCAAATCCGGATTGTCTTCATTTGAAGATCTGTATTCGCTCAGCTCCAATCTAAAGTCGTTTTAATTTTGAAGTACTTTCATTATATAAAACTAAATATACTGTGTCACTAGCTTTGGCGACAACCCACATTGTTTTGTCTTGCAATCCGAGGTACTCCAATTATTCTCTCTGCATGTGTAGATTTCCAATTGTGCATTATTCATTATTGTTGAACAAATCTTCAACTTGATGCAATATAGTCCTATGGTGTTGTTTCATATTTGAATCTGAAATTCTATCTATGTTGTTGGCATTCTTGTGATTATGCAATGGTATTCCTTCCTGTAGCAATTTACTTTGCATCTTCAGGGACTGATCAATATTATAACTGGTCAACATTAGAAAACATTCTCCGAGGGAGGTGTCAGTACGACACTTGTAAGTTCCTTGAGAGAGATCACTGGCTAGGTCTTGCATATCTGGCACGTACGACCTACTCCTAGCTACCATATGGCCCTTCATATCACGACACTCTTGTTTGTACCACGCCTCTCTCACCATACAATGACTATTACATTTGGCTGACCCTCACCATCAGTGGAGACTTGAACAGACACTCTGATCACTCCAGCTACCCATATGGCCACCCAACCCCCTCATCTTACAGACAGTACATCACCATATGCTGAGACTTGTTGCGGATAGTGCATCGCCGTTTGCATGTCCTAAGTCATACAGACTGCGTACTTTCACATCAGGCAGCACACTGTGAATCCCAGACCAGTATTGCCAATGGGGACATTACACACTTCAACACCCAATTCGAATCAAATATCCATTGCAGATGGAAATCGGGAAGTGCAGATCGAATCCCTTCAAGAAAAGGCAGATAATTAAGAAAGGACAATCATAGTTATTGCACAGCAGATCAGACCAAGTTCAAACAGGCATTGAGCCATTTTAACAAATCAAGGTTGCTAAGAAAGCATCGAACTCCTACAGCAGATGAATTTCAGACCTGGAGGATACCAAAACTAAACCAATCATTGAACAAGCCCGATTTATTGTAAATGAGTTCAAATTAATTCCAGATTTAGGCTGCAGACTTGGAATTGTCATGTACAGCACAGTGAACGTAATTGCTTATGGCAATTCATGGATGGTAAATGGCTGTGTATGCACATTTTGCCAAAGATTTCGAAGGGAGATTGTGGCTATGATTGAATCATCTAAGTTTTAAACCTTCATTTACCTTGATGAAATCAGATTTTTAAAATTATACAGGAGCATGATTTCCGAACCCTTCACCATACCACATAAAGGCTCCAAATCCAAATTGCCACATAAGGTTGGATTTCCAAAGTCATATTTTGAGACCTTGCCACATGGGCATGTCTATTCCAACCTTGATCTTAGACTTTGCCACATGACATGGTGAGTTTCAAAAACACTTTGTGGCACTTGCCACATCTCCTTGCAAGAAGCTAAGGCACCTTGCCATATAAACCCAAGTATTCCAAATTGCCATAAGTTCACCTGCCACATGATTATGAAATTTCCAAATTTCTCAAAATGAACCTGCGACATGAACATAAGAATTCCAAATTATCACCTGAGCATGCAAATTCTGGAGTTGACATGATGATCTTGCCCAATCATCAGCTGAGTTCTTAAAATCATCTCAGGTATTTGTCCAATAAACATGCCAATTCTGCTAACTTGTGGGTATTTGAAATTGACTCAAGCGAATCAACCACAATGGTCATTAGATGCCAATTGCAATTAATAATGGGATGTAAGCAACCAATTAAGAGGTACATATTCAATTAGAAGGGCCAAAGCAACTGTGTGGAAAGAATTGAAGAGCATATCAAATCTGGACTTAGTGGGGATTTGGGGATTAAGAAATCCGGGTAAAACATCAATACAAGCCCAGATTCAGTCATAAAGAAATCTGAATAGCAAAGATAATCGAGTTAGAAAGAAGAAATAAGATCACTTTTAGGCTTGATCATTCCCAGATCAGACCTCTAAATTAGGAAGTTTTTTGTTCTGAGACAGCAATGTCTGCAATTTTAATCAGATTTTGAGGGCTGTAGGTGTGTCTTTAGGAGGATTCAAACCAGGTGATGTTTTGATCAAGGACTGTAAGTTGAAATTTTCATGTTTGATAGATAGCCAGTTATTTTAACAGCAATACCTTTCAATAAATTCAAAGAAGAATTATTTAAGGACGATTTCATTAGGATCCTGGTTTCCTACCATCTACATAAGAATGAATTAAAATGATATATATATATTTATTGCTCTCTTGCAGAATTAACGTGTTAAGAGCCAATGATGGATGGAGCTCGAGGCAATGGGGACAGGCTTAAATTGTATGCAGTAACCAAACCCAAAAGATGGGGGTTTACAATATCATCAGAAATGCTAATCAAGAATTTAAGGAATAAGTTGTTAAAAGATAAAAGTCGAGGATAGAAGAGATCATACAAACTTGATTTTCCTCCGGAAATCCAGGTTCAATTGGACCAAGTGAAATAATCCAGTTACATGAAATTTACAAAACATCAAGATCAAAAAGCCAAAATGAGAAAGGATAGAAGGATTTCTTGAAGATGAAGCAGTTTGAGAATATGAGCCATCATAATTAGAGGCTTAATAATGTTGAGTATCAAGAGTTATTTTCTCATCATCAAGATGTATTTATCAAGTCTATAGGATAAGCATGTTGAGGTAGCATCCACTCATCTTCAACCAATCAAAAAACTCCAGTTGTACATGTCCAAGCACATTTAATCAGATCATGTCAACTGTACATGTGTTCAATGTCTTTACCTAACCCCTCTTTTCATTAAATCATAAAAGCAATATAATTTTCTCATTGACCCATTGATTAATGCCTTTCTTCATAAGCTCTTACCGAACCCATTTTCTCATTAGTCAATGAAGGCATTGTAATTTTTAATTGGACCACAAGGTGGTTCCTAATTGCAATTGGCCAGCATTCAATGCTTGTAGCTGTTAGGTAGATTAGGATAATGTTGGATTAATCTTGGTCGTTGATTTCAAATCAATCAAAGCCACTCATTGTATTGGGAACTACTATGAAAAGGCAAACCCTTGTCATTTGCAAAAGGAGAAACTTGTTGAAATTATTGCCATAATGGTATCAAAGTAATTGTTGATTCATTGTTGGTCTTTATGGTGGAGTACTTCTATAATTTTGTGTTAGTTTTTGGAGATTTCTGATGGGATCATTGTCCGTCTTAACTATCTTTCACGGAGATGGTCTCATGCCCTACAGATCTCCTTAGGTTCTTTCAGAGTTGGTTCCCATCGTCTTCGAGCTCAGACTAATCATCATATTGATAGTGGGGAACGGATTTGTATGCTATGTGCTTTAGGGGAGGTGGAGAATGAAGCTCATTTCCTTTTTCGATGCCCTATTTACTATGAGATCAGAGGGAGATTCTTCTGTCTGTTCCATGAGTGCTTTTCTCTCTACAACTTTTTCAGCTACTATGATCAAAGATGCCTTGCACTTTATCTTCGTGAGGCCACCACGCTCCGTGATAGCACAACCCAGTCACTGCTTCCTCACTAGCACATGTCTACTCAGCTCATTACTACCTTTTTTACACCATTATCTCCTTTGCGAGGTGTAAAAAGGCCTTCCAACTCTATATTCTTATGGACTTCCAGATGTGTCAGATTCCACACTGGCTATTTGCACCAGCGACACTCCTCTGTGAGTAGCCAGATTCAGTCCAGTGCCTCTACACATCAGTATGTGTATCATTCAGTGACTAATTTCTTCTTGCCCAAAAAAGACTCCGAGTGGTTTCTCTGTTCTTTGCTGGTTGTTATTGTTTTGGTTGTTTTTGTTTATTTTCGGACACCTTTGTGTGTTCCTGCTGGTGTTAGCCTAACTGTTGTAATCTTTCAGTCTCATAGACCTCTTTTTGGTCTTTTGTTGGACATTAATATCATTATCTTATCGATAGGATCACTGCAAATGTAATGGCACTACATCTTCAGTATGTTTTTTCCAAGGGCAGCGATCTCTCTCTTATTTTGTGGAAGACACATGGAGAGACATGTCCCTTCATGAGACATGTCTATTCATTATTATTTATTTAATATAATAATTATTATATATATCACACACACACATATATCTTCAATTTAGTCTCATGGGTTTACATTAACATTGGTAATATTAGGAATGGCAAAGTTTAAGGATATCTTTGATCAAAAGATCTCCACCATTTTGATATCATAAGTAGTGGCCTCCAGAATATCAACACATGATATTCACCAAGTACTCAAAGTAATGGCCTACAGAATATCAAAACATGACATTCACCAAGTACTCAATAAGGTAATGGCTTGCAGAATATCAACACATGATATTCACCAAATACCTTCAAACAACTCATAGACTGTCAAGTGAATGACATCTAACACTTATTTATTTATTTACAAGATATAATTTATCATGATTTGTTTCAACATTTACATAAAATGTATATCATGTCTTATGTTATTGTAAGATCGTCACCTTCCAATAACTTCTACAAATACAAGTGATAATCATTTGAAAGTTGTCACTTCCTCATGATGTACGCAAGGGGTAGACACATTAAAATCATACAATCACACACATGTAATTTCAAACTACCTCTGAGTATCAATCATCAGAGCTCCATCCAAAATTGCCTTTGAAGAAGTGTCAAACTCCTTCTGAATCTGATATCAATCTTCCTTTGCCAGCAAGAACATTCTCAGAGGAAAAGATCAAGGCAAATAGCTCTTATGATACATATTGAAATAAAAAATAAGAGAGACTACAACGAATAGATAAATGTAATACTCAAGGAAAATACTTCTTTGCATGATTCATTCTCTTGGTACTAATATCAACACTCCCTCTAAAATTATAAACCTGAACCATATATATCTTCTATATTTTGCACACACATTCTCCTGACAGTTCTTATTTCTTTTTATGTTTTTAATATGTAGGTGTTGAGGACTTTAACTCCTTACAGGTGCTACAAAGTCAATGGCGAATCTGAGTTGCATGTGATTCAGTCCTCCTCCCTTTTTCTTGGAATGGAAGTACATGTTATTGGTGTTAATAGTGGTTTACCACATAGGGATCATAAACTTCTTCCCTCTACATGATGGACAACTTCAGAAATGAATAAGTATATGGTCTGCTTTACCAATGACTTACTATACACTCCTCCTTGTAGACTTTATTCGGCAGGTTATATGGTCATGTCAACTTGCTTAGAAATCCCAAACTACATCCTTCTCTTTTGTCAAATAGGTAGTGGTGGGTCCCCCTTGTTTATTTATGTACAATGTATTAGCTATTGTCCGCTTTGTTCATTTAAATGCATTCAATGTAATATGTGTTCCATCCCCTTCCACTTATGAGACCTTCGTTCTCTACGTACTCAGATCTTTTCCTTTAATGCATTAGGCACATTAGATTGGAAGCAAGCGTTTGCGTTTTTATCGCTGTGTAGCGGTGATAAGTAAGCCCTGTTTTTGTCATTCGCTGACCTGCCACTTTGTATTACCTTTTGTGCACGCAGAAAATGTCCTGTCCTTGCAATGGTTTCTGTCTTTGTCCAGCAGATGATATGGTCAGTTTGATGTTAGATATTCAATTGACATTGACTTCCTCTGTTGTCCACGTCAAGTAGGGGATTGGATTTCTTTGTTTCTTGCTTCCACTTTAAATTATTTACCTTTCAGTCCACTTCAGATTTCCATCAAGAGCCTGCTGTATATCTTTCATGGGGCTTCATCTGATAACAAATATTAAAATTGTTTGTTATTTTAATGATACGGCTATTGCCTCTATTTACGTTGAAGTTTAAACATACAGTCACTTCTAGTGCCATTAATTTGTCTATTCAATCTTTCTCTTCATACCCATCTGTCCATCAAAGTTGACTGTATATTATTGTCCATTTATCACTGAGACCGTGTATATTTAATCGCTGCTGCTGTATCCATTTCAAACATTCATCAAATATAACGTAGCCTCTGATGCAATAAGGAATGATCTTCAAACTTACTGATTTCTCCAATAAGATTCAAATACACAGAAATACACCTTAGTCACTTATTGAATTTTACAGGCTACCAGAGAACCTGCTCGGATACCATGTTAGTTTTATTAGAGTCGCTGCAAATGTAATGGCACTGCATCTTCAGTATGTGTTTTCCAAGGGCAGCGATCTCTCTCTTATATTGTAGAAGACCCATGGAAAGATATGTCCCTTCATGGGACATATCGAAGGGACATATCTATTCATTATTATTTAATTAATATAACAACTGATTATATATATATATATCTCAGATATATAATATATATCTTCAATTTAGTCTCATGGGTTTATCCAACTAAAGCTACCAAACATTAACATTTTGGAGTATTGCATGGTTTCTACATTTCCTCACTTAGACTAGGATTTCATTTCATGTTGATTAGAAATAGTGTTTAGTTGAATAGAAGATATTTTGAATATATATTTGGTTCTTATAGATCAATAGCTGTTTATTGATTGTAAGTTTTCCTTGCGTGATCAAATGACATATTTAGCAGCTTTATTTCAATTACTGCTTGCACATTGATGTCCATCGATGGATGGTGTTAATGGAATGGTAATAGTTTGAACATCTTACATCTACCTTAGGAGATCGCCCTAGCTTAGCTGGTGTTGATGGCTGAACTAGTTCTAGCAGATTCAGAAAGATGTTTTTTGTTTCTTGCATTCTGGGAGTAGAATAGTTTTCTAAACCCTATCCTTTTGCAATTTGTTTGGTTTGAACCGTATATGTCCCTTTGTAATACCCATCATACCACATAACTACAGCTGGATGGAAGTCCACAATAAGAAGGAACTATGGGGTTGTCTCATTTGATCACATAATCCATATACATTTTCTAGCATATGAGCATCCTTAATTCAAGAGAGAATTGGAGATTTGGTGTTCCATTTGGAAAACTGAGTATTTGATTTTGCATGCTGTAGTGGCATACAAATCACATCAACAAGGTTATTATTTTCTTATAAGTGCACAATATGGACTCTTTAATGACTTGAGTTGCAAAATACATTGCACCAAACAGGGCCAAAAGTAATGGTACAATTCATATTTGCATAATATTTATTTATTTTTCTGCAAAATTATCAGGAGTTTGTACAAATGGGACCTCAACTTACAAACCCATTCCTGCTGCCAACCCATTGTCCACAAACATAAGAACCCGAAATATAAATACTGCAGTGTAGTCCACCTGAATTGCAAAAATCAAACAAGTTAAATCAACTAGAATTCTATCAAATTGTGAAGGGCATTAGTGAATTACATAAAAAAGAAATATTTTAACATTTAAGGATTACAAAAGTAAAGAATCTGTAAGAACTGAATATTTACCACAATCCATATGTGCAAAGGGTAGGTACAAGGATGGTACCGCTTCCAATTGATTGAGACAATAATTCTGCAGGCCAAGCTATCAAGGAAGACAATAGAAGGATGTGGATTGCCCGGCTTGTATTTCTTATTACAGAAACAGTTTGCCTTTTTCTTTTTCTTTTTAAATCATGCATAGCCATAAACCATATATGTAATGGCTTTTGCACTTAAATATTTTTCATTATCAATTTATAATTACATGAAGTATGAAAGTTATATTATAGTTTTATTCTGCTGGTATCAAGCCAAAGGCTGTAAGCACTTAAATATCAAATTCATTCTATTTCTAAAAATAATGCCAACAACTTTATCATCAGGTTGATTCTTCAGTAAAAAACCACTTCATACTCTTTGTGAATACTAAGTTATTAATTCAATCATCAGATGGAAACTAGCTTCCAAGTTTAGCTCTTCAAGAAGCAACGATTTTGGCCATGTCCTGCATTATAACTTATTGTTCCGCATCACCTGTCTGTACACTGTACCCTGGAAATTTTACATAAAATACTCAATCTCAGATGTAAAGGCTCTTCACACTATTGCCGACTATAAAAAAACTTTTAGCAGCTTTACTAAACAGAGGGATTGATTTCCTGAATAAGCAATGCACACCTAAAAGAATGTTAGCAGTATAAGAACAGCTGAGGCACATTGCCTTGACTTTTGATCCCCCTCTGAAGGAGAAGAATAAGATCTTTCTGTATGAAGAACCCAAGCAACAGTGATAAATGTAAAACTAAGCGTACAAGGTGAAATTATTGACCTTCAATTATATGCAAACCATGGGTGAATTTTTCATGAGGCTATGGCAACATACAAACAGTGAAAATTTTAACCTTCTAACTCCTTGACCTCTAAAGGGAAAAAATCAAGTATACACCACAAATATTATTTCATGGCTTACCCATACAACAACTGCCTAGTTACAGATCAATGTGTATATCCCCTGTAAACCAGTCCACAAAAATTCCAATTTGATGATGTTGAGGAATTATTTTGTCTCCCATTGGCAATGAGTCCACATTCCATGAAGCATCATGGAAACAGACTCCAATGTAAACTTGTCGAGTGAAAAGGACAATTTCATGCCTTGTTGCAAACTTTAGTCTACAAGTTTAACAAACATCATCACTTGTGCTCCAAATGTGTGTGAAACAACATACATGAGTACCAATCATAGACCAGGACACATTTAGCAAAATCTTACTCCTATTCAAATTTTAACATTTTATGATCTTCAATTTTACGGTTAGCTATTTTCCATAATTTTTTTTCTCTCCAGTCAGTACTTTTGAAACCCTGGCAAATGATTGCTGTTCAGGATTCTTGCAACACTAAATCAAACTCTGGCCAAGCTTTAAATTACTGTTACCATTTACATTCACAACAATAACTGCATAGAAGACAGTAGTAACAATGTACTATAAATATATAATTTCCCTTTAATAAGACTGAACAAAAATATATAGAAAGGATACGCACTGGTGGCAAGCATTGAGAGGAAGAAGCCATCATACCTGAAACACGAAAAAGGAAAGGTTAAAAAGACCTTCACTAAAGCGCATTGGTTCACCTTCTCATTTGAAAAATGTTTGACATAGAAGTGTAACGTTTTGAGAACCTATTCATACTACTTGGGATAATGACATGTAGCAAAACTATGTGATGCATCAAAGAATTCATACTACATGAAATGACTTGAGAAACACAATTCTTGAGTCTAAATTCTAACAATCAGGCTGTGGAGGTATCCTACAAAGTAATGCACTCTTTGTCTAAGTGTGTTAATGCTGCTGATAAGAAAGCCCAGCTTGGATGGCGACACAAACCACAATTCAAAAAAATCACTAAATTCTATTTGTCAAAATATAAAAATATTGGGGTTCACCACTAAGTGTGTTGGTTAAGTGGTGGTGTTGATATCGTCCCCACCCAGGTTCAAACCCCAGCCTGACAATTTTGATCGTGGACTTGTGCTTTGCTGATCCAATGTGTTCATGGGTTTGAGCCTCGGCTTTGTAATAAGGGGATGAAGTCCCCCAGTTATGGCCTCACTGGTTCATTGCTCCAGGCCAAAAGCGTTTCACCTGGACCCAGAGGGCGTGTCAGTGCCCATGTCACCAGTTATGTTAAAACGTTTACCCAGTACTTTTTTTTAAAACTAACATAAACATTAAAAAATATAGAAGAATTCGCATGCACTCATGAATGCAAAGAACAAAAAGGTACTGGACTGGAAGCTTAATCTGCCCATGTCCATTACGTTAAGAAGTTTATAATTTCCATAAGGATGGATTTTTTAAAACCTGATAAAAAGAGTAAAATTCTAGCTTTCACAGGGAGCTTTTATTCTAATGTTCATCTCTTGTATATTAAAAATCATTCATCTTCTAATATACCTATAAAACAAGTTGCATTTTTATGAACAATATAGAAAAAATCATACAAGTTACAAGACTCGAGTTAGAGAAAAACACTTAAAACACTTTTGTAGAGAACAGAACGTAACATGTATCCAGGAGTCTGCATGCAAGTGCAGAATGGGAAATGAACCAAATGAGTATCCTTGCTACCCAAGTGATGCTCGAATCATTTAAAATGAATATTCTTTCTTGTATCTCTTGTAGAAGCCCAAATGATGACAAGAAGTGCTGTCATTATATGCCCTCAAGATCCTCTCCCTTATCTTAAATTCTAGTATGAGAAACGCCTCATGTTTTTAAATGATGAGCTCATCAACCACCTTAAATCATCATATTACAATGTCCCTTCCAAAAAGTCATTAGCAAAACATACTCAGCCATTATAAAAGATTTACAATCAGCTAATATCTCAGTTATAGAACAAAAATGAGGCTTCCTAGAAAGTGCATCAATCACCACATCACTATTCCCTTTTACATAATATCAAAATCATAAGCTTAAATTTGCTTACCCATTTTTGCTGCCTATCTTTCAAATCCCTTTGGTTGAGGAAGAATTTCAGACTGTTATGGCATGTTCCACAAACCAAATGTTGTCAAATTTTGGCTAAAGCATGCATAATAGCCAACATCTCCTTGTCATAGAAAGCGAAATTCCGTTCAGCCTCCTTGAACTTCATACTCTCATATACTATGGGGTGTTCACTTTGCATTAAGATTGCTCAAATGCCTTCTCCTAAAGCATTACATTCTAGAACATAAGGAAGAGAGAAATCTGAAATTGCCAAAACAGGACATGAACATATTATCTCCTTAAGTTTATCAGAAGTTTGTTGGATTGTTGGACTCCAAGAGAATGCTCCTTTCTTTGTGCAAATTTGTCAAAGAAGTTGCAAGTTGTGAGAGCCCTTCAAAAAACTTCTGTAATAGTTACAAAGCCCCACAAGCCCTCTCAAATTTGTCATATTCCTTGATCTGGGCCAACCCTAGATTGCCTTGATCTTCTCCTCATCCACACTGACACCTTGAGCACTAATCTTCCACCCCAAATATAAAGTTTCGTTAAACTCAATCTCTAGTTTTGAGACCCTTTGCATAAAAAGAATGCTGCTCAAATATGCCATGCACCTCATCTAAATGCTTCAAATGATCCTCCCACATCTTGTTGTAAATCAAAATGTCATCAATGAAAACTAAAATGAATTTCCTCAACTGAAGGATGAACATCAAGTTCATGCATGACTAGAAGGTGGCAGTTGCGTTGGTTATGCCAAATGGATGACCAAAAACTCATAATGCCCATAATGACACCTAAAATTGTTTTAAGCAGATCCTCATCCCTTACCTTAATTTAATCATGCCTTGAACGCAAATAAATCTTGGAGTAATACATTGCTCCATAAAGCTCATCAATCAATTCATCGATCTTGGGCATAGGATGGCAATTCTTGGTTGACATTTTGTTGAGGGCTCTATAATTAATACACATCATCATGGTCCTATTGTCATATCCCTATTTTGAAATAGAATTTTAATAATAATTAGATTATACAATGTTAGTAAATAAATAATGATAATAGAGTTATATTAAAACTAATACTAAAATATAAAAATAGGAGATAATTATTATTTAATCTATATTATGAATGAAATCATATTTAATAGGATATTTTAAATAATTAAAAATAATAAAATCAAAATGAATAAATAAAGAAATTAAATTAAATACAATAGACAATATTGTAGAAAGTGTGTTAACTTTCTAAATAGAAATAAATAATATATTAATAATAAACACAAATAAGTAAGAAAATAAATAATATAACATAGATAATATAAATTAACTAAATCTAATGAAAAGTCAAGATATATTTAACAAATAGACACCACTCCTTAAAATTGAGATATAAAAGGGAAGAGAATTTATTTTAGAGAGGAAAAAAAGGAAGAGGAGAAGATGGGAGTTCAAAAAGGAAAAATGAAAGAGAAATATAATATGAAGAAAATAAGAAAGTGACTTTTTGATAAGGTTCTGACTCTTGAGAAAGAAGAAACAAAAAGAGCCAAATAAGGATCCAAATGGACCACACAAAGAGAAAGGTAAGAAAGGTATGTTTATGGATTATATTTATAAAGGTGGAATTTGAAATGGATAACACACATGATTTAATAGTTAAAGATTTAATATCAAGAGAGTCCCTTTTGAAGGAAGAGTAATCTTAATATGGTTAATTGTTTAAGATCAAGAGAGTCCTTTTGAGAAGAGAGTGATCTTAATAGCTTAAGATCAAGAGAGTCTCATTAGAAGAGAGTGATCTTAATTCAGTTATAAGGGTGGAATTTTCCGTAGATGTTAACATATGCATGTGTCAAGGGCCCTAGATAGAGAAAGTCTCTTCTAGGAAGGACCTTAAAGGGAGCACTTCATAGAAGACGGAGAAGTAACCAGGGATCTAGGGATCCTCAAGAGGGTTATTGATCCTGATGTGGAGACGTCTTTAAGTTTGGGTTAAGATAGAGGGTAGAATAGTGAAATATATTTTATTATTGTATAAATTCTAACATTGGTTTTGCAAATATTATTGTCCTTGCTAGTGGGGACATTACAGTGGTATCAAAGCATGATTTTGTCGTCTTGTAGGGTTAAAGAGGATCTAGAAAAATAATTTATATGAAAGGCTAATGTAAAAAGTTACTGACTATTAGAAAGGATTCAAGCATATCCAATAGCAATGTAAGAATTTAGACTAAAAGAAATGTTTATTTAAAATCAAGAGAAGAAATTATCTAATTGCTTGAGGACAAGCAATTTGAGGAAGGGTGAACTGTCATATCCCTATTTTGAGATAGAATTTTAATAATAATTAGATTATACATTGTTAGTAAATAAATAATGATAATAGAGTTATATTAAAATTAATACTAAAATATAAAAATAGGAGATAATTATTATTTAATCTATATTATGAATGAAATCATATTCAGTATGATATTTCAAATAATTAAAAATAATAAAATCAAAATGAATAAATAAAGAAATTAAATTAAATACAAGAGACAATATTGTAGAAAGTATTTTAACTTTCTAAAT
Source organism: Cupressus sempervirens (assembly GCA_028749045.1). Taxonomy (NCBI): domain Eukaryota; kingdom Viridiplantae; phylum Streptophyta; class Pinopsida; order Cupressales; family Cupressaceae; genus Cupressus; species Cupressus sempervirens. Next base: position 839,121,031 of record CM053785.1, on the reverse strand, counting down.
AGAAATAAATAATATATTAATAATAAACACAAATAAGTAAGAAAATAAATTATATAACATAGATAATATAAATTAACTAAATCTAATGAAAAGTCAAGAGATATTTAACAAATAGACATGACTCCTTAAAATTGAGATATAAAAGGGAAGAGAGTTTATTTTAGAGAGGAAAAAAAAGGAAGAGGAGAAGGTAGGAGTTCAAAAAGGAAAAATGAAAGAGAAATATAATATAAAGAAAATAAGAGAGTGACTTTTTGAAAAGGTTGTGACTCTTGAGAAAAAAGAAACAAAAAGAGCCAAATAAGGATCCAAATGGACCACACAAAGAGGAAAGTAAGAGAGGTATAACACACATGACTTAATAGTTAAAGATTTAAGATCAAGAGAGTCCCTTTTGAGGGAAGAGTGATCTTAATATGGTTAATTGTTTAAGATCAAGAGAGTCCTTTTGGGAAGAGAGTGATCTTAATAGCTTAAGATCAAGAGAGTCCCATTAGGAAGAGAGTGATCTTAATTCAGTTATAAGGCTGGAATATTTCGTAGATGTTAACATACGCATATGTGTCAAGGGCCCTAGATAGAGAAAGTCTCTTCTAGGAAAGACCTTAAAAAGAGCACTTCACGGAAGACGGAGAAGTAACCGGGGATCTAAGGATCCTCAAGAGGGTTTTTGATCCTGATGTGGAGACGTCTTTAAGGTTGGGTTAAGATAGAGGGTAGAATAGTGAAATATATTTTATTATTGTATAAATTCTAACATTGGTTCTGCAGATATTATTGTCCTTGCTAGTGGGGACATTACAACTATCCATCTTGAATAAAACTATGCATGAAACAAATGGGCTTAACTAGGCTTTATATGCCCCACATCCAATAGGTCTTTGTTTGGCTTCTAAACTTCTTCCTTGTAAATCTTTGGATGACAATATAGAGTTGTAATGACCAGTCTTGCTCCTTCCTTGAGCTCAATCATATGCCAAAAACCTTTGCATGACAATAGTCCATAAGGAATGTCATTGAAGAGCTTTTAATGCTTGTCGAAGATGAACTAAATTTTCAAAATGTAGGATCTCAATCTTCCTTGCTTTGAAGGGAGTGTGTCTCTAATTAAACATTTCGCTACTCGCGCCACTTGGTCTTTACAAAAAGTTTGCTACATCCTCTTAGCTGAAACTATCATGGGTCCACTATCAGAATGAACATGTAGGACTACCTTCTAACCATTATATTCGAATGATAACTCCATAGTCCAATAAATTTGTTCATATTTTTCAAATGAGTGCATCCATTGCTCTCCTAAAATCACCTTTATATCTCCCAAACTGATAATATAGAAATCATCTTTCATCATATACTCTCCCATAGTAGACTCCATTTGTGGAATCTTCTTATTACAACAAAGAATTGTCCCATTAGCAACTATAACATTAAACCCTTTAGAATCCTCCATCTTCAAACCCAATATATTTGCTAGCCATTCATCAATGTAATTCAGTGACCCCACTATCAATAAGAATTGTTAGCTTTTTTCTCCGCAAAACTCCTCTCAAATGGAAAGCATTATATCTTGGGGACCTTAAAGGAGCTACAAGAGTACCTCCTAGATGCTCTCCTCCTTGGTGTTCATGCTCAATACCTCCTCGGTTTCAAGCTCAACATTTTTTGTATCCCCAACACTACCTCTATGTAATGCATTTGATCTTTCCCAAATACCTATGCCCTAATTGCCAAGGATATCTACATGAGAAACATAGTTGATTCCTTCATAATTCATTCTTAAATGCCTCTGATTGATTTGGTCTAGGAGACGATACCTTGGGAGGCAGTTTGTTCTTTTAGAATGGTCTCTTTGGCAAACATAGGAGGCTCTTTCTTGGAGTAGAATCTATCCTTAGTCATCGAGTCCTCCACATTAAGAGCTCTCTCGATGGCTTTTTGTCATGAACATAGATCAATTGCCTTTACTAAATCATTGAGGACTCGGCCAAACCTTCTACAAAAGGACTATGCATCTTCTTTCCATCACATCTTAGAATTAATTACGACAAGCCTTTGAAAATCTGCTACATATTGATCCACCTTGCCCTCTTGCTTCAGTTGTTCTAACTTGTTGAAATGAAATTCTAGATCTCTTCTATCAAATCTATCTGTCAGTTTTTGGCTGAAGTCTTCCAAAGTGGTGATTAACTTATGCCCAGTATTACCATATCATGATACCACCATTTGTAAGCTATGCCTTTAAGAAGCAAGGAAGCAAACTTGATAGCCTCTTCTTCAAGCACTAGGTTTACTGAAATGTCTATGTAATTTCTGCAACCATGCTTTGGCTGAGGAACCACCAAACCCATTAAAAGTTGGAATACTGATCTATCCCAAATGCAGTTGAATATCTTTCCTTTCCTTGTAGCTACTTTGCATGTGCCCACTCCTTGTCTCCGTCTCATTGAATATTGTGAAGGTCATGCCTCTATTTATGGCAATGCTTAAGATATACTATTCAGCATGAAGCCTTGCCATTTCATCCTCTAGATCCAATTGCTCTTCCTCTCTACTTGCTGCTCCTTTTTCAAGAAACTTAGTACTGAAAATTTTTGTATTGGTTGAAGCTTTCTCACTCTCAAAACTACTAGCTTTGTATAGGCCTATCAGCGCTCAATTGCTGGTTCAATCCCTTTCGAACTTGGACCCAACTTGGAATCCCTCACGCTGGTCTAAACCTCTTTGGTCTCCCTAACAAATTCCTGAGCATTACCATCTTCGTTGGCACTAATGGCAGCCTCCTTCTCACGTTGCTCATAAAGCTAATCTCTATCACTCATTGATCACCCTTAGGCTTATAGGACGCCAACCTCTGATACCATAGAAATATACCAAACAAAATAGACCATTTATCACCAACAGGCTTATAGGATGCCAAGCTCTGATACCACAAAAATATACCAAACAGAATAGTTGTAGAGCCTAAACAAAAATCAAGTTGTAGTAGTGACTCCGATACAAGTTTTGTATAATGGCACTTCAATCAAACTTATAGAAATTAGAGTATAACACATAGTACACTCACTTGAGCTTTGATAATGGAAACCGATTATATAGTACTCTACCTTTGTTCAAATCAAATACAACTAAACGTACACATTTTACAATAACAATGATCAATTCACGTGGGTTACTCCACTTGGTTATAGGATCCACAAGCCCTTGCTTATCTAGATAGCTCGATTACAGATGTGTGCCCTGGAAGTTGTCACATTCACAACAATGGACACATCACAATGGTCAATTCGATCAGATAGGGTACATTGATTCTCTCAAAAACATCATCGTGATCAAAATTTCATGGATTCCTTGCATAGATCACCTTATATACTTTGACGGAGGAAGCTTAACAATCCTACTTAATGCATATTGTCACTACAGGTCTTGCACCCACTATCTATGCCTCAATGGTTATGGCAATCTTAGTTCTGAATGCTAAATCGCTTCACTGTAGCCTCATTTGCTTTGCTAGTAGCAAAGGAAGTAAACCCGTGGCCAAAGAACCTACCTAGTTCTCTTACTTGAATCTACCGCTCAACAATAAATGACAAAATAAAAATTGAGTAAAGGTATTGGGAGAGATTTTGTCCTATCAATGACAAGGTCTATTAGGTTTGCATCTTAGATACTCTTGCATTCGTTTAACACAAGTTATAATAAAACTCTTTTATACCTTCATTGTCGCTTCTAACCTATATTAAGAGCTAAGCCAACAAATGTTGGACCAACAACAAACTAACTTTCCACGCGGTCTACTAAAGAGCCAATTATAAACATTATTTTAAAATTATCATTTATTCATAATTTTTAGTTTATTATTTATTTAATAAGTTATTGATTTTTAATAGTTTACTGATTATTTTGTTTTAATTTATTGATTTGATGATTTAATCATTTTTATAATCAGCCTAAAGAGCAGATGATAAACAATATTTAATAGTTATCATTTATAAATTATTCATAATTTTAAATTCATCATTTATTTGAAGGTTAATGATTTTTTAATAAAATACTCCACAAATTAGGCAAGTGTTATCTAAAACTGCCACAAGGGTTACCCAACCTATAGTAAGTTTTCACACCATCACTCCATTGCAAATAGAGACCCCCTTGTTTTACTTTGCCCCTATAGCTCTTGATTTTAGGGCAAGTTTGGTTGCTCTTTTTTGGTCAATTTGAAATTGTTAAGAAGGTCGAGGTGTCAAAAGGAAGGTAAAAATCAGTTAGGTCCTTGAATTCGAATGTAGGCTTGAGGAGGCTTAATAGGGCAAAAAAGGCCAAGTATAGAGAGAGTGAGTTGCAATTATCGAGGGCAAATAAGATAAAAATGGTGAATTTTTTTCATGGAATTCTAGGATAAAACACAATTGAAATCCTCTAGCAATGGTGGAACCCGCCCCTTGCCTAGAATTTTGTCCTCGCCATACCATGATTTCAGCCCCATAAAACTCATCCAATTCTACCTTTGTGATTCGTGATGCATGTTGAACAATGAAAAGGTTAGGTCTTGAGAAAAGCAGATGGAATTAGTGTTAAGTCTTAACTTCTCAATCATGCTGGTCTAACAGTATAGATCGTATTGATCAGAGTAATAATTCTATGCCTTTCTTGTGATAGGCTATATATATGATTGCCTTGTCTTAGTAAGGTATTGGCATCTCCCTTGGGTTAATTAGATAAGTCTAAACTTGTCTTTAATTAGTTAGGATAAACACTAACTAATGACATTGTTTCTTGAGCACCGATTCTAGGAAAACTAATCAAGGCCGACCTAGATAGGGTCATGTCTCTTAGAGAGACATGCCCTTTGGTTGCATATTTATATAGGATGGGAACGTAGTTAAAGGACGCACAAATAGATCAAGTTTGCTCCCTTAAGCAATTCTGCCTAAACTTGAATACTTGCTGAGACAAAAACATTTCAGAATAACAATTAATATTGACATCTCTTCTCCAAGTTCGGATAGAAGGAAGATCATCTTCAGCAAACAATATAGAAGTTATTATCAAAGTCTGATCATATAAAATTTGCATAAACTTTATATGATATCAGAGCTCTAGTAGTCGAACCTAGGCTCTGCAAATTAAACAATCAGACTTAGTATATCTAGCATCATTCTCCTATCTTCAATGGCATACACAATCAAACCCGAGGACAGGTTTGATGGGAAAGAACACTTCGATGCTTGGAAATTCAGAATCGTGATGATTATTGAAGAAAATGATGTGAAACAATTTGTTGATAAAGCATCCAAGCTACTTGATGCTGAACCTAATAAAACTATCTGGAGTAAAGGAAATAGGAAAGCCATGTAGATCATATTAGATGGAGTAAAAAATGAAATAGTACCCATGCTAACAAAACATCAAACAGCATTTAATATGATGAATGTATTATTGAATGCATATGAGATTAACAATGCAACTAGAGTCCTCGCATTAAAAAGGCAACTAAATCATATACATATAAAGAAGGGAGAATCGATGAATTCTTACTTCCTAAGGGTTGCCAGTTTAAGAGATGAACTTGCAAGTATAGGAACCATAACTGATGACAAAGAATTAATACTGGTGGCTATAGATGGATTACCAGATTCATGGGAAACATTCGCACAAGGAGTAAGCGCTAGAGACAATCTTCCTAACTTCAATAGACTTAATGAAAATTGTATTCAGGAAGAATCTAGAAAACTTAAGAAAGGAGGAAAGTTGAAAATTGAAGACGAACAACTTCATGTTCTCAACACAAATTCCTATAAAGGTAAGAAGAAGCACTTCGAGAAGAAGGGAGAATGACAAACCTAAGAAAGATCTATCCAAAATAAAATGCTTCAAATGCGAAAAGTTTGGACACTACAAATCTAATTGCCCTGAGAACTCTAAACAATAAGTAAACTATACAAAAATTACTAGGAAAGAAGATAACTATGATCCTGAGAATCGTGTATTGTATTCAGCAATATCAAATGAAGTCTCAAGTAAGGCATGGGTGATTGATAGTGAATCATCTTGATATATTACAGGATACAAAGAAGCACTAGACTCTATATCCAAAACAAGTTAATGGAGAAGTCACCATTGGTGATAATTTGGCACATTTCGTCAAAGGAATTGGAAATTGCACCCTGAAACTAAAGACGGGTAGTGCTCTACAACTCAAAGGAGTACTACCAAGAATAAAAAAGAATCTAATCTCAGTTACAGCTCTTGAAGATGATCGACATGATGTTGCACTCATGGACAGTAAAGTAATGACCTGGTCTAAGAACTCCTCATTTAAAAAATCAAAGTTGATTGGTAAAAGAAAGGGACACTTGTATGAGCTAAATACAAAATCTTGCTAACCTATTCAAGCCTTAATTCATGAAACCGCTAATATAAACGAAATATGGCACAGAAGGTTAGGACATCTAAATTTCAAAACCTTATCAACTATGGAGAAGATGGTTATTGGTTTACCTAAACTAAATAAAGATCACTCAAGCATATGCAAAGGATGTGCTCTAGGTAAGAAAACCAAAAGTCCATTTCATGATAGCACTAGAAAAACTAACAATGTTTTGGAATTAATCCATTTAGATTTGTGTGGACTTACGTCTGTTCCTTCTCTTGGAGGATTCTGGTACTATATGCTTTTTATAGATGATTTCTCTAGAGAAACTTGGATTTACTTCTTAAAATGTAAAGAATCAAAAGAAATCCTTAAGAGATTTAAAGACTTTAAAACCATAACTGAAAACTTATCATGACATAAAATTAACTATCTTAGGACTGGTAATGGAGGGGAATCTACCTCATATTTGTTTAAATAGTTTTGTAAAGAAATGGGAATTAAGAGGGAGTATATCGTTCCTTATAACCCACAACAAAACAAGGTAGCAAAAAGGAAGAATAGAACAATTATAGAAGCTGCAAGAGCTATGATATTTGATCAAAATCTAAAATATTATCTTTGGGCAGAAGCCTCTTGTATTGTTGTCTATATTCAAAACAAAAGTCTTCACTCCTACCTTAGAGATAAAACTCCTGAAGAAGTCTTTACTAAAGTTAAACCTAATATAAGTCATCTTAGGATTTTTGGGTGGCCAGTATTTATACATCTTCCAAAAGAAAAGAGAACTAAGTTAGAACACACCGCGAGGAAAGGTACTTTTGTTGGGTATAGTGAAACATCTAAAGCATATAGGATTTTCATACCTGGTCAGAAAAATATTGAACTTAGTAGGGATATAATATTCGAAGAAGATTTAGCATTCAAAAGAGCCCTAAGTTTTGGAGATCCCTCTCCCTTACCTAGTTTTGAAGAAAATACTGAATATGAGTCTTAGAGGGAGAACATTGAAAAAAGTTGAAGATGAAATTCAAAATCTCAATCTTGAGGAAACTCAAAATTCAAAGAAAAGACCACTTTGGGCCATTAAGACAGTAGAGGAAGCACAAGACTTCGCTACACCATCTGAAACCTCCAAAGAGCAAAAGACCCAAAAGATTTTCTAGTGGTGCAGCAAACATGAGTGATTTGTCTAAATCAAAACCAACCAATGTTTCAGATGCTATTAAACATACAATTTGGAAGGATGCCATGACGGAAGAATACCAATCCATTATGAAGAATGATGTTTAGGAAATTGTTCCAAGACCTGAAGCAAAATTTGTTGTTTCTTCTAATTGGATATTTAAAATCAAGCATGTTGCTGACGGTAGAATTGAAAAATATAAAGTCAGATTCGTGGCCAGGGGATTTTCTCAGAAAGAGGGGAATGATTATGAAGAAACATTTGCTCTTGTTGCCAAATTCACCTCTATAAGAGCAGTCCTAGCTATTGCAGCATCGAAGGGATGGAAAGTACATCAGATGGATGTAAAAACAACATTTTTGAATGGAAAGATTACAGCAGAGGTATATTTGGAGCAACCTAAAGGATTTGAAACTCATAACCCTAAAACTTTTGTTTGCAGGCTCAAGAAAGCTCTCTATGGGCTTAAACAGGCTCCAAGTGCATGGTATGAAAGAATTAATAAGTATCTCACTAGCTTAAGATTCTCCAATAATGAAGCTGATCCAAATCTATATTATAAAAAGGATAAAGATGATATGGTAATTTTGATACTGTATGTTGATGATTTACTAATAACAGGTGATGATCATCTCATAATCAATGCAAGAAAGATCTAAATCAGAGAATTTGAGATGAAAGATTTAAGACTTCTTCATTACTTCCTAGGACTGGAAGTATGGCAGAATTCTGACAGCATCATACTCAATAAAGGAAAGTATACATTAGATATCTTGAAGAGATTCGAAATGTGGAACTGAAGGCCTATGTCTTCTCCCATGGAGACTAATCTACATAAACTTAAGGAAGCAACAACAGAATCACCTTCCATAGATTCTACTCTTTACAGACAAATGATTGGGTCCCTTATGTATTTGGTAAATACAGGACCTAATATTTGCTATGTTCTTTATGCCTTAAATTAGTTTATGTGCGAGCCAAAGGAGATTCACCTAGTTGCAGTCAAACACATCATGAGATACTTACAAGGCACTCTTAACCTTGGGCTCAAGTATGAGAAAGTTGAATTGGATCTACATGGATACACAAACTCAAATTGGGTTGAAAGTGTTACTGACTGGAAAAGCACTTCAGGATGTTGTTCCAGTTTAGGCTCAATGATGATATCATGGATATGCAAAAAGCAGTCTTCAGTAGCACAAAGTTCCATAGAAGTCAAATACATTGCAGCAACGATGGTGTCTCGGGAAGTAGTTTGGCTTAGAAAGTTACTTGTAGGATTATTTGGTCAAGCCATGAATCCTACGATTATTCATTGTGATAATCAAAGTTCCATCAAGCTTTCTGTGAATCCTGTTTTTCATGACAGGTCCAAGCATATTGAAATTCCTTACCATCATGTTAGAGATATGGTAGACAGGAATACTGTAAAATTAGAATACATTTGTACTACAGATCAGACAGTAGATATTCTTACCAAACCTCTCTCTCAAGTGAAGATAGATCACTTCAGAAAAAGACTTGGTATGGTTGAATCATAGTTGAAAAACTCGAACTCAGTGGACCCAAAAAAATAGGAAAACTCAGATTCGCCAAAAACTTGGCAAAAAAATGACAATAAATCGACACTTTTATCAAACATTTGAAAATATATAATTTTCTAAAACATTTTTAAAAATATACACATACACCAAAATTCTAAATATATAAATCATATATTGATTGGAGTCTTGGACCATTAAATAATTTTATAAATATAAATTTAATTGTATAAGTATAATCTTTTATATCAAAATATATAAACTTTAAAATATAAATTTATATCAAAATATATAAACTTTAAAATATAAATTAATTAGCTCTCATTGACCAAGGTAGTGATATGATAAACTATAGTCTTTTCGGCCTAATCGTTATAAACATTTTAGATAGTAATTATAAATGTGATGAGCATATATTGATTGGACCATTAAATAATTTTTTTAATTATAATTATATAACTAAAATCTTTTGTATCAAAATAATATAAATTAATTAGCTCTTGTTAGCCAAGATAGTGATTTGATAAACTATAGTCTTTTCCTTCCAGTTACTATTAACATTTTAGATAAATAATAATTATAAATGTGATACTTTACTAAATAATCTATATACACCAATTATCAATATCGTGAATTAAAGTTCATTAATAGTTTATTTGATATAGTTGGGAAGGTAGCAAAGTCAATATCGCATGGAAATTTGCAAGTCTTGGCATTTGATTTAAAAGATTATAAACCTCCAAATTTTATCACAAGTCTAGGCATTCGAACGCATTGATTAATGACTTTCCAAACCGTTGTCCCAGCTGTGGAGCAATGTTTTTTCTAACGGCCTTCATTCCCATCGATTGTCGATAAAAATGGTTTTATGAAACCCTAATTCTATATTATAATTTGTTCATTTTACCACAGATTTAATCCCCTAGAACTCGTTTTTCGACGATATTTTGGCATATATCCTTATTGTGTTATAATCATTAAACCAAGTTTGGCAGCAATTAAATCACCCTACAGATTTTGGCGCGATATATTGCTACTTTCGAGATCTATCACAGAGATTTTAAACTATGGGTTGAATTATTAAAAAAAAATTGTATTCTTTAAATTATTATTAAAGTAATTGTTGTGAGGCTATTGACTGTTATGGGCTCCACCATTTGTATTCATTATTTAAGATGTGACGATCTCTAAGATAATGAACATTGTTATAAAAGACATTAGGTGAAATTTTGATTTCTTAGATAATGTGCTAAACAATAGAGATATAATATCAAATCTAGATGAGTTCAAGATCACATTGTGATGTAGACATTGTTATGCCTATGAGTTGCAATTTGGATAAAGGAAGAATTTTATTATTCTCCGAAGTTTATCCTATGTTTTGGTAGATCTTAACTCAGGATCATGTTGTGATATAGGAATGTCAGTACCTATGAATCACAACTTGGATAAATGAAGAATTTAATTATTCTCAAGATTTTATCTTGTATATTGTATTCTTTGCAATATTGTTATCACTAGTATTAGTGATATGTCATATCACAAGTTTAGTAATATGACATAGTATCATGTGTTCATGACACCACATATTCTGAAGATTCAGATAGATATAGAGTATCAATCTATGCTTATTCATCTTAATTGATGATGTTAGATATGTTATCTCTCAATATGATTACTAAGTTAAGAGGGAGTGTCAATTCTGTAACTTCTCAATCATGCTGGTTTGACAGTACAGATCGTACGGATCAGAGTAATAATTCTATGCCTTTCTTGTAATAGGCTATATATATGATTGCCTTGTGTTAGTAAGGTATCGGCATCTCCCTTGGGTTAATTAGATAAGTCTAAACTTGTCTTTAATTAGTTAGGATAAGCACTAACTAATGATATTGTTCCTTGAGCGCCGATTCTGAGAAAACTAATCAAGGCCAACCTAGATAGGGACATGTCTCTTAGAGAGACATGCCCTTTGGTTGCATATTTATATAGGATGGGAATGTAGTTAAAGGACACACAAATAGATCAAGTCTGCTTTTTTAAGCAATTCTGCCTAAACTCAAATACTTGCTGAGACAAAAACATTTCAGAATAACAATTGATATTGGCATCTCTTCTCCAAGTTCAGATAGAAGGAAGATCATCTTCAGCAAACAAAACAGAAGTTATTATCAAAGTCTGATCACATAAAATTTGCAGAAACTTTACAATTAGGGAATCTAACCCCTACCCACAATTTATCCTCTTGACCTGGAGATCTACTCCTCCATCAAATGAGGGTCATTTGGCATATTCACTGAGAGATATGGTGAAGGGTGAGTGAGGCGTTGAAATCATGAGATCGATTATGAGGTGAAGGCAAATGGAGTAAAATTTGGTGAAGTCGAAGGATAAAAATCCTCTGGTAGGGGCGGAATCTGCCCCTACCAAGGATTTTATCATATTCCTAAGTAAATCTCCTCCTTGACATGATAAGAGAAGCCACCTACACAACCCCCCAATGCATAAAATGATGATTTATTTGAAGTGTAAAGTGATATTGAAAGTCAAAGCAAGGGCAATCCTCACAAGGTGGTGGGTGAGTTGATTCAAGAATTTGATGAGGGATAGGGTTATGAAGGGAGATCCCAGCAAGGAAAGGATTCTCTACCCCAGACAGATTCCACGCCTTGATAAGGATTACTCCACTCCTCTTCTATCTTGAAATCCCACCACCACTTCACATCCAGCTTTATCAGGATTTAAGAATCCCCACACACTCCTCATTTCCACAATTTGGTGAGGTCAATTGGTGAACATTCCATAAATTGGAGGACAATGAAATTCAAAGGCAATGAAAGTGAAGGATGACAGTAAGCTCCAAGTGCGAACTTAATCAAGGAAAAGAATCATCGCCCTTAGTGAAATTCCGCCCTATGTAAGTATTGAGGTTGGTTTGAGATTGAAATTTCAGTAAGGTAATAAGAGGTATGGGGAGGCAATTGAATATTGGGATGAATTAAGATCGAGCCAAATCTAGGAATCTTCAAGAGATGGCAGATTCTGCCATCTCCCAAGGATGAAGTCCTCTTCCCATTGTAAATTCTGCCTAGCTTATGGAGGAAATCCTCATTCTCCCCCACCCCCAAATTCCACCTTAATTGTGAATAATTGTGGTATATGTTTTGGGTGACTGAAATGTGATGTCAAGTTGATGAAATGCTGGAAGGTAAGTCTCAGTCCAAAATGAAGGCAATGAACATCGAAAGTCAACAAAGAGAGAGTCCTCAAATCCCACGAGGATTATTTATCATCATAAACACTCAAATTCTGCCCTCCATATTAGGTGCGACCAAGGTTTATAAAGACAGTCATTTTGATTTGAAGGAAAGCAAAAAATATAAACATTTTCAAATCCTTGGCAAGGTCGGCCTACAAGGGCTGGGAAAAACAAATAAATAAATAAATTTTATTGGCCAAATATAGGGCTAAATTGGCCTCCTTGGGGGTAGTGCCCTTTCACCCCTTAAAAACCCCCTATATAAGAGGGACGAATTCATTTCATTTTGCATTCAGCACCAACAATTTTTCTTCTCAGATAGGCAGAAAATCACATCTCCATGAGCAGCAAATTTCTCCAAGAAGGGAAGCAAACTGTTTTGTTGGAGGTGGCTGATTGAATTCGAGGTAACAGCAAGGCATCCAAATTGACATTCATAGGTGATTGAAAGACATCAAAGGCTACAATTTTGAATAGTATTGAGAATCCAAAACTTTTCCAGATTTAAGGTGGTAAGGAGTAAAATTCAAACGTATTACAGTGCCTATCATTTCCAGATTTTGACTTTGCTGCAAATTTACAATGTAGGTTTGAATGAATCGAAGTTACATCTCTAGTTTTCTCAGTGCAAGGATGCTTAGATCGGAGTTTGAAATTAGTTGAGTAAACTGTAAATCTAACTTGAATCCTCTTTTTAGACCTAATGGATGTATATTAACGTGATTATAATCCAACCTAGTAGGCTTCAATTCAGATTTCAATCTTCTCTTGTAGAGCATTAAAGTATCATAAAGTAGAGCATTAAAGTTTATGCAACATCTTTTTCATTAGAATGTCTAAAAAGCATTTCAAAAGGTCTAATAAGGCTTAGCTAATTAATTTCAAACCCAAGTCTTAATCCTTAATATGTTGATCAAAATTTAAATTCCAAATCTGATTAAAGATTTGTTATGGCAGAGAGGAGTATGTCAAGAGCCAAGATTGGGAGCTCAAAGAAGGTTAGGCAAGCACAAGCGAGGAAAGAAACCAAAGCAATGGCACCAGAATCCAGTTTCACTACAAAGCACAAGAAGATTGGAGATACTAGCCTAAGGTCCCTCGATATGATTCAGTGAAGCAAAAGATGTCTAGGGATTCAAAATCCATGATGGCTAAGGTGATGATGAAGAATGGAATTGTTTAGGCGGCTGCCTTCCCTCCTACCATGCAATGCATTGAATTGGTTCTTGAATGTGCAAAGAATTATAACACTCAAAAGAAGACAACTGAGTATGGGAAAGAGAAGAAGATCAGAAAAGGCTATCGCGATGGTTTTCAACATATCATCCCACAAGGAGGAAACCTTTATCACCAAGGAGCAAGCTTCAAAACACTATGAAGATCAAGAGAATGAACGATGAGTGGATGGTTGAGCTATGGGTCATTACTCCAAAATCTTGAAGTTGACTTCTATATTGGACTTTACGAAAGATATTGATGATCTCATTGTAATGTTGAACACAATCATGGGAGAACCACAAGGAGGCACTTTCAAGCCTTGAATGTTCTACTTTAGAGACGAGATTTCTTCAGAGAAGGGATGTTTGCATTGGCAAAGATTATCAATGACAATATTGATCACCAACTAAGGTCAATGAAGAACACTAAAGCATTTTACCTAACATCCTACCTTGTCTATATGCTAGTCAAGGTGTTTAAATTCCAAGGATTGGCAAGTTTGGGAAGATGTAGAACATCTCAAGGGGAATACTTAGTGCATGAATGCTATACACAACCATAACTTCACAATCCCAAGAACTTCAAAATTTTCAAAGATGCATTTACCATGAAGACTGTGAGAGTGCAAGAGGCTCCACGTGTAAGGTTTTCTGAGGCTAAGAAATTGATTGAAGAGTATGGATCATGATACATCCAATATGAGAAGTTCATATACATTCAAATATTTGGAAGTATTGTCTATCCAAGAAAGCTTCCAAGGTATCCCACAAACAAGATGATCATCATGGAGGTTGCAAGGCAACTACTTGCCTATGACAGAATTCAAAAGAACAAACACAAACTAGGGGTTAAATTCAACTTCAATTCGGTAAGTGAGATTTGTCCATCACAAGCAGCAATTAAGTAAGATCAAGAAGGCATATGGGAGAAGATATCTTCAACTATCGGGCCAATGCAAAGGATGATTTGGAGGTCTAAAAGAGGACATTCTCAAAATTGACAGTGGATATGATCAAAACGCACAAATGGAAGTCCTCAAATCACAAGGTATGTAAGCAGATTTGGCATTACTAATAAATTATACCTGTTAAATTTGAACATATATTGTGGTCTTTGGTATGAGTTCCATATGCATAGCATGATAAGTACCATTTATATATGCACAAGACTAACTAATGATGCATTGTTGTTGTAACTACTTATTACTAATTGGGATATGATGTTGTAACTGATTATCACATATATAGAGCACATGCACAATATTGAATTATTTATATGTACTGATTGATTCTTAAGGTTAGCCATGGTAGGAACCATAAACAATAATCCACATATCATGAACAGAAAGAGGATGACGAAGGAAAATGGGCTCTGCAACTTGCCGCGTGTTTGAAGATGTCAATCTTGGATTCTGCTTGGTTTGTGTCTTGTGAGTCATGTCGTTTGCCTCGTGTCACTTGTACCCTTTGCTTGGTTGCAGTAAGTACTTTGCTTGCATTTGTCCTCCATTTGGCTTGTGTTTCATTGTTTCATTATTTCGAACCCCCGAGGTGTGGTGTGAAATTTGCCCTCGGCCTGGTTTGCTCATGCCATGGGAGAGTCGAATCATGGCGGAGGGAAGGATTGCAATTTGCAGGATGATGTGGGTAGGAGTACGTCTGAGACAGGCACTCATAAATCTGCAGTCAGGAATGTTGCTGATGGGGAAGGAAAGTTGTCTTACAAACAAGTGGTGGCTGAAAGTTCTTCGTCCTTCTCGGTAGCAACGGTGTTTAAGGGTGTTATTCGCAGACAAAATGTGGAATCAGAGTTGCAAGGAGGAGAAGGAAGACGGGTCGTAGCAAATGGAGGTGGATTCCCCAATGGAAGCAGTGCCACCGCTGGTGGAAGCGGAGGACAGAATGGTAAGTATCCTTCTCTCAGCCCTAAGGTTCTTTCTCTTTCCCCCAACGAGGACATGGTGTCTGCAATTTTGAATGAAAGGTCTAGGTTGAAAAGCATTGCTATTTTCTTCGTTTGTTTGGATAAGGAGGCTTTGCCTGCTAGGAAGTTTTTTGATGATTGGCTAGCGGCAGCATGGGGAAAAAAGCTTGGCATTTATGTGACGTATTGTAGAATGATACAGAAGGGTTTGTTTTTTTTTTTTGAAAAATCACAGCATGCAAGAAAGAGTTTTGGAAAAAAGATTATGGAATGTTGGTAGGTCTATGTTCAAG
Organism: Cupressus sempervirens; assembly: GCA_028749045.1. NCBI lineage: Eukaryota > Viridiplantae > Streptophyta > Pinopsida > Cupressales > Cupressaceae > Cupressus > Cupressus sempervirens. The sequence goes on along the minus strand of CM053785.1, from coordinate 839,105,241 downwards.
GTCTACCCATGGTCTCCAAAAGGTGATTTTGATAAGGTAGGGCTCCACCGAATTGGGTGGAAATTAAGGATTTGAATGTGGAATTTTGGCCATTCATCCCGTAAATTCTTAAACCGTTAGGCTCAGTGTTACAAGTTGAGCAATCTAGGGTGACATTGCCTCACCTTAATGCTAGAGTTCTTTTGGCTCTGGCTCCGGATGTGGATTTTCCTGATAACATTTCATTAGATTTTGAGGGAGAAAGGTTTTGTTGGGAGATTGCCCTCTTGGGGAATTTAAATGCATGTTTTCATTGCAAACTTAATGGACATACCAAAAAGGATTGCCCAGCTCTCCAACCTTCTCGTAAAGAAAAATTTAATGTGGTTAATAACCAGGAAACTTCTGGTTTACCAGTCACGAGTATTAAGAATGCAAACAAAATCCCCAATAAAGATGAGGGGCCTAATATTCATGTTATGGAGTGTGGTAGTTTGCAGACGGGGGATCCCATTACCACCCCAGGTTTACAGCCTCCAGTTGTTAATACTATTGATATCCCTATGAGCAATAGTTTTTGTCGTTGGCAAATACTCTTTTTGAAGAAGAGTTTGATGTGGTGTTGGCTAATGGTGGTGCCTCGGATATTATTCCTGCACCCGTAGCCTCCCCCCTCTCAAGAGGTCAGTCTGATTCCCCCCAAGCAGTTAGTAATGTTTAGCTTGCTCTGAATGCCCAGCAATTAGCCCTCATATCCATTAAAGAGAGGGCAGTTAAAATTCAGCAAGGTAATAAGGAGGTGCTTTCTGTGTCTTCCACTCCCGCTTCCTCACCTGGATCTTTAGCTCTAGTAATTTCTAATTCGGAGGGGCAGTTTACAGAAGTTAGTAGAAAGAAAAGGAAGATTGTAGAGAGAAGCTCTAGCCCTTTAAGGGATAGAGGGAGGAGGAATCTTCCTGATTGTTTTAATAAGCTTTGCAAGAGTTCCAAAACTCCCCCTAAATATTAATGATGTTGCATATCCATAGTTGGAATGTTCGGGGATTAGAAATGCCTGATAGGAAGTATTTAGTTAGAAGGTGGTGCAATAAGTTGAAGGATAAGGATGTTATTTGTTTACAGGAGATTAAGGTGGTCGGATTTCAAGCCTATTCTATGTTGAAGTTCCTTTGGGACAAGGCTATAGGTTTCCACTCCAACCATGAGAGAGCAAAGAGCGGGGCGGCTATGCTTATTCACCCAAAATGGGAAAGTTATATTGTTAGTCATGGATGCTCCAAGTGTCAAAGGGTAATTTGGGTTGTTATCAAACAAGGTGAAAGTGTTTTTGGTGTTTGTAATGTGTATGCTTCAAATAATTATAGAGAAAGAACAGAACTATGGGAGTGGTGTTGTGTGCACTTGCCAAAGATTTCATGGGTAGTCGTGGGGGATTTTAACATGGTGGAACATAGAATTGATAAGGCTGGAGGCTTGCCTCATTGTTAGAAAGGTAATGAAATGTATTTTTGGTTTAAATTCAAAAGAAAGTTCAACTTGGTGGATCCCATGGAAAATATGCATGGCAAGTTTCAAGACATTTGGTTTACCTAGTGCAATAATCAATCGGATAAGCATAGGGTGTATTGCAGATTGGATAGGGTGTATGGGGACAGTTCTTCTATTTCTTTCCTACATCAAAATAGTCATGCTCCAGTCCAAGTTGTTCCAACTTCTCTCTCTAATCATTGACCTATACATAGAAGCTTTGAGGAATTCTCCAGTTTCTAAGAGGACTCACAGTTCTTTCAAGCTTAATTCTTCTCTTCTCGAGGATCCTAATAATGTGGAGGCCATAGTCATGGTTACTGAGATTCTTAATATTAGTAACCCTTTGCTTGATCCTATTGATCTTTGGAACTTAAAAGTGGAGACTTGGAAAAATCTTCTGCAAGTTATTGGTAAGAAGTTAGCCATGGACAAGAATCAAGAGGAATCTTTATGGCAGAATATGTTGATTCGGGCCGAAAAAGAGTTACAAGAAATAGGGCAGAGTGAGGAATTGGAATTGCAAATGGTGAATATTAAACATCATTTGAGTTGCATACAGAGGTACAAGATTCAAGGGCAAAGGATTAGAGCTAGGATGAATTGGATTGATGAAGGGGATAAAAGATCGAGGTAATTTTTTAACATTATTAAAGCCAAGCACAAAAGAGAACTTATAACTGATATTCTAGTTGGGGATAGAATTTCAAATGACCCCGAGGAAGTTCAGCATGCTTTCTATAGTTTTTATAGTAACTTATTCTCTTCAAAGATGACTCCAAAAAGCAAAATAGTAATGGAAGATTGTTTTAAACTCATTCCTCTTAAGATTTCGGAAGAGAAGCAGATTAATCTCAGTAAGGAGATCTCGGTAGGGGAAATTGAAGCTACTATTGACTCCTTTCCTAATAGAAAGTCCCCTGGCTTGGATGGCTTCTCGACTAAGTTCTATAAGATAAATAAAAGTTGGATTTGCCTTGAGTTGTTGGTTGTGTATGAAGAAGCTTCTAAGAAGGGGTCATTAGGGGGCTCCATTAATAAAGGAGTTATTAAGCTTTTGCCTAAAGTGGGGGATAAGTCTCTAGTTAAAAATTGGAGAACGATAACTTTACTAAAATTGTCTTATGAAATTCTTGCTAAAGTGCTTGCTAGAAGAATTGCTTTATTGCTAAATAAGTTTGCGTCACAGACACAAACTGGTTTTATCCAAGGAAGGTATATCCTAGAGAATCTGATAACTAGCTGGGAGGCTATGAATTGCGCTAAGAATAATGGGCAAGATTTAGCTATGATTTTGTTAGATTTTGAGAAAGCCTATGATAGGATTGAGTGGGAATTTGTAACAAGTATGCTTAAAGCATTTGGCTTTCCGAAATCTTACTGCAAGTGGATTAATGTTCTCTTTAAGGATGCCAATACTGTCATAGATGTGAATGGGTGCTTGTCAGAACCTATTGTGTTGGAGAGGTCGATTAGGCAAGGCTGCCTGATTGCCCCTTTGTTGTTTGTTACTGCAGCAGATGTTTTACATTCTTAAGGACAAAGGAGTTGGGTCCTTCATTGAAAGGCATCTCCTTGCCTAATGGGGAGGTGTTGCTTAATGCTCAGTTTGCAGATGACACTTCTTTGTTCCTAGGGCTTTCAGAGGAGAATTTTGAGAATGCTTATAATAGGATCAACTTCTTTTGTATGGCCTCTAGGTCCAAGATTTCACCTTCTAAATCCAATGTGTTGGGTTGGTCTGTTGATCCTCCAAATTGGTTGGTCAGTAAGGGTTGGCGCTGGTCTGGACCTAATCAAATTGTTAGGTACTTGGGTATCCCCTTCTCAGTTGAGGCAAATCTTAATAAGATGTGGGATTGGGTCTATGGAAAAATTAATAAAAAGCACTTGAAATGGCAGACCCATTCCTTGTCTTTTGTTGGCAAATTGCAAGTGGTGCAGAAAGTTCTTTCCTCTCATCATATTTTTTTTTGTTTCGGCCTGGATGTTTCTCAACTCTCATGTGAACATGCTAGAAAGAATTTTGCAAGACTTTCTTTGGTCAGATGGTAAAGGGAACAAGAAGAGGCATTGTGTTAAGTGGGAATGGTGTTGTCAAGTAAGAAGTCAAGGAGGTTTGGGGTTGAAGAATATTAAAGCCCAAGGTTTGGTTCTTGCATCCAAATGGGTGTTGAAAGCATTATGGGGAGATGAGCCATGGAAAATTCTTATTAGGAATAACCTTTTGAAATCTGTCATTAGGAAAGGTAGGAATTGGAAGGATGTTCTAGTGATTGACATTGTTATAGGAGAATTTAAGATGAGACTGTTTGGGTCAAAAAAATTCAAACTTTTTGGAAGGCTTGGATTCAAGTGAGGAAGTATGTACAGGATAGAGAAGTTGCAAGAGGACCTCCTTATTTCCTTGTGAAGGATAGATCCATTTGGTGGGGGCTCTCGTATAATAATAAAGCTTTGGCCCTTACTCAAAGCTGTTCTACCAAAGCTTAGAATTTGAAGGGGATTTCATTGATTCAGGATATCTTGATAGGTGGGAGGTTAGGGGTGTGGGAGGAGATGAAAGGCAGATTTAATATTCCTAATTCAAAGAAAAAGACTTTCACTTTGATTAAGAAAGTGATCAAATTTAATAGCCCTTGTGATATTATTGACTCAAAGGTCTTTCTTGATAAAGCTAAGTGGGTTGATGGTGTCCTGTTGAAAGACACTACTACCAAAGGGCTATATTTGTGTATGAAAACTGATTCTTCTCTCATTGCTAGAGTGATCCAGTGCTGGGGGCAAATTAATCCATTCTCTGATTGATCTTTCATTTTTATTTTTATTTTGGAAGGGTATAGCCAAGCCTTAAAAGCTTTGTTTTAAATGGTGGTGGTTGTTAAAAAAGTTAGCTGTGGGTCAAATTATTTCTTCTATTGGTTTATCCCCAATTTCTTGCAGTTTGTGTAATGTGACTGAATCTTTTGAGCATTTAGTTTTTGATTGTGTTTATGCCCGCAAGTTGTGGTTTATTTTTCTTGGTTCCTCTAGTGTATGGAATTGTGCTGGTAGTGTCTCCTGGAGTGAAATTCTTGCTAGCTATGTAGAGAAATTTGATTATAAACTTAACACCTTTTGGTTTGCTCTTTCTACTGAGATTTTATGGACTCTTTGGAAGGACAGGAACAAAGAAATCTTTCAAGAAGAGAGAAGGATACTTACTGAGTTTAACTTTAAACTCACCCATTTTCATATTATGTCTCAGGTTGCTTTGGTGCTTCATATTTCCAGGAGTGATTTCATGTTACTCATGCGAGAAGGCACCTTGCTGATCAACAAGGACAATGTGCATTCAGCAAACTATATTGCTGAATACCAGAGTTTCCTAGCTCCTTCAGAGGCAGCAGAGTTGAACAATGTATGTAATGTGTTGCAAGGACTCAATGTAACCAATCAGGAGTAGGCTGCTGCTGTTGTGATTCAGAACCCTAATGAAGTTCCAGGGGCTCAACCAGATCTTGACAGCCAGAATGATGGCTGAAGCTAGCTTGTTTCATCAGCTTGATTTTGTTTTGATAAATATATATAAAGAAAAGTTGTAATCAATGTATGTAATGGTAAAAGCTGACAGTACCTCGATCTTTTAAGTTCTGTTTTCGCCCCCCAAAATTTTTGTAATTGTATATGTAATTGGGAGTGTGATCTGATCTGTGCTTTTTCTCAGACTCTCGGTTATACTTGTAAATGTTTAAACTATCAAAAAAAAAAAAGTTAGCCATGGTAGGAGAAATGAGTGGTAACAATGATGGAACCATCTTTTGGATGCTCCACCTCATGGTATAAGATAGGGGAGTCCCATGGGGCCAAAGGGGCACAAAGGGTGTTGTCTTTGGGCTTAGAAAAGATGGACTTCCAAGGCACCCCATTGTGAATGCTCCCCATCATGGTAAATGAATATATGAAGAATGTTCGAACATGGAAAGTACGATAGACATAGCAAGATTGAGGGAAATGGTTAAAGGACACCTCACTAGGTATTCCACCTTGTATGGATGGTACAGGCCAAGACAGATGGTATATCCACTCAAGGATCTCTAGGGCACCCTAACAAATAACATTATTTTAGCTCTTCTATGGTTGAGCCTTCTTAGTCTGATTTGAAGAAGATTTTGATTAGATCTATACTTCTAATTTATGCTTATTTCTAATTAAAGAGATTGATTTTATGAATTAATGATTCCTAACCCATTTACAGGGTCTCAATCAGCATGAAAGATATCTCTAGCCCCACTTTGTTTCAAATAAATGTTATGACTTAGGGCAAATTTTGAGCAATTATAATTTGGGGAGATTAATAGCTCCACCTTTTCTACTTGCAAAAGTCATTTGGGCCAAGGAAGTGGGCCTAACCCCGCCTTGTTGCCCATGAATCCTAGGCCCTCAAGTGGACCTACCTAAATTAATTATATGATTTCACAATGCAATTGCCAAGGAGTGATAAGATGAGATCAACAAGTAGTAGATTATCCTTATTAGAATTCGACCTTCAAATTCATTGTTTTATATTCACCTAGAATGAATATTATATCTTAGTTCTGCTCTTATGGGGTGCCTTATCCCAATTGATAAATTGCTTCTATCAATTCAAGAGTGATGATTGCCAACTCTAAGTGATTTTTGAATGACTTGAAATTTTAAATGATCTCTTTTACACTTCATGAATGAAAGGATCACCACCTTTCATAAGACTCAATACACCACCCTCCATTGCTGCTCTTAAGAGATATAAATTTATTTCTTAGTTGATCTCTCTTTCCTTCCCTCCTCAACTAAAACCTTCTTCCCTTTAAATCTTCCAATGTAAGGGAGAGCTTGCATCTCTTCATCATGTCTAACATTTGACAAGAGACACAACCTTTCACATTTACCAACCTTTGAAATAGAGAAACTCTTTGCTGCCCTTTTCCTTGACTCACATGCTCCATTCTTTAGTCCTTCGTTCATCCATATCCCCTTTCAAATAAACTCTTCTCCCTTTTATATCTTATGTTGAGGGAGTCGCAACTCTCCATTTATTGCCTTTTGACCATTCATTCAATTTAATTTTTTTATATCAGTTTTAATTAAGTTTTAAATCATATTTTATTTTTTATTCTAATTTTATTATTATTTATTAGTAAATTTTATTTCACAAAGGGGTCATTACAGTGAATCTCTAAAGATATCTTCAAAGAGAAGGACAAGATGCGTCATTGGAAGACCTATGAGAATTTTGCCTTTGGGAGAATGCCAAGATAACATTTACAAAAAAAAAAATTATTGAAGAATTCAAAAAGATTGAGTCTAGATTGGATGTGATAGACATGAAGCAGAGAAAAAGTTCTAGAGGCTAAAATAAAGTGTGGACATAAATTACGTGAAAAGGGTATAGTGAACAATGGAAGGTGCAAAATTGAAAGGAAATGTGTGAAGAATGAATGCTAGCCAAAGGAAGGAGAAAATATAGATATCTCTTATAAAATAAAAAGCAAGATGAGAAGATGCAATAATACAATCCTATGCTGCAAAGGCTATGGAATTAAGAATATGTGGAAAAAGCCCACAGAATTAAAGTTGAACAAAAGCAAGAAAGGAAGAGAAGCATAAATAAAGAAGGGAGAAGGGAGGAGGAAACCACAATAATGAATAAGAGTTCTTTGGAGGACAAGAATAAATGGGAAGTGTAGATAAGAGTGAAGAAGATATGGAAAGAGAAGTTGCAATAACAAAGAAGCACAAAATACACAAGTAAAAGATTATTTCTATAATATTTGTGAAAATAAGCTTGATGTTAAGTTGCTTGGAAAAGAATGTATTAAAATAATGTAATGTTTATTGAATGGTTATCTTAGTTAAGTTAGTTTCTAATTCTGGCTTTTGTTTACATTTGTTTCATTTAGAAACATCCTAATGTTTATTGCCCATATATGAAAACTTCATTTTCATTATTGAATATACAATTATCATTACATGGTAACAGATCAAGTTAATGGGATCTTTTAAAGTTAAGTGAATTTGTAAAAAATTGTGGCCTCATCCCTATAACAAATTCTAGAAATTTTTTAACCAATTTTTTTATGAACAATTGTTGGAGCAACTTCAGGAGTTTTGTTTTGAAGTTAAATTTTTTAATGAAATAAACGTTGAAGCAATTTTGGGCGTTTCTTTATGACATTTTTGTGGGTCAAGTTCATCTACATAACGTGTTTACCTGTTCTGCATGCAATCTAGGTTTCTTCCCATGACAAAAGGGGTTCTTGTGGACTATATGTGAAGAGATTAGTAACCTGTGTGATGAGTTCTACAATATTTCTGTCGTTTTTCAGTTTGCATGCCACCCAATTTTTAGTCACAAGTTTGAAAACACGGGTATCTTCCTGTGACCATGTTGTCTTTGCTCAATGCATGTGTCTATCTATACACATGACAAGTCTTCTTCCACGGCCTTTTCTATTTATCTAGTCAAGCAACCACTCTTCATGCCTCAAGCTCATTTTTCATTGCATCTAGTTTTAACATGAGGGTTTCAGTGCACCCACAATGTGATCTTCCTACAAGTCACATTTTGTTTCAAACGTTGCTTCTCTCCTCTAATACAACCTAAGTTGTAGATTTTTTATCCGTTAGGGTTTTATTTATTTTCCTCAAAACTAAGGGATCTAGGTTCCCAATATCATGGTTTTTTTGTGGGTTCTTTCTTTGGTGGTTTTATATTAAAAAATTCCAAAAAAAAATATTTTTGGGTTTTTATAAAAATTTCCTCAAAAAACCATACTACTTTTTCATATTTTTTCCTTAAAGATTATATCTAGGTTTTTTATTTTCTCCTGAAAATATTGTGTTTAGGTTTTATTTTAACTTTTCCTAAAAGATATTGTCTATGCCTTATAATTTTTCCTAGAGAATTTACGTTGAATTTTTCCACAAAAAATCACTATTCAATATTGTAATCTTTTCCTCAAAAAAAATTGTTGTTCAGTCTTATAATGTTTTCCTCAAAATTTACAATTAGGTTTCATAGCTTTCCTCAAATATTGTTAGGATTTTAAAACAATCATCAAAAAAAAAAAACAATTAGAATTTATGATTTTTCCCTAAAAATACAATTAGGGTTTATGATTTTTCCTTAAAAAATATTGTTCAATTTTTTTAATCTCCTAGAAAAAGTTCTTGTGGATGATCTCAACATCACATCAAGGGTTTGGCATTTTTTCCACATAAATCATGTTATCTTGCAATCTATTTTCAGTCGTAGTGCTCATCTGCAAAAGCTTTTGGTAATTTTTTGAACAAAATCATGACTAGGTTTCTAAAGCAATTTGGGTTTGACAATTTTCTCCTCAAATCATGGTTTCAAATTCAAAAGCTAGACTTGGTGCCTTGACTACAGAGTGACAATTTTGTTTCCCAACATCATGTTAGAAGGATTGTCTTAATTGTTGGCTAAAAAAATTGTAAGTCACTATGACCACAACTTACAAAATTGTGACTTTAGGCAACATCTCATGAGATTTCTCTTTTCTCTTAGCAATAGGGGAGACTCCCTTCTTACAGTAGGTGGCTTCAACAGGAACTTCACTGAAATTTCAAAAAGGGCAGTTCTCTTTATCAATTCCTCTTTTTTACGAATGATTTGCATACAACTACAACTTTCCAACTTAACAAAACGTGTTGTATTGCTATGATAATACTGATGACCCTAGAATTGACATAAGAACAACACCAAGGGCAGCAGTTTACTTTTTATATTTTGTGGAATAAGTACATGAAACCAAAGTCTCCTGCAATTATCCCAAATTAGGACTCAAGTAGAATAACTAGTAAGGCATGAAGTCTCTCACCGGGACTCTCAAACTTAACGAAAATAGCTACAACTAAAGCTCAAAGTCTTTAGTTCTAAGTAATAGCATCCACAACCAACTATAACAATCTGTCCTCTAGCAGCACAAAGTCTCCAAAAGTTCAAATTGGCTGTGAATGCAATAGGCAGCTCAAAGCCTGCACAATTGAATTCAAATCCCTCTTGAACAAAGCATTAAAACTCACAATCAATTCAAGAAAATGTCGTCACACAATAAGTTGGACAAAGTCTCAAAACTATAACGACATGGACAAAAATGATAATTTTCGACAGCAATGTGAAGCAGAATGCATGGAAAATATTACAAACAAAAGGGGTGAGGAGACAATAAATAAAGAGAGGATTAATTGTTAATTTTTCTAAATCCATTAATGATGATGTTGAAGGTAATTTTTATTTAAATGAAATCGAAGGAGAACGTGGAGAAAGAAGAGTTATTAGGTGCAGAAAAAACAAGTTGCGAGTTGAATTCCGACAAGATTTTATTGTGTTGACCTATAGGAAGAAGAGAATGAAGGAGAAATGGGTGATAAAGATGATGAGATAGAATGGGTGGATGAATCATGGGTAAGGCAAATTTTATGAGGGGGAGAATGAAAGGAAGGATAAAGTCATAAAAGTGCAAAGTAAGGTGAAGAAGAAAGCGCAAGAGGACATGGAAGAATGGTGGATGAAGGACAATCATAGGATCTTAAAATCTATGAGTCCAGCTCAAGAAGCATTTTCTTCTTACCTAGGGTGTTTAACGACAGGCATTTGGGTGTCAACCAATCATGCACAATCAAAACAAATACAATATTCTTGCTTATGATTGAAGTCAACTAAACAGTCAATCAATAAGCTTGTCTTTCTTTTCTGAAATACTCTCACAATCTCTACAAAGTATCAATTGATTACAAACACCAAGATTCACAAGAATTGACTCAATAATTATATCCAGATCAAAACCAATATTGCAATACAAAATATATATAAGATTCAGCACAATCACACTTTGTACAATAATTATGGAGAGCTCCACAATACAATATCGCTCATATATTTTCCAGAGCAAAGAGAATGCCAAAAACTCTAATCAAGGTAACACCACAAACTAAACAATAGCCCCTAGCCAAAGTTTGATCACAATACTAATAAAGTGAATCATTGCCTCCAAAACTGAAGCCATTCATAAACTATCAAGCATTGCCAGTTACCAACAACACACAACAACTAATAATATGAGAATTGGCGACTACATAATGTAAATGATTGAGCTCCATAAATGAAACGATCACCTTAAAAACTAAAAGCATAAACATCGACACATGCACGGTGCCATCTCATCATACACATGACACTAGGTATGAGTTCAGGCACGATAGGAGGATAGAATAAATATCGCACAATACCAAATAATAAACACAGAGATAATAGAATTGCTACAAGTCAGGCCCAAAAAGACATAGATGAAAACATAAATAAGTCAAAATCCCTATTGAACAATAGTTCAACCCAGAACAAAAACAAGCTTCATCGTCATAATGAAACTCTGAATGAAGATCTTTATTGCAACTATCAACTTCAACACACCCTCCTAGCAAGATAGAGATCTTCCATTGTCATCACATGACAAGAACACATAATTGCAACAAAAGGAACGTCAACAAAAACTTCATCAATAAAATTGTTATCTTGGCATAACAACATTCACCATAGCTACTCCTAGAGGGCGAATCTATAAACTAAGCCATGGAGTCTCACACATAACTTCCACCATGGCTACTTCGAGAGAGTGGAACAAGGGCTTTCACCTCAAACTTCCTTTGCAAAGAAGAATGCATGAACAAGGGATTGCACCTTGAACTTCTCTCACAGAGAAGAACTCCTTACAAGGGATTTCACCTTGAACTTTTCTCATGGAAAAGAACCCATTAACAAGGGGTTTGACCTCAAACTTCTATCGTACCCATTAACAAGGGGTTTGACCTCAAACTTCTCTCGTAGACAAGAACTATCAAGGATTTCAACTCGAACTTCTCCCTCTCAACAAAGAACTCACTAAAGCACACAGAAATATCATTTGAATGTTAAGACTTTTGAATGTTAAGACTCCCTTCTCAGCAAAGAACTCATTAAAGCACACAAAAATATCATCTGAATGTTGAGATTCCCTCTCAATAGAGGCAGCATTCCCATAGCTTTGATTATCACAATACCAGGAAATTGGCTCCATTGTATGTCCAAAAGAGAACTTCTGCAGTGGCATTACTACACAAGTTTGTTGATCCTTTGCATAGGTCTTAGCATTTGGCATCTGCAACTCAAGCTCCCTCTGAATCTGATTTCTTCCTCTGACTGCAAATACAGTCTGTATAAGGTTATGTGACATCAACTCAGTCCCATGACTGCAAACAAGGTCCTCATGTTTGCTCATTTCTTTAGCTTGCATGAGTTTGCATGAAATCTCTCATTATCTTGTTGATTCTCAATTCATCCTGCAACCAAGAGAGATTAATAATAATTTATAAAATCACCCTGTCATGAAGAGAAATATCCAGATCAATGCTAAAAGCATACACTATTCCCAGTGAAATAACATGAATTAATAATTAATGCATAAAGTTCATAATCCACATTCAAAGATGTGATCATAAAATTCTTATCTCTTTATAGTTCATTGTCTAAACTTACTCACAATCCAGCAAAATCTTTCACCATCACAAAATTATAGTGTAGGCAAAGAGAGAAAAAATTGAACACCAACACATCTGCCTCCAAGGCTTCTTCAGCTACACGATCTCAAAAGGATCCCTCAATTCTTGCATTTCTTAAACTCCCAATTTTCTTATTCTGATTCTAAAATTCACTAGACTAGCTCGTATGCTTTTATGGTTTTCTAGATATTGCATTTATATTATTCCAGTTCAAAACATTAACATGATTCAATCCTATCTACTCTTCTCCCAGCTCTAAAGTTTAACTATTGATTTTCAAGAGTTTGATATAACAAGAAATTAGAGCTATTTACCTGCAAGTTGGAATGTTTAATGTTTAATATTGGCAATGAAAAACCACATAAAACCAGGGAAGGCTATTAATCACCTTATCTAACTCCTATTTAATCTTTTTTGAAAACTGCTAATTTGAGTTGAAGTGAAATCTAAGCACCTAGATTCAAGACTTATTGGATTGAACATTTAAATTTCTTTTCATGCAAAAGGAAAGTGGACGAAATATGGGAAATCCCACACCCAACTATAATGGAAAATTTGTTAATGTTTTACCCAAAAACAAAGATAAACAACAATGAACAAAAGAAGAACGAAAAAAGGCATATAAAGACACAACAATTTATCCTAGGAAAACCCTCCAACTTGAGGGGAAAAACCAGCCATGCCAGAAAAATGTCTCTATTATTAAAATTAAAAATAATTAATGTCCAAGTACAATGCTTTCAACTTGATATAGATCCTCTTAAAATACAAGGCAATCACACACACACACACACACACACACACACACACACACACACACACACACACATATACACATATATATACATATATATGCATATGAATATGTATATATATGTGTATATATGTATGTATGTGTGTATATATATAGATATATTGAATTGAGAAATGCTTCATATCACAACCAAAGATCTCTTCAATTTCCAAAAACAAGTCTCTTCATATTTCCAAACGCATTACACTTTGCATGTCATATGTCTCTTCATATAATAAATTGTAAAATATTTAGAGTGTGACACCTAGCACACATTGAATGTCACATAATGCTCACTTGCAAATATCATCATAATTTTTTCTCAATTTCAACATATAGCAATATCAGAGATAAAGATCTCTATCACAGCTATAATCTTCAACAAAATTAACTAAAGAGGTTAGATATTGCAGTGAGAGAAAAAGACTACACCTAGATGACCAAGTATGAAGAAAATGTAGGTTGAAGCAAAAAAAATGAAGGAGAGAGGATGCAGCTAACTACCAAGGCATCCATGAGAGTTGGATACGAAAAAAAGATGACTGTTTTCCTTTGGCTGTCACTGGTTTGAACCTTCAAGGCCAGATTCACAGAAGTTTGTAGAGTTGTATTTTATTTTGGATTTTCTATGCATGCAGATTGTTGGTTTACCTTTAGATTGCAGAAGAAAGACTTCATAAGTTTTCAAATAAAGAGTGTTCCATCAAGCTTGTCTTCCAAAAGATGTTGCTTGGTGAAATTCATTTCATTCCAGAATTAAATTTTCTATGAGCTCATGAGGTTGAGAGATTGTTTGTTCTGCTGCAACAATTGACAATCCTTCATAGACTCTCAATTGTCAAGCTGCATCACTTCCAGACTGTCATTGTTCACAACGCCAATAACATAGAAGTTTAGGCTAGGGTTCCCAGTAATATTTATAATTACAAAAAACATGATTCATTGGGAGAAGAATATGATTGTTACTTCAGTTTCATTACAATCTTGCTTGCACATTTAAAAGGAGGATTCCCAGCCAGAGATTGCTATAATTAGTTGAATTCCACAAGGGACGCACTCGCATGATTTCTTAAATTTCAGCATCCACTTGCCTGGGCATTCAAAAGGAGGCTCACGTAAAGACAACTAAAATTACATCATGCAGCAACATCTTTCCTGGACATTCAGTGGCCATATTCCCAAGGAAGAAACTGAAATCATTGCTTCATTTTGGTTAATATCCAGGTTACATATAAAGGAAAAATTCATAAGGCACGGAATGCTCTGATAGCTTTAATTTATGCACAATCTTGTTAGGAAAATTCACAAGACATAGACTGCTCTGCTTACTTAACTTTACATAGTCTTGCTTGAAAAGTTACAGGTAGAGTGATTACCCTAAAGTATGGTTTTATTCAAAGAAAAGTTTGAAAACGAAATTGATTCATAAATCAAAAACTCCTATCGTCACTTAAATTTCCTCGTTGTATTGTATAGGCATGGGGATGTAAAATTCACAAACCAGGGACGACTACAAGTATAGACTATAATTTCTATTTTCAAAATTGTCTCGCTTGGACATTCAAAAACGAAATTGAAAATGCACAGATTATCATTATTACTTTATATTCCCGGCCCAACATAAACTTAATTGGATTAATCGAAGAGGAGATTCATGCGGCAAAGACTTCTACAAAGTCAAAATTATCTTTCTCAGATACTTGGAAAGATTGAAAAGATGGACGCCGGTGCGTTTACTTCAATTACGGCAGAATCTCGAAATGGTAAGCCTCACAAGCCAGAGACTAGTCAATATCAGCTTAATTTCGATCAGATGAGAAGACTCAGAAAGCGTTAAAAAAATTGTTTCGATAAACAAAATAAAACATAATTTAAATTACAAACATAATCTAGACCGTCAGAAGAAACCCTAATATAAAATTATCAGTAACGCAACACGGCATAAATGCTCAAAATCACTTATACACGTGCATTCAAAGATCCCTAAAATAACACAGAGCAAACACGATACAATTCTATAGTGACAAGATCTGAAAACAAACCATGGATTCAACAAAATAAAAACCAGCATAAAAGAAAACTAGTGTGCATACCATTTAAAATCGATTGCCTTTAGTGACATGCTTAAAAGTGTCAATTACTCCAACGAGGACGAAAAGAACCCTTAAGGCATTTTGCCGGGCAAGTCGTTAGCAGAGGTTTTCGTTCCCAAAAACAGAACCCTAGTGGCAGAATTCTTCACCAAAATGTGCCAGAACTAGCTCAAGCTTCGACGACGACAGAAGGAAACCAATGACAGGCATTGATTTAACTAGCAGCAAACTCGGAGACGATTGAAAACTTAAATACCATACCCTGGCGTTTTCCTCTGTGAAGAAACGAGAATAGTAAGTTTACGAATGGAGGATATCAGAGACCGACGTCAAAATGTTTCTTCCCGACGAGGACAACTGCGAGACACGTGTTCATATGTGTAAACAATGACATTTTCCTTATTTTTCACGGCCGGAGTTGACCTGCTGTTGCCGGTAATGATTGAATGGGAGAGTCTATTGGCTGTGGACCGGAGCGGGCATATCGCATAAGTTTCTGACTCGCTTTTTTTCTGAGTGCTTATAGAATAAGATGGAAGATTTTTTGGTTCAAATTATGATTTATGATTTAAAAGTTTTAAATTAAGCTTTTTTTAAATTAATTTGAGAAGGAAATTTCTTATCTATATTATATTATTATATTTATATTTTAATATATTTGTGTTATTTCTTTTTATATATTTATATACTTATTAAATTATTAACAAAAGTTGAAAATTTATTAATAATAAATATTATATGTTTATTTAATATTTTAGTCGATAGGTTATTTGAGGGAACTTTGTTTCCAAAAATTGAATTTTTGACTGAAAAGTTGTCATTGGCCAGAAAAGTTGTCATTTGGCCGAAAAATTGGTCAGTTTCTTGCTCCACATTTAACTCTGTTGCCCTGGTATTTATCATACCCAATTTTCAAAATTTTCAATCAAAATGTGCAAGAGGACATAAAAATTCAATCTTTAAAGTGTTCGAAGACTTATCCAAATCGTGGTAGTCTCATGATTTCAAATCCTCCGGCTAATCACCAGCTTCGCCCTGCACTTCGAATTTCCAAATTCCACAATCAAAGTCTCAAATTATGGCAGGTTAATGAAGAGCACCAAAATACATGTTTTTCACTTAATCATTAACCATTAACCTTTTAAAAGGTTAAGGTTCGGGTTCCAAAACACGTCTTTCACTCCAAAATCTTAACCTCTCTTCTCAAATGAGTTAAGATAAAAATTTCAAACATGTATTCTAAACCATTAACCTTAACCTCTCATCCAAAAAATGTTAAGGTTCGGGGTCCAAAACACGTATTCCGAACCATTAACCTTAACCTCTCATCCAAAGAGGTTAAGGATAGAGGCTTAAAATACGTGTTTCGGAGACAGTTATTAACCTGGTGAAGGATTGTGTATGTGACTGGCTCATGATCAGTGATAATGAAAACTCATGTATATGCGAGAAAGGAGATATTTCTACAAAATTGAGCATCTCACTTGTCATGCATACCAAAGTATGGAAGCATAAAAAACAATGAAATTTGCAGGTCTCTACCTCTGTTGAAGAGAAAGCACACTATGACAAGTTGATGGAATGTTTTATTGACCAATCCGACCATAGACAAGGCATGTAATTTGTTTAACCAAGCCTTTATTCTCTTCCAGGCTGGAGTATTCAAAATGGTGGTGGACATAGCAATAAAGAGGCATGTTAACTGTTTGACAAAATGTTTATTGATTAGCTCGATCATGGACAAGATGTGATAAATTTTGAATGGAAAAGACAAAATGTTTATGCAATGCAAAAAGCATGAGAACAAGTGCACAAATTCCTTGACATAATACCTCCTTTAGATAACCATTATATGCGCAAGTGGAGAAATTGACAGTCTCATCAAAATTATCTAATAAAAGATGTTGTTGAGTGATTTATAGAAATGTGTAATAGGCACCATCTCATAATACCAAGGAAGAGTGATTTGTAAAGAATTGTTCCATATTTTGAAAAGGTCATCAACTCCACTATAAGTTTTTGGCAATACATCTACATTACTAATGGCCCAGTTGGCTCCAAAAGAAAAGGTTTTAAGAGAGGGTCGTTGGAGTGAAGAAGATGTTGCATGCCTGGTTCCTGGAGACATAGTTAGCATTAAACTTGGAGATATTGTTCCTGCAGATGCTCGACTGCTTGAGACCCTTTAATTATTAACCAGCCTACACTAACTGGAGAATCATTCCCTGTGACTAAGAATATCGGTGATGAGGTTTACTCTAGATCAACTTGCAAGCAAGGCAAAATTGAAGTAGTGGTTATAGCTACTGTGGGCATGATAATTGGAATTATAGTTCAATATCCAATTCAATGCCAACCATATAGACCTGGAATTGATAATCTATTATTGCTTCTAACTGGTGGGATTCCAATTACAATGCCCACTATTCGTTTTGTAACTATGGCCATTGTTTCACATTGCCTTTCTCAACAAGGTGCTATTACAAAAAGGATGACTACTATTGAGGAAATGGCTAGGATGGATGTGCTTTGCAGTGATAAAATTGGAACATTAACACTTAACAAGCTTACTGTGGACAAGAACCTGATTGAGGTATTTGCAAAAGGAGATCAATAAAAATTGATTATTCAATCTTCCTCTTGAAAGATGTGAGGTCTAAGTTTCAGATCGTACTTGGTCAATTTTGTAGAGGTTAATTAACCTCTCCAAACTCACGTATTTTGGAAGGAGTTATTAACCATAGAGGAGTAGTTATTAACCTTGATGTCTATAGAAGGGATCATTTTGGCTTTGTAAAGAGGGACTTTTTTGGACTTTAGAAAAAGGGAACACTTATGCTAAAGTTTTGATAAGAAGATAGATTTTGGAAAGTATGTACAGATTTTGTCTTTGACATTGAAAATCTTTGTTATGTTCTTGGTGCAAGAAAATAAAGGAAAATGTTATTTGAGTTCTCTTCTTTCAAAATCTAATTGTTAAAAATGTTGATTCTCTTTGCAATGAGCATTTTCATGGTATTGTGCAGATGTTTATGAATCTTTGGATTAACATTGTGCTAGTGGTAATGCTCAAGTGTAGATCTTGATTGTTGTTATTAGCGGTTTAAGTTAGTCCAGGAAAGCTTTGAAATCGTGTGGTGCATTCGTCATCAATGGCTTTTTATTGATATTTTAAAGTTCGATTTCATATTTATTTGAAAAAGCTTCAAAATTATATCATACGAGGGAGTTGCCCCTCTAATGCATAGGATGGTTGCATATCAAGGGCCTATCCAACTGTTGTGAACAGTTTGCCACATACACTCTGTTGGGCTATTTTCGAGTGAGTAATTTGTTTACCAACAAACTCTTGTTTTGCTAATTATTAGTTGTTATCTTCACTTATAATTATTGTTTTTTTTTTCTTTTTCTTTTTTAATTACTTGTGATCTCCACATTAGCTAATGTTGCGATATCTATTTATTTAACTTTTGATTTTTAAAAATGATTTAGATTTTAGTTTTTAAGTTATTTTAATTTATTTTTTATATTAGTTTAGTTTTTCTTTAAATATTGTTTTTTAGTTTATATAATTTATTTAGTCAATAGAATATTTGTTAAAGACATTATTATTATTTTTATTTCTCTTATTTAATTTTTCACAGTAGATTTTTTGATGAGATTTTTTTGAATAATTATTTTTTTCATATTTGATAAATTAAATTTAAATAAATAATATTTTTTATTCTATTTAAAATGTTTTAGTAAATATTATGTTATATAAAATGGAAATTATTAATAATCTAATTTGTTCACATAAGATTATATTTTAAATCTCCACTTTTAACTATTTTTTTTCTTTTCCTATTTATTTAAAAAGTAATTACTTGTGATCTCGACATTAGCTCATGTTGCTATTTCTATGTATTTAACTTTTTATTTTTAAAATTAATTTAGGTTTTAGTTGTTGAATTATTTTAATTTATTCTTTTATATTAGTTTAGTTTTTTCTTTAAATATTATTTTTTAGTTTCTACAATTTATTTAGTCAAAAGAATATTTGTGAGAAGGTTATTTTTTCATATTATTTTTTATATTTCTCTTATTAATTTTTCATAATAGATTTTTTGATGAGAATTTTTTTAATGATTTTTTTTTCATATTTGACAAATTGAATTAAAAATAATAACATTTATTAATTTATTTAAAATATTATGTTATTTAAATTTTAAAAAAATATTAATCAAATTTTATTATCGAACACCTATCAACTTATCACTGTAAGCACAAAAGTGTGTAACTGCTAGTTATTATTTTAGTGGATAGTTTATATTGCATTTGTTAAAACTTATATTCCTCGTCAAAATATCAAAATACAAAGAGAGAAACTTATATTTATTGAAAGAAAATTCTAAAAGAATATTATGCTAGGATTAAAAGCAACCAAGAATTAATGGTGAGAAGACAAGATATTGCAATTTTTATTTAATGATAGGTGCACTTTGAATGCATAGTTTCCTTATCTATTTTGTGGGGCAGTTAAAATTAATTTTTCCATTATTATTTTTGGATATTTTTATAATCTCTACTAGAATAAATATCTTTTGCGTTAGTGTAAAAGATTTTAAAAAAATAGGTAGGAGGTAAACTCCCCACAAAACATGCATGTTTAAGACCATCAACTACCATAACTCATCATTTCATGCATAAGATGATTCAGTGATTGATTTAACAGATGGATGAGTAAAAGGAAGTTACATCCATTTTCTCCATTTTCTAGATGCTTTCAAAATCTTTCCCACATTTCCCACCTAGTGCAATTTGAAAAATGCTAGTTTTTAAAAATGACGACATTTAAATGGGATTCGAATACAGTTGGTGGAGGATATTTTGCTTTTTCTTCTTCGAGGATTTCACATGGCTAACCTATTTGAAGTTCAATGTACAAGAACTCACAAAGATCTGGTTTGGGAGAGAGTGAACCCAAATAAGTAGTTGAGGCATAATTTTTGAATGGTGGACATCAGTGCACATAAGGAGATTTCATGATATCTAGCAAAATTGGTCACTTGAAGAATGAAGGAACAATGATACCTCAAAATCCTTCAAATTCAAATCCTTGGCATCTAGATTATGGCCACAACACAAGCTAAATCAAAGTGGCTTTAAGTGTTTATACGAATTGATAATCTATTTCTTATAGATCTTTTTTAAAATTTATTTTTAGAAATTTCAGATTTAGATGGTTGTTTTGTCATTGTAGAAGAACTTTCTTGCAAAGTTGGGAAAAAGTTTTCACTTCTCCTATTTTATATATGTTTTATTAACATTGTATTTTCCAAATTGTAGTAGATTTACATGCGTTAAAAATCATGTTGTTCCTATGCTTTGATAAGCTATATGCTCTCTTCATTGACAAGATGAAAAAACGGGCTCAAAATGATGAGGGCGAAGAGGGATTTGTGAGTCAACATTTTATATTATCTATATTCTTTTTAATTTATAAATGGTGTGTTATTTATAGATTTTATGTTAGTTGTGATTTCTATACATATTTGTAGAAAGGAATGATTCAAATTGTTCTATATTACTTTATGTAAAAGAAATTATTTAATGACTTTTTTTCAAATATTTCATATGAATTCTTGGATATTTATAACGGGATGTTCTATAGTTCTCCTCTGTAATGTCAAGCCACTCCTCTTTATATTTTAGCACTAACTTCTAGCAGCACCTTAGTCATCCTCACTATCAAGTATACAATTGAATTATTTCCCTTTAATGTTAGATATTGGAACTTTATTTTAGTGTGGCTCTAGAATGATTACCAATAGCATATGTGACTTAAACGATAGAAATATTAACAATTTTATTATCATTATCCATTTTGTCTTTTCACTTCAGCATAAATTTCCTTATTTAATAATCTATATGTAGTAGCATCTTAACATGTACTAAAATTAGAAAAGGGAGATTTTGAGGATATGAGAGTATTCATGCATTTATATGTGTAATAGAAAATTCCTCATGATCTCAATGGTTGATCTCTTGAAGTGCCAAAGTCCGCTCTAGAATGTCTCAAAGAGCTTCTCTAACAAATTCTATTTTCAATGCCCAAGAATAAGGGTGGTTATCACTATTGATCGTGGTAACGTGGATCACCAACAAAAACCCTATTTTGAGAAATATGTTGAGGCTCCTCTTGAAAAAACTCCTTGGAAATGGATCACAGATGGGAAAAGTTGCAACACTTCATGGGGATCCCCAATCATCTTTAGTGCCCCTTTCATGTCTAGGTCTTTCATAATAATCCTCCTCCTCCATGCTATTCTTCATTTTTGTTCCTACCATGATTTGAATATAAGTTCCTTGCTTCAACCTAGGGCTCCTCCTAATCCACTAAGGAAAACGACTATGCTCGATTATGTGGGTCTCAATACCATTAGTGGCTATCATAAATATAGTCGTCGTAATTTTTTAATATTTAAAAAAAATGATATATTAAGAGAATAAGATAATGAGATAATGTTTAATGATTCATTTCAAGATTTATATCAAATATTTTTCGTGGATATTGAATCTTTGTAGTCTACTCTTATTTATTTTCTCTTATTGGTGGTAGATCTAAATGTTCGTATAAAATATTTAAAGTAAGTTGGGAAATTAATTATTAATTGATCACTAAAAATGATTGAAAATGTTAATAAATTTTTATTTTTTAAATCTTGTTGCTAATTGAAATTGCACTAGAGATTAATCATTACAACATTGAAAAGTCAATAAAAAGTTTTATTTTTTAAATTTATAATTGAAATACAACTCAAAATGATAATAAAAGTCTTTGTTGGAAAAATATATACAATACAAATAAAAAACTTAATAATTAAGATTTTTTAAAAATGTTTTGAAATTACAGAGTCTAAAGATTAAATAGATTACTTCAATTTTCAAGAACTTGTAATAGAATTATTTTTCTAAAGTATCTACTAAATATATATTTTATTTTTAAATAATAGTTATTTGTTAAAACTATATTATATGAATAATAAAAACAAATAAAATTATTTATTTTACTTTTTTTTCAACTTTTTTCATATATTAACTAAAAATATATTATGTGAATGATAAAAATCCACGAAAAATAGTGTTATACTAGCACTTGCGCCATAGGAGGTGCAAGGGGATAGTCGGTGCACAACTTTTGATGTGACAATTTTGATAATTGTTAAATTATCAAAATAATCTATTTTGGTAATTGTATTATTCTTTTTCATTTTGGAATAATGATCAAAAGGGAATGGTGGTTATATTTGAAGCTCTTATATGTTTTTTACCTAAGATATTATAGTAAAGGTGAGGCCTTGGCATTCATCTTTACTAATATCGATCATTGCCTTCTTGAGTGTCAAGCCTTTTGATTTGTGTATAGTGATAGCCCATGTCATTGATAGAGGAATTTCCTATGGTTCCCTCGTGTTATTGTTGTATTGGTATTATTTTGGGGTTTTTTCCATCCCATGGTGGACCATTATAGTTGTCAAATGTTATAGTCACATATGCTAGTAATTATAGTGGTTTTGATCATGTGTAGTAGACAATATCTTTGACTTCAGTGACCCATTTACAAGGCCAACCTAGATCCATATGTTTATCGTTAACATTACACATTGCAATTTTCTTAGTAATACTTCTTGGGGTAAATGCACATGATTATCAATATTACCTTATTTACGTTGTGTGTTTGCTGCAAGGCTCAATGCAATAGGTACATTTAGTTGTTGCAACCTTTTTCTATCATGTATTGTTACAAGTTTTTTTTTTGGGAATAAGTGTATGGATAGTTCAAAATCTTCTTGTTTAGTTTTTATTATGTTCTTGTAGGTATGTGTTATTAAAAATTCACAATCTGGTTGTTTTGGTTATGCATTACGCATATTTTGTAAGGTTTCTCAAAATTGTACTTGCATTTGATTGCCACCCTCTTAACTATAATTTTTTTGCAATGTTACAACTATATTAAATTTGTGTGATAGATTTTTTTGCAGTTGTATGAGATGTGTAGATAGCTTTTTCCATCATAGGCGGTAGTTGTGCAAAGTCACCTACAAGTATGATACTAATGTCCCTAAAGAAAATGTGTTGATTTTGGGGTATTGCTTCATGGAGCATGTTATCAATTTTAAGAAGTATCTTTGGCCCAACGAAGCTCATCTCATTAGTGAGAATGTATCTTATGTTTTTCATCTTTTCTTGGAGAGATGTTAATGGTTGTTCTTGAAGAGGTTGCATATCTATATTGGAATCTTTAGGGTTACATTTATTTTTGAGGCTTGTACATTAAATACAATAATTTCTGTTGGAGAAATAATAGGGGGTGGTTTTAGTTTGTGTTATCCTTGTCTTTGTATGTCATGTCCCCTAATTATGACAATATGGGTCAAAAACTAAAAGCAATAAAATAATTATAATTATTATTTTAATAAATATATAAAAGATTGTATATAATTATTATTATTACATACTAAGTTATTGAAGTAAATAGTAATATATATAAATTGTATAAGTTCATTATAAATTATAAATATAATATAATATTGAAGAATAATAATATATTATTGAGATGATAAACAATCTAATAAGTAATAAATAAGGATATAATGCCAATAATATATACTTATATATAAATTGATATAACACAATATTTAATATTTATGAAGAAATAATATATAAATTAGTGAGACTAATTAATAATCAATATAAAGTATTAAATTATGAAGAGTCGTGACTAATGAGAAATAATCTATATAAGTATTAGGAGGAAAGTCATTTAAGAGGATATAGAGAAATATATATGAATGAGGTTTGTAAGGAATCTAATAAAGAAATTTTTAATGTGAACATAAGAACACGATAGTGGTATCAAAGCAGATTTTCCTGCCATCCTATGAAGAATATATCAGCATGAGAAGAATTGCAATTATAAAAAAGAGAAGCAATTTCTATAAGATCATTTTCTTGGAAGATAATACAATGTTGAGGTTTTGCACCAAGACTATGCCAAACATTTGGCATTAGAGAATTTTCATATCACAATAAGGAAAATGAATAGGATTTCCCAGTTCTCGTTGTTCCTTGTATGACCATACATAATGGTCAGTTAAAAGAGATAGCCAACTAATGATTTCTAATGGTAGTAAGTGCATGTTCATATTCTAAAAATAAAGTGTTGTTCTAAATGTGCACATATATGGTTGTTTGTGTGTGTTGTTTGTAGATCTTATTTGTGTGTACAAAGTCAGGTGCAGTTTCATGCCAAGGTGGTGGGACATTGTGGTATTCCCAATTGTTGTTGTTGTCAAAATCATTTCAACCTAGCATTGCAAGATAATTTAAGTTGACACTATTGGAAAGTCCCATTTGAGATAGTAGCTCCCATTCATTCATCTGTACATCATCTTGATTGCTTATTTCTTCATTTGATGAGGTATTATCATCCATATCAGCTTCAATTTCATTTGTTCTATGAACATGCCATGCAATGTATTTTTGCACTTTAATTTGCTTCCAATTATTGATAATGTCTTCTTTTATTTTCTTAATTTCTTCATCAATTATTCAGAAATGTGTATACAATAGTAACACATTGCAAGAAAATGTTTTGAATCTTCTTTAGGAGTGGTATAAAATTGTAGAAACAATCATACAACCACATGTTCTTTTCTTTTCTTCCATTTACATTCTTTATGAGAAGGAAATGTGCAAGCTCTTGTAGGTTCAAATAGAGTTATTCTTTCTAGTTGATTGGGTCATTACATGTGGGATTAGATATAATTTGATTGTATATCACTTCCATTAAATATAATAATTATTGAGGCTTGTACATTAAATACAATAATTTCTATTGGAGAAATAATAGGGGGTGGTTTTACTTCTTGTTGTCCTTGTCTTTGTAGTTTTTTTCTTATGCAGTTGATGAATAGGATTTCCCAATTCTTGTTGTTCCTTTATGACCATACATAATGGTCAATTAAAAGAGATAGCCAACAAATGATTTCTAATGATAGTAAGTGCATGATCATATTCTAAAAATAAAGTGTTGTTCTAAATGTGCACACCTATGGTTGTCTGTGTGTATAAAGTCAGGTGCAATTTCAAGCAAAGGTAGTGGGACATTACGGTATTCCCTATTGTTATTGTTGTCAAAATCATGTTGACCTAGCATTGCAAGATAATTTAAGTTGACATTGTTGAAAAGTTCCATTTGAGATAGTAGCTCCCATTCACTCATTTGTACATCATCTTGATTGTTCATTTCTTCATCTGATGAGGTATTATCATATATATCAACTTCAATTTCATTTGTTCTATGAACATGTCATGCAATGTATTTTTGCACTTTAATTTGCTTCCAATTGTTGATAATGTCTTTTTTTGTTTTCTTGATTTCTTCATCAATTATTCAAAAATGTATATACAATAGTAACACACTGCAAGAAAATGTTTTGAATCTTCTTTTGGAGTGGTATAAAATTGTGGAAACAATGATACAACCACATGTTCTTTTCTTTTCTTCCATTTGCATTCTTTGTGAGAAGGAAATGTGCAAGATCTTGTTGGTTCAAATAGACTTACCCTTTCTAGTTGATCAAGTAGTTGCGTGTGGGATTAGATATAATTTGATTCTATATCACTTCCATTATTTATTTTCTTTAGGCAATAGAGAACATTTTTACCTGCATTCAGTGATATAAATTCTTAACTACATATCACAAAGTAGTTATTTTTGAAGCATATGTCATATTTCTTGTCCTCCTATATCTCTCTCTACAAAAATATCTGACATGAACTTTTGGAATGCTTTGAGGGATGAGTGTTGTAATGTTTCATGTGAGAAATTGCTGGCCAACATATCAACACATGCCTCTGATTTTCTTTCCTTCTTTGATGTGTACTTGGCAATGTATTTTAGAATAATATGGCACAAGATTACTGGTTTACAATCTATGTTATCTCGCCATATTGAGAGCATATCATGATTATGTGTGTTGGGCCTATCATCATTTCTTGATGGTTTGTATGGTTTATAGCCTAATTTGCCACATGTTAAGGTGGATTCCATGCATTCTTTCCATGAAGATTTATATCTACGTTTTTCAAATTACAATAATAAGGATTCAACTCTATCATATTGTAAACATATTTTGTACATTGATAGATTAGAGAAAAGAGCAATCAAAAATTGGTGCATAAAACATACAAATCCTAAATTGATATTTCATTGAGATCATCAATCATATTGTAATAATAATATAAAAAATATTATTTTAAAAAGTAGACAAATTTTGAAGGGACCTTAGAACCTTGTTGCATAGAAAATCATTGTTTGATACGATATGACCCAAAGTACAACTTATATTCTAACCTAAAAACACTTTAAAGATAGTTGAATACATTGATATATTGTCATAGAAGCTTTGCACATAGTGTGAATCTCATTTAGGAGGTAGTTTCTTTAATCAATGAAATCAAATGTATTGACTTTGGTGATTGTTGATTTTAGTCGTGTTGTGTTACAAAGTAAAGTCCACCAAGATAACTGAGAGGGGGATGGGGGGACAAGGGTGTGTGTTGGGGTGAATCAGTTATCTAACTATTAAAACATTTATCACCCTTATTAATCCTTAACAATGTGAGCAATATAATCAGTAACCATAAGAAGATACAAATATACAATAACACCATATATGTTAACTAGGGAAACCCTTGATTAGAGGGAAAACCTTGGTGGGGATGGTACCCACAAAATGATGTACTAATATAAAAGTTCCTTGTAAGAGGATGGACTATGTTAGGAGCCAATAAAATGCAATCAATATATATCAGTCCCTATTAGGAGACTTTGAATCCCTGTTAGGAGGTTCTAACCCTATTAGGAGTTGTGCCAACCTGGTTAGGAGTTGTAGAAGGTAGAAGGATCCACTATCCAAAGAGTTTTAGGGGAAAGACCACCAACCTCACTGTCCAACTGATCTTTGTATTATTCCTTGCAAACCAACAGAAATGAAATAACTTGAACTCTTTCTATGTCCTCTTGAATAGACCAAACCTCTTCAGATCTCAATACCAAAGCTTCATGTTGATCTCTAAACCTTGTTGCCTATTAGTATCCAACACTTTGTTATTTTCTAGGCAATGTTGGTTGGTCAACACTAAGACTAAGCCATCTAGAGAAGGTCAAGCTACATTGACTTGTTTATATTTCAGTATGTGTCGAGCAAGTCAAAGGTTACCAAGCACCCCAATAGAGACTGAGCTATTATACATGTCGAGCAAAACTTATGAAGATCAAGCACTATATAGATAACT
The DNA here is from genome assembly GCA_028749045.1 of Cupressus sempervirens. Classification (NCBI taxonomy): domain Eukaryota; kingdom Viridiplantae; phylum Streptophyta; class Pinopsida; order Cupressales; family Cupressaceae; genus Cupressus; species Cupressus sempervirens. The sequence continues at coordinate 839,077,926 of CM053785.1, read as the reverse complement.
TGTGTTGAGTGAGTTAGTATATGTCGAGCTTATAGAAGTTGAGAGACATCATGAATGTTAGTTACGACCAAGCATTAGAACATTCAATTGTTGAGTAAACCATTTTTGGCATATGTATTTGTAATGGCATAAACATGTACATAAATTATTTTGGATGACTTCTATACAATATTTATGGATTGTAGAGATAACTAAGGAGAAAATTACACATTTTTTCAGAAGGCATTAATCCCTAGGAAGGCAGATTAGGCAATCAGAAAATCAGAAGGGTTAAACGACAAAAGAATGCATTCTAGATCATTGATTATGATCTAGAGCTTTCCACGATTGTCAATTTAACAAGGGATCTAACCCTAAATCATTATGGGAGTATAATGAGTGAGAAGGAGTGTGAAGGAATAGGAAGGAAGATCGTGAATGTGGGAACAAGCTAAGGACAAAGCAAGGAAGGTTAAGTTTGATAAGGAGATCAAACAACACAACCTAGCAGTGAAGGGTAGAACAGAGAAAATAAGATAAGGAGATTAGATTTAGACATTGGAGACAGAAGATTTGTAATTATTTTTGTGAGAGAAAACTTAAGGATCAAGTATTGATACATTCTAACCAATTAATCATGGCAAATCTCTTAACATAGTGGTTTTAACAAACCTTGTTAAATCTCCTAACATAGTGCTTACTTCATTGTAAGTTTAAATCCTTTAATCAAGGTAGATGTAATAGTCTTGTAATGATTTTAACCCAGCATACCCATCATAGGGTAGATCATCATAAGTGATCAAATTGTAGCCCTAACAGACAAACTTTGTTGTTGCGGCAGTAAATATTTATGAGTGTCATCCCCACCCTAGTTTTACCTTTACCTTGGAGGGTTTCTATCTAGGTTACCAAAATCTTTGTGTTTAATTAGTTTACATTTTTGTCTTGATGGATGTTATGCTTAGATAGATTTCAGTTCAATTTTATAGTTTATAACTATATGATATGAGATAGTGTAAGGTCTCTCCTCACATGTACTTATTAAATATAAAATTCTCTATTAAATTCATTATAGGAGATTGGAATGGATATGAAGTAATGTTTTATGGTTTGGATGTCCTAATAGATACCAAGATCAGCTAATATATCCATGTCTTAAATACTTAGTGATTTGAGAACTACTACTTTATCTCGATTGTTTAAACATTAATTTGCACTAACGATGATATGAAGTGTTTCACCTGATGATGATGTTGTTGATTATGGTACCTCGATGATTAGGTTATACACATTCAAATAGTTCAATATTCCTTATTGGTGATGTTTATGATGTTTAGGTATATGCATGCCTAACAATGATTATTCTAGTATTGTGTTTCAAATTAACAAACAGGTTATGTTATACTAATTATGCAACTTTTAATGCTTAAATATATAAGCATAAATAAGATAATAGTTATTTATATGAAAAGTTGATGTTTTGATTAATGTGATTTTCTAAATGAGTTTTAAATATATATACACATGTGATTTTTCTCAAACTACTGATGTGTGAAATGAAGTGTACATGATTATTAGCCAGAAAATCTAATGGAGAAATAGAACTTGACCCTATGTACAGTTTCTAAAACTATTGTATTTTATTTGTATCATAAATTAAATGTGTGTATCATTTTGTAATCATTAAGTGTTTAAATGTTTTGTAACATTGATTTTATAGTGTCACTTGACATTTGTAATCCATGTATTCATATCAACATGATAATTAGGGTTAGCCGAGTAATCTAGTTAACCTGAGATGGACTAGGTTAGTAACCTAGTACTAATTAGTTGGTAATTGAAATTAATTACCCTAATTAGGGTTTAGTGGTAAGTTGCATTCCTATGGTTTTTAGAAAGTCCAAATATTTCAATCAAATTAATAGATCATTAAATAGTCCTAGAGGTCAAAAATTATGAAAAATAAGTGCCTAGGGGGTATATGTATGGGTTGGGGTCATTTTTCACCCCTCTAGCCCCTTTTGTTGACTTCTGTGACCACCCAAATATCCCATTTTTGCTTTAGTGCAAAAATTGGAGTTTCACCGTAAGTTTGACAAGTTATACTCCACCATGAAGTTTTCTTTAATGATGAGGTTAAGTTAGAAGACTCTAGTAGCCTTTAGTCAAGTGGGGAGTTATTGCAATTCGTAGGTGGTTGAGTTAGGAGCCTGTTTAATGACAGATTTGAGGGTGAAAGATAGTTCACCCAACCTCTAGATTTAGAGAATAAAGTTAGGATTGAAGGAGGAGGAAGGGGAGCTCTTCTCAAATTTCAGTTTTCCATAACCATTTGTGAAAGTAGGAATCCTTCAAACTTGTGTCTTCATGTTATGTTTCATTTCTTAAAGTAGGTTTTTGTATGTGTGTGCATTTGTATGTATGATGAACATGTTAGGGATGAGATTGTGATAGGTTTTCTTATATGGTTTCCTTCGTGTTTTATATTTTGATTTTTGAGGGAAACTGTAAGGGTTGTGTTGGCATTACTCACCCTCAGATAGGGCATAAGTGGCATGTATGGAGGAGGGCTTCAGTTGGACTCTGGGCAGTGTAGAGTCTCTCCTCATGACGAGGAGAGGGAGAGAGTACGGTGTTATGGGCCCCTACTTGTTAGTAAAAACCATGTTTGTGTTTTGGGAAATTGAGAAGTGAAAGAATGAAAGTTCTTGTGACATTAGCCTCGAAAGGGCATCTATGAAAGAATATAAGTCTTGTGATATTAGTCTCAAAAGGGCATCTTTTATGGTGTTGTGGCTAACTTCTCCTGCCTAGAAAAATCCACCTTCGCCCTAGTTTGGTTCATTAATGAGCCTATTATGCAAACCTGGGATGGGAGTATATAGGTTGAATGTGTCATCATGTTAAATTTGTGTCTCCTAGTCAGCTTCATTTTCTCCATGGTCACGTTGATGAATATTGTAGATTTCGTAGTGGCTACCTTGTTATGGAGCGAAGCATGAATTCAAAGTTGTTGTTTTAATTCGAATGTTTGGGAGATTTCTCCTCGAGATAATGACCCTATTGTAAAATATTATTGTTAAACTTATTTTTGAAATGGCCATGATGTCGAGTTTTCTTGCCTAGTTCTTTTCTGATAGAGTCTTTGAATTAGGTGATTCAATAATAAAAATGAGAAGTGGCTAGCTCACTTATGTTGAAAAATTATCCTTGCATATGATATGTCTTATAATTCAGTTTATATGCATATGTTAATCGAAAAATGGATGCAATGATATTTTACCTTTCCTATGGCATTCTTATAGTTCAAACTATATTCATGTAGTTAATGGTAATTAGACGAAATAATGATATATAGAAAGTTATGCAATTTAATTTCAAACTATGTTAAGAAAATTCAATTATATGAATGATAGTTCATCTTGTATTTTTGCAACTGTTGGAAAGAAAAATAGTCCTATTTCGATTGCATCAACAAAAAAAAAAATCCCCTTGCCTTGAAAACTAAATAGATTTAAAAATCCAACACTTAGAAAAATAAATAAGGGACTTGAGAAAATTTATCTCCTTACAGTAAATATGTTCTCTACCCTTTGTATGGGAAAATTGATTTAATCTCTTGTGAACATAGAATATTCTTTTTAGATCCCATTAAATATCTTTGATACTTTTGTTTATAAGAAAATCATACAATTATAAAATGAGATTAAATCAAAAAGCAGGTTACCTATCCTAACCTATGTCTAACCTAACCACCCACTAAACTTTATTTCCTAAATCCTGGTCAATGCATTTAAGGAAGTGATATCATACCTCCACCTCGAAGGAATTCACACTCCTTCCTTTTTGCTGACCTATGTGGCATGGGAAAGAGGAAAAAATTGTTTAGTTTAATGTTTAAAGTGGGAAGGTCAAAAAAGGAGGCGCACAAATATTTGAAGACCCACCCAAAACTTTCCTCCATAGTTTCATGTGCCTGCATCCTTGCCTTGGGCGTACTCTGACATAGTACAAACCATCACACTTGGGTAGCACGTCCCTGCACTTGAGGAAAGTGTCAAGTCTTGGGGAAGCACTCCCAAGGTGAAGGAAGGCAGGGGGGAGGGGGTATGATAGGTTGCCAAGTGGATGTAGGGTGGGTTAGGTGGGTAGGGTTAGGGAGTTAGGGTAGAGGGTTTAGTTAGAATTTAGAGTTAGTGATTGTTAGGTGTTAGGTGGAGTTAGTAAAGTTAATTTAGTTTGTATTAATTTAATTATTAAGGGTAGTTAAGAGTTTGGGTTAGAATATTAGTGTTAGATTATACTTGGTTTTAGTTAGTAAGTTAAAGTTAGTTGTTAATTTTTTTATGTTAGAATTAGTTTGTTTTGTTTTATTAGATAATGTTAATTTATAATTTTTGTTTTATAAATTTGTATTTGGAGTTTGTATTAGAAATTAGTGTTAATGAAAATGTTGTTCTATTTCAAATATTAAATGATATTATATTAGAAGTGTTAGAATGTTAGGAAATTGTTGTGGGTTAGTAACATTTATATTTGTTAGTGTTATTTTATTAGTGACTATTCATTTAGTTAGTGAATAAATTAGGTATTATGGAGTAAGTAGGATCTTACAGTGTTATATGATTTTGGTATGGCTAGGTTGTGTTAGGATTCGATAATATGGTTTTATAGATAAATATTGTAGATAATATATATTATAATCTAATTCAGGTATTATATATTGGAATTATTTCTTTTCTTTTATAGTTTTCAAAATTAAAACTATACTAGTCAGTGGATAATTAAATAGGACTTAACTTATGGAATAGGGTCATGGGTTGAAGTTGCATAAGTGGTAGGGTATGTAAATGAAATATTTTTTTTCAATTGGTATAACATGGAATTAGTATTTGATGACTTGATAGTATTAGGATGACATTTAACAAAAATAATAACAATCAAATAAATGGGGCTTAAGAAAGAATTTTGATATTTAGAAAATGTTTATGTTTTGAAAATGTATAGATTAAGATTAACTAGATAACTTGATAAGATAAGTTTGTTTTTGTTAAAAGATAAAGTGTATGTTGTAAATAATCTTCTGGTGAATATTTTAGTGTTTTTTTAATCCAAATAGGTTATGATAAATTTAGAATTAAGTATTAATATGTTATGATGGATTAACATTTAAATACATAATTAGATTCTCCTAAGGATTGATCTAGTATAGTGTTAACAGGGATATGATCATAGTCGACTTATGAACTTGGAAACCCTAAAAAGTAATTTGAATTGGAAGTCATACCTTTGTAAATTGAACTTAAATGTTAATTGATCAACTCATTCAACCCAAGCTAAGTGTTCTTGTAACACTAGGACTTAGGGTTTCAAACCTATGCAGTGTGTTGGAATACCATCTTTACATCATTATGACATGTATTCGAATCTCACTTTAATCCTTTGCCAACTTTCCATAACCTAATCAGTATAGCATGTATTAACATAGTGGATTATTAATCCCAAAAAAAAATTAAAAAAATTGGTATCCTTGAATTTTAGGCATGACAGATAGATTAGGAGTGAATTCAGTTAATCTGTTATTTTGTTCAAGAAATGAAATTTTTTATATATCCTAATAAGACTTCCAATAATTGGTATTAGAGCCTAGTTCTCTTGAAAGAAGTCTAACATCTTGAGAGTCCGGATCTTGAAGATGGAGGCTTACAAATTGGTATAGATTATTGAGAATCAAATGATTGAGATCCATATCATACTGAAACAACTTGAAGCAGCAAAAGAAGAGTTAAGAAAATCCTTAAAGAAAAGGAAAGACAAGACCTTTCAATAGAATGATACATTACATAAGGAACTAGATACCAAAAGATTCCTGAGTAGTGAGAATTTTGGTGAAAGTGGTGCAATAATAGAAGACCTATTGGAGAAGAACAATATTCTGAATGAAGAAGTTAGACTGTAATGCCCCGCCAAGGGATCCAAAGAATTAACCTAGAATTTCACTAAGTTTGGTAACATTTTTTTTTTATAACATGAAAGTAAATACCACATATAACTTGTACATAATAACAGAAGCAATAGCAATGTCCATCTAAAAGTAAACATAACATACATAACCAATTTCATTCTTTAAGAATCCCTTAACGTTGAGTTACATCTAAACTAACTAACATACATGAATCCATCTAGTACAACATCCACATGAATAATAATGATAAGTCCAATGTTCATACATTACATTTTCAAATGCTCAATCATCCACTGTACATGTCACAGGGTATGAAGGCTTAAAAGAATATACATATGTGAAATAAGGTACATCATCCTATTCCAATCTATGATACATCAAAGTAGAGATAATCACATGATACATCATCATAGAAGACATATACATCCATCATAAAGATCGAACAAAATAAACTAAGTGCACGGTTCCTCCCAACCGTTAATAGCATCATTAGACCATCGTGGGCCCTAGCCATCCCTCCGTGTGTAACATCACAAATCACCGAAGAGATCATCGGTATTAACATAGTAGGAATGTCGCTCCTAACATATACAACATCATATGTAGAAAGTAATCTAACATGCAAATATAAGCATAAGATAACACCATCTAACATATGCTAATCATCAATGAAAGGATACATATCCACCATCACGAAGGACGCATCAGCCATGATGTCTCAATGAATCTCAAATGATAAAAGTGGAAAATACACTACCACACTACCACTCGACCACGTGGTACCTAAGTGGTCCACTCCCACCGTGTTGAGGAGATAATCTCAAGTCCCAAACAGGCTATCCATAACACATAGCACAAATATCTATAGTCCAGGAATCCTAAAAGTATACTAACTCAAAGGTTCCAACACACACAAAATCGACATCTAATCCCCAGAGGCACAACAATGACATGTAGGAAACCTACTCTACAAGCGGGAAAGTGTCATCGCATTTATCACATACAAGTTACCTTGGCAGTTAGCTAAAATCCACGGGTCCATACTGATCTCATGCGGCCACTAGTATCCTCTCATACTGACGAGGCATACTACGGAATGCACGGTCGCAACCATGCGTTCTCACTACTCCCATCCTAGCCTGTACAAGCACTCAAGGCATGGGTGAGAACCAAAACAATTATCTTTTTAGGTTCATTTAATCTCCATTTAGTGTGTAAATGTTATCACTTATTAACAAAACTTACAATGAGTTACCCTGGCAGCCATTTAGGACCCCGACCCCCATTGCAAGCCACTTCCCGACACTACAAGTAGATTACCTACCCTAAGCTAATGGAATCATAAATTTCAAAATCACAAAAGATAATCCATAATAAAATCATCAAATATGCATAAAAGCATCAAATATAAAAATCATCAAACCTCCAAGATAAGAATCATCAAATCTCCATGAGCATCCGAAAAGCATCCACAGAAAATCATGATCACAACAGTTCTCTATTGGCAACTGAAGGCATCACTGATGATCATAAGTATCTATTGGTTCTCAATAATCAAAATATATCTCAAAATAAATCACAATATCCATTGGTTCTCAATAAGCAACCAAGAATATCTCAAAATCATACTGATCGAAGACTCCAAAATGGTTGAGTCAAAACATGTCACAACATGACATCATCAAGAAATAAATCAACACTTTAGTCCCATCATGGCGACTAGAAAACAAACCAAGGATAACTAATCGATGACTCAAAAATGATTAGCTCAAGTGTCTCATACGCATACATCTCAGCTTCACACATGAAGACTGATGAATAATAACAATCAATAAATATAAACATTTCATAGAGCATACGATCACATTACCATGGTTGGGCTTATAAAGATCGAGACCAAATAAAATCAACATGTCATCACATCTCATAACCTCCGAGCCTCTGGTAACAACCTAGGACTGGTCAACACTAGTTAACCCAAAACTCAAAACAAGAAACATAGAGAATACACGATGCAAACACATATTTTGGTTTTGCTAAAATCTCATAGTTGAATCAAGTGTAGGGGTTTCTAGTTTTCTGTTTGCAAGTATATTTTCAAGTGTCTTAAGTTTCATCATTTGACCTACAAGTCAACCCGTTTGTTCCCCGATAGCATTATCCTTCCATTATTAAGAATTCCATTCTAAGAATAGCTTAAGGGTAGATATTAAATCATTTGACACTTAGTAAAATCATTCACTCAATGTTACAAATTGAATGACTCTTCTTAATGTTACTTCAACTTTTAACATAAATCAAGGATCATTAATCATCTAAATTATAAGAGAGCCAATTACTAATCTTCGAATAAAAAGGTTATAACTTTATTAAAATGATCAATTAAATCCACCAATTAACTTAGGTACACAATTACATGACCTAATATTTAATTATATGTTACTAAGTCTTCACCATTAAAATATCTAAAATCATAATTCAAGTCATAAGACTTATCAACTTCAATATAGATACTCTACAATCTCGTTAAAAGAATTATATTAAATAAATCTCTATTACATAACTTAATTATTAATTAAATCTAATTAACTCTCATTAATTGATTTAATTAATAATTGCATAACCATAACAACGTTCCAATTAATATCAGTTGACTAACTAACTAATTAGAATTCTATAAGTTAAAAGTCAACTATAATTCAATATTCAAATGATCATATTAATAATTCAATAATAATAATTTTGTGAATATTAATAACAAGCTATATTAAAAATCTTAATAATAAATCTATGATGACTACATTCGTCATTTCTTTAATGAATGCTAATATTTCCTTAACAAGATTGTATTAATGATAGTCATTTCAAGATAGATCTCAATCACATAATATAATTTTATTGACAACTCAATGAATATTAATTGATTAAAATTCAATTATAATCCAAATCCAAAAATTAATATCTTTTACCAAACTTTAATCATCAAATAATCTCCTCTAGATTAACTCTAATCGAGTTTATTGATAATTATTTAAACCATTATTTATTAATAGTTTGTTAGACCCAACAAACATTAATAAATAATAGACTCATCAAACTATTATTTTCATAAATTCTATTAGTTAATATTTGACTAACTCTTAACACCATAAGGTATTCAAACGTATTAACATAACAATTCAATCTTAATCTAATATCATTTAGAGTTTCTAAATTTTAAATCAACGTAATATAAATTATCATCTTACAATTATTTAATCAATATTAAAATCAACCATTAGACTCCATTTTTTAATTGTTCTAATAATATTTTGTCTATATAAAGATCCCTAAACCAATAAGACTCATTGTAGATTTTAACATGAATAATCTCCAAATTCTTAACATTATCATCTTCATTAAACAACTCTAAAATTATTTTATATATATTAAATAGTATTTAATATACATTATAAAAAGTCCACTATATAAACTATATTAAAATCTCTTTTCTTTTAATTTTCTCTCATTTAAAAATCTATTTACTTAGATTGACTAATAATTAATTACACTTCTTCTACTATTAACTAATCTTAATTAAATTTGATTTAATTAGATTAGATAATAAATCATATAAAACTAATGCATATTAATAAGATTCTAATAAGGAAAGATTACAATAATATCTTTAATTCATTTCATGCTTTGATATATATTATTTTTATAAAGAACTCTTAATTATGAGAAATGGAGAAATATCTGTCATTGAATAAAACAGTCTCAGTACGACGGTCATATCTTCCTAATGAACCGTTGGATCGGGCTGAAATTAAAATATGTTGGAGAGGGCCAAGTTGCGCCAATTCTGACTAGAGCGATCGAATAAATTCAATCACAATAAAAAGTTATGAATGACTGAGTTCGGGTCTATCCAAGAGGCAGCAACAGGGCAGTTTGTGATGAATTAAAAATTTCTTCTTAAAATAATTGTTCTCTAAATTTAACCATAAAAGAGTTTATTCATACGCATCCAAAAATATAATTGATAGAAAGATTACATCTAATCATTTGAATTTTCACCATAAAATTTTTATTTTAATTCCAAATCTTGTCTTTCTAATTTAATATAAATTCGAACCCAAATCCGATTCATATCTAATTTCTTCCTTAATTGGATCTAAGATTTTTCTATTATTTTCTTTGCAACCATACATATCTAGATTCCAATTTAATTGTAGATTCAATGACAAAGAGTATTCAGACACATATAACAAACATGATGAAGACAGGAAGAGAAATAGTGCAAAGAGAATATGTGAATATCACGAGTGCACCTAGACACTGATGCTAATCCGTCATGCCTCAGAAGTCCATAGAAAATCCCTTCCTTCTCCATCATCCGCGATTCTTCTAAGATCCAAGACAACCGAAAACCTCCAAATGACTCGAAGTGCTAGATGAAGCATAGAAGCATGTAGAAAATATATGAGTATATGAACTTCTCCAATGCATGTAAGCTTTGAAGCTTTCATTTTAAGCTTGTAGCTTGTAGCTTCCATTCCCCAATTGCTCTCCACGCTATTTCTAAGCTTCTATGAATGCCTGAATATAAAGAGCTCTCAAGAAACCTTTGGAATGCTTCTTGAAACCGCTGAAAGGTGTCACCAACTAAGCATGGGTCTTTTCCAATCTTTTTGATGAGTCATAGAGTTGTAGACACCTTGTGCTTAATTGATGCACTAACCCCCGTGTTGTTGACACATGTTAATTCCCATGCAAGCTTATAACTCCAATTTACTTTACTTTTTTCAATTTAATTAATTTATTTATTAAGTCTCATGCACTAACTTTAATATCTCTACTTTTCAATCTTAATATATTTATATTTTAATCATATGAGATTTAGAATCTTTTAATAATTTAAAATATATTTTTCACTTTTAAATTTCATTTTTCAAAACTTTATTGCTAAAATATTTATTAGCTTTAATAATAATATTATTTAGTCATTTATTTAAAAATGAGCTCCAAATATATTATTAGTAAAATAAATATTGTCACATTCCAAATTTAATATTATAACTTTTATCTTCCAATTTAATTATTTTATTTTCAAATTTAATTATTTTATTTAATTAATTTTTCAATTAATTAAATAAAATAAATATTAAAATATCATATTAATTTTTTATTTAATTAAGCCATTAATTAAATCTTTTAATTAGGCTTAATTAATAGAAAATACTCCAAAGACTCACAAAGGTAAAAATACGAAAAACCCATCATAGCCAAAATACATACAAATCAAACCAAGGGGTTTATATCATGAATTACATCATCTGACGCATTCGAAAGGTACTCGACTTAGATACTTGTCCTAATTTTTCAATTAGAACAAATGGCTCAAAAGGGTTGGGATTTGGACTTGAGAATTTATCTCCCCTCTTTTATCATTGAGATAATGTGATAGGGTACGCTCATCCTAGCAATTCAGGGAAGTAGATACCCGGTACCTGCAACCTGCATAAAAATTATACATATACAAGCACAATATATACTAAACTAAAGAGGCAATGACAGGAAGTGGTGAATCGTGTAGATCCTGACTAGCAGGTGACTACGACTCCCTTCTTTAACCACATCAGACACACCATACAAAAGCAAACACACAAAGAAAACACGCACACCTTACACATGCAAGTATGGGGTAAGTATCCATAAGAAAACACATATGATAATAAATCATCTTACTAATCATCATTAATAACTACAAACACTGAAAATAATCATCATACATACATGAAATGTATAGTCTAAGTAATCTCATCACATATCGACTGAATCCATAGCACAATATCTGATAATCTCATAATAATGTTACTAACCATCAACATGAAACTAGCTCTAAAAGAGTTCAGCAATGATAACAAAATGCGAACCAGGGGCAGGCACTACATAGACGATTGAAGAGAGAACATGAAATCCAATCAATAAGGCTATGTGAAGTGATTAAACAAAAGAAGAAAGTTTAGGAAGACAAAATCATGGTTGAAGAAGACAAAATAAAAATGGCTACCAGACTTGAAGAAAGGTCGTTCGATGTGCAAAAGCTTACAAAAAATCAATTGGACATGATGAATCAATTGTTACTTGCAAATTATGAACTCAGTAGAAAGGACACGGAGATTACAAATCTGAGATCACAAAGTGATCAACTAAGGAATGAGTTGAAATTTGAGAAAGAACTTTTGGAAAGAATGATTAAACCAAGTGAAGCTATCAGATACTTTGAAGAATTGATGAGATCACCAAGGTCATCGAGTGATACTTATAGTGTAGGAAATATCAAACACTCTTCATCTACCAAGGAAGGAGATTCATCCAAGAGTGGAGAGAAAAGAAATGCAAAACATAAAGGAAAACCTACATGTAATCATTGTGGAAAAGTAGGACACAGAGAAAACATTTGCAGAAGCAAGAATGGTATGCAAAATCCTAAACCCAAGTTTATTTGGAATTATTTTAATTGCAAGAAACAGAGACACCATGCACATGATTGCAAGTCAAATATAAATGAAACACCTACTACACCTAGATTTGAAGGATATTACTACATCTATCAGAAATATGGACATAGAGTTCAATAATGTAGATCCAAAGCAAAATCCAACTAGACATCTAAAAGACAAGCACAAGCACCTAAATAAGGTAACTCTTACAATTGGGATTATAACACATGGTATAGTTGTCATTATTGTGGAGAGTATGGACAAATTCCAAAAAATCACATTAAGACACATTTTAGAGGCAATTATAAGAAATGGTTGAATGGAAGCCTAGTTTGTTTTAGTTGTCTCAAGGTTGGACATGTCAGTAAGAACTGTAAGACTAGAGCACCAACAACAAACAATGAACACAACAAAGGAAAAGGCAAGGTTGAGATGAAGGCAACCTAGAAAAAGATAGTAGAAGCTAGAGGTAGTGGAACAAGTGAAACCAAGATCACCCAATCCAATGGATCAGATAATCACACCACATCCAACTAAATAAGGTATGTAAGGAACTATACACTTGAATGATATGTTATACATCATTTCCTAACATGAAATGTGATAAAAAGACCATATCAACATGAATCAAGATGCACTAGGACAAATTTGAGAGAAGAATTGAGCAATGGAATCAATTACACTATCAAGTGTTGAGCACCAGTAATATTGTTTGTATTGATCAAGCATTGCAATATAGATAAAAAAAAAATTACAATGACCAAACTAATGTATTGGCTGAACAAGATGATATTGGTTGAACAAGATGATATCAACTGAGCCAAGTAACAATGACTGAGTATTTGGACACAACATGTGAAGGTTGAGACAATTGTTATGCACCTACTTTAGTACATTGCATTTTTGTAGACCTAAAATGACAGATTAAGGATATATATATAAAATTGAAATTCATTCTCATTTACCCAATAATTTCAGTGCACATAGGCAATTTAATGACAATCAAAGCAATTTCACTACACATAGTCTATTTAAAGGTGATCAAAGCAATTTCAATGAAATAACAAGTGAATCACAATGTACCATCATAAAAGATTTGAAGAATTAGCTAAGATTTTACAATGCCAAGTAAAGTTGATTTTGAAATTGTTGAACTGAAGTTGATCGAACCCTAGTTTTGAAAATGGCATCTACTACATCTACATCTAGGAAAGAGATGTTAAAGGAGAGTAATGATCAATATCGTCCACCCAAATTCATGACATACCCTAACATTGTGACAACTAGAGATGCATCTGGTGCCCTAACATTAATTCCACCAAGAGTATTGATGGTTCATGATGTTAGATCATTCTATATGTGCAGAATTGTAGACATTGGAGACTATAAATTGCGAGAAACTTATGAAAAGTTATGTGATAATAGAAATTTGATAGATGAAAATAAGATTGTTGCTAAGAAAGGTCTTTCTTGTGCCCTAGCACTTCCAAAAGTATTCAAAGTAGAATGGATCAAGATTGTACTTAGCCGAGTAGATGACATGAAAATGTCATTGGAAGGTGGACCAATAAAGATGAACAAAGTAATTATTTTCCTTGTTACTGGTTATCCCACCTTAGATAGAGCAGAGATTGTTAGTCTCAGATTGGTTTTGACAAGTGAGTGTCTATACAATTAAGTCATTTACTCAGTTCATGTCAAACAAGTAAACTATGCCAAGCACAACATGTAAGTTAGTGCATGCCGAGTAAACAGTGAGTGTTGAGTCACTCATGTGCTGAGTTACTCAAGTGCCAAGTAGAGAGTATGTGCTGATCGATTCAAGAGTCAAGCAAGTAGTGCATCCTGAGTCATTTAGATACTGAGTGATAGTATTGAAGTCAGTTAATGCCAAGCATCAGGGACTTCAGATGCTGAGTAACATAGTTTTGTCATAGTTGTTTGTACTGGCACAAACTACTATGTAAACCATTTTTGGGCCGACTTAAGGATTAAATTACAATATTTTGTTGATAAGAATGAATCTTAAGTGAGAATCCCTATGTATTACATGCACCCAATCAAGTAAAGGGAAGGTTTAAGTGGCAATATGGATGAATTACAACCGTTGATTCATACCTAACCCTAAGTCACCTAGGTATTCTTAAGGAGGACAAAACCTAAATTTCTTATGAGTGGAATGGGAATGAATGAATGATCAAGGACAGTTTTGCATGTGCAAACCAGGACATTCATGGTGATCAAGGTATTATGATTTGAATTGCATTATAGAATCAGTTAAATGAGAACAAAGGAAGGAAACATTGAACAACAAAGAGACATATGATCAAGAAGGATCAAGCATACATCAATATAGAGGTGATTTGTCATCAAGCAACAAAGTGATAATCATAGGATCATTACTGAGGAATTCTAACAAGTGAATTAGTTAAATCTCTTAATAGAGTAGTCTTAACAAGATGTATTGAAATCCTCCAACAAGGTACTTACTTAATTGTGAGTTGAAGTCCTTTAATTAAGCACACTTCTAACAAGGTGTTGAAATACTTTAACAGGGTAAGACCTTATAATCTTTGTAAGCTTTTAACAAGGCATACCTTTCATAGGCTAGATCATGGTTCATGATCAAATATTATAACCTTCATTGGATACACTTTATTACTATAGTAGTGAAGATTTGTGGGTGTCATCCCCACCCCAGTTTTACCTTCTCATTGGAGGGTTTTTGGGTAATCATATATTGTGTCATATTTGTGTGAATGCTTACTTGTTTACATACTTTAAATATATATGCTTTACATGATATTTTAGTTTACTTATTGAATATGTGAGATGGATGTGTGGTGAATATTTTTATGGGTTAAAGTTTAAAAAACTAATTCAAACACACCCCCCCCCTCCTCTTAGAGTTTACCTTTCCTATTGTAATCCAATAATTGGTATCAAAGCCTTGTTCTCTGAAAGTGAAGCCTAACATCTTTGAGGAAAGATTTTGGAAATGGAAGTCTACAAGTTGGGAAAAGTTATTGAGAACCAGGAGATTGAAATATAACTCATTCTACATTAGTTGAATGAAGCAAGAGAAGATCTAAAGAAATCATTGAGAAGAAGGAAGGAAATTTCTATTGAGGAGAATGACACTAAATACCAATAGATGGACACTACTAAGCTATTTGCAAATAGAAACTTCAATTAATTTGATGCAACTGTTATAGATCTAATGGAAAAGAATAGAACCCTAGCCGAAGAGATAAAAAATGTTAAGATAGAACATGAATCACAAGCTATATTACTATGGGAGGTAACTAAATAGAAAAAGAAAGCCAGAGAAGATAAAGTCATGATTGAAGATGAAAAAAGAGTTTTGACCAACAGACTGGAAGGGAGATCATCAGAGGTAACTAGGATTGCTAACATGCAGTTGGAAACTTTGGGTCAAATGATGATTGCAAATCATGAATTGAATGCCAAGGATATTGAGATCACAACATTGAATTTGCAAAATGATCAATTGAGAAATGATTTGGAAAGGGAAAAGGAATTTGCTGAAAGTTATAATAAATCTAGTGAAGCTATCAAGTACTTTGAACAATTGACGAGATCCCCTAGATCTAACAATAATAAATCTGTACTGGGATACACAAGTACTGAAGAAGGAGAATCATCCAAAAGTACTGAAGAAAGAAGTAAAAAAGGTAAGAACTCTAAAACTACTTGTCATAATTGTGGTAAGAAAGGACATATTGCTAATGTGATAAGTAGAAGAGCATGGGTCACTACATTAAGTGCAAAAAACAAGGTCATTAGGCACATGAATGCAAGACCAAGACCATGCACACTCAAATATTTGAAGGATATTATTATAATTGTCAGAACTATGGACATAGAGTTTTTGAGTGCAGATTCAAATCCAAGTGGTCATCAAACAAGCAAAAAAAGACAAACAAAAATGACGACTCTTATAATTGGGATTATAATACAAGGTATAGTTGTCACTACTATCAAGAGTATGGACATGTTCTTGAGAACTATATTAGAACACACTTTACAAGTGATTATAGAAAGTGGTTGAGTCAAACCACATGTTTTAGCTATTTGAAGACTGGTCACATCAGCCGATATTGTCCAACAAGTCAAAAGTACAAAGTTATGAGTTCCAAAAAGGCAAAGACAAGGTAGATATTGAAAATGTCATAGATGAGATGAACAAGACATGGAAGAAAAAGGAGGACTACAACACATCAAGTGCAGATGGGATCACTTCACCCAATGGGTTAGGTGATCGCACCTCATCAAACTAAGCAATCTAGAGGTATGTGGGACTGATATTTAAAAGATACACCATACATTAGTTCCAAGAATTTAGTTCTAAAAAGATTACATATGCATGAATAAAGATGCAAAGTGTTATTAGAAATCAAAGAAAAATCTTT
This sequence comes from Cupressus sempervirens, assembly GCA_028749045.1. NCBI lineage: Eukaryota > Viridiplantae > Streptophyta > Pinopsida > Cupressales > Cupressaceae > Cupressus > Cupressus sempervirens. The sequence continues at coordinate 839,061,061 of CM053785.1, read as the reverse complement.
GAGTTTTTTTAGTTTTTCATGTTACTACCGAGCATGAAAAGGTTTCTTATGGTTGCTAAGTAAAATGTTAGTGGATGCAAAGCTAATGAAATTGGTTAGTTGAGGCCTAGATCATAATGGCTACCGAGAAAAAGGAAAGACATGTGGATGTCGAGTGAGCTAGAAATCTATTGATGTTGAGCTTACAACTGTGTAAGCATTTAGATTAATTACAGTATTTTAAGGGCTATATGATCAATTTATGCTCATTTAACATCATTTGAATTTGAGAAAGAACATGAAGAGCTAAATATTATCTAGAGAACTTCATTTGAAGCATTTTCAAGAGATTTGAATGGTTGTTCGACACCATTCCATCAGGATTTATAAGGTATTTATCATGTGCCAAGCTACACAGTTTCAAATTTCACAAACCCTAGATATATGTGATGGCATCTATTTCTTCCAAAGTTAAAGGTGTAGAGGGAAAAGAGGTTTTAAATGTTTAGTTAATCAATAATGAGATCAGACAACCTATTTTCAAGGCTATTCTAGATATAGCGTACAAGTAAGATCCCTTTGGTGCATTGTCTATGATACCACCACTAGTGTTGATGATTCAAGATGTTAGGAATTGCTACAATTACAAGATTGGAAGCATTGGAGAAATGGAAATCAAAGAAGAATATTGAAGACTATTTGAAAATGAAATATTAAAGGAAGAATACAAGATTGTAGAGAAGAAAGGGTTAACTCGTGCCCTAGATTTGCCCAATGTTTTCAAAACTGAGTGGATTAAGATTGTCTTGAGAAGAATTCATGATAACTTGGTATGGTTAGGTAATGGGCCAATCAAAATAAAAAAGAAGATAATTCAATGAGTTGAAGAAAGTCATTGAAAATAATACATGGGCTATATGGAACAAAAGGGGAATGCCCATTGACACTATCACAGATTCGCTAATAGATTTTGCAGTGAGGGTACTTGAGCACAAGTTTTATCAATCAAGTAGATTAAATAGTGTACCTTGCATTTTAGTAGATATGGGCTACAAGACTATGAAGAAAGATCATACTTATGATCTTGCCGAGTTATAGTTGCAACAATTGACTAAAAATTTGGGAGCAATAAGGAAAACAAAGAGTGTTCGTTGTAAATTTGGATCTATTCTGGTATGTATTTTCTTCTATGTGCATAATACATTTCCTACATTTGGCAATGTTGCATGGAAGACAAATAGATCAATTGTAGTTCAAATAGGATAGTTCATTGAACAATTAGGTAATAAATTTGAGTTAGTAATGACTAGATATTTTGAAGATTTCAAACAACCTATGAAGAAAAATATTAAGGATACCAGTTTTATTAGTGGAAAAACATTATGATGATGTTCGTTTCCTAGTTGATACTGATCACGCATTCGTACAAGCAACAATTCCTAGAGTAAGATGACTAAGGCCAATAGGTTATGAGATCAATGTTGACAAGGCCTCTACAATGATCATAGCATTACTGGTAGAAGAAGTAGATAAAGAAGCCAAAGCATTTGGTAACTATGAATTGGCCAAATCAAAGATAACTATGGAGTTGAAGACTACTTCTATAATTAGGAAGAAAAACAAATTGGTGAAGAAACTGAAGGAAAAATTTGGTGAAGGAGTCGATGAAGAAGAAGAAGAGGAAGATGAAGAAGAAGAGGATACATAGGTTCAAGCACCATTGGCATTGGCACAAGGTCAGGGAGAGGATCAACAAGAGGAGGAAATAGAAACTGTAGAAGATACCAAGGAAGAAGAAGTTAAGGAAGCACCTATTCCTACTGAAAAGAAGAAAAGAAAAGCCAAAACACAAGTAGTGACAAGACCAAAGAAGGTTGTAAATCCAAGCTAGCCTAAACCAACAACACCTACCACAAGGGCTAATACAAGAGTCGCTGCACAGAAGGCTAAAGAGGTAGCCAAGCCTAAAGAGTAGGAAGGTGGAGCATAGAAAAGACCAAGAAGAAAGTATGTTGCTTAGGATGAATCTAATGAGGAGAGGACTAAATCTGATGATAACAACCAATTCAAAGTGGTGAGTCACAATCCATCCTCAGACCTAGATAACTTATATGAGAATGTTAGAAACAATGTAGATTTGTTAGGTTTCTCTCACATTGAATTTGATAATCTTGGAAAAGCTGAGAAGAATCAAGTAGAGGAGGAAATATATGCCATGATGGCTATTTTTAAGAAAGCTCTTCTAGAAATTTCCAACTCCATACCTAAGAGTTTATATGAAAGAGTTAAGAAAAAATGGCACTATTGTTTAGATACAGAGAAGAAAATTAGGGAGACATCCCTTACTCGAGTTATGCTAGAACTCAACAAGGTTGAAATGACAAAATCCATTAAGAAATATATTGTCAGATTTGTACCTAAATATAGGCCATTTAGCATATTATAGAACAACATAGAGGATGTTTTCCATAAGTCCAAATAAACGTGGAAGATGACATATGTACTAGCCACAACCAAAGATACTAACCAAGAACCTATTGAGGTAGGAGATGATGAAGAAGATGATAGAGATCAATGCACAATTGAGGGAGGAACTGATATGGATGTTGATAATTAGGCAACAACTAAGGTAGAGTAGCAACAAGAATAGAGTGTACAAGATACACTAATGTTGAGTGCCAACCCTCCACAGGTGACAAGTGCAATCATTGAAACTGTCAAAGTTAAGGATGTCTCTGATCCTACTAATCATAACATCAATTCCCTAACAAAGGAAGATTTGAAAAGGGTACTTGTCCAATATACTTTTCAAGCCAAATTATGTGATAATCCTATACTAGTAAGTGTGGATGAAATTTAGAAGCCAGAGTCTATGATGCAAAGGAGGAAGTGAAAACACAAGAACTACCTAAAATCACTCCTCAAGTCACAAGTGTACAACCTTCACAACCTTTAGTTGTATATTAAAGAAAGGAGACAATAGGATGCATTGTCAGTACACTCATGGAAAGCACTCCAGTCTCAGAAAATGTGCAGGAACCTAAAAAAGACAAGGTTGAGACAAATAGAGAAAATAAGGTGGAAACATTAGGAAATGATGAAACACAGAGCCAAACAGGCCAGGTAGATGCACCTGCACCTCCAACACAAGATCAAGGTGCAAAAAAAATCAAAGAGGCAAAAAAGGACAAGCCTAAAGAGAGAAATTTGACACCCAAGCCAGAGGATCTAGAAGCAATTCAAGCACTGATGACATTACCAGAATCTGGAACTCCTTCTAGTCAAACTCTTTAGAGGCTGAGCATACATGCAAAACCTTTGTAATTATCACTGCCAAGTCCTATCTCATCTAAGGTGGAAGAGGTAATAACTTATGTAGATGTTAGCCTAGATGAATAAATTGTATTACCCAAGTTTGATCTTGCAACAATAACAATTAAGCAGATGGGTATACTTCAAGAGGCCCTAGCAAGAAAGAAACATCAAGAACTGCTCAACAGGGAGCATAGGTAGAAGCAAGCTTTGATTGAGATCAAGAAATTTTCTTAGATGCATTTAGTCTTCCTACTCCATATGAAACTAAGTCAAACATTGAACAATTGACCAACATAGTTGAAAAAGTAAGTCACATAGACCTAGATACCAATGTCAAACTATTGGAATGGTTTGAGAAAAAAGTTTCAAAACAAAGTGAATGAGAAGATATCTAGTGATATATAACTAACACAAGTTGCATTGGCAACTAAGATAGATAGTGTGAAGAAGGTACTAGAGAACATTTTCTCTTTGTACACCAAATTGTGTAGCCCTACACTCTTCACACAAGAGATAAGGAATCACATCCTACATTTGGAGAGTCAAATGAACTCATCAAGTGCAAAATTGCCCATGATTCCAACTCAAAGTGAGAAACACTTTAGGACCCTTTTGTAATCCCAAAGTCAGTTAGCAACACTACAAGTAGATGAAGCCAATATCAGGGCTAAACTGATTAACATCCAAACTACATTAACTCCTCACATGGAGCTTTTACATAAGGAGCTAGGCTATGTAGAAATACTTATGAAGAAAGACCTTGATCTTTCTACATTAGATAGCCTATTACACCTTGCTGTCGAGCTGACCATCCAAATTAAGTCTTTAGAGGTAGCTTGTGACAATTGGGATGTAGCTCTTAAAATAATAATTGAGGTCCATAAATCTTTTTTGGACAAATACACTCTTAGCGTATGACCCATTGACATTAGTGTCAAAAGGGGAAGTAAGAGAAAATAGCAGAGTAAGAGAAAGGGGGAGTTAGAGAAGAGCAAGAATGGGGGAGTAAGAGCAAGTGGGAGAGCAAAAAGAAGAGAAAGAGTATCAGTTGATGTAAATCTACTTAGCAAGAGACAAATTTTGATACAGAGTACAAAATAGGACAGATCAAACAACTCAGGGGCAGTTATCAGATTTTGAGGTATAAGTCACGTTACAAAATTTTGATATTTTGATATTTTGTATAGAAGCCGCATAATCATTTATGTTATGCATGTAAAAATAAAAGTATTAATGTATGACCAAGTGTTTTTGACACTCATGTCAAAGGGGGAGATTGTTAATCTCATATTGGTTTTGATAAGTGAGTGTCTATTGTCATGCCCAAACTACGAGGGCAAAAACACACAATTTTTTTTTTGAATAAAAATTAATAATTAAACATGCTCTAAGTTGAAATTATTGATAATAGTTTTAGTACAGGGTCTCTACATTACATCTTAAGATTGTAAACATGAGGATGATTACATTATTAAGATTTGAAACTTTTGTTATAAGATTGATATCAATAAACTTATGTTCTTACATTAACTTTCAACAGTAAGAAACAATTATTTAAATGACAATGTAAATGTATTCGAGTTTAGATTCATTGAAAGTATATAATCAAAATAAACTATAAAACTCTTAGACAATTATCAATTTACAAATTAATTGATATTAAAAAGTCACTTTAAGGAAAAACAATTTAACTAGAATTAAAACTGAATATATGTATATCAAATTTATTAACTTTAAACATTTCAACTATTTTTAACATATTAATAAACCATCAAAATCTTACTAAATTTAAATTTAATGAAATAAAAACTAACTAAATATAAATCAAAAATACATTTAAACTAGTTAAAATCATATCAGTATAGCACTGACGTCACACTAATTTAAATGATGGTAGATCTTATAAATTAATATTAATTTAACATGATACTTAATTCATAACCAAACTACACTTATCATTCTAATTTTAATACAATCGCAAATCAAATACCAAATTCAATTGTCACAAAATTAAAACTATAATAGCAACTAAACTGTATTCAAAATATATATATTCGAAGACTAATTTAATATTAATCTTAAAATTAACTAATCTTTTAACTAATCATTATGTTATGGCTTTCTAAGTTGATTAACAACTAAATTAATTGTAAAACTAAACTAACTACATCTAACGTAATCTAATCTTTAAATTAATTAAATACTATTCAAAAATGAATTAACCAAAAAATATAGCTAAATTTATTTAATAATTAACAAAACAAATCTTTAAGATTTAACTGAATTAAAAGCTTTAACCCAACTATATATATGAATATATTTTAAAAAGAAACAAACGAACATCTAAAACGACCATTAATATTTAAACTAACCAAATTGCATTGACAAAATAAATAAATAAAACTATACTAAATCATTTAATATGACACAAATTTAAATACATAAAATAAAACAAACTACCTAACTTAATCTAAACTAACATCTATCATTAACTTATTAAAAAAACATACTAACTACAATTAACTAAAAGTAACCATAAACTAACTAACATATACTAAACTTTACTTAAACTAAACTAATCTAACTATCCTATACTAACCCCTTAACATTCTAACTTAATAAAAACATTAATAAAACAATAAATAACAACTAAACTAACCTACTAACTCTACCTTTTTTCCCCCTACACACCTACACTAACTCCCCCCTACACCCTACCACCAACCCCCACTAACCCACGCGCTTCCCAAGCACTGCGCTTGGGATAGCGCGCTGCCCAAGTGGAGGGGGCAGGGTACTGACCAAGGCCTGCCATGAAAGGTGGTGACCGGACTAAGGGGAAGGTAAGGATTAAAGGCAAGAAATTTTATCCATGCCTTGTAAAACAATACAACTTGCATCCCATCATGAGGTGAGCGCCCAACATGGTAAGGAGTAGATGGGAGATGGGATGTGGGGACAGAATGATGTCACCCTCCCACAAGAAAATGTCTTTGATTAAAACAAAAAAATTCCATTTTTAAATCCAATCCAAAACTGACGTCCCTTATGGCGAGAAGGGTATGCATTAAACTCATAAAGTTTTATGGGTGAGAAGATATATTTAGGATATTTTTATAACTATGATATTTTTATTTACTAGATGTTTATTTTATTATTGTTTTTGATTTTAATCTAATTTTTCAATAAGAAAAAAGGATCTTTCTAGAGAATCTTTTGATTATCTGTTACCAAATGAATTAATTTGAATCTCCCATACAAAAGGCAGAGAGTTTTACTCTCTTGCAACATTTTTTTTTTTGAAAATTTTCTAAGTATAGATTTCAAAGCCATGCATGAATATATTTTTTTGTCTATATTTTTGATTAGAATTAAAACATGGATACAATAGTTTGAGGCATATTAACACCATATTTAATATGATCTCCTATACAACTTGAATTGCAATATATCAACTATAGACGTTATTTTCTTTCCTTAACATAATTATCATTTTGAACATACAAGGAACTTGAAAATTTGCTCAATTAAACCATCATTAAATCATCTTATTCCTAATGTGCATCCATCTAATTTGAAGTTACGATTAAATCACAAGATAAATAATTTTACTCAAACACCAATTTTATTGGCAAACCTGATTCAAGGGCTCATCCGAGAAAGAATCAGGAAGAAAACCCGGCTTCGTTGCCAATCTAACAAAGTTTGGAAATACCAATTTACATAGGATATCAATCCCAAATTTCAACAATATAATTGAATTTTCTTCATGACCCTCGTTAAGGGATTCATAACAATTTCTGCAACACATTTCTAGAACCATGGATGGAACAAAATCTGATCAGGTGACAACCAAGCATAACCAAGAGACAATCAACATACATACTCATACATGGTTTACACAATAGGATTCACAATGAATCAAAACTAGGGAAAGGTGGATTCTTCCAACCAGGAGAAGTCCAGCACAACACCAAATAGATGCCCAATCGGGGCTATAAACCAAGAACTTTCGTTCTTCCATTTCAACATACCATAATCATACAAGGTTTGTGCTAATAGGTAGGGGCCCATAACACCCTACCCTTTCTCCCTCTTCTCATCCTAAGAAGAGACTCTACACTGGTTGGAGTCCGACTAAACAGACCTTTCCCAAAATTGGTCACTTCTGTCCTCTCCAAGGGTGAGTAATACCAAAACACCCATACAAGAAACATCTCAAAATTTCAAACATAAACATGAAAAGAAATCATCCAAAATAACATAGTTTTCAAAGCATCCCAACATACCCACAACCATACAAGCATTCAAACAACAACAAGGTAGCATAAGCATAAAACAAACATGAAATCTGAACAAGGGAGATGAGAATTCCTACCTGCACAAAGAGGTAATGGAAAATGAACAAGTTTGAGTAGAGTTTCCCCTTCCTTCCTTCAATCTTCAAGAACTCCTCTCTAAATGTAGAGATTGGGTAACAACCTCAACTACTCCAAGAAGGGCCTCTAAATAAGCCTAAAACTCAACCACCAAAGGGATCAATAACTACTTCCACCCACTAGCAATTCTAGAAACTCCTAACTCAACCCACACTATGGTTAAACACTAAGTGGAGGTGAGGTGAGGTGACTCAAGATAATCACTTGCAATTTTCGCACAAAGGAAAAATGAGACTTTTTGAGTGGCCTCAAAAGTCAATAAAAGGGGCTTAGGGGTTGGAAAAGATCCCCAACCCATACCCATACCCCTTGGGTATAATTATAACATGTTTTAAAACTTTAGGAATAGGTTTAGAGCCAAACAAAAGTTAGGAAATAATTAGGACCAACTAACAACTCTAACAAAATAGCTTAAGCACTAATCCAAATTAAGGGTGACTAAACTCGATTAAGAACCAAATTAGCAACTGACACTAACTTAAACCAACATAGGTCCAAAGGTTGCACATCTTACCCTAATCAACACGTTGAAGAGCATACACAATTCACGAGTGTCAAGCGACACTAAAAGAACATAGTTACGAACATTAACATTCACTGAACACAGAAAGATACATACATACATCTCACAATACAATACTAGAATTATGAACAACAAGGTTTTCAAAATTAACACATAGAGATAAGTTATGTTCCTCCATAGGGTTTCTCGACTAAAATATCTGCAAACTCATTGCACACATCAGTAGTCCCGTAAAATCACATGTACATATATGTATACGCATCATAAATTCACATAAATTGAAACATACATCAATCAGGGTTTCTTGCATCCTACTTATATCCTTCATCATAAAGATTCCAAAATTAATGTGTTAATCCTACATTTTACTTAATTCATCAACATACATATACCTAAAATCTTAAATGACGAACATTAAATATCTGAAAATAGTATCACACAACATGAAATAATACGATATGTTCAAGTATCTGATAATGTCTCGACATCTCGAGTTGTGAGTAACAAAAAGATAAAGTAACAACTAAGGCTACGAAGGGTCGAGGCGAGGCCTCACATCTATACTCTTAAGACATTTACTTAGTTCATGCCGAACAAGTAACATGTGATGAGCACAACATGTAAGTTAGAGCATGTTGAGTAAAGAATGAGTGTTGAGTCACTCATGTGCTAAGTCACTCAAGTGCTGAGTAGATAGTATGTGTTGAGTGATTCATGAGCTGAGCAAGTAGTGCATGCCGAGTCATTTAGATGCCAAGTGACAGTACTGAAGTCAGTTGATGCCAAGCATTGGGGACTTTAGATGCCGAGTAACATAATTTTGTTATAGTTGTTTTTATTGGCACAAACTACTGTGTAAACCATTTTTGGGCCCACTTAAGGATTGAATTATGATATTTTGATGATAGGGACAAATCTTAAGTGAGAATCCCTATGTATTACATGCACCCAATCAAGTAAAGGAAAAGATTAAGCGGCAATATGGATGAATCGCAACTATTGATTCATACCTAACCCTAAGTCACCTAGGTCTTCTTAAGGAGGACAAACCCTAAATTTCTTATGAGTGGAATGGGAATGAATGAATGATCAAGGAGAGTTTTGCATGCACAAACTAGGACATTCATGGTGATTGAGGTATTATGATCTAAATTGCATTGTAGAATCAGTTAAAGGAGAACAAAGGAAGGAAACAATGAACAACAAAGAGACATATGATCAAGAAGGATCAACCATACATTAGTATAAAGGCAATCTATCATCAAGAAAGAGAATGCTAATCATAGGATCATTACTGAGACATTCTAATATGTGAATCAGTTAAATCTCTTAACAGATAGTCTTAAAAGGCTATATTGAAATCCTTTAACAAGACACTTACTTAATTGTGAGTCAAAGTACTTTAATCAGGCACACTTCTAACAGGGTGTTGAAATCCTTTAATAGGGTAAGATCTAACCATTTTTGTAAGCTTTTAATAAGGTAGACCTTTCACAGGGTAGATCATGGTTCATGATCAAACATTGTAACCTTCATTGGATACACTTTATTACTGTAGTAGTAAAGATTTGTGGGTGTCATCCCCACACTAGTTTTACCTTCTCATTGGACAATTTTTGGGTGATCATATCTTGTGTCATATTTGTGTGAATGCTTACTTGTTTGCATACTTTAGATATATATTCTTTACATGATATTTCAATTTATTTATTGAATATGTGAGATGGATGTGTGATGAATATTTTTATGGGTTAAAGTTTAAAGAACTGATTCACCACCCCCCCCACCCCCCTCTCAAATTTTACCTTTCCTACTATAATTCCAACAAAGACAATGTGATGTGTTGTAAAATATGTTGCTGAGAAATAGAAGAAGGCCAAGTGGAACAACCGAGGAATGTCAATTGATGGGATTAAGGATCCGGTTATTGAGTTTGCAGTGCATTTAATTGCATAGAAGCTATATCATTCAAGCTAACTAAACAATGTTCCTTGCATTGTAGTCAACCTAGGTTATAAAGTAGTAAAGAAAGATCATAATTATGACATGGCTGAGTTGTGGCTACAACAATTGTGAGAAAATATTGGAGCAATTAGGAAGGCAAAGAAAACTTCTTGTAAGTTTGGATCATTTTTAGTTTGTATATTTTTCTATGTACAAAATTCATTTCCTATTGTCAACAGAGTATCATGGGATAGGAATAGGTCATTCACTAAATAGATAAATGTTCTTATTGAACAATTGGGAGAAAATTTTTAGACCATTATGGATAACTATTTTGATGAGTTTAAGAAAAAAATAAAGAATAGGACGAGGATTCCAAAATCAGTAGTAGATCACTATTTTGATGATATATGTTTTATGGTAGACACATATTTCACCTTTGCCTAGGTAGTGCTACAAAGGGTTACATGGTTGAGGCCAATGCAATATGAAGTCAATGTAGATAAAGTCACTATAACAGTCTCTGCATTGTTATCTAAGGAGATAGACAAGAATGTCAAGCCCTTTGGCAATTATTAGTTAGCCAAGGTTAAAATGGTAATGCAAACAATTGCCCAAGATAGATAGAAAATGAAAGAACGTGATCAAAGATCTTGAGGGAAAGCTTGGAATAGGATAACTCAAAATACCTAAAGGAAAAGGTGAGGATGAATAATTTGGTGAAGAAGTAGAAGATAAAGAAGAAAAATAATCAAAAGGTAAAGAGCTAGTTGTTTTCAAGCCCAAGGCAACAAGACAAAACAAAATAATTATTGTTGATCCCAAGGTAAAGGAGGATCTAAAGAGAAATGTGAAGAAGGCAGTCAAACCTCCTAAACATGAGCTGAAGAGGAGGATAATTACTAGATAAAAGGTAGCTTAGTCCCCAGATGCTAAGACAAAAAGAAGCCAACAACAAAGAAGAAATAAGATAATGGAGCTGAGCTGAGCCTACCTAAGAGGCTAAGAAGAAAAATAGTTGTTACATCTAATAAGGAGGAGGAATATGAAGAAGAAACTTAGTCTGACGATCTTAATAAACTTTAAATTGTACAAAGCCTACCTCCAATGATTATTCATCAGGTATGTGAAAAGATTAGAAATTTAGCTGGCTTAGCATAACTTAAACAAATTGACTATGATTCTTTGAATAAAGATGATCAAAAAAATATGGAAAAAACAATAATGGATATGACGATAAAATTTAGATATACAACTATAGAATTAGGTGAAGGTATTCCTAAAGATTTGTATAATAAACAAGATGCAAAATGGAAGTGGGCATTATCCACTAAGAGACAAATAAGGGAGACAACTCTAGCCCAAAGAATGTTTGATTTAGGGAAGACACATATGTCTACAACTCTAAAAGATTTTGTAAAGAAATTTATACCTAAAGAGAGAGCATACAAAAATTTGAAAAATAAAGTTGATGAAGTTGAGAAAGAGAGCATTGTAATATGGAAGAAAGCATTTGGATTGGTAGTTCCATCAGTTGATGAAGAAAAAGAGGAAGAGAGTAGAGAGGCTATAACATTACAAGATGATGATGAACTTGACAAATTAGAAGAAGAAGTGAGAAAGTTGGTAGAGGGGAATGAACAACAAGATGTTGTCACTATAGAGGATATTCCTCATTCATCACCATCAAATCAAAATATTAACTCAAGAAGACTTGAAAAATGTTGAATCAAACACCTCTCTTTCATGCACCAATCTAGTTTTGTTATAGATACAAGAGTATCCACGGATTGACAATGCACCAACAGATGGTTTTCAAGTTACATCGGTTATAGTTATTCTTGACATGAGAGTCAAGTAGTAGGGAAAGACAATCATTATGCTTCCACAACTCACTCATGTCAGAGATGGTCAAGAAAATAAAAAAGGTGAAGCAGATCAATCTGCACAAGACACCACATAAGAAGAAAATAGGATAGAGTCATCAAAGCCCAACAAACCTAAAGAACAAGAGGCTATCCAAGCTCTCATTCATTTGTTGAGTGTCATTTCAATTGTTACACCTATTTAACAGGTGGCATCAACTACACCTAGACTGAGTACAAAGGGGAAATAATTACAGATATCACTACCTAATGACAACACTGTAATGCCCCGCCCAGAGATCCTTGGAAACAAGGATGAAAAATAAGTCAGAATAATATTTTTTTTTTTACAAGTGTAAGTGCACATGATACAACCTACACAAACCAAAAGATCGCAACAGAAGACTGAAAGACAACCAAGCACCAACGGATCTCCAAATGCCACTACCAACTAGAACACAATCACGAAAACCACAAAAGGCTACCAAGCTGAAGGACATAAGCTGACTCTTGGAAACTGGTTAAGTCTGAAATCCTGAAGCCCTGAAATTTGGCTAAGTCTAAATTTTTGAAGCCCTGATTTTTCCTAGAATCTACACCTTAGCTCGTAGAGGTCTGAAACCCATCTCAAATGAATCGTCGCATATATTAAAATATATCTTAACTTATACTTAAACGATATATTTTAAACCCCGAAGGACTACAACAGAAACCCAAAAACTAAATTTCAAAAGAAACCTCCTAAATTCAAAATGCAACAACATAGGCTTGAAGAACGCCCAAAAGGGTATCCAGATCAACTCTCAAAAAGATCAGAACACTACAAAAAGTGCCCGCTGTTGGCACGCGCAGGTTTTTGCCAAAAGGTGTGCGACACTTTTCATTAAGGGAGGGCGACACTTCTCCCTTACTGCGTGCGACACTTCTCAAGAAGGCATGCGATACTGGAAAAGTATCGCGCGACATTTCTCATAAAGCCGTGCGACACTCTTCCAGTGTTGTACGACACTTCTTCAGTATTGCGTGCGACACTTTTTATTTTTGTGCGACATTTTTTTTATGGGCGTGCGATACTTTATCAGTGTCGCACAATGCTGAACAAATGTCGCCCATAGAAAATAAAAACACTTACAAAAACTCAAAAATGGGAATAAAACAACAAAAGAACCTCCACACCGGGGAGTACCAGATCCACATCTCAAGGCCAAAACACTCGAACCAAAAATGAGTAACAAAAAATGAAATCTAACCATCTATAAAACAAAGAAGGGAAAGTACAAAAAGGAAACATCACAACAACTGAAATAACATCGCAATAATATAGATAACACTGCAATATGAAAAATAACCAACTAAGTACGCGGTTCCTCCCAACCGTCAATGGCGTCATAGAACCATCGTGGGCCCTAGCCATCCCCCACGCATAACATCCCAAGCCACCGATTAGATCATCGGTGCTGTCATGATAAGGACATCACTACTAAACATGCTACAATAAAAGTAATGAAATCTAACATGCTAGTAGTAACATAAGATAACCTTGTAATCAGATAACATCATCTACTACATGCTAATCATCATAATGAGGAAAGTGTTAAAACTAACATCATCTAAGCATATAACATCATAATGAGAGCATAAATCACAAGAAGCATACTCTGTATATCGAAGTACCAAGTGACACATCTAGCAACGATCACGCTAGAACAGAAGACCGTCTCTGTACACTGGTCCCTAGCAGTGGTGAAGGTAACTACGCCTCCCAACCACGTGGCACCCATAGGTCCACACCCGTCGTGCTAATGGAGATAATGATCCAACCACACACACACAAAACAACAACCATGGCTAACACACACGCCAAGCAGTATGATGACTGAATCCAAGACAAAGACAATGCATAAACTACAGGTCCCAGTCAGACACCTCAATGGGCTACTATGTAGGGACTGACATCATGGAGAGTCGCTTGGCATCAAAGCCCAAGCTCGGATTTGTGTAGCTCAACTCCCTCAACGGAAGGCCAATACACTGTGTAGCTCAACTCCCTCAACGAAAGGCCAATACACAAAAGTACCATTTATTATCTTTAATGTTATTACCACCCCAAGTTTTAATTTAATTATCACTTATATAAAACTTCCTCTGCCAATCGGGAAGTAGTCACCAGGTTACAGGATAGAAGCCCCCTCCATATGCTACCCTACCCTACCCATGCTCATCCAACGATGAGTGCCCGAAGGCATGCAAACTCCCAACCCAACCCCAATGATCACAACTTCCAGAAGTACCACAGAAGATCGGTCCCCGCAGGTCACCCTACAATATACATGTGGGTGGCGCACCACCATCACAGAGATCATACACACGGACAGGATGAGAATGCAAACAAAAGTCAATCGACCAAAAACATAATCGGGATGACGGATGCTACACACATCCCAATGCAACAAAAGATGCAAAAGTGTTCGGACTGGTATCCACATGGATCATCCAGGTCCACGAACCACAATGTGCCAAGAAAACTCGAGAAAATAGGGAGGCACACAAAACGAGGTAAAAACCCCAAATTTTGGAAAAATTCCAAAATTAAAACCCATTTGGCCTTTGGGTTCAAAAACCCCAAAAATCCAAAAATAATAAAAAACGGACACCGTATGCAAAAATGGCCAGCATAACGGCCCAAAAACCCAAACCCCCATTTCAAAAGCAGGTAAAACGTTCATACCCGACCAACCGGGCAGAACTAGCAAACAGAAACGGAGGGGAACACTAGTTCGCAGCCTCCTAACATATTGCTACAAGAAATGGAAGCAGAAACAGAGAAAAAACATTAAAAGAGGAAGGCCCTACCTGACAGCAAAAAGGGCCGAAACTGAAACCCGTAGAATAAAATAAATACTCCGTCGAAACTGCTGAAACTATGGGCAAAGCGAGAACTCCTCGAGCTGAATCCAACGAGACCAACCTCGCAAAGATCCCACGCTCATAGCTCCCGCAACGAGGAAAACAATAATCCTTCAGAAGAGGATTTCCAAATTTGCTCTCCAAACTCAATTTTTCCAAAATGTGAGAAGTGAATAATGAATTCACTTTTCCAATATTTATTCATTTTGAGTGAATAGCTGATAATGGAAAATAGCTAGTTGGAGTAGTTAAACTCTGAAACAACCCAAACGAAAATAGGTTATTATCCATAATGGAAATTCACCTAGGGCAAAGCTGCCAAAAATTAAATCCAAAAGATTAAAAACCCGAAAACCTAAAAATTACAGAAAAACACTTAACACTTTTGCGAAGGATGCGAACTTCTAAATGCACAGACATGTTCACTGGTCTAATCACATAATGCAATGAGTTCGGATTTACTAATCACTGAAAGGTTTTTAATATAAAACAAATAAATAAGGATACATCGACCATATAGGAGCGACATTGGAAAAATATGAACAGCTGGATCACTAACTCCATAGGCCACTGCCAGGGATATAATTCCTGCACACTAAAACACACGATCAAGTGCAATGGCAAATAATATCATAGCCGAAGCAACATGTATTAAAATACCTATTTAATCCATTTACATCACTCACATTCGCAGAAAGCGTAAAAGAAGAGAATAAAGTAAATAACCATAGTATAGAATCCATCTCATAGAATAGTCAACAAATAGGTCCAATACATCATATCACTAGATAATCAGTTATCATAGATCTACTGTCATCTCAAAATAACATCAACATGCAAATATGATAAACTGAATAGCATAGTAACAAAGCATCTATGGTACAGAAATCAAAATATAACATTCGACCCTCAGGTCGTCTCAAGGTACAAATATCAAAAGAGTATCAAGTATCTCTCGAATCAAAAATAGACAAGGTACAGACTGCAAACACGAGAGGCACTACAAAAACCCCTTGGTCATAGTCATTAGAACAAAAGGTTGACACACCAGAGATATTTGTTAGTTTAGATGAGGTCATCACACTGCCTCAATATGACCTTGACATCATAAGCCTAGAATAAATGCAAAAATTATAGGCTTTGTTGAGTCACAAGACAAAGAAAGAGAAACTAAGAAAGGATTTGAGGCAAAAATACGTACTTCATGATAGTAAGGACATTGGTTTATGCTTTTTGTGCAACATACAATTTTGGATCAATTAGTGTATATAGTTGACATAGTACACAATGAGGATATAGAGACCAATGAAAAACTACTAAGATGGTCTGAGAAGAGTTTTGAGCACAAAGTTTTGGAGAAAGTCTCTTCAATACTTGCAATCAAGAAAGTTGAGCTTTCTAACCTTGTGACATGTCTAGAAGGAATTTTGATAGTTATTCATTCTTTGTATATGAGGCTTTGTGATGTTGATTTCTTCACTATGAAGAATCAACACTCTATAGATCAAATGCAGGTAGATATAAAGGCTTGTACCATTTTATTGGGCAAGGATGCAAGTTGAAGCTCACATTCATACAATAAATTGACATTTGATCAAGGAATATTAGCTAAGTTGATGGCTAGAGATAGTTGCATTTAAAATAAATTGATTTCCATTCAATTCATTCTATTGCCACATTTGAAATAATTCAGAGAGAGTTATATGTTGCACACAATTTAATAAAGAGAGTTCCACACCTCTCAACTATAGTGAGCTTAATTGATCTAGCTACTCAGCTAGAAATCCAAATCCAGGTTTTGGAATTAGTATAAGCTAGATGGAATAAAGGACTAGAGTTGATTTTGGATAATCACAAAAAACTTTTGGATAGATACCAACTGACCTAGGCTACAAACCCCAAGCCTTAAAGTGATAAAAACAAGGGGTAAATTATCATGAAAGTGGAAATTATTCATGGCATTCAATCATACACATGAGAAGATCATATCAGACTGGTTAGAATCAGTTGAGTCAACATCATACATTCACATACATGTATATATTCTGTATAGTATAATTAAGTTTTTGAAGTTTGAATGATAGTCTCGGGGGGAGTGTTATTTTTTATATCTATTTTTTGATATTTTGAACGAATTGCTAAGTCATGACAAAGTGTTTTTGCCACTAATGTCAATGGCAAAGATTTTTGATCTTTAAGACTTCTTGCCTTTTAGTGTCCAATACTTAGTCATTTTCTAGTAGCATTGGTCAGTCATCATTGTGGCCAAGCCATCTAGAGAAGGTCGAGCTACATGGACTTATTTATATTTCACTATATGTTGAGCAACTCAAAGGTTTCCAAGCACCCTAGTAGAGACTGAGCTACTATACATGCCGATAAAAACTTATGAAGACTGAGCAATGTACATATAAACTTATGCTGAGTGAGTCACTATATGAAATGTTATAGAAGCTAAGAGACAAAATGAATATTAGTTATGAACGAGTGTCAAAACATTCAATTGCTGAGTAAACTAGTTTTGGAATATGTGTTTGTAATGGCACAAACATGTATGAAAAATATTTTGGCCAACTTCTATATGATATTTATGGATTGTAGAGACAAATAAGGAGAAAATTACACATTTTGTAGAAGGCATTAATCCCTAGGAAGGTAGATTAACCAATCAAACAAACAAAAGGGTTAAATGAAAAACGAATGCCTTCTAAATCATTGATTATGATCTAAATTTTTTTTACGATTGTTTAATTTAAGAAGGGATCTAACACTAAATTATTATGGGACTGCAATGAGCGAGAAGGAGTGTGAAGGAATAGGAAGGAAGATCGTGAATGTGCAAACAAGATAAGGACAAAGAAAGGAAGGTTAAGTTTGACAAGGAGATCAAATAGAGCAACCTAGCAGTGAAGGGTAGAATAGAGAAAATTAGATAAGGAGATTTGATTTAGACATTAAAGAGAGAAGATTTGTAATTAGCTTTGTGAGAGAAAACCAAAGGATTAGGTATTGAGACATTCTAACTAGTGAATTAGGGTAGGTCTCTTAATAGAGTGGTTTTAATAGACCTTGTTAAATCTCCTAACATAGTGCTTACTTCATTGTAAGTTTAAATCTTTTAATCAAGGCAGACTTAACAGTCTTGTAATGCTTTTAATTGAGCAGACCCCTCATGGGGTAGATCATTAGAAGTGATCAAATTGTAGCCTTGACATGCAAACTTTATTGTTGCAGCAATGAAGATTTGTGGGTATCATCCCCACCCCATTTTTACCTTCACCTTGGAGGGTTTATGGGTTACCAAAATCTTTGTGTTTTGAGTAACTTACATTTTCATGTTGATGGATGCTATGCTTAGATAGATTTTAATTCAATTTTATAGTTTATAACTATATGATATGAGATGGATTAGCAGTGAATTCAATTAATCTATTATTTTTTTTAAGAAGTCAAAAGTTTTATCAATCCTAACTCACCCCCCCTCTCAATATCTTGTTTCCTAGTAAGAATTCCAACTCCTAACACACTAATCTCTTTGATTGCTTACACACATTTACCAACTTTGCACCTTCAATACAAGTTTTCTTTCTTATATTTACTTACACATTTCATTAGAAGGAAAATAACCTTCCTTTACCATATCTTCAAAATAATTATTTGAGTCGGTCTTAAGGCTTTCTCAATTAATTACACTAAGGCCTCATTAAGATATTAAAATTCATTACATCTTATCACAATTACAAAGCACTGTCGGCTCACAATAAATACAACTTCTCATACGTATGACCTCAAACCTTGCACACTCGCTAACATCATCATCAGATTGTCTACTATCATTGTCTAAATTTTCATATCATGGTTCTATCCCCATTAAGTGATACAATCCAAACATCAAAAACCACTTCTTAGGTACTCTATCTGCATATTGTCCTCTATAATTCTTGAATAACTCTTGCATGTCTTTGACTCTTTGTATGCACACTTGTCCACTTCATCAAGACATAATGTATAACATATCCTTAACTATGCTTAACCTCATCATCAATACGTAGTCTGTATGACCTTGTTCTCTTTTTGCTACTTTGCCAATCATTACAGAAATAATACTATGCTGACATCAATGATAAACACAGTCTTGAATGCAACATGCCAATCATGCTAACAAACTCTCCAATTCTTAGGATACTCCTCAAAGAAATACCATCAAAATTCATGGTAACATGTTGATGGTGGTAGTTTCAATGTGTTATACATCATTTACATCATCACTTATTTGAATGATATTTTCATATATCTTAGCGCAAGTTTTTAGAAGGTTGTTTGAAAAAATCATAATATTATTTTGGTCATTTCCCCTCTAAATCATAGATGTTGACATTTTAGTTAGTGTTGAGACATCCTTGTTAGAGTCATCACTTGAAATATCTATATTTGGATAAGGTAGTTGATTGCTTTCCATAATCTGAAGGTAAAAGATAGTGGATAAAGTAATAAACATATATTATACCCTTAAAATTAGGATTACATAGTCTAAGTGTACCAAGTAAGGAATGTCAAATACTTTTTTCACACCAACAAAAATATTGAAGGAATTAATTGGAAATAGTACAATATCAAAAGGAATACATAAGATAAGAGATGAACAAAGAGAAATTGGAGAGCATTGGATAACAAACAAGTAAATATTCCCTAACACGCAGAGGACATCATTGAAATATCATGATGACAAAATAAACATTTTCTCTAAAGATTGAATGACAAAGGCATGTCTCTTTATGTATGTGCCTCCTTTACTTTGAAATAATAAATGAAAACCCTTGCTATAGAAAGGCCAAGAAAGACAATAGTCAGTATACTAAATGAACAATTGACACTTAACACTATACAAAATAGACAACTACCAAAATACTAATAATTCAATTCCAATTTGAACCTCATTCATTTGAATATGTCAAATATCTTTTAGTGTGTGAGTCTTCTCAAATTTATGGTTCTTTGATATACTCTTACCCTATATTTATAAATTGAAGTTAAACACACAAGAAGATTTATGTATAGGTTTTAAGGCAAATTTAAAATACTCAAAAAATAAATAATTTTATAATTTTAGAGATTTAAGAATCTTATTATTATTTATTCAATCTTTTTTCTAATGCATATCAGAGACAAATAAGTAGTAGAGTACCATAAGTAAAATCAAAAGTAAGGATGAGATATCCATTAAGTTGTCATCTACCTGGGGCTACACCAAAAAAAGAACTAAGTCTCACCCAATACAAAAAAAACCAATCACTTATCTCACATCGAAGAGTAGATTTAATACAACTTAATACATCATAATTATAGTGCCCATATGAAAATAAGGTTTTTATCCTTCCTCTTCTTTGTTGCTGGGTTTAGTGGTGGTAAAGAGAATTATAGAAGGCATGAAAAGGTTCATGGGGATGTCCCTTTCTTTCTCTTTGGGCCTCCAACTACCCTCTTCCCTTAGTTTCTAAACAAATTGTGCCAAGGGGAGGTTGAATTCATCAACATCTTTCAACACAGTATATCCGTGGGCTAGATCTTTCTTTCTACCATGCCTTTCCCCTCTTGTGAGATCTTAAGGAAAGTACTTTTCTTTAATTTTAACACAGTAATGAGTTGTACAACAACATCAAGAAATATGATTAAGAATCCTAGCTCTACCTTGAAATACATCATCATTCCTAAATTTCTAAATAAGCTAGAGAATAATAGAAGATAAAATAAACCAAAATACATTACACCACTTATTACTGCATATAATTTTTCCAGAGATAATGTTATGAACAGAGAAATTGCCATAAAAAATAAAACCAAACATGTCCCAAATCCCTCAGGTAAATGGACAGTAGAAAGAAACATGGATGATAGAATCATCTTGCTGACATATAAAGAAAATGTTGTAATTCGCCCTAGTTTCTTTAGTGGTAGCTTGTGAAGTAATAATCTCTACAGAGAATATACAATTTTAGGTTCCACGGGTTTGGACTAGAGATTAAGGAGGCATTTCTTATAGATAGAAGGGTCAATAGATAGGATCCAACAGGTGTTGAGATGTTCAAGGATGATACAACTAGAGGTGAGGGAAGAGTAGACAGACTTGAATTTGACAAGATGGAAGTGAGAATAATCAATCCAACGTAGGTGGAATGATCAAGAATCGGTAGAGCAACAATTGCAAGAAACCTTTGCACTAATAATTACATTTTTTTATTATGAAATATGTTCTCTAGTGGGAGCCTCGTAGATTGAACAATGTTTGAAATTCTTCCCACTATATAAGAGATCCATCTCTAAATATGTCCTTAAACAAAAAATTCTAGATTCAATCCATTTTTTTGCAGAGCAACTCTGAACAAGAGTAAGAGGTTTATCATTTTTCATAACATTCCACCATATGGAACCTTTCCTAGACCAATTATTTCCCACTTCAGATCTTTGAATGGACCCAAGAAAAGATCTAACATTGATCTAACTCTTCCATAATGATTTGAATACATTGGAGCTCCCAACATAAGTTTTGACATTGAGATACAAAAGGTCCAATGTATCCAAGCCACTCCAGAACTGAGCTCAACAAGGATAGCCTCTGTAGATATCACTCTTAATGAGGAATTTCCAAGGCTTAGATCCTTCAATGGCTTTAGCTATCTACTTTATTACTAGGACAATACCCTATAATCTAAGGTCATTAAGCCCCAAACCCCCAATTTCTTTTCTTTTAGTGCACTAGTCCCAACTAAAAACATGGCCAAGCTTGTCCCTTTTCCCATAAGATCAGAGGAAGTCTGAGATGATTTTTTGGCTGAAACCAAACTGTCCAAATTTGAAAAACTATGTGGATGAAAAATGCACTATATAGGATGAATAATTTTCTGAAAAACTTGCACTCTGCTAGCTAGAGAGAGATAAGAAGAATTCCACTTGTTAAGTTTTGATGTAATCCTCTCCTTAATCCAGAGCCACATATTGTTGATATTAGGATTGACATCAAAAGGAATACCTAAATATATAACAACATGATTGGGTCCTCCCCATCCAATGTTAAATTTATTGCACCATTCTAGAGGATGTACATTTTGTCCTAATAGAATAGAGTTGAAAGTGGAAACCTTACTATGTAAAGCAATGTAGAAAATGTTTAGTTTACACATTAGATGCTCCATATTTTCTTCTTCTAAAACAAAGAGGATAGTCATATCATCTACAAATTATACATTAGAAATCTCCTCTTGGTTAGGAAGAACATGGCCAAGGATCTTTGGGTAAAGTACATTATCTCTCAAAAGGTAATGTAATGAATCAATAAAAACAACAGATAGAGATGGGGCTAATGGACATGCTTGTTTGATAGACCTAGACAGGTCAAATTATTTTGATCTAACCCCATTAACTTCCACACAAATTATGCATCCTTCATCAAAGTAGCCACCATGTGACAAAATTATTGAGGGAATCTGAGAGCTTCTAGTATCATTAGAATGAACTTTCACTCCACCCTATCATAATCTTTTTTATAGTCAATAAGAAGCATACCAACATTCATTCTAGAGGTTTTAGCCCATTCCAATGATTCCCAGAAGGTGATCAATTTTTTAATCACTATCTTCCTTTTACAAAACTAGTTTGTGTAGGATTGATGACCTTAGGAAGGATGTTCTCCACTCTAACAAAACTTTAGAAAAAACCTTATAGGTCACATCAAGGAGAGTCATTGGTCTCCAATTCTTAATGAGAATTTTATCTCCTCATTTGTGAATCAGTTTAATAAGACATGCATTGATCCCAACCCTAGAGATCCTCTAGATAGGGAAAACTCGTATAGGCATTTAAATTCATGACATATCCAATCTATGTTGGTTTTGAATAACTCAACTGGTAAGCCATCAGGGCTAGGGGCCTTATCCTTGGCCATAATTTGTATTGCCTTATTAATTTCTCCCAAACTAATAGGAGCATCTAGAGACAAGGAGTCTAAGGAGTCTTCCTCTAAGAGTCTTTAAGGGATAATGGAACATATGTTCTTTCTTGCCTCTCTCATTTTACAACCATCATCCTCTGATTTGAACAAGGTCTTGTGGTAACTTGCAAAAGATCCAAGTATAGCCTCAAGTTCAACAATTTTTTCACCATCCTCACACATGCAATCAATTTTATCATTGGCTTCTTTGGATTTCAATGCTTGGAAGAAAAATTTGGAACCTTTATCTCCAACTTTTAACCAATTGAGTCTTGATCTCACTCTAGCTCCTTGAGCCCTTCTGGACTACATTTTTCTTAGGTTGTACCTTGCCTTAACAACTAATTCCATTGCTTCCTCATTAGAAGGATGAGACATAACAAAATCTTTTGCTTCATGTGAGAAGGAAATTAGTTCATATTCTTGGGCTTTGGCATCTTTTTCCTTTTCCCTACCCACTATCTTAAATAAATTCTTCCAAGAGTGAAGATTTTGGCTCCACTTGCTTACTAGGTCATCATGCTGACATACTAAGGAGTTATACCATTTTATGATTTTGGCTATAGCCAAGACATCTTGATCCTCAAGGAGAGAGGTCTTAAGAGAAAAGGAGTTGGGTTTAATAATGGGTAGCATGGGATGTCCAATCCTAGAGATATCGACAGTGTTGGGATGGTGATTAGAAAGGTAAAAGTGAACAACTTGAATAAGATTATCCCCTAGAGGTTTGGAATAGTTAAACACATCTTTATTATAATTCATCCTGTCTAACCTACAATAAATTCTTCTTTCATCTTTCTATAGATTTGATCATGTATACCAGATACCTTTAGAAAGAGTCTTCATATCGGCCAAATGATCAATAACGTTAAGTTTACTGATTAATTTGTTCTAATTTTAGTATGTTTATTTACTAAAATAGACTTTTTGTATTGATTATTTTAATTATTAAAAAATAGATTTTTTTTTGTTAGATTGCCAAAATTAAACCTAAAAATATATTTATACAAATATATTTTAGTTAATAAAAAATAATTTTGTTTATTATTCTACATATTTAGATATCTTATTATTGTTTATTGTAATTTTGGTTTTTTTATTCAATAAAAATAAAAATTTATATTGATTATTTTAATTAGTAACAAATAGATTATAAAAAAAATACTATAAAAAAAAAATTTTTTTTTTGTTCAATTAATACAAATCTATTTTATTTAATATAAACTTATTTTATTTATTATTCTAGAGAGCTAGTAATCTTATTATGGCATATCTCAGTTTTGATATTTTTATTTAATTTTAAAAAATTGATTATTTTAATGAATAAAAAATAGATAACAAGAATTTTTAGATTATAGCATCATAAAAAATTTAAATTATATATATTTTCAATTAATAAAAATTATTTTTTTATCGATAAACAACTTAAAGCCCTTTATATTATCCTTTAAAAAATTAGAATTGTTTTAAGCTCGTTCAAATGTGGGCATTGGGGAAAAATATCCAAGAAAAAAAACCCCAGTGTTGCCTGGGACTTTTCGGTCCTCAATATAATAGAGTACAATTGCCTTTGACTTTATGCAAATGTCTTTGGAGGGGCATTCCCTCCTTACATTCCTTCAGTTATAAGCTTTTACATTCATTTTTAGGAAGGCATACCTTCTTCCTTTACAAACTTTGTCAAAATTACTTCATGAAATTGACTTGATGGGTTTATGATGTTTCTAACTTTTTTATTATTCTTTTCTTCTAATTTGACTTCCTTTTTTGCTTTTAACTTCCTTTGTTGGCCTATTCTACATCTTTAAAACACTTCAATCTCAATGTTAGCAGTTAGTCTTTTATCAACAATAACTTTTCAAATCCGATACTAGTGAGTTGGTTGTTCTAACAAATAATTATTTAATAGGTTTCTTATCTTAGAACTATGCTTTTGATATTCAAATAATGATTTATTTAGGTGTTATAAAGCAAGATCTCAATGAGTTTGTATTTCCAAGTTTGTTGATCTCTTTATTGGCAAGTTCATTTAAATGCAAACCTCAATCGTTTGGAGTATTAATCGATCTCAAGTTTTGGAGGGAATTGAAAGGACAATAGGAAATATGAATGATGATGGAATTTCAAGCTATTGAGCAATTTGATTGTATGGATTTGATTTGTGTGTTGTTTTCCATGAATTATGTATTTGGTACTATAGAATATGTAATTAGAATATGTTATATTTATGTCTTAGGATACCTCAAATAATGATGCTTTGAGTTCTATTATTTTTGGCTATGCTTAACTTGTAGTATATTTTTCCTTTCATTCATTTATTCTTACTTCTATTACTAGTTTGATCGTATTCATCCCCTTACTCAATTTGATTACTGTTATTCTAGTTTTAGGTTTTTGTTTAACCATTTTTCACTATACATATCTAGCCTATATTTGACTTGATTATGTTTGGCATTATTTTGTTGCCTACCTTTAATACTGTATGATTTACACTTTTCTTTTTAAAGGTTAATGAAAATTTCACTAGTACATTAGGCCCCCATTTTCGACCAAAATTTTCAACCAAAGGCCTATTTGGGTTGTTAAATTCATTTTTTTTGAAAAAATGGGCTCGATATGGTCAAAATTTTGACCAAATTTTGACTATGGTAAAATTGTTTAAATTTCGACCTTCAGAACATAAGAAAAAAGGTCACGGCAATGTTAATTTTGTTTTGGGGCACACCGTGACTGCAATGGGTGGGAGTTTGGTGCAGGGTCAACAGGAGAGGAGAAAGGAGGTAAGAATTTGGTCATTAGATATCATTCCAAATTTTTTATCTATCAAAAATTTGCAGAGGCGAATTCCAAAGCTATTTAATGCTTTTACATTTTATCTTTCTCTTCTACTCATCGCAATTTTAAAAACAGAGCCACTGTTAATTCTTTCAGGTCACAAAGTTGTTTTATAGATGATGTTTAGGTTCAGGGTTAGCATATATTTAAGTGCAAGGATAAAGCTGTTGGAAAATTTATATTTCTGATATAATGCACTATTCATTTTTTGTATTTCTTTTGCATGCAGGGAATCTCGAGATGTCTTGGTGTTGGAAAACTCTGGATCAGAAACAAAGAATGTAATATGCCATAGCTACTCCCATTTGCTTTTTCACTCAAATTAGCAACATTACCTCTGACAGAATTTGATCCAGACCCATTCACACAGGTTTGTGGCCATTTTACTATAGATTTCTTTGCAAGACATTAAACAAGAACTCAATCTTTGGGAGGATTGATATATTGTAGAACATCTATATCTGCATTCCTTTCCTCTTCATTCCAATAGTTTATTTTCATCTTTCTGTATGGCTTGCATCCACAACATGACCTTGTTGAGTCAGGAGTCTTTTTCACTACTTTATTTAAAGAAGAAAGGAAGCTTAGCTTGCAAGTTTTCAAAATAACTTCATTGTAGAGTTTGGAGCCCCAGCAATGTAAATACTATGAGGAAACTATACGAGATGCATTGTTATAAGTTATACAAGCTTTCCTGGTGCAATCTAGAAGTATCATTTTAAGGAACTATTTCTCCAAAATAGAAAATGTAATGTAGTGATTCTAGCAGATGATGTGCAGATGGGTATGCTTGTGTGGGAGAAAAAAGAAGAAGAAAAGAAGCAATTTGCTTTATCATCTCTAGCTAAAGACGCAACTCATACTCTTGAAGCTGTGTTATATTCTCTCATAGATAGTCCTGTTATAAATAATTATTCATTTTTTCCCTCATGCTTGTGCTTTGAATGATTAGGAGTAGCGTGTATCTTGTTGGTGTTTCAAACTGCTGAAACTATCAAGCAACAAAATGCTTAATATCATAGTGAAATGACTCACAATCTAGGGATTAGCCAATCCCCAATATCAACTATATGAATGAATCACTATAACCCAAATTCAAAAAAACCAAAGGATGGTTTCCTACTCTTCTAGCTCTGCTAAACCAAGGTGAGTATACCTAGGGATAATTCTAATGCAACTGTGTATGAAATTATCTTAGTTTCATTCTGATTCTCATCTGTTACCCTCACATACATAAACAACTCACTTCAATTCTTCAATACTCTCAAAATTATACACATCCCTTATCAGCAGATCTGGTCATAATTCTCCTAAAATTTACAAATATTCCTGGAAATAGCAGCTACCTAAGACTCAGGAATTAGATATAAATGAGTTGAGATCGGCATTTATAAGTCTTGAACAGGATTGAAAATAATTTTGATTTTGTAAGATGATTTGATATCTAGCAGCAGAATTCATCCTTGTTTACTTATGATTTATAGGACCAGTGCCTTATCCCTTGGGCAAGAAATTGACTATTGGCAGGAGATCTAATTCAAATAACTTGTATAAGAATTAATCAACTGCAATCACCCATCTCCATTCTTATGCAATATCCCTTTTATGAACTCATAAAACCTACTGATTTACTGAAGCATTTATATAATTGCTTGAATTAAAAGCAACAATAAAACCAACATACAACCTATCCAGACTGCATTCAGCCAAATAAACCTTATTTAAATGACTTCAAAGTAAACAAACCCATAAAATGGAGACAAAAAATTGATGAATTAGGCAGGCTTCAAGATTTAAGTTTCTAGGTATTTATTTGACACCATTTCCCCATAGCCTACTTCCACTCTCCCAACTGCACCTAAAAACTACCAACTACACCCTTTAGGACCCCAACTACACCATGGATGTAATATTCATTGTCTAAGCACAAGTGGGGGCATCTTGAGTCATTTTGGTCTTTTCAGGTGTAATCTACTCTATCAGAGCTCATTTGGTTCACAGAAAGCACCTATTTTGATCAAAATTCACATATAGGGTTTCAATTTCATGTTAGGACCTAGAGTAGATGACTTTTTGTTACTGATGGTCTATTTACAATATGTGGCAATCATTGGGAGAACACATTCATTGAAAAACTACTAATGCTTGTTTGCAGGATGTTGTTGAAGACTTGTGTGCTTGTTCAAACTCTATGCATGGTTTTTGTAGATTAGATAACACTTTATTTGGTTCACCAAAATTAACTTTCTATACTACTTGGTGTTTATGCATTGTTTAGAACCCTAGGAGTTTCATGGACATATCATCTCCCCTCGTTATTCATAGATCTTGGGTGCAAGAGAAATTTGTGCAATTTCTATAGAGAGGCCTATCTTGGACACAAGACTCATCACTTGGTGAGCCCCAGGGAGTGACCTTGAAGTGGTGATGGGCCAAAACTAGGTTTCAACATTCCAACCACTATAATAGACTTGATACAATTAATGTCATGTCAATGGTATTGTTGTGTGATAGCTCTCCTCCAGTATCTGTGTGGTGTATCAAACCCTAGTTCTTAGGGCTCGGAGACCTTCTAAGGAAGTTTATCATTCACTTTCCAAATGAAATGACCACACTAAATACCTTGTTTTAGAGACCAAAATCCTTTCTACCCACTAGCTCAAGGGTTCATTAATGCCCATGAAGACATCCCATATTCTCACATCCTTAGTAGAGATAATAGTCCCTAGGGAAGTAATGCCCCTTGGGAACCAAATATTGGTAGCCCCAAGAAGTGAGTTCACTATAAGGGAGAGCCTATGGTGCCAAGATTCTAAGTTGTCCACTCTAGATAAGCATGGATGAACTTTGGTTCAAGTGGGAATTCAATGGAATATACAGTCTTAAATCCTAGGTTGTGATGTAAAACTATTCTTGTCTTATTGTGCCTTGTGTGTGTGTAAAACATTAATCAAGATAAAGAAAAACTTGCAAATTTACACCTTGGATACTATTCAAACACTTGTCAAAAAATTTCAACATTGTCAAGACATTGTAAACTTTGGTCCAAAACACTTGAAACCTTGAAAATATGGAGACTTGTAACCTTAGGAGTGCTTGTCATGACTTAGATTACACCTTTGCATAGCATCCACTTACATTTATCATTCTTTGAGCTTCATTCTTGCATCCTATTAGTAAACAAATTCATCCTTTGGATAGAAAAATAAAAGAGAACTCAACATGCCCAACTACGAAAGATAAAATACACTAATAGTTGGATCAGTTATCATTGATTGATAACTATCCTTTAAATTAAGAGGTATAGCTCCATCATTTATATATTTTCAATGAATTTAATGATAGGATATACCTTTAATCTAAAGGTACTAAGGTTTTCTAACATCTATCCATAGAAATAGGATGAATACGATTGCTAGATTTATAAATTGAATAGGAAGAGAAAGCCAAATAAGTAGCCACAAGACTATCTAACCAATGTTTTGTATTATAGGGGAGAGAGAGAGAGAGAGAGAGAGAGAGAGAGAGAGAGAGAGAGAGAGAGAGAGAGAGAGAGAGAGAGAGAGAGAGAGAGAGAGAGCTAAAATTGTTATGTTCTGAAGGCAATTTTTGTATAGTTACTTTTATTTGTTTTTGTTATGTATGATATCATTTTGGGACTTAGAAAATTTTTCCCAAATGTTTCCATCGATGCCAAAGGAGGAGATTATTGGAAATATGGTCAGCTATATGTCTTGATGGTTTTCATTTATGGAAACATACATTCAACATTTCATTTATGCATTTAAAGATAGAAATTGTTTAAGTATTAAATAGTTTGCAGCAATTCAGAGAATAGATCTTAAGAGTATGGATGATGCGTTCAGAGTTATCTTATGTGTAGTTGAGGAAAGCTTCATGAAACTATCATGATGATGCATTCCATTGCATAGATGTGTATGAATAGTACGACACAAGTTATAGTAAGATTAAAAGTGTGGGTATTTAATAGTGCAAAACATAGCATAGCCGTAAAAAAAGTTGTATGACTTAAGGAATTATTTTGGTTACAAAATAATTACTAAGTTATGTTAAGCTGACTATGTGGATATTATTCCATAAGTTATTTTATATTACGTCAAGCATGTGAAGACATGAATGTTGCCAGTGCAAAGTTTTGTTAATGTGAAAGGTATAAGTAAAGATCTTATCTTGTGCAGAGAAGGAGGAACTTGTGTGATTAGATGTGACATGCAAACTATTATGAGAAATATCTGCAAGTTTTATGTGATGTGAAATCTGATGTAAGATCAGAGCAATTTTGAGTTATAGTAGCCAAGAAAGTATTGTATGTATACCTATTTTGTGAAGGAATTGAATTGTATAATTGCATGTTAGGGCAGTGAGATATTCTTGCGTGTAATAGTTATACCAAATCCTAACAAGGTTGTAGCAACTCCTAATAGGGTTGAGGCTTCTAACAAACCCTAGTCCTCTATCAAGGACTTGAAATAATATATGTGCTTCATAGACTCCTAATAGGGTCAATACCCTTAATAGGATCCTATTGTTTAGTGAATCATCTAGTGGGTACCGTCCCCACCAGGGTTTTCCCTTGGCCAAGGTTTCCCTAGTTAAAAAATAATGGTGTTATGAGTTCTCTATGTGCATGTTTATATTTACTATTCAAAAATTATGGTTTACTTCCATATGCAAGTTAGAAAGTAATTAACAATATTCCGTTGTGCGCAAAATTTTGTAGAATATTGATTCACCCCCCCCACCCCCCCTCTCAGTATTATCTATTTCTAGCATAATAAAGATCTTTCCAAACACATAAATAAGAATATATACTTTGGATACATATGCATATATTCTATTTTCATTAATATATAGAATATATTAAACACAAGATATATATGTTAATATATATACTCCCACACATGACACTAGCAAAAATTTAAATAGAAATAAGGAATGGGAATGATCATTAGCAATAAATTGTGCATTTATACCTACCTAGCTTTAATGTGTCTAACTTATTTCCTTCTCATGTATGGCCACACCACCTGGTTAAACACCTAGTGTACTTTTCTACTAACATATATACACTTAGGTCACTTTTAGAATGGTCTACCTTTTTTTAATTTATATGCCCAAATGCTTATATTCTAGGTGATAAGGACCAGTCAAACATGCAAACTTGAATGATGTACATGATGTGAATATAACACCAAACCCTTAAATGGGTCCAATCCAAGTGCCTTAATGTGCCTTGATTTTCACCATCAATATCAATTATTATAGTTAGAAGGCCTCCCCTTGTCTTTACTAAAAAGATTAATGATGACACATCACTTATTTTATAACTAGCCAAAGAGTAAAGTGATTCATCCTTATGTGTCTCTCATAATGTAGGAGGAACTAATACATCATCTAAATGAGTGATTGGAGTGCATGAAATAAAGATTTTTGCATCGTATTCAATTAGAGAGCATGATAATCTTTATGTAGAGGCATCATCTTGGTTTATATAGAATAGAGAAAATTTGTAGAGTTTTTAAAGTGATTCTTATTGCTTTCCACTATACATATTGTTAATCTACATCTGCTACCAGTGTGTGTGATTAGCAGAGAACCATTATATATATATATATATATATATATAATATATTCCTTATTCATTTCACACCCCATCATGATCATTAGGTGAGAGTCTTTCACAGCAATCCATTTGGTGTCAATCTTCCATTGGGATTCATTTGGTATGAGTATTCATTTGTTTCTAACCCACATTATGATGCATAATGTCAAGTTGCAACACACCAACACTACCACAATACTCTTTGTAAATGTTGGAGATAGACCTTTGTGGACCTTAATTGTAGAGATCCAATATCATTCATTAAAAAATATATTAAAGGAACCCTCTTCTTAGAGGAACAAGAAAGTGGTTCATTGTCCATCCATTTACTAGAGCTCTATATTGAAAAAAATGGGTTTGTTCTTCATATGGAATATTGCACTGGACATCCTTTAAGGTAGTTTGTAGTGAAGCACTCCTAAGAATCCTTGAGTTCACACACTTGTGAGTTGGATGGGAAGTCTAGAAAGGATGCTTAGAATATTCAAGGTATTCTTTTATTTTCTTGCATTTATAGTTAGGCTTTGATACCATGTTGAGTGACATGGATCATTTTCTATAAATGTAATAACATTGCCAATGTTATTAATGATTTCAAAATGCAGATTTGGATCTCATATAAATATGGGAGGAGGAGACATGTCTCTATAGTTAATCATCATTATATTAATAATATAAATAACTATATGTATAACTCATCTTTAAGCATATATGTAATATGTTATTATATTATTATATAATAATATATAATGTATATTATATAAAAAATATATTACATTACATATAAAATATATAGGATATTTATCTTAAAGATGTTTTACATCAATCTGACAGAAGCTACAACTTTAACAAAATGAATCATCACCTCATCACCAACTTCAAAAACACGATGTCTCTTAGACTTATCAACATTCACTGTATACTTTTGATTACTTTTTTCCAAGTTCAACTTCACTTCTTCATAAAATCAAAAAATTCTTCCCCTTTTCTCTTCTCTTCACTAGCAACATCCCTCAAATCTGATATACCTCTAGGTTACATTCTAATAACAATCTCAAAACATGTTTTTTCTGTACTCCTATTCACAAAATTATTATATGCAAAATCATCTTATGCCAATACAATATCCCAATCGCTTGGCTTATCTCCAAATAAACATCTCAAAAAATTGCCCAAGCTTCTATTTACAACCTTTGTCTTTCCATCTATCTGTAGATAGAATGTAGAACTAAATCTCAACTCAGTACCCATCTTCTTCCACAAAGTCCTCCAAAAGTAACCAGCAAACTTACAGTCTTTGTTAGAAATAACACTTTTTGGGAATCCATGCAATCTAACAATATCTTTGAAGAAAATCTTAGCAATATGTACAACATGTCATGTCTTCTTACATGGTATGAAATTTTCCATCTTAGAAAATCTATCCAAAACAACAAATATGGAATCATACCCTCTTGCTATCTTAGGTAATATAAGAACAAAATTCATACTAATGTCACTCCAAGCTTTCTCAAGAAGAAAAATAGGTATATAAAAACTAGTATTCTAACTTACTCCTTTTGCAATTTGACAAATTCCACAAATCCTTACAAAATTCTAAACATCATTATACATATTTTGTTGATATAACTTATCCTTAAGCAAAAGAAAACTCAATGTCTTATCAATTCCAAAATGTCCATCCAAACCACCACAATGTTTTTTGTTAATAAAATTAACTCTCATAGGACTTTCTGGTATACACAACTAATTATCTTTGAACAATATGCTTTCTTGAATGAAATACTCATCATACTTACTTATTTGATCTAATAGATTTGGTGCTCCGCACTCTCTCCACACCTTAGAAAAATAGGGGTAGTATCAAAAAATTCCTTCATTTCATCAAAACCAATAACTCCAACCTTCATCTCGATCATCAAAGAACATCTTATGCTCAATGCATTAGCAACTCGATTAGTAACTCCACTCCTATGCTTGATCACAAATGTAAAAATCTGCAAGTATTCAACCCACTTCAGATGTCTTTAATTCAACTTATATTGACTTCCAAAATACTATAAAGCTTTATGATCAATATACCGAATAAACTCCTTAGGAATCAAATAATATCTCCACTTCTTCAAGGCTTTAACAATAGCATACGACTCTTGATCATACACATAATATTTCCTTTTAGCACACAGATATAGTGTAAATACCCTGTTGTATTATCCTTTTCATATGACTAATACAATAACCAATAGAAAACCAATTGAATGCCCAAAATAGATTTCCATTTTTGTTATTTCAATTTTCTTATAAGAAAGTACAATGGAAGCAAACTCAAAACCCCTGCATACTATTGGACCGACTGTATATGTACTCTTCTTGAAAGAAAACAAAAAATTACACAAGTCTCAGACCATCACAATGCCTTGAAAACTCATTTATATAGATATGAGTTGCAACAAGCAAATGGAAAATGTGATTGAGAGGTGTCCAAGGAACAAAACATTACACAAAAGACAAAAAGGTCACAACAGAATGCCAGGTGTATCAAATATTCTTTTAGGTAGGCTTGTTCCTGTTACTGCTATACTTATCAACATCTGATTTGTCTCTCATTGTTCCTGATCCTTAGAATATGTGGCTGCCAGGCTAGCCAATGAGGGGTGATCTTGTGATGCCTTCAGATCAGTTTGTTCCTGTGGGTTTTCATTGCTTTCACCTTGAGAAGGCACTATTTCCTTTTCACTTTCTTCTTCCTTCAATTCTGGTGCTGATGTGTCAATGACCTGCACCTCATCTTCCTGTTCCCTATCATTATCTGAACTGCCTTCCTCCAACTGCTGGTCCAAAGGAATATTTGCCATCCATGTGTTAAACTGTATGTCATCCGGCCAACTGAACCGTAGTATATCATCTTGTTTCTTTAATATATAATCAGCCTCCTTTTCAAAACCAACAAATTCTTGCCTCAAAGAATAAAAAAATAACTGGACTTTAACCAATTCCTCTGTCGTGGTGGCCCACCAGGCATGCCCCTTTTCATTAACAACTTTATTTATCCTTATGAAAAAAAGGTCATCCAGTTCTTTACTCCATTCATCCTTATTTTTCAATTGGTTCTTTCTATCCAAAGCATAAGGAAACAGATCAAATTTTTGATTCTTGTATTTATTCAAATAAGAAACAATTTTCAGTTGCAAAGCAACTCTCCTGTTATCAAAATCTGTCAGGTCATTAGCAATATCATATAATTTTTCAATATGGTCATTTGAAGACCTTATAAATGAATAACATTAAAGGGTGATTTATTTTTCCCTTTTTCCCCACTTGTTAACAATAGGCTTGAGGATTTCATCATGGGTTTTCAGTTGCTCCCATATACTTATTACTCTTGCCATCTAATAAAAAAAAAGGGCCATTCAATCTTATCTACCAAATACATTAGGCGCTTTCTAAGCTTATCCTCATATTGCGTATTTAAGTCTACATCTAAAGCCCATAGCTTATTTTTTTCTTCTTCAAAATCCCCAGCTGTATAATATTCTGGCCTTTGAGGTGTGTCTGGTAGTTCTACAAGGGGGGTGGATTTAAAAGGTTCCACTAGAGGATGGGGGTATGTTATTCTTGGCCTTGTGGACTTCCCCATTACCTTGTTTTCAAGTTCAATTCTCCTTTTTACCTCCCTATTATAGGCCTTAAGAAGTGTTTCATATTTACCCTGTAACTCAGTCATGGCCTATTCCTCCTTCTTTGCAGTATCCAAAAGAAACTTGGAAGATTCCACATTCCAAGATGCTGCCTGCACATGTGAGGTATTAGCAACTCTTCTCACAATTAAGCTTCCCCATCAAGCCAGAGTCATTTGACTGTGATGATGTGGCTCTGGATCCTCTCCTCAGTGACCAACTGACCAATGCAGTTTGATCTTCAACGAATGTAGTGCCTTGAAAGTTCTCTTTATTTTGGTCTTGCAAAGTCAATTTATTTGAAACAAAACTAAAAACTAATGCATCAACAATATCCCAATTTGGCAACAATAAAATGTTAGATGTGTTGACCATTTTTCTCCCTTCCTCAGGGCTTATATTCTACAATTATTTTATCATTTCTTCTTTAGTTTGGTTTTGAATGGAAGTTTCTTCCATTTCTAGATGCTCTATTTTCATCTTTTTACATTTCTCCTCAAAAATGTTCATGTTTGCCCTCCATGCAAACTACTAAAAAGCCCTAGATTTAACAAAACTCTCATCAGTCAAAAATTTATGACTTGCCTGCTCTAACACAAGGTCCAATTCCCTGCCACTATAATTTGCTACAGTTAGATCCAAACTTGGGAGGGAAGGTTCTGGAGGGTTACCCTCATCTAATTCTGCTTGAGTAATAAAAATACCTCCCTATGATCCCATCTGTTCGATCTGTTCACCAGTGAGATGTTCTTCTCCAATCCTCAGAGGGGACTGAGTGGGTGAATATTCCTCAACTTGAGGCCTTTCTTCTTTTATTACCTTCTACCTCTTAGGACTAGGCTCATCAGGTCTCTCCTCTTAGGCTATACTAGTGGATCATTTTATTTGTTTGCCCTTATCTATAGGAATCCTTTTATTCTGAATTATAGTATACCCAGGCCTCTTTTGTACAATTATTTTACCAGCTCCCACATTTGGGGTGAAAGCCAATCTCCTTATGACCTCTCTGGCCTTATCAGGATAGGAATCAATAAAAAATTGTTTCTTTTCATTCGTGACCTCCATTATTTTAGGGAAGGTATTCATGAGTTTACTTATTTTTTCAGCCTCTGTAACAACATTATCTAAAGGATCATATTTATTATCAAAACAATGAATGAATTCTAAGACCCGGGAATAAACTCTCCACTTTTCCTTTTTAGTTTCCTGCTCTTGCAATGAGATTTTATTCCTTATAATGTCCTCTAGATAATAAGAATCGTTCTTGACCGGTCCCAACTTGATTCTATGCCTCAACATCTGATTGAAAAATCCCTCAGAATCACAAAAATGGGGATGAGAGACAGCCATCATATACTGCTCCAAAATTTTATGCAAAAAGAGCCATCCCCCTTTTGTAATCACAAATTGATGGGCCACTATGTAGGTAGGGAAAATTGACCCTAATTGCCTTTTCAACAAAAACATTTCTTCAACTCCCCCTAACTGCCACAAAACTTTAGCCACTCCTACCTTCAAAGGTACTTGGTAAGGAAAAACATGAGGACTCCCTTTAAAACCATATATTCTGAATATAGTAGAAATAGAGTAAGGGATGATATCTCCCCAATTATGTGAAACTTTCAAGTCATGGGGGTTATCCATAGGCCTAATGAGACTCATTAGTGCTTTAGGGATTCTGGGATTGTCACTCAATATAAGGCACCTCATCTTAGAAGCAAAATATCTATCAAATCTG
Organism: Cupressus sempervirens; assembly: GCA_028749045.1. Taxonomy (NCBI): domain Eukaryota; kingdom Viridiplantae; phylum Streptophyta; class Pinopsida; order Cupressales; family Cupressaceae; genus Cupressus; species Cupressus sempervirens. The sequence continues at coordinate 839,024,232 of CM053785.1, read as the reverse complement.
ACAAAACCAGCATTACTTGCATCCTAGGTCATATCTGCACTCCACAACTGGACTGGCAGTATTTCCCCATTCTCCTCTCTGTTTAGTTCCATCTCATTACCAAAATATGTCACTCCTTTGAACAAAAACATATGCATTAATAGAGAGTAGTGACCAAAAGTTTTTTCCACCTTGCCCTTCGCAATCTCAACTAAACCAATGTGAATTTCTTCAGCCAAAAAGGAAGCAAAATCAAAAATAACATCTACACTGAAGGAAGCAATCTGAACCATCATGTACATGAAACCAATGGGCATAAGTTCTTGCTCATCTTCACCAAAAACTCGGCATAAAGTCCTGTATATCTCTACAGCCCGGGAAGTGAAAAGACTCTTCCTAAAAGGCTCTCTAGAGGCTGTAGTAATTACTGGCAAAGTTCTTATTGTACCAATATGTGCCCTTAGTGCACCTCCCCTGATTACATCCTTCTTTTCTTTATATTCATTCTCTAATTCTAGCAGATTGATTTGCACATGGTAATCTGATAATGGTTCCAGGTGAAAAACCTCTCTAATTTCTTCAGGAGTAATCAAGACCAGAGGCACACCATCCTTTCTTCTTACAACCCTAATGGCTTGGTCATAATTCTTAGCAATGGATTTAAGCAAATCATAATCCATGAAAACACTTGGGACTACTAACTTTCCCAAACCAAAATTCCAGACATTAGCATGCGGGGCAAACAACTTCCTTTCTAAAAACCACTTTTTAAATAGGATAAGACCAGTTTGAGTAGTTATTGCATCCCTTACCCAATTCCCCTTGTCATACAGGCCATCCACAATTTTAAGCCTAGGATTTAAGGAAATCAAATTTTTAACTTGTGCAGGCTCTACAGTAGACTCTAGGAGTAATTCTAATAAATCATCACGGACATTCCTATCCATATAGTTAATTTGCCCAGAAAATGGCTTCTTAGGAGGCATTTTAACAGTATTGAGAGAACTGGAATGCCACAGAGGTTATAGTATCAGTACTTACTTGACTTGCTGAACTTGTTCTTCTCTGAACCTCTGTAATTGATCTCGAACAACTGAGGAATAGTTTTCACATTCTTACCAAGCTTAACATGATGAAATCAATAGGCTCTTGTGCTCAAAAAATTTGCAATCTTTGTTCACGTGGGACTGGCATTAATGAAAATCTCCTGTATTATACTCTTTTTTTCCACACGTGAAGCTTTCATTTATCATAAATGCATACAACAAAAAAATAGAGTGGCATCCAATTTCCTTTTTTAAACTTGCGCCGTTGATCCACGAAAAATCCTATGACTTGGGAATGACAACTAGGTTGAATCAGCTTTCTTCTTAACACATTGGCAGTCAAACCAATGAAATACCTCCATCTGTACCTTTCCTTCAAGGCTGGCGCTTCAAACTAGGCCCACGGATGATCACAGACACGTATCATCAACTCACTAACTCGTTATACATAACTCTCAAGCACCTTTCCACAGTGAGCTAGCGATAACCACTGATCTTACTTTAATTGTGTGGCAGATAATTGAAACAACCTTTAAGAACACAATGGTGGGTCATTTGCTCGTTAACTCGTTATACTTATTTATTGCACATCTCCTCATAGCGAGTTAATGAGCGTTGTTGATCTAGATTTGATCTTGCAGTCAACAATTTACTGCAACAGTGGTGGGCCACCACTTGCCAACTCGCTATACATAACTTCCAAGCACTTCTTCATAGCGAGCTAACGATGGCCTTTGATCCTGGCTCGATCTCATGATCATAAATCTTTGTACTTTATACACAGGAAGTGGGTCCATGATACCGTTGTCGCTGAGTTGGCTCAACATGCTAGCACATATATATATTTTTAAATCTCTTGATGACATCACATGTCTTGGGCCTCACCGTGTTTATGACTTTTAGGTGGGTCGCTATGTTGCTACCGACAAAAAAAACAACAATCTGGCTAGCGACATGGCGAGCTCCGACGAATCAAAGTTTTTTGGCTCAAAGATATTTCAATAGGATGCCACCATGTAATTTGATATGCACAGCTCAGCCTTATCATGTCACTCATTCGGGGCCCACCTTTGAGGATTTTTTAGTTACATTACCATTTTTTGAGCAATCGCTACATCCCTATCGGCATAAAAACCACAAATTTGGCTAGCGATATGGCGAGTTCTGGTAAGCACTTTAAAATCAATGCCCAGAAAAAGAAACTACAAAAGACAATAACCTGCAGAGGGACAAAAGTGAAACATGCAGCATATCTTCCTCAGGATCCTCAAAATTACTTTTGATCTCAGAAAGATGTCGTCTTTGGAAAATCTAGGCATTCGCTATATCGCCATCGGCAAGTCTCAAGTGTTTTCAGTTAGCGACTTGGCGAATTGTCGGATAAAATTAAACTCCGATGACACCACTTGAAAAAATTTCCACGTGCCTTTCTTCTTGAAACTGATTGGTCTGGGACATAGTAAATGGTCAATAGATCTTCTCACCAACACATTTTGTGGCACCGAACTCCACTTTTTAGTATCACACATAATTCTCTGATGGTTGCTACCTCGCTATGCATAACATATGAGCATCTTTCCATAGCAAACATGTGACAATCGTAGATTCAAATCAGATCAGATTGTAAGATTAAAACCCCTTTTTCAAAAGACTTAACAACGACGATCAAGCAGGTGGGAAAAGAATATTCGCTCCTTGTTGTTTGTTTTTTCTTTTTTCTTTTTTTAAATTTTCCCGCCAGGAAAAACTTAAAAGGACAAACCTAAGGCTTTTCACAGATTTTTCAAAGGTATCAAAATATACTATGCCAAAACCTAAAGCCCTATGACTTATCAGAAACTTCTCATCTGATTTTTTTTATGATCCTAAGAAAATTTGATTCGCAAAAAATCAAACCAACATATCTGATGTACTCATTAAAAGATACTTTGTTCTCAATTGAGGGATCTTTTTTGTACAATTTAATGTGAATAGAACACAAATTGTATTGCACATTTATCTGCTAGATGTTGGGTACATTGATTTGACATAATAAATTTCTTAGAGGATATAGAAACTTACTAACTATAAACAAAAGGTATGTTCTTAGAAAAAAACCCATACTCATTGTAAACAATAGGTATGGACTTAATGCATATTTCATGAGTTGTGGTTCATAAAAACCCATACTCATCAACTTGAATTGTTTGTTTAATATCCAATGCATTGAGGTGATGCTTACAATTTGAATTCATAACAACTATTTCTCATCAACTTAAATTGTTTGTTTAGTACCTATTGCATTGACGTGACACTTACAAGGTTGAAGTATTGTTACTTCCTAGAAGGTCTGCCTACTCAATTCCATGATGATCCAACTTTCCTTGATCCTTGGGAGAATGATGTAGGAGAATCAAGGTCAAGGTTGAATGCATGAGTAGACATTAAGGTCTCAAGATAACCAACATGACCATGTTAGAATAGTTGATGTAATAAGACCCTGTGAAAGTCCTTTTTGATATGTTTGTAATCATTTTAGTTACATCTGAAAACATTAATTAACAAAAACCATATGTGCAGATATAAACATTAATCACAACATGTCCAATTTATTTGTAGGTATATTTTCTTGTGAAGAAAGACCATGCCTGGCAATATGAACCCAGAACAAAATAATGAGACAATGGCTACATTGTGGGCTCAGTTTCGAAGAAAACCTGATAAATGTTATTGTCCTTGCAAAAAGTGTAAGGACTTAAAGAATCAAAGAATTCTAATCACAACAGCCCAGATTCATTGTAGGCAATATGGTCATGTTGAAGGGGGCCATGATTTTTGTCCATTGCTGAATGTGGATTTCCTACTGGAGGAACATGGAGGTGTGAATATCCAAGTTGAGGATAACACTCCCATGGAAGAAGATGGTAATGTGCCAGAGGACATGATTGAAGAAGATGGTATTGAGGCAAGTGATGAAGAGGCTCACAATGATGGTATTAGTGAATCTGATAATAATGATGAAGATGGTCTTGATATACCTTTACTTGAGAAGGCACACAAGCCCTTATACGAAGGCTCCCAAACAACTCTACTGTCGGCTATAGTGTTGTTGGTGAACTTAAAGGTTATTAGTAGTATATCCAATGTAGCAATGTCACATATGCTAAGGTATGTCATTTTTGTCATCTTCAATGTTAGCATACAATTACTATTCATTATATTAACAATGCATATTTGTTGTTGTAGGTTGATTAGTGAGTTTTTGTTGCCACCATCAAACATTTTGCCTCGTTCATATTGAGAATTATCTAACATTATGGATAAAATTGGAATGAAGTATTAGACAATACATGCATGTCCCAATGATCACATTCTATATCATAAACAACATGAATTTGCAACAGAATGCCCTGATTGTCATGTTAGTAGATATTGGTCAGATCAAATAACAAAAAAAGTGCCTTACAAGGTTCTTCGGTACATTCCCATTATTCCACGTCTTGAACGGTTATTCAGGTGCACTAGCTTGGCACAATTTATGGATTACCATGCACACAATAGAAGTTAGGATGACATTATGCGAATGCTTGCTGATGGTTTTGCATTCAAAGAGATAGAAGAAACATGGTCACACTTTAAAGAAGAACCTCATAAACTAAAACTTTCATTGGTGGCAGATGGTGTCAATCCATATGGAGATATGAGATCTGTTTACTCAGTATGGCCTATTTTTGTTATTAACAATAACATTCCTCCTTGGATGTCCATAAAGAGGGAGCACATAATGTTGTCAATGATTGTGCTAGGTATTTTTTTAATTTTATAGTTATCTAAATTAATTTATAAATAGTGCATGAAAATGGTTATAATAATTAGGTAATGTTTATGTTCATTCAATTGCTAGGTAAATACCAAGTTAAAGATATAAACGTGTATATTGAGCCCCTAATTGATGAGTTGTTGAAGTTATGGAATGACATCACTATATATGACATCTATAGACCGATAGGACATTGACAATTTCAATTCCATGCAATGCTTGTATGGACAATACATGATGCCCCTGGGCTAACTGATTTTTGTGCTATGTTATATTGTTAAGATTACATATTTTTGGTATGTTATAGTGGTTACACATTGCTATCGAATGCTTAAGTTGCGCGTGATCATTGTACATGATCCAATTATACATAATCTTTTAGGTCTTTAGACAAAAGGAAAATTTGCATGTCCAGTTTGTGGTCCAAAGATGAAATGTCGTCAGTCGAGAAGTTTAGGAAAGTAGGTGTTTGATGAGTTTAGACACTTTCTCCACCATAATCATAAGTATCGAATTGCCAAAAAATATCTTTTCAATGAGAAAGAAGAGACATCATCAAGGCCACGAAGAATGACACCTCATTTATGGAAGTTCGAATATGATCGACTAAATCATTGAGGTAATGTCCAATTGGTTGTCCGAAGTTTACAATTTGTATTTCGATATTGTCTTATATTTAATAATGCTGTAAATGATGCTCATGAAGGTCATCAAGGCATCAATGACCAACTTTCTAGAGGACTGAAAAGTTATCCTACTCAATTTAGTAGGTTACCATACTACAAGGATCTCCCAATCACACATTTGTTTGATGCTATTCATATTGGAAAGAATGTAACAGAGACACTATGGAAAATGTTGGATGGAAGACGTGATAGAGAAAAAATTGCTAAAATTTGTACTGACATTCATGAATCTAATCATGCACTAAAAGTTTTCATTGAATCAAATAGGAATGGAGACAGCATAAATACAAGTGCCCTTCCTTGGTTATTAACGGAGCAACAAAGTGTTGCATTAAAAGAAGTCATTAAAAAACAAAATTTTCAACAGGATTTGCTGCAAATATAAGCACTCTTCTATCAAAGAAAGGTGATTTTGGGCTAGGGTTGAAGACACATGATTGGCATACCTTCCTCAAGGTAAGTCATGTTTTCTATTTATAATATATTTGTAAGATTAAATGTAGTACTAGTTGCATTATTTAATAATATATTGAAATGATCATTTTTTAATGATTGCAGTTCATCCTACCTCTATCCCTTTCACAAAAGTTTGACAATAGTATTAAACAAGTTATATATGATCTTGAAAAATACATGAGGTTAGAAGAGTGTTTTTTCTTAGATTTGTAGCTTTTTATTTGAAATCTATTGTATAATTCTATTTTAAATCTCCTCTATGTGTTTTTGTGTGTTGAATCTCTTTTAGGTGGTTATCATCTAAAGAAATTGATAAAAAAGATCTAAACTATTGGAAGAGAAAAATTCCATAGCTTATGTGTGAAATGCAAAAGTGTTTACCTCCAACATTTTTCAATGATCAAGAACACTACCTCATACATCAAGTTGAGGAGATTGAATTGTGTGGACCTGTACAAGCTAGATCAATGTGGATAGTTGAGAGGCACCTGAAATTTATGAAGGGCTTGGTTCGACAAAGAGCACGTCTTGAGGGTTCTATGATAGAGGGATATATGATATACTAGACCATGGTGTATATCAGTGAATATCTTCCAAAGTTTGCAGCAGGTATCCATGTAGATCGCATTTAGGATCCCAACTGTAATGACAAATTCAAAGGGGAGTACCTGACGGGGAAAGGTAGATTGAGGAGGGTGACAGGTAATTATAATTTTTTTTTTGTAATTTAACAATTCTTATCCATCATCAATATATATAAGTTGTTTCTAACTAGTGTAATTGTCTTCTTTATAGTTGGTCATGAGTGGGATGCACTACACTTGTACATTGCAAACAATCTTGATTGGATGACAGTGTGGATTGAACAGTCTCAAGAAAATGGTCGCTCATTAAGATGGGATGGTGTTGCATCATTGGTTAAAGAAGCTCATCGTAATGGAGATTCCAATGTTACGCTAATGGTACTTGATCTAATATATGGCTTAAGAGATACAAAGGTATGCATAAGATTACTAATCATGATACATTAGTTTAATATCAACTCACAAATCAATGAGAAGATTCTTGACATGTTTGAATAATTTCAGGTCAAATACCATAAAGCTATGTACTACCATGGCTATAAATTCCACACAAAAAAGTTAGATGAAACGAAGAAAACGTGTGATTTTGAGATAAGTGCTTTCTTCGTGGTCACCAATATTTCATCTAGAACTGACATACATCCTCAACAATCTAAAAATCGATACTATGGCATTTTGGATGATAAACTTGAGTGTGACTTTGATTCATTCAAAATAGTTCTATTTGTCAACAAATGGTTTAGGTTATGACTGAATCGAAATGATCCTGATAGGACTATTATTGAACAGGACAGTGGATTTACTATGATTAATACAAGGTCATTTGAGCCAGTCGGAGATGAGCCCTATGTTGTTCCAAGTCAATGTGAGAAAGTGTTTTATTTTGGTGTTCCAGACAAACCAAGTTGGTCATTTTTTGTTAGACATGACCCAAGAGGAAGGCCAGTAAAGTATAATGTGATCGAAGAAGAAGATATTGAAGAAGCACAAGAGGAATTAAATGATTATCAGGAACGACAATTACCCAGTGATGAAGAAGAAGATGGTGATGATTTTGGTCATGCTAACGATAATGGTGATAATGATGATGATGATGATGCTGATGACGATCATGATCATGGTGATGAAGATGGTGATGATCATGGCGATGATGGTCATGATGATGATAGTGATCAAGAGGATGATGATGGTGATGAAGATGGTGGTGGTGATGACGACGATCAAAGTGACAAGTTTGATGATGATGATGATGATGATGACATGGATGAAGATCATGATGATCAATGAAATCTTCAGATACAGTCAATGTCAACTATGATAGGGTCTTGTATGACCAAATATTTCTTTCCAAACCATATGTGCACATATAAACATTAAGTAGAATATGTCAAAGATATAAACATCAGTTACGATAAATTTTTAACTTAAGACAAATGATTTACATATACAATCTACTTTATTATTAATATTTTTTTTGGTAAGTCTATTACTTTAATTTTGCTGCTGATTTCTAAGACTTACTAATTTTTTCACAGGGCGATATGGATGCACCATCTCAGACACCTTCAATAGAGGTAAACATTAATTATTGTAAATTTTAATGTTAATATAGAAAAAAAGTCCTATTATTATGTTCTTTTCTTTATGGCTTTGGAGTTATTTTGATGAAAGTATATGAATATTTGATGTCACAAATGATAGGAAAAAGCTAGATCGCTGATCAAATGCAATCTGAAATATGGGCATAATATCTACATGACATTGGCTTTAGTACTGACCTTGTATTCATCACCCAACAAATTATGCAAAGATACACTGATGAGCTTGTTAGAATTATCATTAGGGGTGACAGAAGTGAGGAGAAAGAGGCACTGAGAATAGAATTGGACCGCAGAATCCAATCTTTGAAAGTAAGTAGTAATAGAAGTTCAATAGATATTAATCTTTTATAGTATCTTATGGATCATGATCTCTAATTTTATGTGTTCTTGTATAGACATATGTGCCAGTTGCAAGGTCACATGGTGAACATGGTCAAGATTGTTGCATAGTACCTTCATGTAAATAACACTTTGTTTGTTTTGATCAACATTATAACACTTACCCTTTTTTTTGTGGATGTTTCTCACTAGTATCCCATTTGATATTTATCCATTGAAAATTTCTTTGCTAACAATATTCTATTCTTTAGCTCATGATGAAGTGCAGACTCCTCCTTCAGTTGGTGGTTCACTATTGTTTGCTGCATTATCGGCAATAAGGACCATGCAAACATCATCGTCTATGCCCAGTAGAATTGGTAAAACCTTGTTTTGCTATATTTTGTAATGTGTTATATTTTGTAATGTCTTTCTACAAGTTGATGAACAACGAAGTAGCATATTAGTGCTTAAATGATGTCTACAGAAGCTTGCATACACAAAAACACATGCATACACACACCACACTTACATACATACATACATACATACATACATACATACATACATACATACATACATACATACATACATACATACATACATACATACATATATATATATATATAGCCACACATAGAGAGACATGGACATAGGCAGAGAGGTAGACTGACAGAGAGCAGTACTAAAATTGTCATTTAATTGTATGATGTTTCAGTTGATAGAGAAAAAGAGAGTAGTACTACTGAAGTTGATCCATTTCCTGGAGCAGTTCGTGTGATTAGTACTGGTTCGTATGGAGGGACATTGTTGCTAAATAAGAAAACTATGTTTCCATTAAGAGAACGAAAGCTTCCAAGTGCTTTAAAATTGATATTATTTAAAGTGTAAATTTAGTTTACATTTACATTACTCATTTTGGACTGATAAATCCTTTATGTTTTTGTAAGTAATAATGCTTCCTTTGAACACCTTTTTCATATGACATTGAGACTATTTGGACCCACCATACATAAAAGGTACGTAGTTTCATATCATTGCTACATAATTTTTGTTTTCTTCTATTTATTGTAAAATATTAAAGTTATTAATCTAACAATCTATTTGTTTTTAAAAAGGTCGAATTTACAAGCTGTGGAATTAAAAAATCAGCTGATTGCATCCATTGAGGAGAAATTTGTGAAAAACATTTTTGACACTGGCCTACTTCTGAAAAGAGCAGCAAAGCATATAAAGACTATTAGGGATCAATATAGAAGGACTCTTAAGGATAACCCAAAGTACGACCGTCCTTGTATGATTCCACCGATGAAGTGGAATGAAATAATAGAAGATGCAAAGGAGAAAAGGCTATGTGAAGATAGAGATAATGAAGCAGCATAGGGAAAAAAGAGGTATGTCATTATAGTATTAAGTACATTGTAATCATGCACTGATTATTGATATTTGCAAATATATAATCTAAGATGTTTGAAATTGTTCATAGATTGCAGGACACATCCATGGCTACAAAAGTGAGAATAGAAAAGGTTGACCAACACAAACTTGTCTCTGGTGGCTATATGAATCTGCAGTCTCGAGTTGTAAGTAGAGCAATGAATTTTGTATTGTTTTTTAATATAATGTTGCAAACAGTTTTGTTTAATGAAACCATACATAGAAAATTGACGTTATCAAGAAAAAAATACAGGGCACAGATTTCAATGTGGAGGTCACAGATGAAGATAGAAAAATTGCCTTGAAGGAAGGCTATAAAGTTGTTGTTGCATGCCTACGTGAAGAATCTGTAAGCCTTGCCCAACAATCCAGTGCACCAAATGATATCTCATAGGTAAATTGGTTAGATGAAAATTAAATGAAATTAAATAGTTGAGAAGATTCTTTTTTGGTATTAGTTTTAAACGTATATTGACTACATAACAATGTGCATAACATTTTACTGTAACCTTCATATCCTACCACAGAACTTGCTCCTGACAAAGGCCATGATGTGTATTATAGTGGTGGAGGTATTAATTTGCTATTGGAAATTAATTATGCAATTATGAATACAATTTAATATCTTCAATTGGAATTTGACGTGTATCCTTTTTTTGAATATTTCAGAGCATGTTGAACATCATGCTGAAGCAGTGGACCATGTTCCAAGTGTTCAAAATGTTGACGTGGTGGCGGATCAAAATGTTAATGTAGATGATGTGACATTTTCAGGTAAGAAAAATGCATTTTATGTTGTACTCATACTTAATTACAAACTTGTAACAGTTAGAAAAAGCAAAAGAGTATGCCAATTTATCGCATTCACTTGTTCTTGCAACAGAGCCCCCTTTAGTGCAACAACCTCCTGCTCCTCCAAAAAGAAGGAGCCATCGTAATTTAACATTACACGTGCCAGAAGAGGAGGAGAATGAAGTAGATATGGATGCTCCTATGAGCGCTTTTCTTAAGAGAGCTCAAAAAAAGAAAAAAAAGAAATGATGTTTTAAAAATCTTCTTTGATAAACCTTGTTGGATAATGAAAGAACTTTGTTTTAAGTAATTTTGTATGAATGATGCGTATTAATAGCAATTTTTAGTTTATGTTAATGAATATTGTTATGTGTTAATGAAGTTTTGATTAGTATTGTGTATTAATGAATTTTATATCATATTAATGAATGTTATGTGATTGTATTGATTGAATGTTATAGTTCATAAATGGATGAATGAATGAATGAAGTATGTAATTAAATGATAATGAGTACTTTAGATTGGTGTTAGGGGGAGGGGGGTGAGGCTAGATGAGCTTCCACCTTCACGTGGTTGGCCTTGTTAAGTAGAGAATATTATAGTATTCTTGAAAACAAGTGAAGCTCAAATTTATTAAGTCTTCAAACACACATCCCAATTCTCTTTAACGAGACTGAAGTTTTTTCACTTGTAATAGTCTCATTGCAGTCATCTTTTGGTTCCTTGAACATATAGTTCTTGCTTAGTTTAAATCCCAATTATTAGATATTTGTCCACATTGAAGTTAGTTTGGCGTAGAAACCTACATATTTTATTATATATATTTAGTCAACTAAAAGCAATGTAGAAAGCATTCACATAGTTGATGTCTAACAAAAGAAGACAAGATGCATATACTATTTAGCATGGAAATCATTGTAGGTGAATTGTGTGTGTATGTACATACACACACATATATGTATGTATGTATATAACTTCAAACAAATGTGTAGACTCAATTAGCAAAATACACCAACCTCAAATCTTGCAATGCAGAAGGAACTGACCTTTGAAATGCAAAGTGTTTATAATGTAGGTAGATTTGCCTTAGATCTCCTTTGAGGTCTTCAACAAATCTGCCTTGTACTTATGAATAATCCACCAAGATTTGAAATAGTGTTTTTTAATAAATGCTCTAAACTTGGAATATACCTCCATAAAAATTCTTCCTTAGATCTACTCATCATAGACAAAATAAGCCTCACATGTTTGTTCACTTAGGTGTGATTTAGGTCTTCCACAAATTTGGCTTATAATTATGCTCTTGAATCTCTTAAAATATTCTTTGTATTCAAATGATATTTAATGAATTGATTGATACAAATTTACTCATACTTGAATCCAAATATCATTATCATTGTCAAACATAACACAGACATAAAATCATTTTGGTTATTCGCTTGCTATACAAGTTAGTCTTATCTTTTTGGTTTTCACAAGTCATGCACTTATGCATCTTTGGGATATCCACAAGCTATTAGAGATGTTTGGATGGTTCATGTCCTTATTTTTTGTGTGTTGTTTGTAGGGTTTTTGCCATGAAGTCTAAGGACAGACATGTTGGATTTTTGTGATAGACATGTCCAGCGATAAGAAAAGTATCAAATGTAGAAAAAATGCAAAGAAAAGCTTATAAGGGTTTTAGATGTCTTTAGGCCTAGTACAACTTGTAAGGGTTTTAGGTGTCTTTGGAAGGGTTAGTGAAGTTATAAAACCTTTGAAAAGGTTAGTGAAATATATTAAAGGCATATATGATTGTAAGTTGTTGAAGTTGACACTTTGTGTCAACTTAGACAACAAATTTCAATTTATAACTAATTGGTAATAGTCAGATAGTTAGACAACAGTGGTTGTTTACTGTTGCTTGGTTATTTAGAAGGGATTTTTTGAGTGTTTGGGGGAGAAGTAGAGTTGGGGTGGTGAGACAAGGCATTGTGAAAAAATTTTAATCAATAAAATAATCCTGTTCTCTGCAATTCAGTATCTGTCCCATGGAACAGTGAGTTCCTATGATGTATCAAATGCATTTTGACTAATATTTATTGTGAGAACATTTTATTATTTTTGTTATCTTGTCCACGCATTCTTTTAATTTTCATTGCGGGTTGAGTAAGGAATAATAGACTGGTGCATTCAAACCAGTGATTGCTTAGGCACAGTCAACTGTACTTATTCTGAAGTTTCCAATATAGATTCTTTCCTACCACCTGTAGTCACTGTTATTGGTGGGAGACAATGAGGGTGTGATAATTTATTTGTACTATATTAACCAAATGTAGGAGAGTGGGAAAACTTGGTGTAAGTGCAGTTTTGGATGGTAATTGCTGATGAAGGTTTAGCCTGGATTAGATACTAGTCTAATAGATAGTGGATCATTTCATGTTTGAAGATGTTTGGGGGGTGAATCCTTCATGTTTGGGGGGTGTCTCTATTACCAAAAATGAGACAGTAGAGCACTGCTAGTGTTATGATGGGAAAAATATGTCTTTAATTGTGATAGACTATTTCTAAGTCATCTGTGTTGTTTCTTGCTATTGTCAAGTAGTCTTTGTTTTCCTTGAGACCATGAACAAAATTATCTACCATTTTTGCTAATGATAAGCTTTTGAATTGAACAATGATAAAGTTTATTATTAACCATTATAGTGGAACAACTTTTGACTTGTTCAAAAATTTTAGTCAAAGGTGTTGGAATTGATAGTGAACCCCAAGCTCCTAGAAATCACCTGCAACCAAAATGCATGTTACATCTGTGTCTGAGAGAGAATATGATCCAAAAAGCATGCCTACTTTGGTGATTTGGCTATTATTGTAGCACTACAAAGTGTCTTATAGTGTTTCTCATTTTCTTAAATAATAGGCAATTAGTTCATGATTTCCTCATATCTTATAGTGGAACAACTCCAAGAATCTTGGGTAAATTCCTTGCTATAAGACTTTCTTGTATAGGAAACTCAATAATGTGGGCTATGTGGTGGGCACAAAGAGGAACAAGAAAGGATCTCTACAAGTGCACGGTGCAGTAGAATTCAAAAATGAAATTGAAGTGCTCTCGTATATTAATTATAAGAATCTAGTCAGGCAAATTGGCTTTCATCTCCATTCATGATGGAACTTACAATGATGCATATCCACAACAATATTTAACTTCCAACAAACAAGTTAAACCTGAAGATAAGCTATTTGAAGACCTGGTTGACTTTGCCAAGGCAAAAAGTAAAACTTCACCCAGTAAAAGCGAAAGTTTTTAAAAATTAGAGGTTGTTCTCTGGGATGGTTTGTACTACACATCTTCAAGTAGCTTGCTACAAGTGATGGTTTAGGTGTAGCAACAATTTTATTGAAGCCACTATATAGTCTTTTGTTAAATTGAGGTTTAGTATTCATTATGTGTTATATTATTCCTAGTGCATTGCAATTTAATTTATTTCTTGTTACTTTTTTTTTCTGATATGAAATTCCTTTTGAAGATTTGTATATTGAAACAAACTTATGTTCTTACCTAGAAGGTAAATGAGTTTAGTAACAGTGCCAAAAGATATATATATATATATATATATATATATTGCAATGTATTGCTAAAGCTTGTTCTATTTCAGATCTCAAGTAGTGTGTGAGCTGTTGGTGTTTCAAACTGCTGAAACTATCAAGCAACAAAATGCTTAATATCATAGTGAAATGACTCACACAATCTAGGGATTAGCCAATCCCTAATATCAACTATATGAATGAATCACTATAACCCAACTTCAACAAAACCAAAGGATGGTTTCCTACTCTTCTGGCTCTGCTAAACCAAGGCAGGTATACCTAGGGATAATTCTAATGCAACTATGTATGAAATTATCTTAGTTTCATTTTGATTCTCATCTGTTACCCTCACATACATAAACAACTCACTTCAATTCTTCAATGCTCTCAAACTTATACACATCCTTTATCAGTAGATCTGGTCATAATTCTCCTAAAATTTACAAATATTCCTGGAAATAGCAGCTACCTAAGACTTAGGAATTAGATATAAATGAGTTGAGACCAGCATTTATAAGTCTTGAACAGGATTGAAAATAATTTTGATTTTGTAAGATGATTTGATATGTAGTAGCAGAATTCATCCTTGTTTACTTCTAATTTATAGGACCAGTGCCTTATCCATTGGGCGAGAAATTGACTATTGGCGGGAGATCTAATTCAAATAACTTGTATAAGAATTAATCAACTACAATCACCCATCTCCATTCTTATGCAATATCCCTTTTATGAACTCATAAACCTTACTGATTTACTAAAGCATTTATATAATTGCTTGAATTAAAAGCAACAATAAAACCAACATACAACCCATCCAGACTGCATTCAGCCAAATAAACCTTATTTAAATGACTTCAAAGTAAACAAACCCATAAACTAGAGACAGAAATTGATGACACAGATATACTGTAAATACCCCTTTGTATTATCCTTTTCAAATGACTAATATAATAACCGATAGAAAACCAATTGAATGCCCAGAATAGATTGCCATTTCTGTCATTTCAATTTTCTTATCAGAAAGTAAAATGGAAGCAAACTCAAAACCTCTGCATACTATTGGACTGACTGAATATGTACTCTTCTTGAAAGAAACAAAAAATTGCACAAGTCTCAGACCATCACAATGCCTTGAAAACTCATTTATATAGCATGAGTTGCAACAAGCAAAGGGCAATTGTGATCTGACAAGTGTCCAAGGAACAAAGCATCATACAAAAGACAAAACCAATCACAAAAGAATGCCAGGCATATCAAATATTCCTTCAGGTAGGCCCGTTCCAGTTTCTATTGTGAATCATCAACTTCTAATTTGTCTCTCATTATTCTGGCTCCTTAGAATACGTGGCTACCAAGCTGGCCAAAGAAGGATGATCTTGTGATACCTCCAAATCAATTTTCTCTTGTGGGTTCTCACTACTTTCACCCTGAGCAGGCATTATTAAATTTTCCCCTTCTTCTTTTTTAGTTCTAGTGTAGAGGTGTCAATAACCTACACCTCACCTTCTTGTTTCTCATCATCATTTGAACTGTCCTCCTCTAACTGCTTGTCCAATAGAAGATCTACCATCTAAGTGTCAAATTGTATATCATCTGGAAAGCTGAATTGTAGGATATCATTTTGCTTTTTAAAAATATAACCAAACTCCTTTTCAAAATCAACAAATTCTTGCTTCAAAGAATAAAAAAAAATTGGACTTTAACCAATTCCTTTGTCATGGTGGCCCACCAGGCATGCCCCTTTTCATTAATAACTTTATTTATCCTTGTGCAGAAAAGGTCATCCAATTCTTTACTCCACTCTTCCTTATTTTTCAATTTCTTCTTTCTATCCAAGGCACAAGGGAATAGATCAAATTTTTTATTCTTGTACTTATTCAAATAAGAAACAATTTGCAATTGTAGAGCAACTCTTCTGTTATGAAAATCTGACAGGTCATTAGCAATATCATACAATTTTTCAACATGGTCATTGGAAGACTTTATAACTGAATAACATAGAAGGGTGATTTCCTTTTCCCTTCTTCCCCATTTATTAACAATAGGATTCAGGGTATCATCATGAGTTTTCAATTCCTCCCATATATCTATTACTTTTATCAACTGATCAAAGAATAAGGGCCACTCAATTTTGTCCACTAAATACATTAGAGCCTTTCTAAGCTTATCCTCATACTGCGTATTTAACTCTACATGTAAGGCCCATAGTTTGCTCTTCTCTTCTTCAAATTCCTCAGCTATATAATTTTCAGGCCTTTGGGGTGTGTCTGGTATCTCTACAAGGGGGGTGGATTTAAAAGGTTCCACTGGAGGACAGGGGTATGTTATTCTTGGCCTTGTGGATTTCCCCATTGCCTTGTTTTCAAGTTCAATTCTCCTTTTTACGTCCCTATTCTAGGCCTCAAGAAGTGTTTCATATTTATTTTGTAACTCAGACTTAACCTGTTCCTCCTTCTTAGCATTGGCCAACACAAACTTAGAATAATCCACATTCCAATATGCTGCCTGTACATGTGAAGTGTCAGCAACCCTTCTTACAAGTATATTTCCCATCAACCCAGACTCATCTGATTGTGATGGTGTGGTTCTAGATCCCTTTCTCAATGACCAACTGACCAATGCAGCTTGATTTTCAATGAATGAAGTGCCTTGGAAGTCTCTTCTATTTGGGTCTTGCAACTCTAATATACTTGAAATAGAATTAAAAATTAATGCATCTGCAATATCCCAATTGGGCAATAATAAAATGTTAGACGCCTTTATCATTTTCCTCCCCTCCTCAGGGCTTATATTCTACAATTCCTTCATCATTTCTTCTTTAATTTGGTTTTGCATGGAAGTTTCATCCATTTCTGGATGTTTTGTTTTCATCTTTTTACATTTCTCCTTGAAAATGTTCATGTTTGTCCTCCATGCAAACTGCTGAAAAGCCCTTGATTTCACAAAATTGTCATCAGTCAAAAATTGATGACTTTCCTGCTCTAATACAGGGTCCAACTCCCTGCCTCAATAATCAACTATTGTTATATCCAAACTTGGGAGAGGAAGTTCTGGAGGGTTACCCTCATCTAATTCTGCTTGTGTAATAAAAATATCTCCCTGTGATCCCATTTGTTCAACCTGTTCACCAGTGAGCTGCTCTTCTCCAATCCTCAAAGGGGACTGGGTGGGTGAATATTCCTCATCTTGAGGCCTTTCTTTTGTCATTACCTTTTGCCTCTTAGGACTAGGCTCTTCAGATCTCTCCTCTTGGGCTATACTGGTAGATCCTATTATTTGTTTTCCCTTGTCAATAGGAACCCTTTTATTCTGAATTATAGTATATCCGCCCCTCTTTTGTACAATTATTTTATCAGTTCTCACATTTGGAGTGAAAGCTAACCTCCTCATGACCTCTCTAGCCTTATCAGGATATGAATCAATAAAAAATTATTTCTTTTCATTCATGACCTCCATTATTTCAAGGAAGGTATTCATGAGCTCACTTATTTTGTGAGCCTCTGTAATAGCATTATCCAAAGGATCATATTTATTATCAACACAATGAATGAATTCTAAGACCTGGGAATAAACTCTCCATTTTTCCTTTTTAGTTTCCTACTCTTGCAATGAGAATTCATTCCTTATAATATCCTTTGGATAATAAGAATCATGCTTGACTGGTCCCAACTTGATTCTATGCCTCAACATCTGATTGAAAAATCCCTCAGAATCACAAAAATGGAGATGAGAGACAGCCATCATATACTGCTCCAAAATTTTATGCAAAAAGATCCATCCCCCTTTTGTAATCACAAACTGATGGGCCACTTTGCAGGTAGGGAAAATTGACCTAATTGCCTTTTCAACAAAAATATTTCTTCCACTCCCCCTAACTGCCATAAAACTTCAGCCATTCCCACCCTCAAAGGAACTTGGTAAGGCAAAACATGAGGGTTCCCCTTGAAATCATAGATTCTAAAAATAGTAGAAACAGGGTAGGGGATGATATCTCCCCAATTATGTGAAACTTTCAAGTCATGGGGTTTATCCATAGGCCTGATGAGACTTATTAGTACCCTAGGGATTCTGGGATTATCACTCAATATGAGGCATCTCAATTTAGCAGCAAAATATCTATCAAATTTGACAAAACTAGCATTACTTCCATCCTAGGTCATATCTACACTCCACAACTGGACTAGCAGTATTTCTCCATTCTCCTCTCTGTTTAGTTCCATCTCATTACCAAAATATGTCACTCCTTTGAACAAAAACATATGCATTAATAGAGAGTAGTGACCAAAAGTTTTTTCCACCTTGCCTTTCACAATCCCAACTAAACCAATGTGAATTTCTTTAGCCAAAAAGGAAGCAAAATAAAAAATAATATCTACACCAAAGGAAGCAATTTGAACCATCATGTACATGAAACCAATGGGCATAAATTCTTGCTCATCTTCACCAAAAACTCGGCATAAGGTCCTGTATTTCTCTACAGCCTAGGAAGTGAAAAGACTCTTGTTAAAAGGCTCTCTAGAGGTTGCAGTAATTACTGGAAAAGTTCTTATTGTACCAATATGTGCCCTTAGTGCACCTCCCCTAATTACATCCTTCTTTGCTTTATATTCATTCTCTAATTCTAGCAGATTGATTTGCACATGGTAGTCTGATAATGGTTCCAGGTGAAAAACCTCTCTAATTTCTTCAGGAGTAATCGAGACTAGAGGCACACCATCCTTTCTTCTTACAACCCTAATGGCTTGGTCATAATTCTTAGCAATGGCTTCAAGGAAATCATAATCCATGAAAACACTTGGGACTACTAACTTTCCCAAATCAAAATTCCAAACATTAGCATGCAGGGCAAACAACTTTCTTTCCAAAAACCACTTTTTAAACAAGATAAGGCTAGTTTGAGTAGTTGTTGCATCCCTAACCCAATTCCCCTTGTCATCTAGGCCATCACCAATTTTAAGCCTAAGGTTTAAGGAAATTAACTTTTTAACTTGTGCAGGCTGTACAGTAGATTTTGGGAGTAATTCTAATAAATCATCATGGAAATTCCTATTCATATAATTAATTTGCCTAGAGAATGGTTTCTTAGTAGGCATTTTGAGAGTATTGAGAGAATTGGAATGCCACAGAGGTTATAATATGAGTACTTACTTGACTTGCTGAACTTGTTCTTCTCTGAACTTCTAAAATTTCTCTCAAACAACAGAATAATAGTTTCACGTCTTTACCAGGCTTAACACGACACAATCAATCAAGCTCTTGTGCTTAGAAAATTTGCAATCTCTATTCGTGTGTGACTGGAATTAATGAAAATCTCTATGTTATACTCTATTTCTCCCACACGCGAAGCTTTTACTTATCATAAATGCGCCGAATAGAAAAACAGAGTGGTGTTGCACTTTCTTTTTTAAACTTGTGCCGTTGATCCTTGAAAAATCCTACAATCTAGGAATGACAACTAAGCTGACTCAGCTTTCTTCTTAACACATTGGCAGTCAAGCCAATAAAACACCTCCACCTGTACCTTTCCTTCAAGGTTGGCGCTTCAAATCGGGCCCATGGATGACTATGAACATGTGTCATCAACTCACTAACTCGTTATACATAATTCTTGAGCACCTTTCCACAGTGAGCTAGCGATGATCATTGATCTTACTTTAATCGTGTGGTAGACAATTGAAACAACCTTTAAGAACATGATGGTGGGTCCATTATATTGCTCATTAACTTGCTATACCTAATTTTTGCACATCTCTTTATAGAGAGTCAACGAGCATCGTTGATCCAGACTTGATCTTGTGGACAACAATTTTACTTCAACTGTGGTGGGCCACACTTGCTAACTCGCTATACTTAACTTTCGAGCACTTCTTCATAGCGAGTCAATGCCACCCTTTGATCCCAGCTCAATCTCATGATCAGAAATCTTCATACCTAGTACACGGGAAGTGGGTCCATGATATCGTTGTCTCTGAGCTGGCTCAACACACTAGCACATATATATTTTTTCTAATCTCTACATGACATCACATGTCTTGGGCCTCGCCATGTCTGTGACTTTCAGGTGGGTTGCTATATCACTACCAACATAAAAACCAACAATTTGGCTAGCAATATGGTGAGTTCCGATGAATTAAAATAAGTGTGCAGATTTGTGTATTAATTTAGTCCATTCTCTTTGTAATGTTGCATGTTTTAGTTTCAATTTTTTTTATAAATTATAATAAATATTTAGTATCTAAGATAAAATTAATTCAATTAAATAATGAGAATATGCAATAATTAGTATTGTAATGATAAAAATGATTTTTAATTTATCTTTATATTAATTTGAGCTACTCATTTTTTTATTATGTGAATAGTTATAAATGCTATAATTTGTGTGTTTTATTTTTTTTGTAAATTGATTAATTATATATATAAACATGTATATTATCTTAGTTTAATTTATTTTCTTATAGTATTTGAATATTAAATCAATTAAAATAATCTCTATTAGTAATCTGATATACGGTTCCTTACTCCTAACATTTTCTACTAACCATTCCTAAACTATACTATAACTATCCCTTACATCTTGCTTTACTTCCTACCACCCCTTATCTAATTTTACCACTAATTCTCTATCCACTAGCCATTAACCCTTATATCCTTTAAAAAATAACAATATTTGAGCCAAATCTTTTATTTACTACATTGTACTTTACTT
This sequence comes from Cupressus sempervirens, assembly GCA_028749045.1. NCBI lineage: Eukaryota > Viridiplantae > Streptophyta > Pinopsida > Cupressales > Cupressaceae > Cupressus > Cupressus sempervirens. The sequence goes on along the minus strand of CM053785.1, from coordinate 839,003,258 downwards.
ATACATCTCCCCATACAAATAACATTAATCCACTTAACGTCCCTATAATCCCAACCTAATGCCAACCTTCCTAGAATTCATGTGACATGGGGTCAAGTGAATCATTACTTTTTTTGTTTTGTGTTTGATGAAATTGACTTACTTTAGGGAGGTTTGTCAATAAATATATGATAATACTAAGTCCCATAAAATACTTGAAAAGTTCATCCTTAAAATCATTCACTACACATCCATCTCACAATCTATGCATGTAAACTAAAATACCAAATTAAGCATAACTATTCATAGCTTGAAATTAAATAAACATTCACACATATGACACAAGATATGATTACCGAAAAACCCTCTAATGAGAAGGTAAAACTGGGGTGGGGATGACACCCATACATCTTCACTACTACATTTATAAAGTATATCCAATGAATGTTACAATGTTTGATCATGAAATATGATCTACCCTGTTAAAGGTATACCTTGTTAAAGGCTTACAAAGCCTATTATGTCTTACCCTATTAAAAGATTTCACGAATCTATTAGAAGTGTGCCTAGTAAGAGGACTTCAACTTACAATGAAGTAAGCACCCTATTCAAGGATTTATCTTAGCATGTGAGGACTACTCTGTTAAGAGATTTAAATGATTCACCTATTAAAATGTCTCAACAATGATCCTTTGTTAGCACTCTACTACTTGATGTTAGATCACCTCTTTGCATGTATTCTTGATCCTTCTTTGATTAGATGTATATCTTCTATCCTCTAACTCCGTTACTATGTTCTCCTCTAACATATTCTATAATTCATGTCTCTAGATCACAATTCCTTAGTCACACCTTGATTCTCTTTTTGCATGCACAAAATTCTCTCTCTACTCATCTCCTTACTTACATTCTATATTAGGGTTTACCCTCCTTATGAAGATCTTGGTGACTTAGGGTTAGGTATGAATCAACAATTGTGATTCACCTATTGCTTAATCCTAATCTTTTTTCTGATTGGTTGCATGTGTTGCATTGGGATAATCAATCAAGATTCATTGTTATCATCTAGGATCTCAAAATATATCCTTAAGTTGGTTCCAAAATAATTTACATAGGATTTTGTGCCATTAAAAACAACTATGTCAAAACTATATAACTCGACACTAGAAGTCCCTGATGCTCAACATCAACTACAACTTCAATGCCATAACTCAACATCTGAATAACTCAACATCCTTTGATTACTCAGCTCTTGAATCACTCGACATCATCTATCTACTCGACACTTGAGTGGATTGGCACCAACTGTTTACTCAACATACACTAAGAATCTCACTTGATATGCACTATTTGACATGTTATGCTCCAAATGTATTACTTGTTTGACATGAACTAATCTTGTAAATGACTTAAGTGTATAAATACGCATATGTCAAAACCAATTTGAGATTAACAATCTCCCCCTTTGACATGAGTGGAAAAAACACTTGGTCATGCATGAATATCTTTAACTTATAAGCATAACTTAGATAATCACCATCTTTACTCGGTATAATACAAAATTTCAAAATTTTGCAAAACTTGACTTTACTATCATACCTCAAAATCTTATAAATCCCCTTGAGTTGATTATTATATCTTGAATCTTGAATCAATACTATTGCTAAGTAAATATGCATATGCTATACTTTGTTGATGCCTTTGACTCCCCCTTTATTTTGTCTCCCCCAAAACTGTATCTATTCATCACTTGGAGTCAATGTCACTAAAAAAATTATTATGCTCCCCCTTTCTTATTTCTCCTCCTATATTATTACTCCCCCTTTTTGACACTTATGTCAAAGGGTTATACCTGAATAGTGTGTTTATCCAAAAAAGATTTATGGATCTCAAGTATTAGCTTCAAAGCTACATCCCAATTATCACAACCTACCTCCAATGATTTGATTTGGATGGCCAAATTGGCAACAAGATAAACTAAGCCTTCTAGTATAGAAAGATGGGGATCTTTTTGCATTAGTGTCTCTATAAAGGCTAGCTCCTTGTGAAGTATTTCCATTTGTGGGGTCAACATGGATTGGATGCTAATCAGTGTGGCCCAAATATTTTCTTCTTGAGCATGTAGGTCAACCAATTGACCTTGAGAATTCATCAAATTCTTGAAGTGCTTCTAACTTTGAGCTAGAGAATTGGGTAGAGTAATACCTATTAGCTTCATTTTTGCCTCCAAATTGTCAATATGGCACTGTACTCCTTGTGTGAAAAAATTTATATCACACAAATTGGTGTAAAGTAAGAAAATATTCTCTAAGATTTTATTTACACTTTTAGTCTTGGTTGCTAACTCAACCAAGACTAAAAGTGTAATAGAACTTGATACCTTGTCATTTACCTTTCCTTGAAATTTTCTCTCAGACCATTCAAGTATTTTGACATTTGAATCTAGGTCTACATCATTGATGTGTTCTATAATGAATACCAATTGTTCCATGATAGGCTTGTCTTCTTTAGGTGCTGGCAGGCTAAATGCATCAATAAATATATTCTTGATGTCTTGCAATGCTTGCTTCTACCTATGCTCCCTTATGAGTAGCTCTTGATGCTTTTTCCTTGCAAGTGCATCTTATAGTATGCCCATTTGTTCAATTGTGATTGTTGCAAGGTCAATCTTTGGTAGGACAATCACTTCATCCAAGTTGACATCAATAAATGATGTAACCTCACCTACCTTGGTGATTATAATGGTGTCGCTTCTATACTCAACCTTTGAAGTGCTTGACTTGGAAGAGTAGTAGTTGCTGGTAAGGTAACCAGTGTTTTTATTGACAATTTCTCCTAAGGCTTACTAGAAACAATAGTCCACCAAGATAATTGAGGGGGGGGGGGTGAATTAGTTATCTAATAATTAAAACACTTATCTTCTTTAAAAAAACTTAACCATTCAACCAAAGTAAATAGAAAAAATAGAAAGATTCACATAAACAAATACACTAGATATGTTGACTAGGGAAACCCTTGATCAGAGGGAAAACCCCAGTGGGAATGATGCTCGCAAAATGATGTACTAATATAAATATTCCTTTTTAGAATATAGACCCTGTTAGGAGTTTGTTACAACATTTAGTAAAATCAGTCCCTATTAGGAGACTTTGAATCCTTGTTAGGAGATTCCAACCTTGTTAGGAGTTGTGCTAACCTTGTTAGGAGTTGTGGTACAATGTATGCAAGAAGATCCCATTGCCAAAACATGCAATTTCAACTATGAGAAGAGCTCATTGCTCAAACAAGTAATTTACTATTATTTATCTTCCTGCTTGTTCTTTCCTCTATCCTATCAACAAGACCAATTACTATTAGACCTTATAGACCAGGTCATAAACCTCAAATCCAAATACCAAACCTTGGATCACTCAGAAAAACCTTGGCAATGAAGTTTCCTTTACTTCAGCACTACTTTGCTCAACTTCACGTTCCATACTCTTTGCTACTTTCCAAACATTCATAATTCACATATATCCATGCCATGATAAAGGAAAATATCCTTCCTTTATACCAATTCCATTAAACAATTCCTTGAGTTGGTTGTTAATCCTCCTCAATTAATTATTATAGGACCACATTAAGAGCATGTTACACTTAGTGATAACACAAATCTTCCACCTTGCAACTTGAATAACTTTTTGTACACATAATATTATTACAAGTGACCTTAGCCATGCCATGCTTAACATGTCTTCTCCAAGTCCTCAACCTTGATCCTCAATATATCAAATCTGCTAAGATATATAACAAGTTTACCCAAACATGCATCTATAAACTCTATCTTAGAAGAAACATTACCAAAACTTACATAACTTCTTCTAGACTTAACCTTTCTACTTCCGATGTTAACTAAATATGCTAGATACTCAAATGTATCTCTCATAACCATGAGTGGTTTTTATGTTCAACTAGGCAAGCATATCAAATTGATCTTTCCATTATTCTTCTGTCAGATACCACATAAGACATCAAACATGCTATATTGACATCAATGACAAACTCAGTCATGAGTGTTACATATTATCATCAAACCACTATTCCAAAAATCTCTCCAATCTTCCAACAAGGCTATGTAGTCAAGTTTGAATCTTCCATCTTTCCTCTTCTTTCTTTTCAATTTCAATTGCATCTTGAACATGTGTTGTAGGTAGATGAGTATCTACCTGTCTTGTTTGAACTTGTGTTCCATCCTGTGCTTGAGTAGAAACTTTTGGTACTAACAAATTTTGCACCAATTTGTTGATGTTAGCCATGGTGGTTGTTTCTTTCCTTTGATACACTACAATGGGTAATGTATGTTGCATTATAGTAAATTAAGGGGTTTTTGATGTCTCGAGTTTCCACCTCTATAAATGTCTTCTCCGCCTCCTTAAGTTCATCTACACTCACCAATATAGGGTGACTACATAAATTTTCCTTGGTGGTGGTGTCTAGTAGTATCTTCTTCATGTCCTCCTCTATTAGTGAATTAATGTATTGAGTCATAGTGTCAGAAACATCCTTGATCTATATGATTTTAGTGTCTACTTTTGTCACATGTAGTGGATTGACACTCAACATTTGTATATCTAGTATACTCTATTCTAGTTGCTACTCATCTTCAGTTATTGCCTATTTTTGTTCCCATTCTTCAGTGCCTTCCATATGTTCATCCTTCTCAGTATCAACTTTAGTAACCTCAATTAGTTCTTTCTCATATTTATCTTCACCTACCTTAATAGGTTTCTCCTCAATTACCTTAGATGTTGTCAGCCCATAAATTACCTTCCAGATTTGGGTACTTTTCTAAACAACATCTTCAATTTTAGTTTGGAGAATATTAAATGCATGATACTTAGGAGAAAATCTCCCTCCATACTTCTTTATGGCTTTAGTCATCTTAGCTTTACCTAAATCTGGCATCACTCTTACAAGTGTAGTCTCTCTAATATTCCTTTCTATTGTAAGACTATATTTCCATCTTTTCTCAACTCTATCATATAAAGTATTTGGTAGAGAGTTTGAAATCTCAATTAGAGTCATCTTAAATGTTACCATCATGGCATATATTGACTCTTCTACTTTATCCATTTCTAGCTTTCCAAGTCTATCAAATCCAATATGTGAAAATCCACTCAAATCTATATTATTCTTTATATTTTCACATAGATAATCTAAATTAGAAGGACCGTGACTTACCACTTTAAATTGGCTATTATCATCAAATTCTATCCTCTCTTCATATGATTTAGTTGGAGCAATGTACTTTCTCCTTTGTCTCTTCTCAGACACATCAACTTGTATAGCTTTCCTAGCTTTGTTTCCTTTTTGCTTGGCTACTTCTTGAGCTTTCTTAGTAGTAGGTCTTGTGCTAGTTTGTGTAGCTAGAACTGTAAGCTTAGGTTTTAAAACCTTCTTTAATTTTTGACTACTAAGGCTTTATCTTTTCTTTTCTTCTCTATGGCTATAGATTCTTCACTAACTTCTTCTCCTTTGACACCTTCTTCAAGCTCGAATTCCTCTTCTCCTTGATCTTCTCCCTGACCTTGTGTTAGGGCCAATGGTGCTTGGACTGGTACATCTTCTTCTTCATCATCATTATCATCTTCATCATCTTCCTTCGCCCCTTCACCATATTTTTCTTTCAATTTCTTGACAATCTTGTTCTTCTTCCTTATCACTAATGTTGTCTTTAGATCCATAGTTATCTTTGATTTGGCAACATCACAATTTACAAAGTCAGTAGCCTTATTATCTACTTCTTCTTCTGCAAGAAAGGATGCAATTACTATAGATGCATCATCCACATTGACTTCATATCCTAGTGATCTCAACCATTAACCCTTGGAGCTATAACTTGTACATTTGTGAAATCAGTATCAACTAGAAAGCAAACCTCATTGAAATATTTCTCAACTAGTGATACTGGTATCTTGTGTCTTTGTTTCATTGACTACTTAAAGTCCTCAAAATATATAGTCATAATAGACTCAAAGCTCTCTCCCATTTTCTCAATGAATTCTCCTATTTGTACTACAATGGATTTGTTTGTCTTCCATGAAACTTTTCCAAAGGAAGGAAATGTGTTCTACACATAGAAAAATATACATACAAGTATTGATCCAAACTTGCATTGTGCACTCTTGGTTTTCATCATAGCTCAGTATCAACTATATTTCACTCGACAACTTAAGTGAAAATTTTCATGCTTGACAGTAACATGAAAATTGAAAAACTAAAAGATTTCTTCAAGATTCTAAACAAAACTTTGCATCTTTCTTCATGAAAATATAATATTTTCAAAACTAAGTCCTTGGAAATAATTATGATATATTATTTAAATATCAGTCCCACACATACCTCTTGATTTCTTAGTTGGAGGTGGTGTCATCAACTGACCCATTGGGTGAAGAGATCCCATCAGAACTTGATGTGCTGCAATCTTCCTTTCTCTTCCATGTATTTTTCATTTCATCTTTGACATTCTCAACATTTTCCTTTTCTTTGCCTTTGTTGAATCACTGCTTGGCACTTTTGACCTTGTTCGGCAATTCTTACTTATGTGAGCAATCTTCAACCAACTAAAACATGTAGTTGACTCAACCATTTTTTGTAGTCACTTCTAAAGTGTGTTCTTATGCAATTCTTAGGAACATGTCCATACTCTTGATAGTAGTGACAATTATACCTAGTATTGTAATCCTAATTATAAGATTTTCCATTGTGATTTACCTTTGTCTATTTGTTTGATGACCACTTAGGCTTGGATCTGCACTCATATGCTCTATCTCCATACTTCTAATAGTTATAGGAGTATCCTTCAAATCTTTGTGTGCTCAAGGTCTTGGTTTTGCATTCATGTGCCTGATGTCTTTGTTTGTTGCATTTGTGGCAGTGGCCCATGAACTTCTGCTTAGGATTCTAATTTGCAGTCTTGCTCTTGCAAACATTAGTAGTAAACTTGTAATAAATTAAATTTTAAATAGGAAATTAGGATATTTGGCAATAATTTTAGTATTATGAGTTGTTAATGAGTAGTATCAGATTTTAGATAGTGAAGTTTATTATATAAATTTATTTTTAAAATAATTAAAAATAAGTAAATTTAATAATTAGAGTATAAAATAAGTTTATTAAAGTTTCAGCTAAATATTATATCATTTTTTATTAAAAAAACTATTCACATAGATTTAGGATAGTAGTTCTCCAAGAGTTTATATCAATTAAATTGTCAAAAATTTATTTCAAAAATTTCCTATTTAAAATTTAATTTATTACAAGTTTACAACTTCACTATATTAATTATTAGTTTTTTTTGATAAAATTTAATTGAAAATAAGAATTAATAATATTTATATAATTGTCAAAATATATTATAAAGGTAAATAGATAAGTAAATTTATTATTGTGTAAAAAGAGATAATTATATGTTGAATTTGGTCTATAAGATACAATCCTAAAAAATAAATTAACAATGATACTATTTAATAATACTAACACAACTATGCTTTTAAAGTAATTATATTTGATTCCACTAAAAAAAAAAATACTAATTAACATAATTTAAACTAACACTTTATTTAATACAAAGCAAACAACTCTATTGCCAAATATCCTAATTTAAAAACATACCAAAAACCTAAATTTTTTAAAAACTATCTAAAATTTGATACTACTCATTAACAACTCATAATACTAAAATTAATAAAAAGTAAAAATAAAAATTAAGACATTAACACTACTAACTTAACTTTCAGACAATAAATTTTCAATGTTTTAAAACATTTAAATTAAACTACCTAACAATTAAAATCTAAATTTTAAACTTATTTTAAATAACCAATCTATCTTTAAACTGAAACTACATTAAATTAATACTAACTTAAAATTAAACTAATCTAATACTAATTTAAATTTAAAACTAATCTTAATTTAATATTAATTTAAATGATTTTAAATAAAAACAAACAAACAAACTTAATTCTAAACTAATTTTTAAAAGACAAATATTAATTAAATTATATATATATAAATAAAAACATAATCAAAACTAACAAAAAAAATTAAATTTTTTAAAATAAAATAAAATAAAAAAATATATATATATATAAACTAACTTATACTAAAACTAGAACTTACACTATAACCCCAAACCCCTAACCCTAACCGCCCATGACCACAAACTTCCAACTTCCAACCACATGGGCTCAAGGCCCCATAAATATTTTTCCCCACCCTCACGCTACCCTAGGCCTATTTAAAAGGACACAGCCCAAAATCGTGCAGGGCAGTACATTTTGTAGGAGTTGACGAAAGTAAGTGATGTAACGACACAAGCTATTTAGCCAATGCATTTTCATGGCTATTTAGCCAGTATCCAGGCATTCACTATATCACCACCGAAAAATCGCAAGTATTTTTGATTAGCGACTTGGCGAATCGCCGGATATTTTTGAACTCCAGTGACACCACTTGCAAGTTTTTTCCCACATGCATTCCTTCTTGAAACTGACAGGTCTGGGACGTATCACGTGGTCATAAGATCATCCCATGAACACATTTCGCAGCATCGGATTCCACTTTTCAGTATCACAGGTAATTTTTTGTTGATCGCTATCTCGCTATGCGTAACATATGAGTATCTTGCCATAGCAAGTATGCAACAACCATGGATTCAAATCGAATCCAACGGTAGGACTAAAACCCTTTTTCATAAGACTCAACCACGATGTCCAAACAGGCAGGAGAAGAATATCCATTCTTCGCCCCTTTTTTCAAAAAGAATTCACGCTAGGGTAAATTTTAAAAGCCAAACCTAGGGTTTTTCATAGACTTTCAAAGGTATCAAAATACACTAGACAAAAACCTAAAACCCTATGATTTACCAAAGGATTCTCATCTGATTTTTTTTTATGATTCAAAGAAAATTTGATATGCAAAAAATCAGACCAACATGAGCATTATCTTTTCTTATCATAGTATTTGTGGGAAGTAATTGCCTGTGTGGCCTTCCACTATTCTCTAGTTCACAATTTGATTGTGGCATTTTGTTCGAAGCAAAGCTTTATAATTACAAATCTAGGATATTTTAATAGATCATTTACTTGTTTGATGGGATAAAACCCATTTTGGTGCGCTAAAATAAGATAACTATATATAGAAACTCAATCATTGAGACATTTTGTATGGACTTAAGCTATCTTGATCTAGGCTCAGATTTGTTTCTATGCATTTTCTATAACTATTTTTGGGCTTTAATCTGCAATGTGAGATGCTTATTTTGTTAGCAGGTAATTTAAATAGGAAGCATTTTCTACCGCTAATGTCTGAGAGTTTGTTTTATAAATGATATCTAAGTTTATTATTATCAATATGCATGAAATCTTATAATAGGAGAATATTATCAATATGCATGAAATCTTTAAGATCATACAAGATTTTCTTTCATCTAGAGTTGCATAGGTGTTGAAACTCCTTTATTATATATAGGTTGTTGTTGGAACTAATTGTTTGAAAACATCATAATGTGGGTTATTTTCATATTGCAACACTGTTAGCCAATAAGAAAAGATGTAGATTTGAAATCTGTTTCACTTTTTTTTCATCCTAAATTAAAATACATCTACATTATTAATAGTCATTTTTTGTGTTTTAGGTGCAATTTATCAGATAACCCCCTTTTTGATATGTCTTTTGAGTTAGTCCTTTGCTCAAACAATAAATTAAAAGATCATTTTATTGTAGGACCCTGAAGTCAGAAGTGGAAATCTACCACAACCTATCATGCTCACAAAGGGCCAAGAGTTTAGTTTCACAATCAAAAGAGGAGTGGGCTCTGAAGACTATGTAAGCGTGAATTATGATGATTTTGTGAATGCTGTGGAGAAAGGAGACACACTACTTGTTGATGGTACGTTCTCTTGTGCTGGCTTGAAAATTCATTTATTAGCGGAAAAGAATAGAGTTACTAAAGTTATTCACAAAATTTTCATAGCTTTCTATTTCTTATCGTTATTTAAATTTCTCTAGGGGGGATGATGTCACTACAAGTGAAGTCAAAAACATCAGATTCTATAATTTGTGAAGTAATTGATGGAGGAGAGCTTAAATCACGATGACACTTAAATGTGCATAAAAAAAGTGCTACCCTACCTTCCATTACTGGTTAAGACCATTTTATCAACTCTCAGGCATGCATAGAAAATTAGATTTTTGTTTCTTATTGACATGTACATCTCAATCTGCTTCTTTCTTAGGGACTTTGATTTCATTGTAATTTCTCTTTTTTGTACCTAATATTGATTGATTGAAGTTACCTAGAATATAATTGAATGATATGTTTATCAATCTTGAAATATGTGTAATATTTGTATTTTGTTGTTACTTGTATATGTGATGAGTTGTTTTGACCAACACAACATCTAAGATAGCTTAATTTGGTATTTGATAAAATCTATTTCTTGTCTTTTTTGTTCGCAGATAAAGATTGGGATGATATTAAATTTGGAGTTGAGAATGACATAGACTATTATGTTGTTTCCTTTGTTAAAGATGCTAAGGTGGTGCATGAGTTGAAAGATTACCTTAAAAGTAAACCTTTGAAGCAAAATTTTAACTTTCCAGTGTAATCTAATCCTTTGCATACAGTATTGGGCTTGATATAGCATGTTCCCTTAATTTATATTTTAAATCAAAATTTAAAATGTGATAAAATATCAATGCATTTGTATTTGTAATTACGTGAAGGTTGTGGTGCAAATATCCATGTGACTGTGAAGATTGAAAGTGCTGATTTAATACCAAATCTTCATTCAATTATTTCTGCATCAGATCGGGTAAGTACAGTCTCCCTAGATCAAAGGTTTTAGTTGGATAAGTTGTTACTTTATGATTGGTGATATTGCTTTGAATGGGGTTAATAAATTATGTGAAGTCATGCTTGTCAAGCATTATATAGAAAGTTAAATACACATGCTACTTTGTTTACTATTTAGTCATCCATGTATTTGTTTGGATGTTGGTGCTTTTCCATTGTTGGTTTTTGATGGTTTTTGTATGGATTTGATGTAAAATACAAAATATAAAAGCTTTACTTGTGAATATGTTATAATCTTATTTAAATTGTTGGCAAGGACTATGAGCTTCAGTAAAGATGTTTTTAAATCAATTTTTTTGATTGTCTATCATTCAGTGAAGTTAACTAGAATGAGACCATCATTTAGCTGCTTGACTGATTCCTAGCTATTGAGTTTTCAGATTGTAGTTTCCTCATAGAGCTCAAGATGGTTCTGTCAAGAAACGAGAGAGCAAAACTTAAACGTGGACAATAATATCTAAATTGACACTTTGAAAGGAGGGATAGATCTATTCTTTATGCTATAATTTTCACATGAAATAAATTAATGTGATTTTTTCCCTATGTGAGTAAACTTTGTGAGGCCATATAGCCTTTGGAGATTTTTCTAAATGCGACATAAGTTGGTTAAAATGACATATCTCTCAACTATGAAAATCTTGACATCTTCCTCATTCCAAGACTGTTTGCTTCTAATGGGCATTTTTATGTCATCACAACTTCTCATAATTGATTGTACTAGGTACATTCCCATGCAAGACTTGTTAATATCTTATGCTTATGAAATTTTAGTGTATGTATTTAAACATGGCATTCTCTTCAGATTCTACTATCGTAATTCATAAATTTGACATTAGTTCAATCTCATAAATTATGCCTTTGTTATCTTTGTCCTCTCTGTCTTTTAGCTTCTCAACAAAGGTCTTATAAGTTGTGAACTATCAAGAAACATTTTTCTACAAGAGGAAATGTGCTTTTCCAATTCCTAACAGAGATGTTGTGACATGCAAGGGCTATGGCTATTTTTGTGCAGCTGTCATACCATACATGGGAAAAGATCTTCTATTTGCCATAATTTTTGTCAGTGCTACCTTGAGAAGAATTTAGGGTTAGCTTTAGGTTCATTCTAGCTTTGATTCCATTTTGTCACCTTTTTTTTGGGTATGAGATGCCAGATTTTTAATACATAGGATACAAGTTGGGTTTTAAAAGCTAAGAAACATTGTCTTACAAGTTAGATTTTAACAGCTAAGAAACAATTATTTTATTGTTTTGTTAATTTTAACCTTCTTTTGAACTTGGTATCGAAGATTTGTTGTTTTTTCTCTCATAAACACCACTTAACAGTATTTGGCTAGTCTCTAACATATCTCACACACCCAAATATTCAATCGGCTTAGTTGAGGTTGAAAGATACCACCTAGAGGACTGAGACAGTCTCCCAAACAACAACACCCTTGTCTTTTGTCCCTATTCAGGTAAATATTTAGCTTTCCAGATGTCTAGAGTCCATATAGAAGTTTATATGTCAATCTAATTAAACTGTGAATGATCATGCATCTCTTAGTATTTAGGGCTCCACTATTTGTCCAGACACCAGTGTTAGAGTGTAGAATTGTCGTGGAGTAGTGTTTTTGCAAAATAGTTTGTGTTCTCGATTTGTAGGATCTCCATTCTTTAGTACATGTGTCCAGTTTTGTGATTTGCATAGGGAAGGGCACCATTCTTTAATGCAAGTGTCCATTTTTGATGGCCATACAAGGTTGGAGCACCCAAATATTGTGCAAGTGACCTGTAGTGGTGAATATAAGTTGTATGTCTTTGTCCTAGTCTCTATCCTATAGAAGCATCCATCTTGAATGTTAGTGCTCCATTTGATTCTCCAAAATAAAAATATTCTTGGATCCTTGTTCCTATGTTTCTATTCCCTTTTCTTCTATCTGCTACTACCTACAATATACGGTTGTATAAGCTTACAGTTTTATGAAAGTACTTCCTTGGAGGTTTTTTGATATTTATATGCTAGTGGTCCCTTGGACATTATTGAATGTTTTCTTTCATTTAGTTTATTTATGACAAGCATTTACACACTTCTTGCATGCGAATGGTCATAACCACCTTCATTTTTAGCCACACTCATTCAAGTTATGCATGTATTGATTTTTTTATGGTATTTTTATGTTGTTTAGGATTCTAACAGTTGTCTCTTCCTTCCTCTTCTTTAGGCTATGGTAGCTCAAGGGGATCTTGGAGCAAAGCTTCCTATCGAGGAAGTTCCTTTACTCTTGGTAATTTTATAGAGTTTTTTTATCATCAGTTAAAATGTTACACATATCAATGAAATTCATTTCTTGAATTCTGTGTTTGCAACCATTCTTATTGAATTCCCTATTTACTACCCAAGATCAGGCTAATATTTCAAATCACACTGGGTATGATGTAGTCTTCCATGCTGACACAAGTAGTGTTAACTTGGAAGGGCTTTCTATTCTTCCCTTATCACAAGGTGCACCTTCTTCTACCATGGAAGTCCAACTAGATGCTCTTGGGCTTGGAATTCAATTAAGGTTCTTGACATTATTCATCTTACTTTTTAATTATTTGCAAGCCAAAAAAGCAAAGATGGAGGCCAGTTTCAAAATGCCCTCTAATTTGTCATCTCGCTTGGTTTTTTAAGAACTTTTTTATCCTTCATTGTACTCATAATGTAATTTCCTAAATAGAATTTAGTTTTCACTTGCTTGATTCGATAGAAGAGAAGAATTGGGTCTAGAAGACTAGAATTTAGTGTTAAATTGTTAATTCAGCCAGCTGAAGAGAACTACAGATTACTTAGCAATCAGGTTTGGAAGCCTATCATTGGATCCATGATGTAACCTGCAAGAGTGAATGGTGGATTTAGCATTTAGACTTTGATCTATATTTTAATTTATTTTTTATAATTTCTAAAATAAAAACTACTTTTATCTGTTTAGTATGTAAAGTTTTGATATTTTTTCATAGCAAGTTAAATTATGATACTTCTAGAACTAGAATTTAATTGTGTAGTTTTTCAGTTAAATTTGTTGGACTATTTTTCATAAGTAATCAGTGATAAGAACCCACTTAACTAGTCCATAATAACTTGTCCATTTATTGCCTTCCTCTTTATTTGTCTTTTTATTGCATCCATCTACTACCATCATTCTCATGAGAGAGATTCTTGTATACAACTACTCATGAGAAATGTGTTCATAAATTCAACTAAAAAGTCATAGATTTTTATATACAATCGATCATTTATTCATGTAAATGAATCGATAGTTTGGATTCAAAAATTATATAATTGAATCCTAATAATTGTCTTATAGTTGGAATATATTTATACATAAGTAGAAAACATCAGTCCATAGTAAATTGGTACATATGAAACTGAGTTTAACTATGAAAAGCTTTGTGATGCATAATTTGTTTGTTAAATTAATATGTACTAAGAATTGCTCTTTTTATTTCTTACCAGGCCATTCTTTGCTTGAGAGCGGCAGGGGAGGTGGAGGAAAAGCTCATGGAGAACATCAATAAGCTAAAGGTAGAAATGGTGAAATTGGAGGAAGCGAGACACATGGCAAGACTAAGAGATTATAGAAACAGATGTGAGGATGAAGATTGTAAACTATGATGCCTTCAAAGAAGTGATTTTCAAGGAAGAAAAAGAGAAGCTAGATTTTCATGCCAACCTTAGCAGGCTTAACCTTGTTGCCTTTTATGATAAGTTAGAAGATATGGTGGAAACCCATGATCCAATGGGGATTATGAGTCAGACCAATGGGAATAAATATGATGGGCAATGGCTTGATGGGTTGAATCATGGCCATGGAGTCTATAGATGGGCAGATGGGACTTGTTATATGGGGACCTAGAGTAAGGGGCTCAAAGATGGGAAAGGTACATTTTATCCTGCATGTGGCAATCAGACTAGGCTATGCCACCTTTTGGAATCCTCGCCTTCCAATGTGGATCAACATGACGATCTCTCCATTGATGAGCAATCTTTTTGGAAGGAGAGAAGCTCTTCTATGTTTGATTTTGAGGTTTATTTTAATACTTCTTATGCACTTAGATCCGAAACAACATCCTCAAAAACCCTTGAATCCAGAATAGTAAGAACCTTTTCCTTTGATGGGATAAGAAGCTCAAGTAGTGAGGAATTTGATGATAATGACGAGGGTGTCAGAACTTGTGATCCCAAAATTTTTCCTATGCAATCTGCTATCAAGAGAGAATATGTTCAAGGAGTTTTGATTCATGAGGTATCCAGAATAAATGTGCCTTCCAAGGCTATGAAAAGAGGGCATAAATGGTAGCCAAATGAAAGTAAGAGACCAGGTGAAGTTATCTATAAAGGGCATAGAAATTATGACTTAATGTTCAATCTACAATTGGGAATCAGGTTCGCATATTTATTTTCATATTCACGCATATGACTAGTGACTTGCTCAATATTTTACATTTATATGGATATGCCTTGTAATGTTTATTGATTTTGCTAACAAGAAATTCAGAGTCAGACTAACAAGAGAATGAAAAATGTATATGTGTAATATTTGAATGATGAAAACAATATGATTTTAAAATGTGTATTTATTTTTAGTCAATTTCTTGTTATTGAAGAAGACTGTATTGAAATATACTATTGAGTTTGTGTGTTTTTCCCTAGACATATTGGATTCACAAAATTTTGAATTTGCCACACTTGGTTTTGGGTGTACAAGAGATTTACATTTTAAACACCATGCATACTAATTTAGTCTCATCTATGCAATTTTTGCAATCAGTCGAAGAAAGTGGGAGTTATTGTTCTTAGTTTATTTGGCAATTTTTGTCAGCATCCTTGGAAATTGATGCATCTTTGCATCTTAAGATGCTAGCTGTAACTAAATGAGTCCTTTAAGCTATACATATAGGTGTGGTAGCCAACTAATGCTAGTTGTAAGGTACACAAATTTTATATTGTGGGATTCCTCAGTTTGCCTTAATGTTCCATAGGGTTTCAGCATCCTATTGTTTTTCTTTTCTTCATTTTTTACCAGTGTGACCATTTTACAGGTACTTCTTTGTATGCTACCAAATTACTATAATCATGTTCATACTTATGAAAGCACATTGATCACTAAATTTTTGGGTCTACATAGTATCAAAGCAGTAGGAGGAAAAAAGGTATTTTCTATACCTTCTTACTCTATGTTCCATTTATATCGTTGACATAATATGTCAATTTTTGGTAACTAGATGTTATTTTCAAAATTAAACATGGTGAGTGGGCTTAAAGTGGAAACTTGGTGGGGCAAGTTGGTGAGCCAACTTAGTGAGGCCACTTAAAGACGCGACATGGCGAGTTGACTTGGTGAGCAAGCTCGATGAGCGGACCTTAAGACTGACCTTGATGAGGCACTTTGGTGGGGTGACTTGATGACCGAACTCAAAGAGTCAACTTGGCGAGCATACTTATATACACCCCATAGGAAGTACGTCTATGTTTCATAGTAGACCGATAGTGCAGGGAAAATGTGGGGTACTTGTCAAGGTGCAAATCTTCAGTTATTTAGCCAATTAAAGTCATTTATCTCAACATATGGCTACTGAAGCTATTCATCTGGACAACATGATGAAGATGAGTGGTTAGCATGTTCTTCAAGTTCCTTTCTAAATTTTTTACTATGAATTTGTTCCAGTTGCAATACAGTAGTTTTACAAACATATTTCCATGGATACTACATGGATCCTCAAACTTGAGTTTATAGAAGTCTTAGAAAGTACATCTTTTAAGCTAAATTTCTCTCATGGATCATATGTTACAACTATCAAATTATTATCAGATTTGTGTGATCTCCATTAGGCAATTTACGGCAGGTCTTGCATGGATTAATCACAACTGCACGCATTTGTTGGAACTATTGGAAAAAAGATAATAGGAAAGGACTAACACCATGCTGTAGAAAAACTACATATGTTGGGTTGTTTATTATTTGTTTCTTTTTGTTCATAAGTAAAAAAGGATCTGTCATGTAACTGTGCACCTCTAGCACAGTTATTTTATTATTTCTTTTTACTGCATAGTATTTCATGGAGTTTGATATATTTATAAATATTGTATGTTGTCAACATATTTATGCAATGGCTGTAAATAGTAACACTACCTATGATTATGAGATTCATGCTTGCCTTATTGGTTTTATGAGATTGGTGTTGTAGCTGCTCTATATGCAAATGTTGGATATTCTCAGTCTAATATATTTATTGCTTTGGCTCACCCAGGATGCAGTTCAACAGGCCTTTTTAATCATTGTATATTTCGATGGAAATGATTCTTTGGATCCTCACCCCTCAGGATTAGGTCCTAATGTACCACTTCCTGAATACATTGAGAACATTAAGAGAATGGCAACCTCTCTCCAAGTACAATTTTATCAGTATTCTGTGTTTAGATTTCTTCAATTTCGTTTGAAAGATACAAATATTTCAAATTTTATGATGAAAATTATCTAATTTGAGTTTGGGGTAAACAAATTAGGACCTCTTAGAGTGGACATGCTTGATTTTTTTAAGTTGCCCACTTGTTAATGAAGATTTTATTAGTAGTGCTTCAAGGTACTATTCTTCTTGTATGTGTGTAATGGTTCACAATTTCATGATTGTGTAATCTACCTATTTGGCCTAACTTTTTTGGATTCTACAGTAGTATTTTTGCTCCAATAGTATGGACAAATGAATTGTGTCATTAGTATTCCAAAGCCTGTGTGCAAGTCTGCAAAGAGATGGGTGTCAAGGTTATAGATTCATTACTACACTCAGGAATGGGCTCATCTTCAATCTTCAGAAGATTGAATATGAGCCCATTCTAGACTGTAGTAATGAACCTCAAAGCTCCTTTAGCGTGAGCATATCATGTCCTTTAGATGATCTTTCTGAAGCTGCTCTAACATTGTATCCTTTAGACTTTAGTTTATATCTGCCAACAACAAGACTACTTTGCGTCATTAGAATCATAAATAAGGAATGCAGAGGTAAGCTTTTCTGGGTTTTTGCTGAGAAAATGTTGATAGTAAAGCAGTGGGGTTGCTTGACATTTTATGCAAATTTGTTATGCACAAATAGGAATAAATTGAGTTTGAAATGATATATATCAGTTGTTATCTCATTTCAAAATGTGGTTAACTTTAGGAATTCTTTTATAAGATGTTATATGAAATGATTGCTAGCTAACACCTGCCAAGGAAACATAACTTGCTTCTTCCCACAGTGAATTCTGCTCAAGGTTTTGGCATTGTAAAGTGTAGCCCAGTTCTTTATGTGCCAATGGAAATAGTGAGAATTCTAAGAGATGGCATGGTTACTCTCATTGATGTTATTTCTTTGTTGCATTATATGAGATTCATTACTACACTCGGGAATGGGCTCATCTTCAGTCTTCAAAAGATTGAAGATGAGCCCATTTTGATTGTAGTAATGAATCTCAAAGCTCCTTCAGCCTAAGCATATGATGTCTTTCAAAAGATCTTTCAGAAGCTACATCAACATTGTATCCTTTAGGTGTTTGATTCTTCATCTTTCTTCTTTATTATTCTATAGAACAATTCTTATGGTTTAAGTTTTTTAACATCAATTTGTAATTTCAGTCGAAAATCTCTATATATCTTTTCTTGCCAGACAAGGTTGCTTAGTTTTTATGTAAATGTCTTTGCTGTTGTAGCTTGGACTTGAATTCACGACCAATGTTCTTTATACTCAGCAAATAATATATTTGTACCAAGTATAGTGCATTGTAATGGTATTATTCATACAATGTTGATGCTTACTCAAGAATACTATTTTTATTTAGTTTTATTTGCCAAGTTTCCTTTTCAGTTTGATTTTGAGTTGGTGAAACTTGAGACTCAAATGCCTACAAATACTTCATGCAGTGTCCAGTCTCAAGCCTTGATCACTAGGCAAGCTCCTAGCTCTTATTACAGTTTTCTTACTGCAATGTCACATCCAGTTTGCATGTGATTCTACTAACCTAAAGGATCCTTAACCAAAAACAACAGTAGTCTCCTTTGCTCAAGATAATACAACTTTGTTTGGATTTAAATAAGAAAATCATAACAACATTATTAGTGAGGATTTGTGTCTTCTCAGAAACTTCTTATCTAAGAAAGCCTTCCTGAGGGTTGTGAGCTTGTGTACTTCTCCTTTACATCAAAGGTTCAATGCAAGCATGTTGCTAAGACCCTGCCCAAGGTTACAAATGCAAAGTGAACTAGTTTTTAATGCTTCTCACTAGAAATAAAGCATGTTTTATTAGCCCATTATCTAGTTGGTTCACCTTTATTTCAAATTTAATGCAGGGACGAGGAGCTTCTTGGTTAGGGTCTTGCATTGAATGATGAATTAGATCATGTGCTAGGGAAACACAACTCCATTACTACAGGGTCTCCTGTTACATGAAAAAGAACAAAAGAGAGTAAACTACAATAAATTTGGTAACTTTCCACATTTCAAATGTGGATTATACCTTTGAACTATTGCATAGAGAGAGAGAGGGGGGGTTAGGGTGTTGCAGAACTATTGCATAGCCAAGGAGACAACAAAGGAGCCTCCTTGTCTCCCCTGCCCCCACATGTGAGAGAGAGCACTATTGCATAGAAAGGTATGTAGGCAACAGAGCAAGAACATGCACTAGAGTTTTCCCTAAACTGGGTGTTCCCAAAGGTAAATAACTGAGGCTGTTCCACTTGTTTATTTTCATATTTTCCATTTGAATGTATGCATTAGAATCTATTATCAATAACTTGGCATAATATCTGTGTTGGTGACTTTGTCCATTGGAATTGGAATGTGGAAGGCAGGTATGTGCCAATATTTTATTCTATTTGAGAGCACATGCTTTTCCCTCTTGTTTTATGGTCTATGGCAATCCAAATGACTATTAGAAAAACCAATCTCAAAGTTCAGAATGGTAGAATGATAATATCTTCATGAGTTGATTTATAATCTTGTGTCATTTACATTGAAATATAAGTATAATAGGTTAAATTGTAGGTTCAATTCAGGGAGGGGTTAGGGTACATCTTGTTTGTGAATTCTTGTAATTTTTAAACGTAAAGAATTAGTTTCTGGGTAGATTGTTATTCATGATCTTTGCCTTTCCACTGGTCTATTGGCAGTTGCTTTGCGAACGTGGTGCTTTAGTGCCTGATATACACAAAACCTCTTGTAGCCTATCTACTCCATGGATCGCATTCTCAAAAATGTGTGTTATCATTTCTCAGTAGATTTATCCTTAGACACAGACATTGCAATATTAATTGTGGCTTGCAAAAACAATAACCTATACTATTTGTTGGGTCTGCTCAAGTCAGAAGAAAGACTGGTGCTTCATGTGTGAGCTTGAGTTTCTTGTCTCAAGGGTGAGAGGAGGAGATGGTGCCTTATCACTAATTAGAATACTTTCTAGAATTAAAAACATTGGCAATCACCTTGGATATGGAAAACAGGAAGATGCTCATGAGTTTTTGAGGTAACATGAATTGCAAAGTGCTTAGAGTCTTTCAATTTTTAAATCATACCCACATATATCAAGATAGAAATTCTCATAGAAAGGAGTATTTAAGGATATGCTACAAATTATGTGCACACAAAAATTAATCTCCATTGATGTGCTTAAACATACTTACATGGCACACGCATGCATGCTTGCATGTACCTGCGCACACACAGATTGATATCTTGTTTTTCTTTTTCCTTTTAGATTTGCAGTTGATACTATGCAGTCGATATGCCTTGATCAAGCTAGTGGAGAGGAAGCCATTCATCCAATAGCACATGTGACTATGCTCATTCAAAAAACATTTGGTGGTTATCTTTAGTCAAAGGTGGTGCTAATATTAACTTTAAAATGCAAAAATGTCAATGAACAAATACACGTGATTTGTAGATTTTGATTATAAAATTTATTTCTGTATAAGGAGTTTAGATTAGGGGAGTTGGCCTGGCGAGCTGACATGGCGAGTCGACTTAAAGTGGCGAGTTGGTGGGGCAAGTGGGGGTGACTTGGTGAGCTAACTTGGAGAGTTGGCTTAGGGGGTAGACTTGGTGAGTGAACTTAGAGAGTTGATTTGGTGAGCATACTTCAATTGTCAGCTTGGCGAGCTGACTTGGGGAGCCGGCTTGGCGATCTAACATGGTGAGTGAGCTGACTTAGTGAGGCCACTTAGAGACGCGACATGGCAAGCTGACTTGCTGAGCAAGCTCGATGAGCGGACCTAAAAACTAACCTTGATGAGGCACTTTGGTGGAGTGACTTCATGACTGAACTCAAAGAGTCAACTTGGCAAGCATACTTGCACTAGTACATTTGGGTTCATTTTTTGACCTTTATTTGTTGAATTTTTGACCCAATTTTTGGCAAAATTCGACCAACCCATTGGTCAAATTTTTTTTGGTTGAAATTTTGACCAACTCACTATTATATGATTTGTCTCAATCATATAACTAATTATATATTCTTCATATTAGTTACTGTCGGTGTTTTTCAGGCATTCTATAAAATAGTTCACATGCCTTGCGTATGATATGACATTTTGCATGCATCCTGCACTCTCTTTCATCCAGCTAATGATGGATTACGCAGAGTCCTCTGAAACCATGATGCTAAGAAACACACAATCAAATCCAAAATGAACTTGCACTAAAAATGGATTATGTTAATCTGATATTGGTAAAATTGCATGCATGTCTACCAGGACAATCACAACTTAAACATACATTTGTCCTAGTAGACATGCATGCAAAATTAACAATATTAGATTTCCACAATCCATTTGTAGTGCAAGTTCATTTTGGATTTGACTGTGTGTTGTTTAGAATCATGGTTTCAGATCACTTTGCGTAATCCATCATCAGCTGGATGAGAGAGTGTAGGATGCATGTAAAATGTCATATCATAACCAAGACATGTGAACTGTTTTATAGAATGCCTAAAAAAAATTTACACCTAGCTGTTGGTGGAAATTTCCACCTTCATTGGTCAAAATTTCCACCAACTCCTAGGCTTTTTCTACCTTTGTTGGTGGAAATTTCCACCAACACTTAAATTTTTTTCTACCTTTGTTGGTCGAAATTTCCACCTTCATTGGTCAAAATTTCCACCCACATCCAAATTTTTTTCTACCTTTGTTGGTCAAAATTTCCACCTTCATTGGTCAAAATTTCCACCAACGTCTAAATTTTTTTTCCACCTTTGTTGGTCGAAATTTCCACCTTCATTGGTCAAAATTTCCACCAACGTCTAAATTTTTTTCCACCTTTGTTGGTCGAAATTTCCACCTTCATTGGTCAAAATTTCCACCAATGCCTAAATTGTTTTCCCACCTTTGTTGGTCAAAATTTTCACCAACGTGCAAATTTTTTCTACCTTTGTTGGTCAAAAATTTGACCTTCATTGGTCAAAATTTTGACCAATTCCTGTTTGAACCTACATAATGGCTTTGGTAGGTTTTCGACCATTAGATTGGTTGAAATTTTGACCAACCAGTGAGTTGGTCAAAATTTTGACCAAAAAAATATCGATCAACGGGTAGCGAGATAGCGAGAGTCTTTATGTATAGCGAGGTAGCGAGAGTCAAAAAGTTACAAGATGAGACCACAAGATGAAGACATGACAGTCAAAAAATTATCTTCTAACTGATCATTCAGTCATGGACACCTAGAAAATGCTGTCAGAATAGGAAAAGGGACCTAATTGGAGACAATCAGAAATTGACGTCAGAATGATGATTTTTTTGATGTCTCGCTATCTCGCTATCGAAAAAGTTTTCCATATCGTCGGTAGCAAAATAGCAAGGCTCCATGAAATGAACATCCAGTGGGACCTCAAGTGACGTAGATGGTGACTAAGACTAAACTAAAGGATTTTTTGATCACTAATAGTGCAGAACTTGCTACGTCATCAATGCCTCAGACCCATGCCTCATTCATAAAGCATTCAAGAGACCCCAATTGTTTGATCAATTTTCAATCTACGATCCTTGCCATCTCACTATAAAGAGTTGCACAATGTTTAGTCTTTGTGACATAGTGAGTGTAGGACCCACTATTCCTCAGGGTACTTGGTGCAGTTTCTCCACCTTTGATGTAACCTTAGATCATTGGCCATCGTTGTCTCGCCATAAAAAGTTGCTCGAACAATATGTATAGTGAGATAGCAAATGAGGGACCACCACTGTCTTCTAAGCAATACAAGAAACATATCATCCGCAAGATCGAGAGTGAATCAATGGCTATCGCTGCTTCACTATGGCAATGTTCTCGTTCTTTATGTATGGAAAAGTAGCGAGCTATTGACACGTATCCTCAGTCGCTAATGGATCCAAGTGGATATGCCATCAATGAAAGAGCTGTGTACGTGGGAAATTTTCATTGGATTAGAGGGCCAACTTGTCGAGTGCAACACCTAGTTGTCTTTCTCTGTACCCCACGATTGTATGATTTTTAAGATTGATAGCAACGTTTTTAAATAATGAAGGTGGTGGCACTGTACACATTAATAAGATGTGAAAAATTTCACATGTGAAGTTAATAATAGAGTATAACAGGCAAGATTTTCCCAGTTTCGCCTTGCACGAACAAAGATTTTGAAATCTTTTCTGAACGAAGATAATTACTGCAAGGATTGAGATAAATTTGGCACAAGTGTGAAGTGATTAGTTCAAAGGTAAATTGCAAAGTTACGAAGAGCAAAAAATTCCAAGTAAGTTCTCATGCCATAGTTTTCAAAATTTTTTCAGTCTTGTATGGTTTAATCAAAGGATGGTTCTAAAGAGTTCATTAGATCTTGGGTTGTGGATAGCAGAGGGATTACTAGGTAAAAATACTTGGGCCTGGGGTTGTAATATCTTGCATACTAGTTCAAATTGGTTTGCAAAAAAGAAGTGTTTTGTCCTGTGTAGAAGTATATGGATTTTTGATAGAGGAAAACTAGTAATCCGGAGTGTTTTCTTAAAGTTTCATCTCTTTGAAACTATGGCAAGATGTCGTAGTCAAGTAACCAAGGTTTTGAGAAGGATAATGAATGAACCTGGTAAGATAACAACCCTCTCAGCAGTAACATCATCCTCTAAATTTTTTTTCAAGATATCATAGCCTGATGCCAGGGTAACAGAAATGTGTGGGATCTTGTGCATAGTTTTTGAGGAAGGTGAAGAAGATTTCATACTCACGGGTATGGTCATTCTCACCTTTTGTTAGCATGCACCTTTTTTGTGTCAGTGGATGGCAAATTTTGATCAAAAGGTGGTTAAGAAAGTAGACGTGGCTAGGAATTAGAAGTTACCCATTTCATTATATTTGACAGCCACATTGTCTCCCTGCTCAAGGGTTGCACACTAAGTAATTTTTCCATTATTTTTGAAGCCTGGCATGATTAGTGAAGAGTGGGAAGTAAAGATGAATTTCACAAAGTAGTTATCTTGACAAAACCCACGGGTCAAGGATAGAATGCAATCATCAGAATAGATTTTGTCAGGGACAAGCTTAGCAGTTACATATACGATAGAATCATCGTTGGAGAAAAATTAACGAAAGGAGGTGATAGAAAGAAGCTCACAAGAGAATGTGTGATTGGCATAACTTCCTGTTAGTCATTTTCTTTTTGATAGATGTATGCGTTTTCCTCTTGTAAGGACATCTGTCAGTCACATTTTCCCTTTGCTTGTTGCAACTCACACCTATATAAGTGAGTTTTCAAGGCAATGTGATGGTCCAAATTCTATTTGCCTAAGTGATACATAGTCTACCTTTGGTCCATTATTTTGAGCAAATTCGTGGTGTATTTTCTCTATCAGATCTTGAGAATACATGAATATAGAATGATCTGTGTTTCTTCTGAAGGTCATTCTGAGTCTATTGTAAATTGTATACAATTTTCAAGGAAAATGAATACAAATTATGAACTGTCCCCATATCAGTTCTTTTTGAATCTTGTCTCCTTTTAATTACTTGGTTATCTTGATATTGTATAAGTAAAGGCTTGCGCAATTGAATTCAATCTAGTTAGGTTGTATATCTATTTATCACTACTATTAATTCAATGAATTAAGTAAAAGCTTTGGTGAATGTGATAAGGTTGCTCTAGTAGTGGAAAGGGTTTTGAATGATAAATTCTGATAAGAATTGCTGATAAAATTTGTTGTAAGGCAACAAATTAGATCTAAGAATTTTCTATAGACTCTGAACCCCAATGGATTAGGCACTGATCAAATTTGATCCAGCTGAAAGAGAAATATGTCACAAATGGTTGTAAAAAATGCAAAATTAAATCAATTTTACTTTTATTTCCTATAGATCTTAAAAGTTGGCCAATACTTTTCTACATGGAATATTTTAGCTTCAGTTAGCCACTACTGCTGAGAATACCTACAGATCTATAGAAGAATTCTTGGCCATATCTGTTATATGGGATGTGTTTATCAAGTTATCAAGAATTGTGTATGTATTTGAGGATTTGAGATGAGAATTAGAATGAAACTAAAAATAATCCTCATACAGTTTTTCCAATCTTGAATCATCCCTAGGTATACCCACCCTGGTTTTGCGGAGCTAGAAGAGTAGAAAACCACCCTTGGTTTTGTAGAAGTTGGGCTCAAATGGTTTGCACATACAATTGATAATAAGAATTGGCTAGTCTTTAGACTATGTGAGTATTGTCATCTTGGTATTAAGCATTTTGTTGCTTAGTAATTTTAAAACATCAACAAGGGGTCCCAAATAATTCTTATTCCCCTTGATGTCCCATTGGATTCTACTAATTCCATTTTCCAATATCCAAGTTTCTTGTTTATTTTATCTCCCTCTTCTTTGTTTAACTTGGTCTCTTGTATTAATATTATTTCTCACTCAAACAATGTTAAATTGATCTTGAAAAAGATATTCTTGTTAGGGGCATTGAGTCCCCTAACATTCCATGCTGTTATCTACATCGACCAATGAGAATGAACTTCTCTTCATGAATTTGTTTCTAATTCTTTGCCTTTCCTATTATAGATCTCAATTTCTCAAGTGACTTTCTACCTCTTTTCTTCATTTTTTTACCACATTTAGGTGCCTCTATTCCTTCTTGATTGAGTACCAACACTAGTTTATCAATATTTCTATTTGTGTTGTTGATGCTAGTTTTTATTATGTACTCCTCTATTTTTTCTCCTTCTTCTCTCAGTTCTTGTAAGATATGTTCACATATATATAACATTTCACTTTTAGAACCCTTTTCTTCTTCTTCTTCTTGATTTCCTTTCATACTTGTCTTTTTTTTTCTCTATATTATGTTCCAATAAATCAATTATTTTGAATTCCTCCCATGATTGATCCTTGCATGTTCCAATACTTCCATTGTTGTGTGTTTCCTTGCTATCTTTTAAACTTACTACCATTAATTTATTCAAGAGAGTTTCTACTTCAATTGGTATGAAGTTTCCTTTACCATTTTTTGTACTATTCTTATCCTTATTAGTTTCCATATTGTTGTCCTTCTCAAATGGACCCTTTCCATCTAGTGGTGCTTTCCAAAATTTGTATGATTTCCTTTTATTTTCCTTTGTTATTTTTCTAATTGTGATGTTCCCCCACTATTCTAAGTTTGTAGGAGGGATTGGGTTTTCACATATTTGGCCTTCTTCTCTCTTAGTTTTCTCTATTATTTCATTTCCATTTTGGTAATTATCAAATTATGATTCTTCATCTTGTGCCTCTACTTGATTTGGTATTTGCCCAATTATTTTCTCTAATACTTCTTCTATTGATATTCCTTTAGTGGTTTCTCTTAGCATCTCATTGTTGGTATCTTTTGGACCTCTTTGTTGAACTTCTATTTGAGTATTATATTATATTAAGTCATGTTGCTTATTTACCATTTTATTTTCCTTTATTGATCCCTCCCTTAAATTTCTTGTAGATTCCTCCATTTTCATAACTGTATGTTCCATGCTTATGACATTATCTTCTTGATCTTCTCTACTCCATTCATATGAGGTAAATTGTGCCTTTGTTTATGTCTGTTTCTTTTTTTCTTATTATTTATTCTTAGTAGATTCTATAGGTTCTTGATTCCTTGATGTTTCCTCATTTTTGTTTTTCCGTGGTAAGACTTTGTGTTTTGTATTTCCTCTCCCACCCTCACTTTCCTTTCTATTTCCCTTCTCTTCTTCCTTTTTGTTGCCTTCATTTGATTAGTTTTGATAAAGTGATTGTTATGAGCCAGTTCCCACAATATCATTTGGTCTTTGAGGACATTTTGAGTTAATATTAGGTCATGGGCCAATCTTTTATAACTACTCATATTAATTTTGACCTCCTCTATGTACGAGTTTTCCTTTAGGCATTGTTCACAAAGTAGCATGCTAGAGATATTTTGTTTGAACTTTATTATACTTTCTTCTTCTAATAAGCATGTTTTGTTGTTTTCTAGATCTCCAATTTTTTGGAAGTTTGACTCTGTTATCATGTTCTCCCATACTTCATTTATAATATCCCCTTCTTCTAAATCTTCTCCCCTTCCTTCCCTCTCCCCTATTCTATTAACTCTCGTATAATTAATTTATGTTATCCTATATGTGCTCCCAAATTTTTTGTTCTTATTTCTTAGATATATCATATAGAAGGTTTCCTTGAGGTCCGATGTCATTTTTAAATACTTCATATTTCTAGTTCTGATGGGGTTCATTTTTATGATTCCTTTGATTTTCCCTTCATAGTTAATAAATTGTAGCTTGTATAATGATCTATTTGATATGATTTTTTTGTTTTTAAGTTCACTTTTTCATATTTACATATTTAATAGAAATTTGATATAATTTGATTTAGTGTAATCAGATTTAATGCCTATTAGTTAACCTAGGTCGTCTCCTAAGCATTTTAAAATTTGAACATGGTTAAGTTCTAGAGGAAGAGTTTTACATACCATCCAAATTGGAACTTTTTGTTTTCTAACCATCTTTTCATTGAAGTTAGGTTCCCATTTTATAAATGTTACTTTGTATCCTTTATAAAAATAATGATGAATTGAAAGAAAGTCTTCCCTAATGTATTTATTTTTACATTGAAAACAAAACAAATCATTATTTAAAATAGAGATAAGTTTATTGTTCTTGACAAAATTATTGTAGCAAGCTTATCGGATCTAGAGCTTTGGACTCTAGGCCATTCTAGAGGGCATATGGCCCTAACTCTTGACATTTCATCACTCTCTCTTCACTATGATTATCACTAATTATTTGTATATCCTCTATAGAAGGATGATTTTTTTTATATTGTTGAATTTATGTTTCATTTGACCAGTCCCCTTACGCTCTAGTTTTTATATGGTAATAAATTTTGGGCTAGCTTTTCCTAAGTCTATCCTATATAGGGATCCATTGTTTTGATTTTGGCTAAGAGTATTTGTTTTATCCTGATAAGAAGTGATTTGGGGGAACTTCCTATGTGGTGAAATGTAAGTACTAACATTCTTATTTGGGATATGAACCTTATTTGATAGTTAGAATGAGGGAGAATGATTATTCACTACAATTTTTCTATTACCTCCAATTGGTGTTCTATTGACCCCTGCTATATGTAATGGAAAGTTAGGCTAGGGTTTTTATTTGGAGGCAAGTCTTGATTCACTATTGGTTTTGAATTACTTGAGATAACTTGTATTTATTCCTTGATTTTTGGGGTTCTTCTTCTCTTATTTCTTTTAGTTGGTTCTGAAGAGCTAGATCGCTTCTAGATCTTCTTCCTACTATTCTTGACTTTTTTTTTAACAAGTAATTCTCCTAATTCTTCTAATGTCCTTAACTCAAACTCCCACTTCTGATTCAAGATTTTTTTTTCTTTGTTTTGGATCTAGGTTCTTGGAGAGGGAGGTTGCTACCATTTCTTGATTCTTACCATTGTTTTGAAGAAGGAACACCCTATTTGTAGGGTTTTTATTCCAAGGATGTTTGGCATACTTTGTTTTGTATAATATATGCTGACCATCATCCAATGTCTTGATTAAGATTGTAGGTTTTGGTAACTTAGGTTTTGACTTTTTAGCTTCTTTTTTGTTGCAGGTGATCTACAATCCATCTTCTAAGTCTTCCTTCACTTGTTGATTCCATGCTATTTTGAGGGTTTTATGTTAGGATTAAATGATGGACAGAAATAATAATTACATGCAAATATAACCAATAACAAAAATAATAATAGATCACACAGAAAAGAACACAAGGCACCAAGATTTAACGTGGTTCATCCAATCCCTAGGCTACGTCCACCAAACAACAAGTTCGATATTAATACGATCTAGTAATTACAACCTGATTACAATCCGTAATCCCTTAAAACTTAATATTGCTGCAAGAACCAATTTTGCATCACAACTATGAAACAATCTCTAACCCTAAGCTCCTTTTATATAAGTATTTTTACCGCTTTAGGGTTATAATTAATAATTACATGTCGGCCCAAAATCCTGATAAAATAGGGCCCAAATTTTTTTTTAGGGCAATGCCCCAAGCCCCAAAGAATTTATGAAGTATGTACAATACTTTCCTAATCAGTCACCACAATCTAACATTTTACGCATGATTTCCTCCTTTTTATTCCCATGATTCGTGTTGGAATACTTCAGAATAACTGGGGGGGGTGAATCAATTATCCAAAGTCCAGGTGTATGAATAAAAATTTTCTCGGCTTAATGAACCCATAAAATTTTTATACTCATGCATGCATCCATAAGATTATGCAATCACTTAAATCTTGCAGGTTACTATCAAATTAACTTGCAGAAATGTAAAGCATGAAACATAACAGATTCATCAACACACTTGACACAATGATTTACGTGGAAACCCAATTTGGGAAAAACCACCAATAACATGCTACTCTTTCATTATTTTGAAGTGATGCCTTATGAAAGGCCAACCAAATTTATTTATAGATTACAGATCACTATTCAGTCATCCATTCTGCTCGGCCTTCATACATTGCAGTTCTGACAACTTGTTCACCCTTCAAGCATTCATATCCTTAAGCCTTCTTTCTTAGCATGCCAATGTAGTCTTCTCTTAGGTCACTTGATGAAGTAGATCCCTTGACTTCTTGTCTTCCTTAGGTTCTCTCGTCCAACTCTCTTGCTTCATGACCAAACATTCCTATAAATAGGAAATTAAGATATTTTGCCACTCATTTTCCATCGTCTAATTTAGAGTTTGAATGGATTAGGTAGGATACAATGTATCTACCCCATATTCCATCTCTCTTCTAGAAAATTCTCCTAGAATCCTTTTTGAATTCACCTAAAAATGATTTACCTTGAATTTTGTGACACCAACTCATCATCCTTATCTTCTACCTCATTCACAAATTCCAAGAATACAAACTTGTCGGCTTAGATTCATTGAATCCATGATCTTTTAAACAATACAATAGCTCGACATTATCAACCTTTTCATGCTTGGTACATACTGTGTTGCTCAACATCCATTATAATATCACTCGACATCAACTAAAATTTTCTGGTGCTCGACATCAACCAAACTTTACTTGGCATCCATTATTCTGCTCGACATACACTAGAATGAACTTTTACTTGACTCAAACTAATTTTCTGCTCGGCTTGCATTGACTTTGCTTGACACCTACTATCCACTCGGTCAAGCTTGGTAGACAAACTTTGTGTAACTTGGTCTTCTAAACTTTCTTAGTGTAATTAGCCTTTGTAACCTTAAGTAGATTATCAATGCATCATGTCATCACTATCTTAACTAATCTTTGCACTTTATTACATAATTATAACTCAACCTTTCCTTTAGGTGCTATTGTTACATCTTTTGATCTAATCCTCCTCATCAATCAAATAAGTGATAGTACTTAAATATGATAAGTAGTTGTCTCACCAACAAATAGCAAGTTTGACATCAGTGAAAAAATAATGATTGAAGCATACTTGTATGTTTTTAACAATCTTCCTTTGCAATTTCCCTCTTTGATTGGCTTCTTCAATCTATTTTCAACAATTCGTACCTTTTGTTTGATTTCTCTTACACCAACTGCCTTATGCTTTCCATACCCTAGAAAGTTCCCTTCCTCTAGTTTCATGAAGTCTCAAAAGAATTTTGAAGCTATTTTGGCATGATAATAGTTGAACTACTTCCTTCTTTGCCCTTTTTACGAGTTTATGGGTATATTGCAGGGGATTGAGTGTAGACTAGGATCAATCTTTCCTATCAAGAGCCTTGTCAACCTGGATTGATTTGTAAGAGCAGGTTGTGTGGGATATTCTTTGCACTGCTTTATTCGCAAATTTTGTCATTTTTGATATTTAATTACCAATTCTATTTTATTAATTATTATAGAGATTTGTGAATATTATTTTTCTTAATTTTTATGTAATTTTTAAAATTAATTAAATAATATTTTTTATGAAAATAGAAATAATGAGAAAACATTTTATTTTTAATATAAAATTAATTTTAATTTTAATGTATTATTTTTTTAATTAATTAAATAGATGATATTTATTTTCTATGAAAATAAAAAATATTGAAAAATAAGAATTATTTATTTAGTTTTTAATATAAAAAGTAATCTTAAATTTATAGTATAAAGTTTTGAATATATAACTTTTTTTAAAATGTGAAGATATTATTATATTTATGTTTTTTCTATTTTATTTTCTCAAGCATATTATTATTTTTTAATTAATAAAAAAATTTGTAATGATTATTGTAATCAATTAAAAAAAAGATAAAACTATAATTTTACTTTTATTACTAAAAGAACAATTAAATTAAAGAAGAAATAAATTTTCTATATTGTTATTTAATGAAGAAAATATACAAACTTTTTTATACTATCATTTTACTAATTCTCTAATACTTTATTCAATCAACACATATCTTTTTTACCCAAAAATACTTAAATTTTAGATCATATAGAATTAATTTAATTTATAGTATTATTATATTATATTATATTATTGTTAATGTTAATTTTCAAATTGATTAGTAAAAAGATATTTATTATTAATGATTATTTTATGAATAAAAACTTGATAAGAAGAGTTTTTTCAAATAAAATTAGAAATATTGAATATTGGATATCGATTTCTTAATGTGAATAGATTTTTCGACCATCCTAAAATGGATTTACAATTTTCTAAAGGTTGTCTTGTGGATTTGAAAATAGTTCACAATGTGATACACATTTTTTGGTCAAAAAGTACAAAGGCAATTCCACATTGAAAGCCTGTCGACTAATTATTTTCAACTTTTTACTTTACTAAAAATGATTGGATCAAAAAGTACAAGGGAAATCCCACATTGAAAGCCTATAGACTAATTATTTTCAACTTTTTACTTTACTAAAAATGAAGCAAAATCACTTCAATTAAATTTATTTACTAGTGGCTGCCTTTAAAGGTAGAGAATAATGTTTTCATATCAATTTCATACAATTAATCTTCCTCTCAAATTTTCCCAATCATACAAATAAAAAATATATCCTATAGTTGGCAGTGCTTTAATATTTCAAGTTCCTATTTTACTCAAAATTTCCTATTTTTCTATTTTTCGGCATTGATTTTCCCACTAGTTTTATTTATTTCTATTAAAAATTCAATAAAATTAACTAATAGCCAATCAATAACAACCAATTTAAAAGGTAAAACATTTCCTAAGTTTTCCCAATAGTTGGAATATCACATGCGAAAAAGAGGGAGACAATTGTGAAAAGCTTTTGACACGTTTTGCTAAATATTGTACAATTGAAAACTTAATGTACACATGCTTCAATATTTAGTTTTATTATTATTATTAAATGTCACATTAAAAACTACAACTAGCTTTGGCAAATGTAGTGTTAAAACAAGCAATACTCGCAGTTTCCAAAATAAATCGTGTATATTTGTAAATTTCTCAGAATAAATAGTGCAAAATTTTAAGCTCTCCAAGCTGTCCAGGGTTCTAAGCTCTCCCAGTTTCTCTGTGGTTATCAAGACATCAATTTGCATTGGTCAGTAAAGAACCAATTACACTTGCTTTTTAGTGTTCAAACCTTTTCGATGGAAATTTTTAGTTTGTAATATGTTTTGTAGCATATACCCTTCATAAATGTAACATATTCTATGGTTGACGATTGTAACAATACAAGACATGTCAAAGGTTTTTCATTGTGGATTTTATGTAGCTTTGGAATTTCTTTGTGGATGGGTTTTTCGAGATCAACTTCTTCCCTAATTTGTTTTGTAGGGTTTTGTTTTGAATGCTTCATACTGTGTTACACAACTCTTTAAAGATTTTTCTCAAAGTGTGAAGCTATAGAACAATTTTTTAAAGATTTTCTTGAAAATTTCAAGCAATTATAAAAGGTTTTTCCAAGAATTTCAGCCTCAGTGATCCATTACAGCTAAAACTAATGGCCAGTTTACTTAATGAACCATTTTTTTGGGAGATAAAATCAATGACCATCAAAAAATTTAGAACATTAACAATTATTTACTACTAAAACATATGGAGTTCATTACAACCGCTGAATGAACATAAGATGGTCTTAAATGTCAAAGGGAGTAATTAGTCTCATTGTATATTATAATTTGGCCTTCCCTTATTATCATAGAAACAAGTTTCAGATTTTATGAGATGGAATGATGTTGAATTATAACTCAATTTTTTATTATAAGGGATTTAATGTGGGTTGCCTGTAAATCTCTTAAACTTTGATCTAGTAACAAATCTTTTATAACCTCAGAGATTTTATATTTTGTCTAGGAAGTGTTAGTAGCCATCATGATCACTTACTGGACTAGTTACAATCTTTTGGTTGGCTTTTGATAGTTTGGGAAAAGGGTTTTACATTTTAGCGTCTAAATGAGTTGTGGTCTTAAGTAGTAGAAAGTCCCCACTAATTTAGAAAGATTCCTATCTTGTTATTTGAATCATGACTTTGATCTTTAGTTTCAATAAATACCTAAAAATGTGCTATGGTCCTTACTTGGTAATTGCATCATACGGATTTGTTTAGATTTTAAATATCCCTTCAACTTTTATATAATTAATTGTTTAGGGTTATCAATCCACAAACATTTCGAGCATCTTTGAAATATTTTGTAGGTTGTAGGCCAAGTTTTAGAGTGTTGGGTGGTTTATGTGTGACATCCCACTTTTGAGTCCTAATGGTTCTGTGCAAGACACATAAACTAAAGCAATATGCACACTACAGGGGAGTGTTGGAGGTATCAATCCACACTGTTTAACATGTTGAACTGTATCAGGTTGTAATAGACTAAAATCTATTTCTTCTTCTCAATTGAAATTTTAAGGATTTTATTTTTATGATTAAATATAATGTTAATTACATTGTGTTCTCCATAACATACTAAATAAAACTGGATGAGTAATGTTTATTAAAGAACAATCTTATTACCTAAAATGTTAATTGGACCTTCTAGGCACTGCAATCTAGGTATATCTATAGATGTTGATCATCCTTTTTGAGGAATTATTGTTGGAGGCACTTAAACCATAATATTTTTATCTAGGGCTTAAAGAATTTAAGATAGAACTACCTTATTTTTCTACCACATCCCACCAGTTCTAGCATTTTGAGCTGGCTATCTCTAGCACTCTAATAATAGTTACAAATTGAATCAACACAAAGTTAATGTAGATTATAATTCATGAATCCAATTTCCTCCCCTCTGTTTTAAATGCTCTAAATTATGAAATTAAACTATGATAGAGTACAAGTAGTTATTTCATCAGACATTAAGATTTAGGTGTGGGTAAACTAATTTCACCACTGAATCCTTTCAAAACCTTTTATATCAAGCCACTTCCATGCAGAAGTATATTTTTCCATTTTGACACACACACCATAGTAATATTCTATGCTGGTTGGTCATAGCCTAATAAAAAATAAATCTTTCATTCAGTCAATTGTGTTTTTAGGGAGTATTAACATTAGTATACCTTCTCTCTATCTTGTCCCCAATATAAGAAATATCTTAATAGACATCATTTATTAGAAGGTTGTCTTATTTATAAGAGCTTACAAATTTCTGAAGATTCAGATCTAGGAAGTTAATGTGACAAAAAATTAATTATACATATGCATGAAGTCCTTGTACTAGGACGATAGACAAGGGCATGCTTAATAAGGAATGTTACAATTTTCTCTCCAACACTGATTTAATATGTAAGTTCCAAGTGAACTAGTATACAATGATTTGTTCTCTAAAGAAACATGATTAAGAGATAAGACAACAAAACAATATAATTGTGATACTTCTATTAGGATTGAATAGTGTAGTTTTTTTGAGTTGTGAAAAATATACCCTACTACCCGAATGATTGAGTCACCTTTTAGGAGTGATGAGTTTCTCACTAGAGTTCTACTTATGACTGGATGAACACTCTAGTTTTCCTCATTATTCCAATTTATTTTAGCACATCTATTGAGGAGGTATCCTTAAACATTTTAGTAGGTGTTATTTGATAGTTTTGAGGAGCAATCAAATCTGGGCAGTCCCACGAAATTTGTGGCAGTGGACAAGCTTAAAACTTTGATTTTCAAAATTTTAGGAAGTTGGGGTCTCATGATTTTTTTTAGGAACAAGCTAATGCTAAAATATCCTTCCAAAAGTCATCTTGAATTTTATTGACAAGAATCTAAAATCCAAGCCTTGCTCCAAACCCCCAAAAACTTTTGAAGCTTTCAAATTTGGGAAAATACTTGTCAAAATAAAGACATTCAAAGGCATCCTAGTCCTCCAGTTTTTTGCTCACTTATTGGTTTTGGATGGATTGGAGAATATATGGGGTAATTGGAATAATTATACTAGGTTTCTACTTTTATTTTTCATCTAACTTAGTATTTTTGAGTTTTAAATATATGAATTAAATATCAAAACATGGTGATTGATTTTTTATTAATTTGGACTATGGGCAAGGGTAAGACAATTACAACCATTACTTTTACAGCTGCCAAATAACTTTAAATGTAGAAATATTAATCAACTTTGACAAATCCAAATAGTGAAGACACAACATTTTTTACTCCTTTACTAACAAAAAAATTACAAATTTGGGTAATAGGAAGAAAATTTGGGTATGTTTGTGTTAATGCCTTATATCTTCAAAGTAGTTTAATTTACATATGTTCAATTTATATAAAAACTAGTGATCAATATTGGGTTTGATTTATTCTAGATTTAAATTCAGACTTATCTTGGTCTTGGAATCTTGTAATAAAAAGTCTTCTCTATTAATTACCATGTATAACTAGCAAGTCATTGATATTTAGGTTCTTGCAAATAACACTTGTGCAATGTTAGGAAAATTGAGTAGATTTATGTGATTGTGTATGTTGAACACATCATAAAGCTATATTCAATAACAAAGTAGAGAGAGCAGGTGCACATAAGCAAAGAAATTCAAGTTTGGATTGAAGGTATTCCATTTTTTCCATCTTTGTAGTTCTTCCATTATTTGGATATTTTCACTTGTAGATAAATAGTAAGGCCTAAAATTATATATCAAATTTTAATTGAAAAAAAAATGACTTTCATATCTTTTAAACTAATATCTTTTAGAAAATCCTAGCGTATAGAGGTTCTTATTAAATTATTTCATTATATTAAGCTCCTAACCAATACTTTTTCATTGTAAGACATGTCAAATACATATGAAAACTTTGTCAATTAATGTGGCCAATATTTTGCTTGGCTAGTATTAGACCATGTTACACAATATCATATATATTTACAATTAACCTCTATGCTGAAAGTAAACAAATTAGTGGAAGTAAAACTTTAAAAACCTTGCTTCTAACAAAGTTAGGATGAACATACTAACCATGTTTAACAACTGAATAAAACTTGATGTGGTTGAAATTTTGGATAAGGTACAACTTGTATCTCCTATATATTAAATGCCTATGTGTACCTAAGTGATTTCAGATGCATGGCATGTTACTTTCAATGCATTTCAATTTTTTTTTGTTACACTTACAAGTAGTAGAAAGCATAAACCCTAAACCAATGTTAAGAAGTAATGCAAACATTAAAAAAAAATTTTTTGGCCACTCAAACTCTTCTCTGCTATGACTGTCCACTATACGTCCTACATATATTTTTGCTTCAATTTTTTTTTATAAAACTAGATATATTTCAATTTCCATGACTGGTTATGAAATATGACTCATAGGCCAATATATTTTATACTCTATGATATTTTTATTCCGAATACATGTGTACCTCAACATATAAAATGGGTTTTTATGCATAATGTTATAGGTTTGAAGTCTCAAATGTCTTTAGCTTATGGTGTCTTTTTGTGTCAATGATTGCACAACAAAGGTGAACCATATGCTAGATTATTTGGTGTTGTTTCTACTTCTCCAGAGTAACTTAAAATAGACAATACTGTTGTATTCACTACTTGTAGCTTTTCAATGCATATTGCTCTTTGCCTCCTACACACACCTCTAAATCTGATTTGAATAATTATGTGCTTACTATGAACATGTTATTCATTTGGTTCTGATGCCTTTTTTCATGTATGCATAACATGGAATATGCTTACTATGAACATGTTTTTCATTTGGTTTTGATGCCTCTTTTCATGTATGTATAACATGGAATATGTCTCTTTCTTACATAGCATCATGAAAGAGTATTAAATAATTCTTATAATTTTGTTATCATAATCTCTTCTTATTTTCTTTTTAACATCCACAATTACAATTTGACGTTGCTTTCCTTTTCTAGGTGTCAATTGCAAAGGAGAAGTATAGTTACATGCTTACAATACAAGGTTAGTAATAAAAAATAAATTTTCTTCTCTTTGATGGATGAAAACTGATTTATTGTCCTCTTACCCCAAACTTGGAATTGGCATGCTATGACTTATTAGTATTCACTCTTATTTTACTACTCTTATTACACTTTATGTTTACCAATTAGCAAATATCTAAATTAGTGATAAGGCAGAGTCTCCCCCAATATTATATTATCCAAACAAAATTCTTAGAAACATTGATGCACATAACAATAATATGCAACAAGACCCTATCATAGTAGAAATATATGAACCCATTAGCCAAGAACATGACACATCAATTGATGAGGCGTTAAAACATGTCCATTGTTTTTGGATTAAGACATTCAACTACAAAATTGGAGACTATTTATTTGATAAAATCCACATTTTAGTTTACTATAGATATACACGTAATGAACTATGCAATTGGCTTGTCAATCATTTCTTGTCCTCACTTCACAATGGTTGTCCTGCAACTTTGAGCTCTTATGAACATGAATTTCACTCATCAATTCTCTATGATTTACATAATATTCATGAAAAATACACATATCTACATAAAATGAGGCTATCGACAATAGAGACTAATGCAAATGGTGAAATTGGACTTTGGGGTGACACTTTTTGCATACAGTGTTTAACATGATGGCTAAATATATCTATTTGCATTTGGTCACTCACACACAAAAAACCATACTTGCATTTCAACAAAGATCACTATCCTTCCACAATATCAATTCTTTTCCATGAAGTAAATCGAGTTTCTAGACATTATGAACCAATTTTTTCAAGAATAAGCCCATACAATTGACTTGAAAACAAATGTGCTTACAAATTCCAATTGAATATTGCAATGTTGAGAATTCCTAGAATGCAATTGCAGATGCAGTTGACATGCTTAGACTATCTTGACTTTCTACATTTGTAACCCCATGTGGTGAAAGCATGTTTGCTGCTGCATCTTCCCTACTTGATGAATAGTTTGATCAAATAGACTTGTGATTATTTGTGGCTCAATCATTAGCTAATGCAATAAAAGGGAACAATAGGTTTACCTAGCAATGCTTTGGCATGTCCACCCAACCTAGCATAATTGACAAAAAATCTATGCTCTAATTGGAATCACTCATTTGTAGAATAGGAATGCCATACATAGATAGAAAAATTGAGGGTTTTGAATTTTTCTTGTCATGGCTTTCACATTTATTTCATCTTACTATATATGTATGGAAAGAAAATTGAAATACAAAAGCCAAGATATATTGTAATTTCATAAAACCAAATAAAAATATAGACTTAGTTTTGTTTGAAAACAATCTAGTCCATTGTCATTATGAACCACTTCATAGAAAACAACAATTAATAAATCATATGCATTTAGAAAAACTCCTTTCTAGACAAGCAACTACAATTGTGTCTCCATTGGCATCACCTACTATGGTTGAAACAAACTCCATATCATTAGAAACATTATTTTCTATTGCATCAAATAGCTATAGCCAACCAAATACGAGTTGTATCCAAAATATTGCAGCAAATAACAACATTAGTTCACCTATTAGATGCCCATCCATTAAACCAATTACAACTTGTCAAACTAAAAAAAGAAGAAGCAATCTACTCATTGCAATGTCTTAAAGCTATGATATGCATCGAACACAAGCATCAAATTAAAAAGATCAACCAAAAAATGAATGCAACACAAGGTATTGCAAAGCATGTTGGAAAAAATGCTCAAAAAGATACACCATTAACTAATACAAATTCAAAACCTATATGTTCCTTGCGATGTCCAAAAGCTGTAATCCACACTAAAGAAATGCAATAAAAAAAGAAAAACCAATAAACAATTGACAATTGTATGGATATTGTAGATCAACAAAAGATATATTCACAAGATGATACATTTAAAAGTAGTCTACAACAACAGATCAAAACTATCCTAACTTGTAAAGCAACACCACAATTGCATTCCAAATATCGCACGATAAACCATAGACATAAATAAACAAAAGATATATTGCTAAAACCTATCAAGACACACTTACAAACCATTAATGATCACCCACTCAAACATGTGCTACATGTGAAATGTTACATTAAAAAAAAACATCAGTCGAGCTAGAAATGAATTTGTCAATGCCTTTTCTTTGCTTGCAACAAGAAAATATCGGTTGAAATTCCAATTTGCAAACAATGTATAAAAGCTACTATGCTTGGAAAAGTCCCCTACTTTGCTGCACCATGGAACATAAGACACAAAATGTGCATAAAAGTTGTCCATTCATTGACTTCCTTAGAAGAAAGACTCGTCTCCCTTCAAATAGCTTTTGCACAAATAAGAGAATTAGGATATAAAAGAGCTCAATATCGGTTAAATGGCACAATTATCAATGTTCCTGTAGATTTTGACAAAGTACAACAAGAACTTCCTAGGAAAATAGATGATACTAGAACAGTTGCAGTTAGATTGAAAAGAAAACTTCAATATGAAATTGCATATGCACAGGGCAATGTTAGGCTTGCTTTTGTAATGGTTGCTTGAATGAGTTTAGCAAAAGCACCACTATAGAAAAGAGAACATATCTTCACAAATAAAGATTGGGAAGCCCTCCTTGCAAATAAGCAAGAATACATGAATAAAAATATTTAAATAAAAATAGACATGCCTGAGGACATGTCTAAATAAGGAGAAGAGCCAATAGCTGAATCACTCATTCATTATTTCAATGAGCCACACTTGATCAAAGACCTCGACACAACTATCATTAAAATTGCACCATCAAAAGGTTTTAAGCCTCTTAGCATATTCCAAGATATCTACTTAGAAGAAATAATTTTTCTAACTCTATGCTATGGATCTGCTCGACCAACTAACATTGTAAAAAACCTATCATATCAAATAATAGAAAAATGGCAACTTATGCATCAAGATAATGAATTTTCAACACATATTACAAATATTTTATTCAAGGCTATTAAAATTATTATCCAGCAAATATCTTCACTAGCATGGGTGTGCATAAGAAAATTAGGGCTAAAAGGTAAAAGGCCAGTTGCCAAAGATGTTCAAAACCCTTAAGCTTTAAAGAGAATATTGAGATCTTAATTAGGTTTTAGATCACTCAAAAGTATACGCACCTCCCCAGAATACTTAGAAAATACAAGAAAAAATATATTTGCAATGATAAGACAATTAGGCCCTCCAACTTTCTTTGTGACACTGACAAGTGCTAACAATTTTTGGGAATCATTATACAAAGCATTACAAAATATATTTGCTGCACAACAAGCCAAGCACACTAAAATCTAGAACATCAAGACCTAGATTTCACAATTGGAAAAAATCTAGTTCTCTATAGTCGTTACTTCAATCATAGAATTAATGCATTCTAGAAAATGATGCTTGCAAATGATCAACTCTTTGGAAAAGTCTTGGATTATTTTTTTGTATTTTTTTGTTGTCACAGAATTCCAAAACTGAGGAAATGAACATGTGCATTTCATGCTCTAGATGAAAGATGCATCTATATTTGGAAATTGTACAAATACTAAAATAAAAGAGTTTGTCAACAAAGATTTTTCATGTGATTCTACATTGCTAGATCCAAATCTCATCAAGATGCAAACTCACCAACATACAAAGACTGGTAAAAAGTACAAAACCTCTAACTGTTGATTTATCTTTCCTTTTCCTCCCATGAGAAATACAACAATACTAGAGCCCCTACCAAGTCTAGATGATCATATAAAAGATAAAGAAAAAAAATTCTTTAAGAAAATAAAAACTAAACATTACACAAAAGAAATTACATTTGACAATTTCTTAAATGAGTTTGAAATTGATGAAGCAAACTACATTACAATGCTACGATCAACATTGTCAAAGAGAATAATATTGCTAGAAAGACATCCATCTGATATATGGATCAATGCATTTGCAAAGAAAGTACTATCCTTGTGGTATGCAAATACAGATACACAGTTCATATTAGATGCATATGTTGCAACGTCTTATTGTTGTTCATATATGACAAAATAAGATAGAACATTGTCCCTTTCATTTCACCAAGTGTGACAACAATGCACCTATGCTTATGATGATAAGACATAATTCATATGCAAACTTGGCAAATGCATTGCTCAACTATCAACAATTGTCTACTCACCAATCCGTACACATTATCTTGTCATTGCCACTATGCAAATGTTCAAGGAAAACAATTTTCATCAATACAACACCATTCAAAAATAGAGTTTTCATGTTGAAAAGCCCCAAACTATTAGCAAAAGAAAAAGATAATTTTGCAAACATAATGTATGAATATGCAATAGAGAAGTACACACAAAGACCAAAGGATCTTGAACAACTATCACTGGCCAAATATACAACTTATTACTGTAATACCAAAAAAAAGATCTTGAAAAGGAAAAAAACCACAAATAATATGCTATGTAAAGTACAATCCACATATTGATCATGAAAACTATTGTAGAAAAAAACTAATGCTATATGTGCCTTTCAAAACTAGCAAACATACACTATTACTTGGCCATAAAACATGGAGTGCCACATTTAATGCAAACAAACCCAAAATTACAAATATTAAAAAATTATTTAATGCACACATTGATAATAGATGTGGCGATATTAACGAAGTTGCAACACAAGATGACATTGCCAAGTATCAAACAATAGACCTTCAAGATGACATTGACCAAAATGAACAACAAAATGAAATAGAATAAATTGACATAATCAATGACCTAAGACATGAAAGAAATTCCAAAAGCATAGTTGATAGTTGCACATCATATTACAAAGAAGTAGCCTACCCATTCTTGCTTAGTAAGCAAGAATATTTTACTGTACAAAGAACCTTAAATAAAGAACAACAATCTATAGTCAAAGATATAGTAATGACAAAGAGACTTGCACCG
This sequence comes from Cupressus sempervirens, assembly GCA_028749045.1. Taxonomy (NCBI): domain Eukaryota; kingdom Viridiplantae; phylum Streptophyta; class Pinopsida; order Cupressales; family Cupressaceae; genus Cupressus; species Cupressus sempervirens. Next base: position 838,960,607 of record CM053785.1, on the reverse strand, counting down.
CAAAAACCATTGTACTTGTTCTTGATAGGTGGAGCTGGTACATGAAAAACTTTTACAGAAAAAGTTATATTCCAATCTTTGATTTGATTCTATGATAAACAATTAGATAGTGACCCACTCAAGTATAAGGGGTTACTGTTACTTCAATAAGGAAAGCTGCATTTAATGTGGGTGGAAACACCACACATTTTATTTTTCACTTGCCATACAATACATGTAAAATGTTTCCTTTAGACTCAAACACACTCGATAGCTTAAGCAAGATAGTTGACTAGTTAAAAGTCATTCTTATTGACGAGGCATCCCTTATTGGATCTACAATGCTTTACAATATTGACAAAAGGCTTTGTCAAATAAAACACATGCCAACCACTCCTTTTGGCAATGTCAAGATGATATTCTATGAATATTTTTATCAAGCACAACTTGTATGTGATGCTTAGATATTTGAAGAACCAACAATACATAATATCAAAATTCCATACACATTTTGGATTGATGTCATTACATGCTTCCAACTACACACTACTATTAGGCAAATAAATATTTTTTTTTAATCTCCATACTAAATTGGATGAGGAATTCTCAACAAACTAATCAAGATATCTCCTACTTGAATACACCATGTTACAAGTCTCCTCCAAATGATCCAAGACTTCCCTACTTGTTCCAAAAAAATACAACAGCCGATGAACACAATAAGAAAATGTTGAACTACTTGTCCACTAAGCTCCATGTCTTAGAGGCTATTGATAAAAAAGATAAAGCCACTGACAATAGCCACTACCAAAGTAAGAAATGCTCATTGCCTACCACTATACTTGTAAAGAAAGGAATTTTAGTTGATCTAATTGTATGGAATCTTGACACACGAGATGGCCTAGTCAATGATGCAGATGGAATTTTCCAAATGCACACCTCTGAACAAGAAGATGTAGTTTGAATTCAATTCCATGACCTAGCTATTGGAAATCTGCATCGATAAAATACCAAAGTTTATACAAAGGTTCTATTTTTTCTTCATGGATGCCAATAATGATAATTTCTAAAAAACTAAAAACAACTACAAAAATCATCACTTAAAGACAATTCCCTTTGTAGCTAGCATGTGCAAGGACAACCCATAGAGCACAAGGTCTAATAACGAATACACTAGCTTTCAACCCTTCAAAGTCTACCAACATGGTCTTGTCTACACTACCCTTTTGCATGTGAGAAATATTGAATCATTGTACCTAATACACAAATTGGAGCACCAAAATGTTAAACTCTAAAAAAAAGTAGACAGTAAAATGCAACAACTTCAAACAACAACAAATTAGAAACTAAAACATAGTCTTCTTCTTGCAACATCAACCAATTTTATTGTATGCTCTTTGAATACACATAACTTTGCATTGCATACACAAGAAATAGCTAATGATCACGATTTTCTTGCTGCAACTATATTGTGCCTCTAAGAAAAAAGACACAATGATCTTCAACATCCAACATTACTAAATGAGAAATTCAATTATTATGCTTCAAAAGCTATCCATGGCTTACTAACATGTTGTGCCAAAACAAGTACATTTCAGAAAATGGAAACTTTTGCAACACAATACTTGGAATCTATGACAGTTGACATATTGCTTCACAATAGTAGCATACTACACATTAAAAATTTGTATTTGACACCAACAACACCAATTTCTGAACTATTGTATCTAATAGAAAACATCATCAACTCACAATCACCAAATAGAAAATTGGTTATTATAGGAGACTTTAACATCGACATGCATAGTTTGACAAAAAAAAAAAAACAATGTGGTAGTTTACTCGACCATTTTTGGATACAAAATATAGATATTTCTACTCTCAAATTTACTGTAGTAGACACATATTGGACATATCACTTTGCAATAGCTTTAAAAAACCATATATAATACACAAAACTCTACCTTTATGGTAAAACAATTCATTCATGTTAAGCCACACCTTGAAGAAAATAATGCCATCCCTCACATTACTTACATGCACTTATTACAGGTACTATATTTCTTATATCTTAGGTTATTGTACATGAATTTTACACTTCCTTTCTCTTTGCACCTTTTCCAATCACTTTCTCCCCCTCAAACCTAGTTGGTGTTTTCAGGTATACAATAATTATTTGTAGCTCAAAAAAGACAAAGTCATCTTGTCTGTAGCAATTTCACAAAAGACATTGTCATAGTATAAAATTTTTTATAGGTATTTATCTATTCCATCTATTAAAGCATGATGTGCTATCCTATCAATTTCTAATTATCTTTTCTAATTGTATATTTGTTCTTGTAGATATCATATACAATTTTTTTGCATAATATAATGGAAGATCCAAGAAATGAATCCAACTTGCTCTCCAAAAAGCATGGAAATCCTGAAAATAAGTACTCCCCTCTCTTTACATTGTCATACTCTTTTACTTACAAATATCATGCCTTCTATTCTATATGACAATTTCATGTATCATTCCAACTGACTTACTTTTTAACATTCCATCTAACATACTTTTTAACAACTCACAAATGGACTCCTCACTTTAGCAAACCCCCCCACCAACAATCCAAGCGATATAGATGGCAATGAACATAAAATAAAAGTTAGTCCTTTCATAGCTTTGAAAAATACTTTTTTGGCATATCAAATTACTTCAAAGCAACTATTTATATTCTTTTCATTGTTGAATATTTTTCAAATATCTAGATTTTAATCTTACCCTACAATACCTTATAGCTATTGTTCAAACTTTTGTAGGTCAAAGTTAGAAACAACTTAGGCATCTACCATTGATGACATCTCTAAAACTAAATCTGGCAAAATCTTTGAAGGTGATGTATTAGTCATGTATGGGCCTATCTTCAAATCTTACTCACCAGGTGAACCAAAGAAAACTATTGTACATGTTGACCTCATTGATGTAGTAGGCCAAATAACCATAACAACCAACCTAAATAATAAATTAATTACCCAATTCTTGCCCCAACTATCTCCAGACACAAGCATTTGAATAAAAACATTCACAATAAAAAAAAATCATAGTTTGAAATATGAGGCACATATTATTCTCTTCTACTCAGTTCAGAAACAAAAATTGAAAAAATTGACAAAGTTTGCAAGGAACAAACTCTTACACTAGATGCAACCATTTCCTAGTTGTTAAAATCACCAAATAGCTACTCAGTTGGGATATTAGGTGTGCTCATCACATCTTACGAAAAAGAACCAACATAGTTTTGCATGTAGTTTAAGGATGGAGAATTTCCTTTTGGTGCAACAACTATAAGTTCTAATGTTCCCGTCCTCCTCCAAGGTTAGTACAAACAATAAAATAATGGTGTGTGGTCTACTATGTTGGTGATGTACGAATGCTATATAGTTGAATTCAGAATGGTTTCTCAGGAAAGTTCATACGGAAGGCCACTGGAGGTCGTACAGTAGCCAAACTTGATTGCACAAAAGATGCTTGGTTGTACATTTGACAGGACATTCCATATGGTGTTAGGAGGAGAATATTTATAGGCCATATGTTGGGTACAAATAGGGCCAAATGAGAGAGTTTTAAAGGGCCGTATAGTGTTTCTATAGTCCATACAATGAGGATGCTAGGCCGTATGGTATCTCTTGCTAATCATACAGTGATAATTTTGGGCCATACGATATGAATGGTGGAATCTGTATGGTGCCTAGGATTCCTCGTAGACCACCCACTATGTGAGCAGTATGGTGATGTTCAATGACAATCTTGAGATTGTTTGATGATGCAGATGTACAGATAGAATAATATAGTGGAAAGGAATGCAAACAATATAACCATGAATAGGCAAAAATGGAGAAGTAAACATAGAGATAATTGATTAATATTTGCCAGAAGATGATGCTCCGATTTTCTAGATTCGAATGAAGTATTACATGCAACAATAGAATAGGGTGAGGGTTGAATCCCACCAAAATTGCACAAGCCAAATAGGGAAGATCTTTCACTTCCAAAATGGCGAATGATCTAGAAATCCAACAAGAATTTGTAGTACATAAAAAATAATCCAAAATAATGCCTATAGACTACCTACAAGCCATGCTTAAATACCCATTGGCAAACTTTCTAAGGGTGTACAAAGATAGCCGATGGGGACACAAACTATGGAAACAAAAATTAAATGGGTCTAAGATACATTAAATCAATCGATCCATTAACAAGGTTTAGTTAAATACATTTATTTTATGATAGGGACATTACAGTCCTCCTGTCCCAAAATTTTCTTGTCCTCAATTAAATGTAAACTCGGTTCTAGGAAACCTTCCATAATCAGCTCCTTTAGTTCCGAATTAGGTACTAAGTAGATCTTCTTGTCAAAGTAAATGATGTCACCAATAACCTTGTATCTTTCATTGCGTACATAACCAACCATCAACTCACATGCAAAAGTGTTCTTGGAATACTTGGCCAATAGATGGGCCGCCAATTATCCAAGGAATGCGGTGAGGTGTTGACTATCTTGTTTTTACTTGCAGTGTCTGGGGCCAAATCCTATTTAAAAATTGCCTCCATCTTCTTGATTGTGACTTCCCACAATCCTTTATTTAACATTCCTCTTAGCAACACCTTCTTGCCATCCATATTGAATGAAAAGTCCATACTTTTGAAACTGAGTGTACTAGTCAAGAGTTTCCAACCACTAGATGCCCAAAATGATATTAGTATCAACCAAATCTATGACAAAGAAATTATCTACTAGGGTATAGTTTTCCATGGAAATTTGTAGTCATGGGATCACATGAGTGCAAGTTAACAAGGTTCCTCATACAACCTTGAACTCAAATCCTCCATGCTCAATTGTGCAGGCCTTTACTAGTGACCAAAAATGAATTTGATGAAATTGAGTGTGGCACTACTATAAATCATGATTGGGACTCATTTTTTGTGAATTGTGCGATGAACTTTGAAGATATCACCTTCATTCAAAGTAGTGAGGGTAGTAATGGAACCCCCTTTTTGTATTAGGGCATTTATTCTCCCCTGCTAGGTAATTTTGGTGACTATAGGTATTTGATCTTTGTCATCATCTTGCATCACCTCAATGTAGTGAATCTTTCCCTTCCCAAGGTAGCAATGACTAGGACCCCATGGTTCTTTGCACGTGAAACAAAGCTTTTTCCTTTGGACCTCTTGTAAGGAATCTTCATCAAATTGAGGTTTTTTCTGAATTGGATCCTTGTTTTTGTCTTCTTGTGGGGATGGTGTTGGTGTAACAATGTGAGTTTTGGAGGAAGATATGGCCATGTCACACACCTTCTTAATAGCTTCATTGAGTGTACATGGGTTGAACCCTTTGATCCAGCCTCTCAAAGGCTCTCTCAGCCCATCCATGAATAACACAATTTGACGTCTTTCAGAGATGTCTATGACTACTATTGATAGCCCTTAGAACTCAGTGACATATTTGTCTATTGTGCCCATTTGCTTTAGCTGAGCTAGATCTTTGAAGTTTAGCTCAGGATCCTTCCCATCAAAATGATAAATGAGTCTCTTAGTGAACTTAGTATAAGAGGTTACTTGGTTGTGTCCAAGAGTGACCAGTCCATGATGCCACCACTCATGCACCACTCCTTCTAGATGAAGTGTTGCAAACTTGATTGCTTCCTCTTTAGGCATTGGATTGAGTTGGAAATAGGTATCTACCTTTAGGACCCATGACTGTGTGGTAATGACTCCAAATCCATCAAATGGAGATAAGTTCACCTTTCCAATCTTCTCCTGAGATCATCATTAAAATAACCACAATTTCCCTCACTAGAATATCTGATTCTTAGATCAACATAGTCTCTATAAGATATATCACCTTCCATATTTGCATTCTACCAATATTCCTAAAGTTTTTTTTGCATTTCCTCAAAAGTGGCCTCTCTTCCTTTGTGTGGTGTTTCTATCCTTGGAAGGAAAATGGGTATCAAGGGTCGAGAGTGAGAGGGTTGAAAGTTTGTCCTTCCAGAAATATAATCATCACTATGCCCATTTTGTTCTCCTGCTGTCTTTCCCTCGACCAATTTTTGTGGAGTTTTCTACATAAGCCTTTGGGTTTTGTTGATTTGCATTTTATTTCTGTTCATCTCTCTTAAAAGATTCACGAGTTCTGTCATAAGATCCTAATGATCTACCATTCTATCAATAGGGTTATTTCATCTTCGCTTCTGAGTATAAACTTGCATTCACTTCCATAGGCATGCAAGATCAAAAGCTTTGATAACAACTGTAATGTTCCCGTCCTCCTCCAAGGTTAGTACAAACAATAAAATAATGGTGTGTGGTCTACTATGCTGGTGATGTACAGATGCCGTACAGTCAACTTTAGAATGGTTGCTCAGGCAAGTTCATACAGAAGGTCACTAGAGGTCGTACAGTAGCCAAACTTGATTGCATGGAAGATTCTTGGCTATACATTTGATAGGATAGTTTTTATGGTGTTAGGAGGAGAATATTTGCAGGCCATATGTTGGGTACAAATAGGGCCATATGGGAGAGTTTTAGAGGGCCGTACAATGTCTATCTAGTCTGTACGATGAGGATGCCAGGTTGTAAAGTATCTCTTGTTGACCATACAGTGATAGTTTAAGTGATACTTTAGGGCCATATGGTATGAATGGTTGAATCTGTATGGTGCCTAGGATGCTCAACAGACTGCCCAATATGTGAGCCGTATGGTGATGTTCAGCGACAATCTTGAGATTGTTTGATGATGCAGATGTATAGATAGAATAATATAGTGGAAAGGAATGCAAACAATATAATCATGAACAAGAAAAAATGGAGAAGTAAATATAGAGATAATTGATTAATATTTTCCAGAAGATGGTGCTTTGATTTTCCAGATCTGAGTGAAGTATTACATGCAACAATGGAATAGGGTGAGGGTTGAATCCCACCGAAACTGCACAAGCCAAAAGGGAAAATCTTTCACTTCTAAAATGGTGAATGATCTGGTACTCCAATAGGAATTCATAGTTCATAAAATAATAATTCAAAAGCATGTCTATTGACTACCTACAAGCCATGCTTAAATACCCGTCGAGAAACTTTTTGAGGGTGTACAAAGATAGCCGACGATGACACAAACTACAAAAACAAAAATAAAGATGGGTCCAAGATACATTAAATCAATTGACCCATTAACAAGGTTTAATTAAATACATTTATTTTATGATGGAGGCATTACATAAGTGATTTCAAATAAACACAAATCTTACTTCTTATAGTTTTTTGTTTCCACCAACTAACAATCTCTCCTTCTCCTTGTAGCTAATAGTTCCCAAAACACATACAACTCCCTATGAAAGCATTGAAATTATACTTACATAAAAAATAGAACCAAAAACCCCCTTCCTACTCTTAAAAAATGTTGCACACAGTGGTGGAAAAGGTTCAACTTTCATTAAATTAGGTCTAGCCACTTTTATTGACAGACTCAATGATGAATACGCAAAGGATTTCTTGCAAACACTTGCCTCCTCAAATACATAGGAACCTAAAATTATAGTTCCCTATAATAAATGCCTACAATCATTTACATTCATTTTACTAAATCTAATTTTCCATTTTCTCTACTAAACATCACCTTTCTATGGCAGGCATATAGGATCTTGAAAACAAAAAATGCACACCTCTCACCATACCAACCACTTTGTACTTCATGTCACCACATAATTTATGTATGTTGTAGTTCAAATACCCCCAACACTTACTATATGAAATGTGCAAAAAAAACTACTTTTGCATATCAACCTTTCCTACAATGCATAATCGAAAGTGAAATTGGAATCCTTGATTGCAACTTGCATGTGAAATTGTTAGAAGAAAACTTGCCAAAGCTTACAAAAATACCATTTCAAAACTATGAAAAGAATAGGTCCAAATAGTATTTATCATGCATTTGAAATACAAGGAACATTCACAATGACAATGAAAAATTCCATCATTGACATCAAAAAAGAAAACACACATGTAATACTCTTAAAACTATTACTTTGCATTGGCACAATGTAAAAATATCAGTTCTTATAATATGTCTTCATATTGACCTCACTCTTCTTTTTTGAATTGTAGATCATTCAAACAAATCATCAAATTTTGAAGAGTCATTTCTTAGCAACTGCCATCTCCACAAGGTAATCCCACTTTACTCCACAAACATTAGTTTTTTCAAACTATGGCATATCTATTGCCTAATGTATTTACATTTACCTTTCCAATAACATTGCTTATGATCACTCTCTTCTCAACATCCCACCTGCTTCAACCTCCATAGTTTCCTTTCATTTATGCGATTATATAGAAGACATTTATTTTGCAATTCAAATGTTCATAGTGCTACCACAATTTTTATAGACATTTTAAATACTTACAGCTCACTCTACTTAACCAAAGGAATATATTTATTCTATTACAAATCTTATCTAATTTGATTCCCTCTTACAAAATTTACTCTAATATATTGACTTTTCTTACTTTTTAAAATTGTAGGTTTTTGGAAGCTTTAGCTCACAACCGCATACAATTTTGTACACTTTTTTCATCAAAAGCACATCATAACCAACATATTGCTCAAACACTTTTCCACCATATTACAAACTTTCTATCAATTAAATACTCAACAATTTAGCTTATACTATTTAAAAACAAGTTGATAATTATTTTTGTGCATCACCTAGATCCAATGAGTGCTAAGTGTTCCATTTATTCTCATGAGAGATGGATTCGTGTTGAATCGCTACTCATGAAACATGGGTCAATGAGTTTGATTCAAAATCACACAGTTAAATCCTAATAGCAATATCACAATTATTTTTTTGCCGATAAAAAATATGTTATGACTTCGCATTTTCTTTGCAATGAAAAGAAAAACTATTATGACTAGTTTCTTTTGTCTTTTACTTCCCATGCAATTGCTTGTATTTTTCTAAATTATACAATCTTACCTTTCTGGACTTTATTAGTTACAACAATCAACACTTCAAGTTTAATGCCATTGACATGCATTAGATTCTAATATGCAAATTCTAAATTCTTTTTCCATGCCTAACATAACTGAGTACATGTTTAGAATGAGTTAATCAAACAATTTTTTCCTCATTTGAGAGTGAAAACCTTTCTTCTAAACAATGCATAGTTGGTATTGCTTCAATAGTTGAAACCATTAGCTAAAATGAAGATCTTGCATTTCTTAAAAATGGGCCTCTGTTATCAATCGTTGTTGCATGCTTCAGATTTTGTTTAGCCAATTTGGCCCTTTGTTACAACACAATGCCATCAATCTATTTTTCTACCATGAAATGATGTCTTTGTAGACTTTCTACTTAGATGCAATCACCATGTATATTATATCTTCTCATAATAATTAAATAGATACATTTCTTTTACTATTATATCTTGTCATAATGATTATAAAATTGATCCATTTCTTTAATTTTTGCATTTTCACTTATATACTAGTATTCCTATTAGAATTATTATCTATATAATGATTCATAAAACACACACATTGTAATGTCTCTGTAAAAAATGTTATGTCTCTTGTTTAATAACTTAAATCAATCTCTCATTTATGTTTATGTAACCATTCCTAGTTTTTTTCCAAACTCAATTTAATAATTTTTTTTTGTTGTATATGGAAAAATTATAAACAATGATTCATTTTGATAATTAATAATATATTGTTTTTTAAGATTCAATTTTAAATTGATTCTTTAAATATTCTTTAAACAACTAAAAATTTCAGCACAACAAATGACAATATAATGACCAATTACTAACATCTCTCTCTAATTTCATTGTTTATATGTTCAATTTCTATAATAGCTTCAAATTTCAACTATAGATCCTTTTTTTCCCTATACATACACATATTATGTTCAAATTACTTTCAAGTTTTGAACACTATTTAAACCCTTTATAATCTACATAAGGCATGGACTAAAGCACTTTCAGAACAACTCTTGTTCTAAAAGTGATTGAAATAAATCTCCCCAATTTAATAAAAGTGTACTATATTAATGTTAAATTTAGTATTAATTTTAAGAAGTAATTTAAAAATATTAGTAATATAGGTATTTGTTCATTTTAATTTTACATATTTGATTACAGTATTAGAAAAGAAGTTAATATTTGAAGATATATTTTGGATCAATTTTAATGGTAGGAATAAGATAACCAAGGATTCATGGGCTAAGTTTTGTTTGTTGTCAGCACACGAAGTATTGAGTGTTTTTGGCATATTCTCAAGCACTCAAAAATATTTTGTGTTTTTGGCATTAAAGGAGTTTAGCTTATCATAGGAAGATTTTATTGCTCCTTTGACATGATCGCATGCCAAAACTATTCCATGTTTTTTAATTTTCGCATGATCGTGAGTTCTTGGCATAAGAAATGTTCTATTCTTTTGACATATTACTAGGCACTCAAAAACCTTGTGTGTTTTTGGCATCAAAGGAGTTTTGCATATCGTAGGAAGACTTTAATGCTCCTTCGACATGATCGCAGACTAAAGTTGTCTACTATTCTTGACCTTTTTATGATCACAAGTTAATTTGAAGAGATGAAAGCCTTGGTATGATCTTGCAAAATTTGAAATTATTGTGTATTTTTTACTTTTCGCATGATCACAAGGGGATCTAAAGAGATTAAAATATTGATGTGATCTTGTAAAAGCCAAAATCGTTGTGTGTTATAATATATAAATTTATATTGTATAAAATAATAAAATAAATAATATTTAATTAAACTATATATAATTTATTTAGTTTATAATGAGTTAAAAAATCAAACTAATAACTTTAAAATATTAAATAATAGTATTCAAAAATATTTTAAAACTTTTTATATTTAAAAATGTCTAGATTTGAGATTTTTTTTAATTTTAATCAAACTTAAATAATATAGATGTACACAGGGGAAACATGTATTCATGAGACCTTGGTGTAGAATGTAGTTAGAATAATAATGAACTAATCTAGACCCAAGAAACACCTACCAAATAATGCATCTACGAACATCTCATGTTTGCCTAACTATAATTGCTAAAATCTCTCTCAGACTAACATCTTAGTGAGAGTTCTAGAATGGGATTATGCTATTTATGCAGATCTACGAAAGACTTTATGAGATCAATATGAAGTGAGAGACATATGAAGATAAGAAATGAAAATGCTAAAGATATGTGTATGCATGAGACTAAACAATGCTGAATAATGCTAGGTAATGCTAAAATGATGCTAAAAATTCTATAATAATTATGCTAAATATATTATCAAATGCTAGCTCTAATATGCCTATAGTAAGGATGCATAAAACTTGGGTCCCTTTGCTCTTGATTTTACCTTTTGTTTATGGAATTTCAAAAGGGGGTTGGGGTAAAGATCTAGGATTTACCTTTTACTAAGGGCAAGGGTGAAACTAAAAATATTTCACAAAACCCCAAGAAGAATAGTCTAACAGACTTGGTTTGTTAGGATAAATAGGGATTTTCAATTCTTTTAAATTTCAAAAAGGGCAGATTTCATTTTTGAGAGGATAAATGATTTTAGTTGATTTATTAAATGATGCATTTCTTTTCAACTTTTTGTCTTTATCTTTTTCCTTTTATTTTTATTTTTTTATTTTATAAATTGAATTTCCTCTTTGAAAGTGATCTTGTTTTTTTTTGAATTTGATCAAGGGTTTGGGTAATTAATTGATTAAATACTCAAATGACTTGACATTGTAATTGATTTGAAAGTTTTAAATTTTCCTCATTTCTTTGATTTTGTCTTTATATTTTGTTATTTGATTGAAACTTATGTTGTTTAGGTCTTTGCCAATTTTATGGTGTCCACAAATGCCCCTCTTTGAGCTAATACAAAAATCATATTAGTTCAAAGAATGCCTCAATTTTCTTCCTTTTAGCCAATTTTTGATGATTGAGTGTCTGATTGTTGATGTCTATTGATTTGAAGTTGATATGATGCATGATTATTGATGATTTGATGTTTGATCCTGATATTGCTGTTGATATGAGATTTTTTTAAAGTGAAGAACTTGTAATGGAATAATCATTATTTTGTAAATAATGTCAAACTTGCTACCTGCTAGTGAGACAATTGTTTTTTGGTTTGAAAGCTATCATTTAGTTGATTGATGAATAGGATTTGAAAAGAGGAGATAACACTAGCACCTAGAGAAAGGTTGAGTTATTTTCTATGTAAAAGAAGCACTTAGACCAAGTAAGACATTGATACTATAGTGTATTGCTTATCTACTTAAAGTCTAAATTAAAATATTACTCAAGTTAAGATTGGAAAAAGATCAAGTATGAAAAGTGTTTGCCAAGGCTTCTCAAGTAGTTTGTACAAGCTAAGCAAAAATTAGTGGAAGCCAAGAGAAAAACAAGAGGTGCCAAGAAAAAATGAAAAGTAGTGCAAGTTGAGTGATTGTCAATATATGCCAAGTAAAGTTTAGTTGATGCCAAGCATCAGTAAACTTTAGTGATCATTGAGTAAACTAGTGCTAGCTAAGTGGAAGAACAATATAGAAGCCGAGTGAAAATATATTGTTGCCAAGTGCTAGTATTTATGTTAAATCAAAGATTTGACAAATTTGAGCCAACTATTTTTTTTCTTTAATTGTGTGAAACATGTGGAAGATAACTATGATGAGTTGGTGGCACATAATTCAAGGTAAATCATTTTGAGGTGAATTCAAGGAAGATTGTAGAGGAAGTTTCTAGAGGAACCAAATGGAAAATGGGGTAGATTCATTGTATCCTACCTAATCCTACTTAACACTAAAATGGATGATTGTGGTTAAGTGGAAACAGATATTAATTATCTATTTATAGAGAAAGCTAATTGAAGCAAAGGTTGCCATGTGCGAGAACCTAAGGAAGACAAGGAGTCTAGGGTATTGCTTCATTCAGTGGCCAAATAAAAAAGATTGCAGTTGGCATGCAAATCAAGAAGGCTTAAGAGTATGGATGGTTGAAGGGCAAACTATCGATCAGAGTTGAAGTGTGTGAAAGCCAAGCAGAATGGAGGACTAAAGAAAAGATTTGTAATCTACAAGTGAGTTGTAATTTGTTATCAGATCAAGCCTTACTATTACTTTATAATCATTGTATAGGTCTAGGGTAAATCCTTTGGATTAAGGTTGACCTAACAGTCATTTGTAAATCCTTTAACTGAGTGACATTCTAATGGAATGGTCTAAAGTCCTCTAACAAGGCTCACTCCTAACAAGGTGATTGAAATCCTTTAACCATGTCACTTTTAATAGTGTGTATTGTAACCTTTAACAGGGTTGGCCTTTTACATGGCATCACTTTAGAAGAGTGAGAATTAGTAGCATGTTACTAGTGGTTTTTCCCAAATTGGGCTTCCACATAAAATCCTCGTGTCAAATGTGTTATTGAATCTATTATGTTTCATCTTTACATTTTTGCAAAGTTGTTTTGACCTAGGATAGTAACCTACAAAGTTTATGTATTGTATGATCTGATGGATGTATGCATGAAAAGGTTTTATGAATATGGGTCTACTAAGCATTGAAAAGTTTTATTTGTACATATGGACCTTGGATGATTGATTCCTCTCCTCTTAGTTATTCTGAAGAATTCTAACAATTAGAATCAGAGCATCATAGTGCTTAAGAAGAGTAGGTTGAATGTACTAGAAGAAAAAGATCAAGATGTTGAAAAGAGAGGCACCCAGGCTCAACAAGGAGAACTTCCCTACATGACAAAGTTTGATGAAGCCAAACCTAGAAGGTCTTGGTGACCATGCACAATGTACCATCACCACTGAGCATATTAATTCTGCTGGAGCCCTAACTGCCGATGATCTAAAAAATAAGAAAGAACACAACCAAGCAATGTTGGAGATTGCCTCTGCCCTAAGTTATTCTGAGGTCAATGACATCAAGGGTTATGATGGTGCAAAGAAGATGTGGGATTCTCTTCACACCATCTATGGAGGAGATGAAAATGTTTTGAGAGCCAATTTTGAAAGTCTTAGAGGTAAGTTTGATGACATGAGGATGCAAGAAGGTGAGAATGTTGCTCAATATTGCTCTAGGATAGAAGATGTTGTTAATGCTATAAGAGGAGCTACTGGTAAGATAGATGATGATACTATATTAAGAAAAGTATTGAGAACACTGCTACCCATCTATGTTATTAGAGTTTCTGCCATACAAGAAGTAAGATGTATACCAGGTTCTAATCTAACTCTTGAAGGTTTGGTAGGTAGACTCACTACCTTTGAACTCTCTAATTTTGATAACTTCAAATATGAAAATGTTGAATCTAATTTTAATGCTAAATTGTCATTAAAGGAACCTAAAGAGAAGAAGAAAAAGGTAAAATATGTTTCTACTAACAGTAATACAGATGAGGAGGATGTTGAACAACCTAAAGTACTACTAGCAAGGAAATTTCATAGAGGCAAGTGCAAATTAAAAGGTAAGTTACCTATCATATGTTTTAATTGCAATGAGGTTGGTCATATTACTGGTAGATGTTTAGAGAAGAAGAACAATAAAAGTGGAGACAAACACATAAGTAAAAGAGATGAGGACAACATAGATTACAAAGACAAAGGCAAGAAGTCTTGCTACATTGCAGAAGAGGAAACCAAAGATGGATCTAATGACCATGATGATGAAGTGGTGTATGTTGCAATGAAGGATGATTCTGATGAGGATGAGGAAACTAAACTTGTATCTTATGTGAACAAGAGTGATAGGTGGATCATTGATAATGGGTGTTTACATCACATGAATGGATACAAAAGTAAGTTCATTACCTTGAATTATTATGATGGAAATAGTGTAAGGTTTGGTAATGATACACCCTGTCTGATAAAAGGAAAAGGATCTATCAAACTTAGAGAAAATATAATGTGCGACAATGCTTATTATGTTGAAGGACTTAACTATAATTTTTTGAGTGTGTCACAACTGAATAGTTTAGGTTACAAAGTTGAGTTTCAGAAGAAGACAGAAAAGATCTATGACATTGATGGGAAATTACTTGAGAAAGGTGATAAGAGTAGAGGTAATCTATTTTATCTTGATATAAATGATGCTACCTATCTTGTTGTAGAATTTTATGATGTGTGGTTATTAAACAAGAGGTTATATCATGTTAACTTTTACAACTTAGTGAGTATTAGTAACATGAAAAGAGTTAGAGGTTTGCCTAAATTGAAGAAACCTAACAATATAATTTGCAAACAATGTCAGTTAGGCAAGATGAAAAAATATAGCTTTAAGAGTAAGACTCACACCTCTAAAGAAATTCTAAAGATTGTTCATATTAATTTGTGTGGACCAATTGATGTGCAAAGATACAAAGGTGACAAGTACATTATCCTATTTGTTGATGATTATTCTAGGATGATGATGATTATGTTTCTGAAATATAAATATGATGCTTTCAAAATGTTTAAGTGGTACTTAGATACAATTGAGGAGATAGAAAAAAGGTTGACATGTCTGAGATGTGACATAGGTGGAGAATTTACATCAAATGAGCTTGAGATGTTATATAATGACAGAGGAATCAAAAGATAAACATCTACACCTAGGACCCCTCCACAAAATGGGATTGCTTAAAGGAGGAATAGATCTATAACAGATCATGCTAGGACACTCATGATGGAGAAGAATATTTCTTTGAAATACTGGAGAGAGGCAATAAGTACAATTGTCTATACCTTGAATCATGTGCAAGTCAAGAAAGGTACTTATTCAATACCTTTTGAATTATGGTATGGATACTCACCCAATGTAAAATATTTTAAGGTATTTTGAAGAAAGTGATACATTCTTAAGGATTTTAGGAATGGTAAATTAGATGCTAAAAATGAAGAAGGTATATTCCTTGGCTATTCCACAAGAAGAAAAGCTTATACATGTTTAAATACTAACACTAACAAAGTTGTGGAAAGTGCAAATGTGAAGTTTGATGAATATATAAAGGTACATGAAGTTGAACCTGTGAAGGAACCTAAGTAGTAAAAATAATTTATATACTTTTACAAAGGTATGCCTACTGATGAAGATACTATAAACCAAGTTGCAAATCACCATAAAGTTTTAGTGACTATCGAGTCACATACAATGAATTTCAAGTTACATTCAAGAACTAACCTATAATGAGAAGTTGAGGCACATTTTGATTTTGAGATTAGTGTACATGAAAGAGATGTTGAGTTACCTGATAGATAAGTACATAGTGATTCTAAAGTTGAGAGACCTAATGAGGAAAGAGGAGTAGAACTAAGATTGTCAAAGTATGTCAAAATATATCACCCTATGGAACAAATTATTGGAGATAAAGATGCTAGACCAATGACAAGAAATAGGTTGAGAAGTGATACATGTTTTCTGAGCATGCATTATCCTAAGTTAGTAAAAGATGACCTGAAAAATGAGGACTGGAGTAAAGCCATGAAAGAAGAGATTGAGCAGATTGAGAAGAACAAGACATGGACTCTAGTTCCCATACTAGAGGAAAATAATGTAATTGGAACCAAGTGGGTGTAAACAAACAAGTTATATGAAAATGGTGAAGTCACAAGGAATAAGAAAAGATTAGTTTGCAAAGAATATGTACAAGAAGAAGGAGTAGACTATGGAGAAACATTTGCCCTTGTTGCAAGATTGGAAGGAGTAAGATCTCTACTTGCTTACTCTGCATACAAAGGTTTCAAAGTTTATCAAATGGATGTGAAGTCAATATTTCTAAATGGCATATTAGAAGAAGAGGTTTATATAGAATGCCTAGAATGATTTGTTGATGCTAACAATAAGAAAATGGTATGTAGAATACAAAAATCTTTATATGGTTTAAAACAAGCACTAGGAGCATGGTATGAAAGGCATCACAATTATCTTGTGAAGTTTGGTTTTGAGAAGACTAATGATAACAACAATCTGTACTTGAAGATAAAAGGAGGTAAAGGTATTTTACTAGCTGAAATTTTTGTTGATGATACCATATTTGGAGGTGAATATGGATTATGTAAGACATTTGCAAATGAAATGAAGAAAGAATTTGAGATGTTTATGTTTGGAGAGATCAATTTCTTTGTTGGTTTGCAAGTATATTAGATGAAATTTGGTATATACATCACTCAGTTTAAGTATGTGAAGGAAATATTGATTTTTTTTTGGATTAGAAGATTCCAAACCGTTTAGCACACCTATGGTGATAGGACACAAGTTGTCAAAGAATGATGATTCAGTTGATGTGAATCAGACATTGTACAGGTATATGATTGGAAAATTGCAATTTGTAGTACATAGCAGACCTAGCATTGCATTATATGTTGGGATGGTTACAAGATTCTCTACTAATTTTTAAGAAAATCATTTGATGGTTGTTAAGAGAATCATGAGATATCTGAAAGGAATAGAAGACTATGGTCTATACTACAAGAAAAATGAAAAATTTGAGTTGAGAGCTTACACTAATGCTGATTGGGCTAGAAACATTGATGATGGAAAGATCACAAGTGGAGGATCATTTTTCTTAAGAAAGAGGTTGGTCATCTAGACCAACAAGAAACAAAATTGCATATCTCAATCTATTGCTAAAGCTAAATATGTGGCTACTACAGTAAATTATACAAATATTGTATGGATCAAACAACTACTCAGAGCTATGGAGGAAATTACTAAACCCGTGGTACTTTATTATGATAATACAAGTCCTATAAATCTATCAAAGATCCATATGATACACAAAAAGATGAAGCACATTACAATCAAGTATCACTACTTGAGAGAATTAGTTCAAGAGAAAGAAGTGAGGATGGAATATGTGAATACAAAAGAACATATAGCTCATAAATTCAAAAAATATTAACCTAAGGATGAACATGAATATCTTAGAGATAAACTAGGGGTGATACCCCTATCCATAGCTACATGAGAAGCATGAGTAGTGCCCTGCATCAACTAGGCTGAATGTTGTATCTTACAACTTGATGTAGTGGATATTACTTTAGGAGCTGCCTAAAGTAATGAAGGAGGTGAATTAGAATATTTATAGTCACATGTAAGGTGATAGAGGGAGTATCTAGAATTCACTATATCTACATAGAAAGATGATAAGTCTTTGGAATTATTGTCAAAGAGGGAGATAGTCTACCTGAATATATAAGATAAAGAGAGAAAGTGCCAAGGGAGATATAAGTAAGAGGGAGAAGATAAAATAGAGGAACTTGACAAAGATCACATTACCCTAAACAAAGGAAGGAATATGCTACACTGATAGAGGGAGAAATTTCAAAGAATTATTTTCTTTTTGGTATTGTTGTTGATATTGGTTTTCCATCAATGCCAAAGAGGGAGATTGTTGATATGAGATTATTTTTAAGTGAAGAACTTGTAATGGAACAATCATTATTTTTTCAATGATGTCAAACCTGATACCTACTATTGTGAGACAACTACTTTTTGATTTGAAAGCTATCATTTAGTTGATTGATGAAGAGGATTTGAAAAGAGGAGATAACAATAACACCTAGAGAAAGGTTGAGTTATTTGGTATCTAAAAGAAGAATTAAGACCAAGTAAGACATTGATACTATAGTATATTGCTTATCTACTTAAAGTTTGGAATGAAAGATTACTCAAGTTAAGACTGGAAGAAGATCAAGTATGAAAAGTGTTTGCCAAGCCTTACCGAGCAGTCTATTGAAGCTGAGTAGAAATCAATGGAAGCCAAGTGAAAAACAAGAGGTTTTGAGAAAAGATGAAAAATAGTGCAAACCAAGTGATTGTCAGTGTATGTCAAGAAAATTTTACTTGATGCCAAGCATTAATAAACTTTAGTGATCATCGAGTAAACTAGTGTTGGCCAAGTGGAAGAACAATATAGAAGCTGAGTGTTAACATATTGATGTTGAGTGCCAATATTTATGTTAAATCAAAGATTTGACAAATTTGAGCTGACAATTTGATTTTCTTGAATTGTGTAAAGCATGTGGAAGTTAACTATGATGAGCTAGTGGCACAGAACTCAAGGTAAACCATTTTGAGTCGAATTCAAGGAAGATTGTAGAAGAAATTTCTAGAGGAACCAAATGGAAAAGTGGGTAGATTCATTGTATCCTACCTAATCCTAGCTAACCCTAAAATGGAAAATTGTGGTTAAGTGAAAAAAGATCTTAATTCTCTATTTATAGAGAGAACTATTTAGAAGTAAAGGCTTTCATGTGTGAGAACCTAAGGAAGACAAGGAGTCTAGGATATTACTTCATTCAGTGGTTGAACAAAAGAAACTGCAATTGGAATGCAAAGCAAGAAGACTTAAGAGTATGAATGCTTACAGGGTGAAAAAACTATCAAAGCTAAAGTGTGTGAAAGAAAAGCAGAATGGAGGACTGAAACATAGATCCATAATCTGCAAGTGAGTTGTAATTTTTTATCAGATCAAGTCTTACTATTACTTTCTAATCATTGTATCAGTTTAGGGTAAATCCTTTGGATTAAGGTTGACCTAATAGTCATTTTAAAATCCTTTAATCATGTGAAATTCTAATAGAATGGTCTAAAATCCTCTAACAAGGCTCACTCCTAATAGGGTGATTGAAATCCTTTAATCAAGTCAGATTTAATAGTGTGTATTATAACCTTTAACAAGGTTGGCCTTTCATAGGACATCACTTTAGAAGAGTGAGAATTAGTAGCATGTTACTGGTGGTTTTTCCCAAATTGGGTTTCCACATAAAATCCTTGTGTCAAATTTGTTATTGAATCTGTTATGTTTCATGTTTACATTTTTGCAAAGTTGTTTTGACCTAGGACAATAACCTATAAAGTTTATGTATTGTATGATCTAATGGACACATACATGACAAGGTTTTATGGATATGGGTCTACTAAGCATTGAATAGTTTTATATGTACATATGGACCCTGGATAACCAATTTACTCCCCCTCTTAGTTATTCTAAAGAATTCAAAAAACTATGATGTTAAAAACCCTTAATTTAGAAAAGTTTGTTTGAATGTCCCAATTAATTTTGATTGATGTTGAATTTTTGTTGGGGTAGAACATTTTTGAGAAATTTGATGCCTTGGTATGATATAAATATATTGCCCCCTTAGAAATAAAATTGGAAAAGTTGATTTGCAATATATGGATGGTCTAATTTAATTTTTGAAAAATGATGATGAACAAGTTTGAAGATGGAGTCGATAGGAAGTGTATCATGGTATTTGATGGAAAAATACCTATGTCAAGAAAATGGGTTTAAAGGCATTAAAAAAGATGAAAGATGTTATAATATGTCATAAAATGCCCCTAGTGAGGGTTGAATAGGTTAAAAAAAACTTTTACCCTTTTCATTTTAACATTCCTCTTTGACTCTTCTCCATTTTGAGCTTTGATCTGGGGAAGATGGTGGTCCCATTACAAGAGCATAGATTTGAGAGGGGTGACAAATACAAGTGTCCAACCAACTATGGAGCCACAGTAAGTCATTAAGAACCTCTGTGATTCGAAGTTTTTAAATTTTCATAGGTGTTTTTGAATTTGTGCGTGATTTGAATTAGTAAATGCTTGTATTGTTTGTTTTAGTGCATTGAATGATTTTTTTAGCACATTTAATTTTTTTTAGTGCATCTGTAGTCTTAAATAACACATCCACAGTATGAACTAACATATTTAGAAAAGACCTAGGTCTGCCAAATAACGCATAATGTGAAACTATAGGACATATATAAATAATTATAGCACTTTTATTTGTTTTAGCACATATGCATTTCTTTATATCGCATACATGAGTTATAATAGCACATTTGAATTTTGATTAATTTCGCTAGTGTGTTGATCATAGATTTGTAATGTAGTAGCACATATGAAATGTTTTAAAGTGCACTAATTATGTGTAGTGTGTCTTTTTAGTGTGATAGTGCAATTGCAATTTTGGAGAGTGCTTTTGAATTGATTAGCGTATTTGTGACATAGAATAGTACCTTTGTTTGCATATAGTGCATCCATTGAATTTTGTAGCAGATATGAATATTTTAGCGCATCTATGGAATTAGATATCACATTTGAGGAGTATAGTAACATTTTTTAGGTTTAAAACACATCCATGCTCTGTTGTAGCACTTTTGAGTACTGCATAGAGCTTGAAAGGCCAAATGGAGGTTATCATGGCCGATGTAGGGTTTTTCGAATAACAAAGGGTCCAAAGAGGTAAATATGAACATGATGGATATTCGATCATAGACTAATATAGAAGTTTGATGTCCAATGGAGAATGAGAATGTTAATGTCAACCTCTAAACTTGTTCATTCAATAACCCAACCAATATAGCAATGTAATCACAAAATGATATGTAGGATCAATCAAGCATGTTGCATAGATAGAAAAGGTTCCCACCTCAGGATATAGAGTAGGGAAAATGAATATGCACATATCAAGATATAAAGTAAGACAAATACCAGGTTTAGGATCAAACCATTAATTGGATAGCTAGATGTTGATTTAGATTAATGTAGGATAATCACTTGTAATGAAAAACTTATGCTATTGTTTGATTGTTTTGGTAAATAGGTTTGTGGGCATAAGCTCATGGTTGAAGGATTATATCCCTAGCCACTGGAGTCCATTGGTAGATTGTCAATAACTGATTGACAGATCATTGATAGATGTGTATTCACATATCTTGTCCAAATACCTCAATTCTAGGTCAACCAAGGATTATTGATAGCTGTGGCTGAGTGGTGGCACTTGGACCACAACACCTTCATATGCCACTTGGGGAGATGCTGATTACCCCATAGGATGTTACAAGATTCTTTGGATCCTTACAATGGGGGATCTAGTATATTATGATTAGACAAATGATAGTACTACCTAAAAAGATCTATTTGTAGATGATGATATTGGGGATGATAGTGTGCTGTGGTTCCAAATGCTTATTATGATCCCTTACTAGTTGTGCTAGCAGGGTTGATAGGGGGATTTCTCCTACTTTATAGGAAAGGGTGTAGATGTCTAGCTTGATGGGGCTGCATTATTCAGGATATGATTGATAGACCATGAAGATTTTCGTGGGTAGTTTCATTTTAGCCCACTTGTATCATGATTTTCATTAGGTGGTATATTTAGGGGCCACATCACTATCAATTGTCATGATGTTTTTATAGATATGGACATGGGAGCATCTCTCCATTACTTGTCCTATATATGTTTGAAAATGACCACATGACATGCCCTACATATACATGTATTCAGGTATCATTGTACAACCCCATCTAG
This sequence comes from Cupressus sempervirens, assembly GCA_028749045.1. Classification (NCBI taxonomy): domain Eukaryota; kingdom Viridiplantae; phylum Streptophyta; class Pinopsida; order Cupressales; family Cupressaceae; genus Cupressus; species Cupressus sempervirens. The sequence goes on along the minus strand of CM053785.1, from coordinate 838,938,279 downwards.
GCAAGACAGAGTATTGGAGATAGATGTTGGATGATATAGAAGAGGCCATGTGGAGGCCCTATAGGTATGTAGAGCCATGGATGGATGATGATGATGAGATGGTGTACTTATTTTGTTTGTGATATTTATTTGGTTAGATCCCCTCAGTGAATAAGAGATTTTGCTTCATGAGGGTAGTCATATAGTTTGGTCCCCCACAAGGGATGCCATAGAGAGTAGCACATTAAATTTGTGTTCATACAAAGAGATCGGTATGAGATCCTACATTGGAGTATGAGGCATGTTGAGAGGCTGTCATTTAGATGATAGGGACTCCATAGAGATGGTCATTGAGGGATGATGAGGTCAATGTTGAGATGGAGGGGGACTATGCTTGGTGGTTCAGAGAGCATCCCTTTTTGAGATATATAAATCTAGCTGAGATGATACTAGGCATCGAGGAGAAATCGAGCAAGGGGGGGAGGATGATGATGTAACATTAGGCTGAGAGGGGGAGAGGAAGAGCTAGAGAAAGATTCAGAGATAGAGGATGAGGAACAAGAGGTCGAGGGAGGTATATAGGTAGAGATAGGAATATGGTGTTTCCCTAGAGTAGGGTACTACCATAGGTTCCAGTACAAAGATAGATGCCAACACAAAGGCCAGGGGGTGTAGGCAATGGTAGAATTAGAGAGGTCTATGCCAGTATGGGTAATACAATAGTTGGCGGGATTGATGAGAGAGGCTTGGATAGTGGCACAGGGCCAAACATAAGGGCTGATGATATGGATCAGGGTCCACCATAGAGATAGGATGTTAGATGAGTGCAATTTTTAAGGATACAAATGCATTGAGTACATGATACCTCTATAGGGGTACATAGCTCCCAAATAGAGGTACAACCACAAGTTTTTGTAGCTCAAAGATCATCAACAAATATATCGAGTGGATCATCTAATTTGGGTGCTCGTATGAGTGCTGTAGAGGTAGATGTTGGAGTGATTGGTGCTTAGATCAGTTAGTTGGCAAGTACAGTGCAAGAATTCATAGCATCTATGACACTGAGGCCTCCACCTCCACCTCTAGCTCTGCCACCGAGCACAGATGGAGTGACCACTAGTCAGGTAGCCCCAACCATACTAGTTACATAGGGTATAAGTTCATCAGACTAGGCTCAACAAAATGGGATTAGTGCCCCTAGTAATCAGGCACCTCCTAATCAGACACAAATAGATGGTGTAGGTGGCCTGTGTAATGAGACATTGGGGTGAGCCTTTGTATCATTTTAATTATATGTTTGGGCTATCATATGTATCATAGATGTATGGAGGATGACCTTTTGATATATGAGCATTTAGAATGAGCTATTCTCGTTTGTGTTATGTTGGAATTTTTTGTTTTTGTATCATAGAGACTATGCTTTATGGTGGTATGCAATGATGTGATGGATATTTTTATGTGATATGCATATGTTATTTTTATTTTTATGATGCTCCTATATGTGGATGTTTAATGTATTTGATGTGTCGATGGATAATTGTGTAGTGTAGTGAAATAACATGTAGAATAGATAATGGATAAATAAAATGGATGAAAGAAATAAAATCTAAGGTAATAATATGGATAATGAAAATAGGATAATGGAATAGATGGTAATGTATGGAGATGGTAATGGTTTGATGCAATGATGAAATGAAAATGAGATAATGACTGAAAATCTTAATATAATGAAATGATGAAAAAATGAAAATGGATTGAAAAAAAAAAAATGTAATAAGATAAAATGATTTAATGAAATGATGTGATGAAATGAAATGAACATGATGTAAAATGAATAAATTAAGATGATGGGAATAAGTAAAAATGAATGTAATGAAATATAATAAAATGAAAATGTGATGAATATGTTTTAAAGAAATGGAGTGATAAAGATTTAAGTAAATGAAATAGAATGAAGTGGGTAATGGAAAGAGAATGAAGTGATTAATATGATGAAATGATAATGAATTAATGAAATGAATGTGAAATGATTTGATTATGATGAAATATAAATGACATGAAAATGCGATAGTGAAATGACAATGACAGATGTAAGGAAATGAAATGGAAATGAGATGACATGGGCATAGAAAAGAAAATGAAATGAATAAAATTGAGAGGAAAATGAGTTCATGAAGATGAATATGAAATTATTTAAGTAAATGAAATTGGTTAATAAAAGGAAAAGAAAAGAATAAAATGATGAAATAAAATTGAGATGAAAATGAGTTCATGAAGATGAATATGAAATTATTTAAGTAAATAAAATGGGTTAATGAAAAGAAAATGAAACGATTAATGAAGTGAAAATGAATTAATGAAATGAATATAAAAGGATTTAGAATGGATATACTTGGATGAAAGGTGAAAAATGGAAGGAAATGATAAAAATAAAAAGGTGAAGTGGGATTGTTTAATGCTTGAAATGAAATGATGTAGTATGATGAAATGAAGATGAGGTGAAAATGGGATAAAGAAATCACAATGAAATTATTTAAGCAAAGAAAGGAAATGGATGAATGAAAAGAAACTAAAATGATTATAATGATGGAAAGAGATTGTGATAATGAGTGAATGAGACGTAATGAAATGATATGACAAATGAAATTATATGAAATGATGTAAGGTTTGATGAAAATGAGGGTAATGAGAGAAAAGTGCAAGTCAAATGTTTGAGATTTGAAGGCTAGAAAGAAATCTCAAGTCCTAGATGATGAAAATAATGATTAATGTGAAGTAATGAATGAATGGAACATGAAACATTAAGAAGAATGATGATGATTAGAGGAAATTTGTGACCTAAATTTTTGAGATTTAAAGGCCACAAGATGGTACTTGGAAAAATGTAATGCAATCAATGGAATGAACATTTTGAGGTAATGAGACAATGAAGTGTGACTAAATGTGATGATGTGTTGATGAAAAAAAGAACAAAATACTTAAGTGCTAAAAGTTCATTGTGAAGGTGATGTTGTTGTCAGATATTTATTGCCATGTCTTAGTTTTGTTACCAATTTGTTGGATGATGTGTAATATTCCTTGTTTATTCACTGTTTAATCCCTAGTTGTGTTCCAACCATTTGTTTAAGTGATCCCATATGAAATGCAACCTACATGGATGCAACTAAATGTCATATTTGGTAAAGAGATGTGAATTAAATCTCATCATTGAGCACCTTAAAAAGGATATAATACAATTACTACTAGCTTAGCTATGGTAATATAAATACTCTATCATGTTGAGCATTGCCAAAGTATGAATAATGTATATGGAAAATATGGTAACTAGTAAAAAAATTTGGCTGTAGTAAAAGAAAAGATAGAGTTAAGCTTGGTACACACATAGATAAGCAAATGTCAGATAAGAGACCTCACCTGAGATTTTATGCAAAATTGTTCAAGGTACACGGCCTTCCAATCAGAAGGAGGCACTTATAAGTGGATGCCAATAATGCATAAAATAAAAGGATCATAAGATCAAAATAGTGAAAGCATAAGGAAAATAAAATGTCATGGTTTCATCCCAACCCCTCTAGTCAAATACATCATCAAGGCACTAGAAATACATGACAGTGAAAAAGCCAATATTTGTAGACCATTATGACTATGTTTGTGTGCAATAATGTTAAGTTTGTTTAGTCTCTATGGATTAAAATCATTGTATGATTCTTGCAACAAGCCATGGAGTGTAACAATGGAAATTTTGTAGCAAGATACATGGTGAATGCATTAAAGATGTGTGTTGGTGGTGGACGAGTAGGCACACCATGATACAATAATGTCAAAGTGTAGCGGTGAGTATACTTTGTACTAGAGTAGTGGGTTGCATAGAGTGAATGCATGGAAATAAAAGAAAAGTGTAATGCCTGTTGAGTGATGACCATAAACAACAGAGCATGCGCATGTAAAATGAAGCATGGTGAAGGAATAATTATCGCAATTGTGGTAGATTCAATAGTTGGAGAGAAGAAGTGAGTGCAAGGACCTTAGTATGGTGGGCTCACCAGACCAATCAAAATAGGAGGAAGAGATGGGGGATGTCAGTCATGGAGGATGGGTGAGGCAAGGGAAGAGGGCAAAGCATGCCTATCAGACGTCGAGCAAATTAGTGAATCAACTTGAGCTTGAGGTATTGGGTCATGCGCATGGCGAGTTGATTCAGATGGAGCCAATGCAGGCACATCCTAGGGATTTAGAAGTTAGGGTGGAAGAATCTCCCTTGTTAGCTTTGTTAATGTTTCTAGGGAGAATAGTGCAGTGTGTCTTACAGGAGGAGCTGGGTGTTGATCCTATGATGCAAGTAGAAGGTAGCCCACCAATGTTGATAAATAGAGCTCCAAATTTATCCATGGGCATGGGGGAGATGGACTCTCCTAGGAAGATCATAGGAAAGGTGCAACAAATGATTGAGGATATTATTAAGGGTGAGGTGATGAGCACAACGAGTCAATTGATTAGCTTCAAAATCCTAATATAGGAGTCAACAAGTGAGGAGAGGGAATTAGCGGGTGCAGTGGAGCCAAAGCCAAAGCCTAAGGGTATGACATAATTAGAATGTGAAGTGGAGGAATTGTAGAAAGCATTGGCTATAGTATAGAGAGAGTCCAGGTAGAGAATGTGGAACAAGAAGTCACATTTTTGTTAGGTTTGATGGATAGAGCTTGTGAGGATGAAGTGCAAACATAAGCCAGATGGATCCAAGTGGTGTTGAATGAAGAACAGGTTTGAATGTGAGCTTTGGATCTAAGATTTGGGTGGAAAGATCATGAGTAGAGGGAAAAAAGGTGGGGATTTAGGTAGAGTGAGCATGGACACAAAGATTGTAGGATGCATTGAGGATGGTGCAAGTGGGTTTGGAGAGTGCACAGAATGAGTTGGTGTCATTGCAAGTACAAAAAAAATCATTTAAGGATGTGGTATAAAAAATGAACACCATGTCATTACAACTACAAGGGTGTTTGGGGGCTAGTGAAGCAATTTCAACAGTGGCTTGGTGAGACTAAAGCTAATATGGAGTCCTGGAGGATGGCAACCAAACATATGCAATAGGAGCAAGTTATGGCTCAATGGGAAATCACTGCACTAGGTATCAATAAATTGGTGGAAAATGTGTTTGTAGATATGCAAATGACTCTAAAAATGCATTGGTAAGCTGCATATTACATGGGACTATATTATTAGTCAATCTTGTTGGAGCGGCAACAAGAGACCCACTTTGTGGACAAGCAATTTACTCAATTTTTGAATGCTCAACTACACAGTGGGAAGTTCTCAATACTAATGGATGTTGTTTGTGTGTGAAAAGGATCAATGCCAAGAGCTTCATATTTTGGGATGATGCAGGGGAAATGCCCCAAGCCAAAAATTTCACCATGCCACTTCCATGAGGAAGGACATAATGAGTGTTCTGCTAGTTGTTGCATTGGTTGTAATTGTACCTTTGCCCCCATGATAAATAGAAAGTGTGTTTTTCATTGTAAATAAAAAGGGTAACTTGTGTGCTTCACGCATCTATGTATAATGTGTGTAACTCAATGAGAATATAATTGTAAGTGGCCCTGTTGGATATGTTGTTGAAAGCATCAATTTTGTTGTGGGGTAAAAGCACAAACCTGTGTCAACTTTTATAAAGAAATGAGATATCAGAATGTGATAGTTCAACATTAATGATAAAAAAATGGTACTTGTATTTAAAATATGAAGATGATGTAAACTGATAAAATGTGTAGAATTGGATGAATTTTATGCCTATAATTTATATTATTTTTTTGAGTAAGAATTTATTCATTTTATTTTATTTTGAAGTCCCTTTTTTAACAATAAAAATTATAGGGTGTAGTTCCCATCAAACAAGTATACACAAATCATCTTTTTTTGTTCCAATTTGAAAATATCTTATAGATGACATGTATAGCTAGTGAATAAAAAAAGAAATAATTATTTTTGACGTATATTTTATTTGTTATAAGTACTCAAGTTTGACCTTATCAGAATCCAACAATTTTTTCCTCCCGTCAAAACATCCCTATCAAATCTATACCTTCTTGAAAAAAAATTACATATTCGTGAAGAGGATTCTCTCCTTTAGAGATAAATATATATTTTTTATTTTTTTGATATGATTTACTATTTTTTTCCCCTTTTTTAAGGGAGCATCTTCGAAAATGTTGAAATATCAACTTATACTATTTTGAGATTATAACATATTATAACTAATCAAAACAATCAAAAATTTATATAATGATGATATTGAATCTAAGATCTATAAAAGGGTTTTTTTAGTTTTTGAAAAAAAATGAGTTTTGATAAAGAAATGAGATTTGACCAAAACAGGTTTTGGTATCATAAACGGTGACACAAATCTATGCTTTTACCTTGTGTTTTGGTATTTTTTACAAGTTTTTGATTTTTATTTGGTATTTTGGTGGCTTTTTTGGATTTTTTGGTATTTTTGCTAAATTTTTTTTTTTTTGACATTTTGAGTGCTTGTTTTGGATATTTTTGGGATTTTTTTTTCTTGACATTTTGAGTCTTGTTTTGGATGTTTTTGGGATTTTTGTTGGATTTTTGACTTTTTTGGTATTTTGCAAGATAAATGAACAAGAATGAAATGGAAAGCTATTGAAATTGACAAAAATGTGTAAACAAGTGACAGTAAGAGGAAAACTGACCTTCACTTATGTGTTATAACCTAATACTAGAAAAAAAGAATTTGAGGTGGGCTCTTAATGAAAGATGTGTGCAAACTTGTGTAACATTTTAAAGGTGGAAGTGCACTAGGTGGAAAAAGAAGGAAGTGCTAAATCATGAATTACAGGCAGAATTGATTTAAGAAATTAGGTGTATATTGATAGCCTTCTCAAACAAGTTAGAGCCAAAATAGTGATTGTTCTCTAGGTGTGGGCCAAGATATATAGTTTAGGGTTAGTAAAGGGCATGTGGGCCTAAAAAGGTGTTATGGGGCATGAAAAGGCATTGAAGGGCCTAAAAAGGCACTATGAGGCCTGAACACAGGTGGTTTGGGCCTAAAAAGGTGTTATGGCCTTGAAAAAGGTGTTGAAGGGTCTAAAAAGGTGCTAAGGGCTCGAAAAGGCACTTAGGCTTTGAAAAAGGCATTGAGGGCCTAAAAAGGTGCTAGGGGGCCCAAAGAGGTGCTAAGGGCTGATGTGGTCTCTCAAACGCTTACTTGTTCTAAGGCACCATTAGCTCCAAGGATCAAGGGTTTGACTCATGCAACATTCAACCTCTTGCTTTGCTTCCTGTGATTGGGAAGTAGGCCAACTTGGTAGGGTACTGGTAGCGTTGTTGTTGTGTATGCAAAATAGTAGCCTATCTGGATGATGATGAAAGAGTAGGACATATCTCTTTGGTAATTCAAGTGGTAATGAATAAGGGATATGGGAGGGAGGGTATAGATGAAGAGTATGGATGAAATGTGGGACATGAAATGGATGGGATAACCAAGATCAAGGATATATGAAAGAAGGATGGAAGTATGAAGGATTATGGATGGAGGATAGAGGAAAGGAAAATGCCAATGACTATGGGATGCAAGATATTGATAGGTTGTCAAGATCAAATACATGAAAGGATGGTGAGAGTATGTAGGATAATGGATGGATAATGAGAAAGGGATATGGTAGGTGCATATGGATGGATGAAAGGAAAATGATAAGCAAGATCAAATATGGAAAAGGATGATGAATTCTATATGGAAGTATGGAAGATATGTAAGACATTGGGATATGGATGGAGCTTGCCCCTAGTGTAGAGTACAAGTGGAAGAGGAAAAGTGAATGGATGGATAAGTGGAATTAGAAGACACTGGATAAAAAGGGAGGACTCAAGCATCTAGATACATGGATGGTATCCTTAGATATTTATTTCTCTTTCTTTGTTATTTTCAAGGAATTTTCACTATTTTCTCATAGATGTTGGTAAGATAGTGAAAAGAAGAATGAAATGAGTTGGGAAATGAGGGAAAATGACTTATGAAAAAGTTTGGATTAAGGGGGTGGAGCGATTGGGAGGAAGACGTGGTTGACAGATTATTTGTTAGAAGATGTGTGAATGAGTGGATGAAGGAAGTAGAAAGATTGTAATTAGTGCACACTTTGAAGGGTGATGGAAAGGTGGAAAGCTTGGAGTATATGGATGAGAAAGTTTAAATTTTGGGATATAGGGACCCAAAATGGATGAAGGAGATGATGTATTTAGGATGGTGGATTTGGGTATATAAAGACCCAAAATGGATTTGGAAAATGGAAGCTTGGATGATTTATGAACGAGGGAAGCCTTTGGATTAGCAAAATTAGATGTCATTTTGAATTTTTCTTTCAAATGCATTGATTCATTAAGTAGCTTTGGAATCCACATAATTTTTGAATTTTTTATTTTCAGCCTTTGTGGCCTTTTGATTTTTTCTTTCTTTTGGATCATATTTTTCTTTTCTTGAACATGTCTTTTAGAGGGGACATGTTGATCCTTGGATTTTAATAGATTTTTGGCTTCATTCACTTTATCTTTGGCATCCAATTTGCTTCCATTGGCCATGGTACATGTGCATGAGGATAAATGGCATGGAGAGCTTATGGATGAAATTATGGTAGTAGAATTTCAAGTCACAATTTCATCTAAAGATGTTACTCGTTTATCATTTATTTTTAAACCTAATCATAATTATACTCCATTAGTGGAATTTTTGCATAATGTGATGATGAAGTTAATAAATTTATAAATTATTAACCTTCCTCCTATCAAACCAATTGACACAAATAAACCTCTTCCTGTATCCTTTTATTCTAATTTTTTTTGCTAATATCATCATCAATCTAGTCATGATACTAAACGATACTATTATTTGAAGAATTTAATTCACGATCTCATTGATTCTAATGATATGGTTGTTTATATTGATATTAATCATAGAAATTTTTTTATTTCACCTTCCAATAAAATTTATAAATTTACACTTTAATACTATTATGTAAGCCTCTTCTTCTGCTACACATATTTTTAATGGTGAGAAAGTTGAAAAATCCAACCATGTTGAGAATATTCAACCTAAACCTAAGCCTCAACTTTTCATTACCTTTGATCATGTTGAGATAATTAAAGTGTCTGATGTTCCTCTTTATGTTATTGATAGAGTTTCTAGTATTCCTTCTCATGGTATTCTTATTGGTCCCACTTCTATGGTGAATGCCAAAATATAAGGGCTTCATTTTAGGAAATATTTGCAAAGAGATTTATATGATGATCTAATGGTTGGATTAAAACTTGCAATGGTTTTCTTTATTGTCCTCATGGTTCTATTTATTTTCTTGTATAAATTTGTGGTAAAGTTTAGAATATTACTAGGGTTTTTAATATTCTCCTAATATAATGAAGGTCATTATACTAACTAGGGAGGTTCTGGCAGTGTATGTAGTGGTTCTGTCTTACAAATTATTGTCATGAAAATTCCCATGTAGATATACCATGTTATATTTATTAATTTTGTAATGTCAAAATTTATTTAATATAATATAAATAAAGTGTCTATGTTCTTGTAGTTGTTTGGTTCTTCCAATTCATTATTTCTTTCTATATTTTGTTTTGTTTTTGATAAGATAAATAGGTATTATAGGGATCCTAAAACCAAAAAGTTAGAACATTTCAAAAGGTTGATAATAAGAAATTAAAGCCCAGCCAAAGAACAATAGCCAACCAAAAGGCCGGTACAATAGATAGACAAAAAGCTAACTAACCAAAAACTACAATAGACTAATAGTCCAAAAGACAAGAAAAGAAAAACCTAAGTTATTCCTCTGTCTTTCTCTCAAGCTCCTGCATTGTTTCTGCCACTTCATAGGCTTTGTGTATCTCCTTAGCCACCTGCTCCTACTTCTTCTGACCAGCTTGATCCAAGCTAATGAAGTCAATGTCCATCATCACGTCCTCTTCCATTCTATCTCTACCTCTATCCTTTTCCTCATTTTCATCCAGTAAACCTCTGGCTTTCAACATTCCAACAAGGGAAGAGATATTATCATTTATAAAAGTTAGAATGGAAATCATCTGGTTTTCCAGACTATAATTGTAATTTTTCAAATTTTGGATTCTCTTTTCAGCCAAACTAAGGTGATCCCCCTGTTCATTCAAATTACCATAATCTGGCTTCTTCCTTTTGTTACTAGCTGACCCATTCTATCTCTCAACTCCTCCAATTCATGGTAGAGCCATTTTATTGACCTAAAATTGTAAATCATACTGTTTCTAGCATTATTAAGAAAATTCATGCTAGTTTCCCTTGCATTATCCATAATGGCCATCATAGCCGAATCAATGAGATCCTCCATCTGGAGCTAACCCTATTTTTCTTCTAGAATTTGGGGGTTCATAGCCTCTCTAACAATACCCATTTTGGAGGTTCTAACATTAAAATTTATCTAGGCCATGTGCTTGTCCTTAATTACCACCTCTCCACCCTCACCATCATTCTTCTCCTTGTCCTATTCCTGAGGATGAATAGGGGAAAGAGGAATGACAGAGATCTTTGGCCCAAAATCTGAATTCCCCTTAGAATCCTTCTCTTGAGACATCCTTTGTTATTAAGGGGATTATTCTTTATAAGGAGATAATAAGATTGTAGGAAATGGGAAAGGGATAGAGATAATAAGTGAAGAGGGAGGGAGGCATATGCCAAAAAAGAGAGGGAGAGTTGTGGGGAGGAGGAAGATAATAAAATTGGGGGAATGAAGAATTGAGAGAGAGAGAGAGAGAGAGAGAGAGAGAGAGAGAGAGAGAGAGAGAGAGAGAGAGAGAGAGAGAGAGAGAGAGATATCTAGGAAAAGGGAGAGGGGGAGAGAGAGGAGGATGAGGAGGAGAAATGAGATAGAGAGAGTGAGAGAAAGTGAGTAGGGAGGAAGAAAATGCAAATAAGAGAGCTATATGTGGAAAAAAGGGAGGGAGGGAGGGAGAGAGGAGGGGGAGGAGGATGAATGAGATAGTGAGAGTGAGTGATGAGGGTGGGGGAAAGGGATGTGTGCACATGCACGCATGTGTGTGTGTTTTCTTTCAGTCATTTACATTTATATTTCTCAATTACAGTTAATTCCTTAACCTAGGACTTGAACAAGGTGAGCCCTCATCAAACCCTAACCCCAAAACCTTTCATTTTTGTATTGATTTCAAGTTGGGAGCAAAAAGGATTACAAATCTGGAACCTACTATTCGCAAGCTTTTTAGAGTCATCAATTTTTAGATCACTAGACTATGTCAAATTGGTTGTATGATGTCTTGCCAGCTTGACCTAGTCCTTCAATCTCAGATCTTGAGGATATTTCTAGGTTTTATTCCTTTTATCATTTCATTCCAATATCCATGATCAAAAGTTTATATCTACAAGTTTTGGAGAAAAAATATATCTTTCTCTACACATTTCAAGGTGAGTCATTTATATTTTATTTCCTTTTGTATCTTTACCCTATATTTACATCTTAATTGGGATAATTATATTATTTAAGCAATTAGTTCAATTTCACATTATCCTATTAAGGGCCAAAGAGAGTATTTCCTTGGATTACATTCCTCTTTATAGTTTGAATTTATTATTATCTCCCTTTTTCCTTTGGGTCCCAACTAATCTAATTTGGATCATAAGTGGAATCATACTTGGAAATTCCCCTCTTTCCCGCACACACATATTTGAATAGCTTAATGGACCCATAAGGTAGAGGCCTACATCTTATTAAAGTGCTTCTATTTTACCACTAAACATAGAAATATCCTATTTGGGTTGGTCTTTACAATCTTTCACAGGAATACTAGAATGAAGAGTCTTATATACTTATAGGGAATAAGCTAGGAAGATATATTAAAATATTGAAATGGTGGATAAGCTTACATTGAATGGAATACCTACCATCCAATGCTAGAGATTTTACAATATCATTCATCAAAATGTGTGTGGCATAAAGCCTTTTCAATAGAAGATGATTTGAAGGTGTGTGAGGCTTCCCTAAGTGAGGATCATGAGTCTAACGGATGTGAAGTTGAAAGTAAAGGAAAAACTCATGAAGAAGATATTTTGTACAGAGAGTAATTTTACTCTCTGATTATCACTCATGAAAGGTAGATATTGTTGAGAAAGAATATTATTGAAGTATAGAAATGAGGAGATATTGATGAAACCTATCATGGAACAATTATTATTTTGTCACTAATGTCAAACTTTCTACTCTTTAGTGAGATAAATGCTAATTTGGTCTAAAAACTATCATTTGTTTGATTGATGAAGAGGATTTGAAAAGAAAGGATAAAAATAGTACTTAGAGAAAGGTTGAGCTATATGGTGTATAAAGGAACACTAAGACCAAATATGACATTGATGATATAATGTATTGTTTATATACTAAAGGCTATAATGGAAGGATACTTAAGCAAAGACAAGAAGAAGACTAAGTAAAGAAATGTGTCTGCCAAGCCTAACCAAGAAAATAGTGAAAGCCAAGCATTTAGTTTAGGCCGAGAAAAAATTAAGTAGGTGTTGAGCAAAGAAAAATATTAGTAGTGACAGAGTAAATTATAGATGTGCCAAGCATCAAAGGATGGTAATAATGACCGAGTGAAGACTGTTATTGCCGAGTGATAGTAAATTGATTTTGATCAAAGATTCAACAAATTTGAGCAAAAAAATTGATTTCTTGAATTTTGTGAAACATGTTTAAGATAAGCTTGATGAGATGGTGACACTGAATTCAAGATAAACCATTTTGAGGTGAATTTAATGAGGATTATAAGAGAAGTTTCTAGAGAGAACTAAATGGAAAAGAGGGTATATTTGATGAATCTAACTTAGCCCTAAGATGGACAATTGTGATTAAGTGATAAAAGATCAAAATTATCTATATAAGGGGATACAAGGCCAGCAACAATTTGTTAGAGTGCAAACTAGAGATAGACAAGTAGTCTTGAGGTGTTGCTTTATATGGTGGCCGAATGAATGGATCTATAGTTGGCATACTAAGCAATAAGACTTGAGGAGATGAAGGCTTTAAAGGTGAACATGAAATATGAGATGAAGGAGAATGAATGCCAAGTAGAATGGAGGATTGAATGTGAGATCTAAAATTTGCAAGTGAGTTGTTTTATTATCAGATCAAGTCCTGCTATTACTTTTTAACAATTGTATCAGTCTAGATAAATGCTTTGGATTAAGGTTGACCTAACAGTCATGAGTAAATCCTTTAACATGGTGACATTCTAAAGGAATGTTCTAAAGTCCTCTAATAAGGTTCACTTCTAATAGGGTAATTGAAATCCTTTAATCAAGGTCACATTTAACAGTGTGTATTTTAACCTTTCCCTCATAGGGCTTACTTTAGTTTTTTCCCAAATTGGGTTTCCTCTTTAAATCCTTGTGTCAAATTGTGGGAATGATTATGTGTTAACTTATGTTTACATTACTGCAAAATTATTTTGTCCTAGGACTACAATATGTGAAAGTTTGACATAATGGATGATCTAATGAATGCATGCACATGTATTTGCAAAGTACTATTTTTTTAAATTTATACTTCTCAACCTTGGATAACTGTTTCACACTCCCTCTCAATTGTTCTAAATTATTCCAATAGAGACATTGTGCCAGGAGTAGTTAAAAATGGTTGTTGAATGAGAGTGTGCAATCATTTGGGATAATTAGACTTTGAGGATGCAACAAGAAATAGGTGTATGGAAAATGGGTTTTGTTGTAGAGGGGATTTGCATCTAGAGGAGGATATTTTTGAAGTGCATCTTGTAAGGATTGAAAGTTAGGGTGAACCAATGTTAGGTTTTTCTTTAAATAGTGGGGCTTTGGATGAGTAGGTGCTATATGAAGGGATGGGTCCAAATTAGGAATGTTTTGATCAAGGAGAGAGTGAACATAGCATGAAGGATCTATTGGTAAATCAAAGCCCTCAAAAATATGGTTCTACAATGAAAAATGGACAATTAGAAATTACTCAATGGTCTAGAAAATTGGAGAGACCAAAAGGAAGTTGTGAAAAATGATGCACGATGTAAAGAATTTTGGGAAGACTAGATAAGGGAAGATGAATCTTTGGAGGATTACGAGGTTAGAGATACTCAAATCTTACCTATAAAAAATTTAGATAATTATTTTGATTTAGTATAGGATTCAAGTGGTCTTAATGTTGAATTTGATTTAGTAGAGGAGTCATAAGAGGAGGGGGAGAAGGACTTTCTAGGTCTAGAGGATATCTACATTTTTTGTGATAAGATATCTTTGGCTCAAATAGATGTCGAGGACCCAAAAGTCAAAGTGGGGGAGAAAAAGAAGAGAGTGAGGAAATCAAACAAGACTCTATTGTAGAAGGAAGGTAGTGCAGTTGGTCAAACTAAATTGAGATTGGGAAGGAGTTACACCTCTTACTAGAAGAAATAAAGCTCCTTTCATGAAATGTTAGGGGTTGTAATTCCCCTAAAAGGATTTTCTTGATCAAGAGAGGTTTTGATCAAGTGAAGTTGGATGTGGTTTTGTTGCAAGAAAAAAGATTTAGAAGGACTTTTCTCTTATGGATAGGTATTTTAGCATATGGTTGATGTTTTTGAACTTGTGGTGATGCAACAAGAAAAAAATTGGCAGTGGTTAAAGAAGTTTTCCAAGTAATTGAGAAGTTTCTTTCATGTCATAAATGTTTATAGATTGACTTAGGACATACAAAAGAAAGAGGTATGTCAATCTCTTTCTTGAGTGTTGTAGGTCATGGATGAGGAGGTTGTCTTGCTAGGGGGGGATTTTAATGCCATCCTTAACACAACTAAAAAGAAGGGGTGGAAGGGGTTGGATATCTCCTAGTCAAGCATATTTCAATAATTGTGTTGTTGAAAATGGACTTTTTGATGTGTCTTTCATTTGAGGGGAATTCACATAGACTAATAGAAGTCATGGGTTTATGAATATTGCTAAGAAATTGGTCAATTAATTTATTTCTAGGGATTGGGAAATTTTTTAAAGGATGTGTGACACTAATGTTTTTCCCTTTCATGGTTTAAATCATTTCCCCATATGTTCACGCCTTCAAGAGGAGTCTTCTCCAAACATATATCCTTTTAAGTTTGAGACAATGTGGCTTAGAGAAGAAGGTTTTAGGATCCGAGTTAAGGATTAGTGGCTATATATATATATATATATTCACAAAATTATAGCATTTGAAAGAACAAATACTGGTTTAGAATAGGAAGCATTTCCAAAACATTTTTGAGAAGAAAATAAATTTGGAGTACTCTTTGAATGTGTTAAATTATAAAGTCATAAGTTATGGCATGGTTGAGGGAGATTTCAAGAGGGAAAAATCTTAAGAATATAATCATTAGAGGGACAAAACAAAATGCTAATGGAACAAGTATCTACTGAGGAAGTGAAGAAGGCTTTATGGGATTTGGGTAGAGAGAAAGCACCTAGCCCAAATTGTTTTCTGGCTCTTTTCTTTCAATACTTTAGGGATTTTTTAGGCATAGATATATGGGAAGTTGTAGAGGATTCTATATGTGGTGGCTTCATTCTAAAATATTTAAATAAAAATTTCATTGCTTTGGTCCCAAAAAAGGGAAAGGTGTCATCTTTGAGGATTTTAAACCTATAGCTCTATGTACTACTATTTACAAGGTTAACTCTAAGGTGGTGGCTAATAGGTTGAAAACAATTCTAGATTTTATTTTTTCATTAGAGAAGAGTGAGATTTCTCGAGGATGCTCAATTTATGAGGGCTTATCAAAGCCCATGAGATGATCCTTTCTATTGGAATTAAGAAATTGGGAAAAATGATGGTTAAATTGGATATTAAGAGGGCCTATGATGAGGTGGAAAAAGAATTTAAGTTGATGGTCCTTAAGAGGTTTGGTTTTGATGGTAGGTGGGTGGAGTGGGTTTGAAGTTAAATTTATACTCCTCATTTCTTAGCTTTTGTTAATGGAAGCCCACAAGGTTTTTATGAACTGGAGAAAGGCATATGTCAAGGGGATCCACTTTCCCCTTTTTTGTTCATTATTATGGTTGAAGCATTGGGAAGATTAATTTGTAGAGGGAGGGCTGAAGGTCATTGGAAAGGTGTTCAAATGGACTTTGGACTTTTAATTATTCTTTCATATGGATGTGGTATTTTTTAGACTTAGTATTAATTAAATTTAAATGTGATTCAACATCTTGGGATCCTTAAGGAATGTAACCTGCTATGTATGCTTAAAGATGATTATATGTTATTGCTTCCACTACTTTATGTTTGATGTGCATGTAATTATTCTTACTTTTAAAAAAAATGTTTGGCAAACTTAGTAAAACTTTAGGTTAATTCTTTTGGATCCCTTCGTGGGGTGTTACATTTGGTATCAGAGCCCGAGTTTCTACATTGGGAGCTTTGGGCATATTGGAACACCACTAGTTGTTAACTAGTTGAACAAAAACTAAAATTTAAACTCTTATGTATATCTATTTCAAAATGAAACTTGAACTAGTTGAACTGAAACATAACTTAAACTTTTAGTTGTATATTTTCAAACTTGAACACTTAAACTTCAAAATCAAAATCATACGCAAACCTAAAAACAAGCAAAATTGAAAATTGAACTTTTACTGATTTCAAATCATGTGTCTTCTATCTATGCTTTATAGTAGTATGTTTTATGGTTGTTATAGTATCTTGTATCTTGGATGCTATTGTAGGATGGTATCTGGGATGAGATCTTTTGTTAGAGGTCATAGCCTAGGCCATGGTAGAGGCTGTAGACTAGGCAAAGACATCGATGTTCATGTATTTGTCCATGAAGGCCCTATTTAGGAAGAGAATAGGGAAGATCATGTTAATGAGCATCAGGAAGAGAACCATGGAGAATAGTAGGCCAAATCTAATGAGGTTGACCTGAGGCAAATGATGAAAACCATCATTGATCACCTAGTTCTTATTCATGACCAAGATAGGGTAGATTAGACAGGACCAAAGCATAGACCTAGGTCTAGGAGTGCTCAGAGGGATCATCAGAGATCCATTCTAGCTGCTTAGATGAAGGATCTTTAGAGGTCCAAGTTCAAGCCCTTTAACGGGCATGGTTCAGGTTATGTAGTCGAGCAATGGCTTATTGCTCTTGACAAGGTTTTTTCTATTCAGGACTTTGATAGTAATGTCAAAGCAAGGTTTTCTATTACCAACCTAGAAAAATTTGGAGCCACTTGGTGGACTATCGAAGAGAAGAAGCTAGGCATAGACATGAAAAGTGTCACATGGGAGTTATTCTTGAAAAACTTCCATGAGTGATTCCTACTAGAGGAATGGAAGCAACATAGAGCAGATGAGTTCCACAACCTAAGATAGTTCACTGTGACCATAATAGAGTATGAGCGCAAGTTCTATGGGCACATGCCCTTTTTGAGAATTAGTGATAACCCAACACAATTGGATCATCATTTCATCAAAGGCTTGAACAACCATGTAGTTGGGGGTGTTAAGGTGTTTGAACCTAAAACCCTCAAAGATGTGGT
This sequence comes from Cupressus sempervirens, assembly GCA_028749045.1. Lineage (NCBI taxonomy): Eukaryota > Viridiplantae > Streptophyta > Pinopsida > Cupressales > Cupressaceae > Cupressus > Cupressus sempervirens. The sequence goes on along the minus strand of CM053785.1, from coordinate 838,920,740 downwards.
ACGTCGAGCCGTTCTTATAGAACAGAGTGTTAACCTAAGATATGGGGGTTTTGTAGGAGCACCTTCAAAATCAAAATTGAAGGGTAATCAGGGAACAAGTGGTATTAGGAAACCTCCTTCTACAAGTAATCAACAATAGGGAGGAACTTATCCTCCAACACAGAGTGGTGGCGGTGGTTCCAATGCTAGGAGCTATCACAATGCTCAACACAATAAGTGCAACCAGTATGATTGGTCATCTCAAAATGATCATTCTTATCCTAGTGGAGGTAGTGTTCAGTAGTCTAGTGCACCTAGAGTGCAGAGGAGATTTGATAGAGAGTGTTTCTCATGCGGACAATGTGGACACAAGTCATCCCATTTCCCTCAATGGAAATCACAATTTTTAGATCAGAGACCTTCAACTTCAAAACCTACAGCTGGAGACATGGGTATGTCCTAGAGAGTTTTTTTAGTGGTCATATCCTCCTACTGGGGCAAAGGGTCCAATGGGACCCACAAAGTGAGCTCTTTAGTTTTATCATTCTTATAGGCTTTTAGGAATAAGCCTAAGTCTAGGGGTGGATGTTACGCCTACCCCTAGTTTACATTTTTTGCTATTATTGTCGAACTCTTTTAGGCCAGTTTTATGCTTGTAATTAGTAGAATTATTTTGAGATTATCAGATATTGTTTCATATTTAGTTGATTTTATGATGAGATTACTTAGTACTCTATACTTGATGTATGCATGATGATTATTACAAATGTTTTCAATTATTGATGATGATTAGTTAGATGGATTATTATATGTGTTTTCTTATGGATACTTACCCCATACTGCATGTGCATGGTGCGTGTGTATATTTTCTTTATGTATGGCATTTTTGATGTGGTTAAGGAAGGGAGTCATAGTCACCTGCTAGTCGGGATCTACACGATGCACCACTTCCTACCATTGCCTATTTAGCTTAGTATATATGTGTTTGTATGTGTTTTTCTTTGATGGGTTCTCATATTTTTGTCTTATAAGTCTTATGTGGATTTTCTATTAATTAAGTCAAATTAAATGATTAAATTAATGATTTAATTTAATGGAAAATTATTGTAATATTTTAATATTTGATTATATTTAATTAATTAGAGAATTAATTGAATAAAAAGAATTAAATATAAATATAAAAGTTATAATTGAACATGATAATATTTATTCAATTTAATAATAATATATTTAGAGTTCATTTTTAAATAAATGCTAAATGCTATTATTAGTTAAGCTAATAAATATTTTATCAATTAAGTTTCAAAAATAAATTAAAAAGTGAAAAGATAATTAATTTATTAAAAGTTTTAAGATTGCATGATGTGTGCATGAGATTAAAATTTAATAAATTAATTAAAAAGAGAAGTTAAGTGAAAATTAAATAAAGTTATTTTATAATTCAATAAACGTGCATGGAAAAGATAAAGATAAGTTAATAAAGAGTTAAAGTTTGGTGAACAGAGAGTTCTCTAGGGTGATCGCACAATTAGTGCCCCAATTTTAGGAAAGAACTCCATATCACAATTTAAGAGTTCATTTTTGAGGGACCGCAAATTTTGGAAGGGAAGAGAATTTCAGAAGAAAGAAGGTTTTGAGAGGAGAAATTTCTCTCACAATCTTTTTGGGTGTAGCGATTAGCATCAGAGTCCAGGTAGATTCTTGTGATTATTCATACATTTATTATGCTATTTCTTATTCTGTCTTCTTTGTGATTGTTGAAACCTGTCTTCTTCATTATTGTTGAATCGTTTATCGAAATTTCATTGCGATGAATCTTCCAGTATTTTATTTTGAAAATTTTGGTATGCATATTGATTTCATCTATATATGGGAAGATTAAAATATCATTAGAATTCCCCCTTCAGTCTATTTAAAATTTGGAAATTAAATTGGGAAGAGTTTTTTTGAAAGAAAAGAAAAATTTTAAAATCGGAAATTCAAATGGTTGATTATATTTTTCCTATTAGACTAAAATTGCAAATGTTTATTAAAAAAAATATAGTTAAATTTTTATGCAGGGGGGTGTTTGTTTGAATTAATTTTATACAAAATAAAATTTTAAAGAGATATATATATATATATATATATATATATATATATATATATATATATATATATATATATATATATATATATATATATATATATATATATATATGTATGTATAAAACTAAAAAAAATATAAAATAAATAACAACGAGGTGGGGGTGGGGCCTTATTTCCCCACACCCCAAGCCTCCACCCGTGACCATTAACACTTGTATACACAGGTGGTACTACGGCCTGCAACAACAGTAACACCTGCGACCATAGTTATTAAAGGGTCGACAAGCCCTTTTAAAACAAAATATGCATAGTTATGTCTTTTTTAATATAAAGTTTTAATTTTTATTAATTATTTTTATAAATAAGTTTTATTTATTATTAATTTAATTATTAATAATTTTTTTAATTATATTTAAATTTAGATAATTTTTAATTCATGAATTTTATTAATATTTATTATTTTATAAATAATCAATGAAAAGATTAAAAATAAATATTTTATATGATTATTAATTAATTTAATGAAATGTGATTAAATTAAGATTAATTAATAATGGAAGGCATTCAATTAGGTTTTAAGTTTATTTAATTATTATAATACCGAATTTGATAAAATCATAGATTATTTTATTTGATAATCAACAAGTGTTAATTATAATAATTTAAATAAATAATTACCTTTGGAGTATTTTAGAAAATTGACTTAAAATCAATAGGGGTAATTTTGTATTTTATTTGAACATAAGAATGGGTTAATAGTAAGGGTTGAAATGCAAATCTTTTGTACTCAGAAAATATACATTGGAACAAATACTAAAACCTTTTAGTTGACTTAAACCGTGGTGTCTTCAAAACGTAATGTATTGAGAAAGCTACATTGTATGTTTTGTATGTGAGGTATATCTTATAATTTTGGGATTTTGGGGTTTGACCTAGCTTTGACCAGTCTTAGGATGTTACTAGAGGCTTGGGAGTTATGTGATTGTTCTATTATGATGTTTGATCTCAATATTTTAAACTCAACCATGGTAATGTGTTTGGTATGCTTTATGATGTGTTGTTCTATTGATTTTTATTGCTTTCTATTAGATTGTGGTGACTGATTAGGAAAGTACTATACATACTTCATAAATTCTTTAAGGCAAAAAAAATTTTGGGCCCTATTTTATCAAGATTTTGGGCCAACATGTAATTATTTATTATAACCCTAAAGTGGTAAAAATACATGTATAAAAAGAGCTTAGGGTTATGGATTGTTTCATAGTTGTGATGTGAAAACTGGTTCTTGCAGTGGTATTGAGCTGTAAGGGATTACATATTGTAATTAGGTTGTAATCACTAAATCGTAATAATATCAAAATTGTTGTTTGGTGGACATAGCCTAGGGATTGGGTGAACCACATTAAATATTAGTGCCTTGTGTTCTTTTCTATGTGATCTATTATTTTCTATTATTGGTTATATTTACATGTAATTGTTATTTCTGTCCGTGGTTTAATCCTAACACTTTCCAATGTTCTCTTGTGAACTGAGGTGTTTGGTATGATTGGTTCTTGGTGATATCATGTTATGACATATTTGACTTAACCATTTTGAGTCTTCAATCAATTATTTTTGGGATGCTTTCCAGTTGCTTGCAGAGAACTGATGTGTTATTATGATTATCTTTTTGATGCTTTCCAGTCACTTGTATAGGATTGAGGTGATATATTATGATTCTTTGATTTGTACTTTTATGAGTCAAGGGTAGGTAATTTGTATGTTAAGTTGGGAAGTGGTTTGCAATGGAGACCAGGGCCCAAAGTGGCTGCCAGGGTAACTCATTGTAAGTAGTTTAATAAGTGATAAAATTTCATTAAATGGGTTGAAATGAACTAATAAGATAATGGTACCACAGAAAGTCACTAAGGGGCCAGAGGATTAAAGGATGATTTGGGTAACCTTAGAGTTGACTCATTAGTATTCCTTTTCAATATGAAAGGATACTAGTGCCGTATAGGGTCACTAGGGGGCTAGAGGATTAAAAGACTAGTTGGGTAACCCTAGCATTGATTCGTGTGATGAAACTTGTCCACTAGTAGTATAGATTTTCCTACGTGTCTTTGTGTGCCTTTGGGTCTAGATGTCAATTTATTTTGGAACCTATGAGTTAGATTACTTTTAGAATTTCCTAGACTTAGAGATTAATTTTGATTTTTGGATTGATATCTTGTTTGGAACTTGAGACTATCTCCTCAGTGCAGTGGGAGTGGGCCATTTAGGTTTCATGCTATTAGGTGGTAGTGCTTTTTTACTCTTACCATTGAGATCCTTCCATAGATACTATGGCTGGAGTTTCCTTGTCTACATTTCTTTTCATTCTATTTCTGTGTATTATGATGGATGGTTGTATCTCTATGATAGATAGTTGTGTCTTAATGATGGATAGTTATAGCTTCACGATGGATGTTTTTATTTATTATATTGTACTTTGTATCATGGATCCGAGGAGGATGATGTAATCTATTTTTCTATAAATGTATGTTCTTTTAGCCTTTCATACCCTGTGACATGTACAATGGATGATTGAGCATTCCAAATTTTATTGCCAAGTGGCATTTAGAAAAAAATTATATTATTTAAAATGGACTTTAGACTTTTAATTATTCTTTCATATGGATGCGGTATTTGTTAGACTTAGTATAAATTAAATTTAAATGTGATTCAATGTTTTGGGATCTTTAAGGAATGTAACATGTTATGTATGCTTAAAGATGATTATATGTTATTACTTCCACTACTTTATTTTTGATGTGTATGTAATCTTTCTTGCTTTAAAAAATATGTTTGGTAAATTTAGTAAAACTTTAGGTTAATTCTTTTCGATCCCTTGGTGGGGCATTATAAATGGAGAGATTATTGTGGCAAATTATTCATTTGGTTGAAGAAGTAATGAGTGTTGTAACTTACAAAGGAATCTTGGATAAGCTTTCTTCTTCAAGGGATGATATTTTTATTCAAAAATAATGGCCAGGTATAAATATAAAAAATGAAAGCTGGGGGGTGTAGAAACTTAATAAAGTTGAAGGGGTTGTTGATGGTTTTTAGATAGCTCCAAAGGAAGGCTAGATCAAGGAAAATTTTGATGGAGCTACAAGTGGTAATCCATATTCCTTAGGAGTAGGTATGTTTTTAAAGGATCATAAAGGTGAGAGGATAGCTTATGCAACTCAAAAGTTAAAGGATGGAACACGTAATGTTGCAAAGTTGAAAGCTACTCTAGTGGCGATTAAATGTGCTCAAGCTTTAGGTGTGCCAAGATTAAATTTGGAAGGAGAATCATTGGTGATTTTAGAGGCTATTAGGTAGAAGAAAATTCATACATGGAATTTAGAAAATTATCTTAAGCAGATAAGGGAGAAGCTAGAAAAGTTTGTACATTTTCATGTAAGGAGATAAGGAAATTGTGAGGTGGAAAAGTTATGAAAGTGGGTGAATGGTCTCAAGGAGGAGGTTCAGTTACAATTTGAAATTCATGACCATTGGAAAAACTTGACAAAAGAAGAGTTTTAAAGGTTTATATTAGCTAATTTCTTACCCCTTTTGATGGGTTTAAATGAATAACTTTTTGTAAAGTTTGGTTTATTGGGATGTGGGTAGTTAGGGGAATGATTAAATGTATAGTATAATCAAATATAGGTGGTAGATAGTTAGATTAGATGGAATTGACAAGTCAGGTTTGTAGAGCTAGAGGGATGGGGTGAGTAATTTCGAAGTGTGGGAAGACTATTTATGATGGTAGAAGCAAGTATTTTTTCATTCAAATTCTAGAGAGGGAGTGTTTTAATATTTGAAATTTTTGGGTGTGGAGATGGATCCAACCTTCACTTTTAGAAAATTGAAACAATATAAGGCTTTGTTTGGCCCAGTGGTAGACCACAGGTTAAAGTTGCTTTTGGAATGTCCATCCCCTAGAGTAATTTGAGCAATGCATAGTAGAATGAGGAGTCTATGAATCATTGTAAGGTAAATGTAAATATTTTGGAAATGATAATGGCAAGGGAATTAAAGTTAAATGAGAAGAAAGATGGAGTTAAATGGGTTATGGAGTCTTTGTTCACAGAGGATTTGATTGTGGGTATTGATTCTCTATTAGAATGGGCTTTTCTGGGCAATGGTTTTAACTATAGTGACTATTTTGAAGTTAAAGAGGAGGGGAATGAGGTGAGGTGGTTTTCTTTTGTGTAGTAGCCTAAAATATTTGGTCAAAGAGACTATAAGGAGAACATTGATGTTGAATGGAGAAAGTTAAAGGAGGAAATTCACTCTTTTCATGATCTACATGCTTGACATGTTAGGATTTTTCTATTTTCTCACCCAGGAAACTTTGGTGTGAAATTTTCCATAGGAAACTAATGGTGGTCCACATGCATTTTCTAGGGGTTTGAGAGTTTTGTGGAAGACAGACAATTTTGGGTGTTTTAAAAGGTTTTTTGCATGATGAACAAAAGAAAAAAAATTGGTTCCTTTGGTTTTTAGTAAGGTGAGAATTAAGTGAATGGTTTTGGCCTTTTTATGGGGATGGGGTAGGGGGGGAAGAAATGCAACTATTTGCATTGAAATAAGGGATGGAAAAATAAGGATGGAAATGATTTTTTGGCTATGATGGACTATGATAGACTTTGCAAAATTTTCTACAATGCTCTAGTGATGGTGAGAAAGAAAGATGCATCAATGAAGTTTGATAGTGGTTTGGATGCTTGGTTTGTGGTTAGAAGGTCGGCAAAAATGGTGGGATTTTATCATTAGCTAGAGTGGGTTTTGATGTCTTATTTTATTTTGAATACGATCTTGTGTGATGTAATGATTTAACGTAAAGTTGGGGTCTAGTATAAGGTGTTAGATACTTGTTTAGGCCTTATATATAAATGGCCTTATTGTGCAATATTTTCTATATATTGATAAAAAAAACTCATATTAATGACCAAAAAATAAAGTAAAGGTAGAATGGACAAACAAAGGGTTTGGAAATATTTGTAAATGAAATATGCCAAAATTCTTTCATGAAATCAAATAGATGCTCTCACTCATGGGTCTATGATGCTCTGTTTCATTAACAAAAATATGTCCTCCATTTGTCCTTTTCTCCATTTAATTTTTTTGTAATGCATTAGATTAATGGTATGCACACATCATATTTTTTTTTGGTGTATGAATGTGGATTTTGTTTGGAGATTAGCTACGTCCAAAAATATATGGCCTTATATGCATGGCTATATTCTTTGAAGATATTTTAATGGCCAAAATTGCAACTTAGCCTCTTCATGAACTAAATTCTCTATAAATACATTGTATAAATAATTTCAATTGAATTCATGAGACACCTATGATAACTTAGTGCAAACATTTTGAAGAATTGTTGACAATTTTCATGCTACATTTTCTATTTTTTTCTATCTTTGATGTAAGGTAATCTTGTATTCTATCTCTTATGAAAAAATTACATTTACAACTATTTCAAGGCTCGTAGAAAATTTCTCCTTTAATTTGTCTATATTTATTACTTGCACAATTTTAGTACCTCTAGGATAAACTATTTTCTATGGACAAATAAGCATTTCACTTTTATCACAATAATTTTTATATAGATTGTAACCACACAATCTATTATATTATATAGATTGTACTAACCATTTGTCACTTTAAATGAAATGTGTTAGTGTGGAGCGAGACCATTTAATTAGGGTGCGATGTTCAATTCAGTTTGTACATAAATTAAAATTTTAGGAAGGTAATTCTTAATAAAAATCTTAATGATATTTGTTGTTACTTTTCTTGATATTTTTATCTTGAAAATAATATTGTCATTTTAATTGGCATTATTGAAACATACACTTCTAACAAATTATACAATGAGCAAATAAAATATTGCAAGCCAACAAATCTAGTTGAACAAGAAAACATGAGTAAATTTTTATTTGCAAGTTGTAAAGAAAGTAAAAGTATTATCATAATTGACTTTGAGAATGACAAATAAGATGTGCATCATACAAAATGAAGATATTGAACTCATTTTTATATTCTTTTGAATTTATTCTAGTTATTTCATTGTAGTTTTTGAATTTTGAATTTGACTTGAAGTATATGTAATTTTTTTTTTTCTTATGTGTTAAATATTCTCTATAGAGATTTGTATGTGGATATATTGTGTGGGAAGCAACATTCAACTACAATATTCTTTGAGTTTTTAGTTCAAGTGTAGAAGAATTTGAGTATTATTGTCTTTCTAGTTCTAGAAGTCACTACAAAGTCTTACAACAGTGATATTTAATTATCACCACATGAAATGATTTTTTATTATGGTAAAAGAAGGTTTTGAAGGGACCCAAAAAACTTTACAAAATAGTCATTAATGATATTTAAAGAAATCTTAAATTAAGAAACACATCCAAACCAAAATGAGGGTTTGAAAAATATGCCCCCTTAACCTAAAACAAACACTGCATAATAGAAACATCATGCAACTAGAAAAAAAAAACCAAGGGTCTCTTCAAGTTGTCTGAAACAAATAGTATGATTTTCCTTTGTTCCTTTTCTTGTGGGACCTAAGTGTCATATCAAAGAGGGAAAGGAACTATTAGGACTTTTACTTTTTATAGTAATTCATCCCTCTTTGCCTTAGTTATAACACCCTACTAATCCAACAAATCCAACTTTAAACATCGAGCATCCATGGGGGAGATAGAAAATGTTGTAGAACTAGAGATGGGGCCAACTACCCCTTGAGAGGAAGGGCCAAAAACAACCACAAGAACAATACATTTAAAACTATCGAAAGAAATAGAAACCTCCTAAGAGGTAAGGATAAAAATAACCAAAGAAATTATAGTAATAACTTGAGAGATAAGGACAATAGGAACAAAAATGACGTAACCAACAAAACTAGGAGAAACCCTAGTAGATACAACAATGCTCAAGACACTAGAAACATGATATATATATATATATATATATATATATATAGAAAATAGTATCATTATCAGTGCCAACAAACTAAGAGATATAGATAGAAAAATAAAACAATTTTATTAATAATTATAGAAGCATCCCCAACATAACTAACTACAATAGGTAGAGTAGGGGAAGAAGTAGAACTAGAGATGGGGTTAGTTGCCACTTGAGAGGCATACTCAACAATAAACACAAAGCCAATACCTAGAACACTATCATAAGAATGAGCAAGCTCTTGAGAGACAAGGATAAAAAAACCAAAGAGACCACACCAATAGATTAAGAGATAGGGACAATAAAAAAATTACATTTTCAACAACACAACTAGAAGCATATCTATAACAACACTTACAAAACTAGAAACCTAAAAGACAGGGACAACTAAAATAGTGTCATTGTTAATGCCAACAACTTAAGAGATAGAGATAGTAAAAATAACAATGTTATTGATAGGTCAAGTAGTATCCCCAACAAAGCTAACTACAACAGGTCCAACAAGGGATGAAGCTACTAAAATTTGAGAGTTATCCAAAGATAGCCCCCCAAAAAAAAAATACCAACATGAGGATCTAGTTGTTAGACTAAGAATGGTTTTGACACTTGAGTGCCAACACACTTAACCACTTTCTACATTAAAGCAGAGTACACTATGTATGCCGAGCCACAGGTTGTACCGAGTCAAGAAAACCATCAGGTGCCGAGTGATCTTTAGGTGTCAAGCAACCTTTAGGTGTCGAGTGAAGATCAAGCACCGAGTGACTACAGGTGCCGAGTATGATACAAGTGCTGAGAAATATTCAGGTGTCGAGTCATAAACAATGCCAAGAAAAATAGGAATGATACAGGAGCTGAGTTATAGAAGGTGCCGAGCATCAGGAAGCAGTAAGTGCCGACTAACTCAGAATCAACATATGAGTTTGTAACTTCACAAACTCAGATGTAAATCATTTTCATGGCCTACATTTGACGAATCTCAAAGGATTTACGTGATAAGATCAAATCATTTAAAATTCCTATGCAATCTACATGCAACCAATAAGAAAAATGGAGAAGGCATGTAATCAATGATAAACGTGCAAGGAATAAGTGAGAATTAGAGATTCAATATGGATTGTAAATCCACATCTAACCCTAAGTCTTCGAATTTCTTTATAAGGAAGACTATGTCTCATTGTATGAAGAGGGACGAAGATATGGAAGGGAAACTATTTTTAGAGTGAAGTATAAAAAGACTTAGAGGAAGAGATCAACAGTTAAATATCTAGTTAATCAAGAACAAAATAGGGGATACAAACGAATATCAAATCTCAGAGGATCAAGATCAGAAGAAAGTAGATCAAGTGCTTGTATTCAGCAATCAAGGATTGTAAGCTATCAGGTTTATTATACCTAATACTCTTTAGCCATTGTATTAAAAAGGAAATCCTATGATGATAGGTTAGCTCAACAGCTATTTTGTAGATCCTTTAAACAGGTGATTAAATCCTTTGACAGGGTAGCACTTCATGTAAAGTGTTTGTAAATCCTCTAACTAGGTCACTATTGATACAGTGTAAAGCCTTTAATAGGGTAGGCCTTTAACAGGGCAAATGATCAGAAGTGGTTAAACATTATTGCTGCAGTAATTTTTGTGGGTATCATCCCCACCCTAGTTTTACCTTCTTATTCTTGGAGGGTTTTCGGGTTACCAAAATTTCAAGTGTTATGTGGTGATGCATATTTATTTCTCATGATTGCTTAATGTTTATATGCATGCATGTTCATTTCAAAGATATGTTATTAAGAATCTAAAATAGGTCAACAACTAATGCTTCTGATTCACCACCCCCCCCCCCCCCCCCCCCCCCCCCCCCCCCCTCTTAGAATCATTCTTTCCAATAAGATATTACAACACTAGTACAACCATCTATGAGAAACTCATACGAGTATCAACAATATTCTTCACCTCGTAAAGTTGAGATGAAACACCATTCCACCATGAAATATTCTATTGGTTTTCTCGAACCACTACAAATGTATTTACATTGCCTCTTCGGTATATATTTTCCAATGACAGTGATATACTCTTATTTATATTAAGGAAGAGACATGGAGGGATATGTGTCCTCATGAGACATGTCTATCCATTATTCTCTAATTTATATAATAATAAATGATTATTTAATTATATAATATTTAATATATTTAATATTTAATATGTATATATATAGATATATATATAGTATATCTCTCTCTCACACACATATATATTTCTATACTTTAGTCATATAGTTTATCCAACTGAAGCTACCAAACATCAACTCATTCATTTTAAATTTTCTCTAATTCACATTGATTTCAATAAGTTCAGTAGAGAGGAACAAAATAGCATAGACGAATCAGTCTATGCATTAATGGCACAATTCAAGTATACACCTCTTGAACTAGATGGACAATTGCCAAAGGAATTGTCTAAAACTATAGAAGGCAGATGGCATTTCTATCTAATGATGGAGAAAGAGATGAGGGAATCAACCCTAGCAAACCTACTGCCTGATTTAACAAAGGAACAAGTAACTCAAGCAGTCAAAAGGCATAGTAAAAGGTTTACACCTAAATATAGGGCATTCCCCATCCTACAAAACAAAATTGAAGAAGTTGTACAGAGAACTACAAGAGTTTGGAAAAACTTGTACAAGACAACAGAAGATGTCCTTGAAGAGGTATACAAAGAGGAAGTTGTTGCTAAACCTAAAGAAAGAAGGAAGAGGAGAGAAGAGAAGATAGAAGAAGAGAAAAAGGTTGAAGCAGAAGAAAACAAGAAAGAAAGAGAGGAAGGAAAAGATGAAGACAAAGGTACTAATGAACAACAAAGTGTGCAAGACACACAACTTTCACCTCCTAGCCCGCCTCACTCTACTACCACACCTGCAGAGATCATAAAGATAAAGGATGTTGTTGACACCACATGTCAAAACATCAATCCATTAATTGTAGAGGATCTTACTAAGACCCTTGACCAAACAACTCTACAAGCACAATTGTGTACAAGTCCTATATTAGTCAGTGTGGATAATCTTCAAAAGTTAGTAGAAAAACTCAAAGAAGCCAAGGTGTCACCACAAGAACCACCTCAAATCATTCAAACTACTGGGCTTACATTTCTACCACCTCCATCACCACCAAGAATAGCCACTCAAGCTCATTAGGAGCCGAGTGCAACACCAAAGGTAGTAACAGGGATAACAGTTTAGACAGTGAGTACACCTCCAATAGTAGTGACACAAGAAGAAGCCAAGAAAGAAGAAGAGGACAAAGAAGAAACACAAGAAAAAGAGGAGTCTGCAATACAAACTTTAGTTGAATTACCAAAAATAGAAACTCCCACCAAACCTAGTCATAAGTTGAGTACTGAAATAATGACCCTACATGTCAGTACACCAAGTTCAAGTTCTACTAGGGTAGCCAGGACCATTCATTATGGTATTCCTCAGCTTGATGAAGAAATTAAAATACCCTATTATGATTCAAGCAATCTAAATGAGGAAAAGATGAATGAAATCCAAAGTACATTGGATAAGAGAAGGAGGCAAAAGGAAATGAGGAAAGACTACAAATACAAGCAGGTAATGAATGAGATAAAAGATATATTCATGGATGCTTTTAGTCTTCAACCTCCAGATGCAAGCAGGCCAATAATTGAGCAACTATCTGATATAGTTGACCAAGTGAATAATGAAGACCATGATACTAATGTTAAACTAATGGAATGGTTAGAAAAGAAGTTTGTAGGAAAAGTCAACCAAAAAATAGCTAATAACATAATTTTGGGACAGGTTGACCTAGCCAAGAAATTAGAAAATGTAAAGAGTGTATTAGGGAACATATTTTCCCTTTATAGAAAATGGTGTGATTTTTCCAGGTTCACACAAGAAATAAATCCAAAAATTTTGAATCTTGAGAGTAAATTAAAGCTCTCTAGCAAGCAACTACCCTTAGATCCTGCACAAAGTGAAAAGCAATTTTCTCAAACACTTCACACTCAGAGGGAATTAGCTGCATTATTAGCAAAAGAGTCCACTATCAAAGAAAAGCTAATGCAAATCCAAGCCTCCATCACTCCCCACTTGGAAGTGTTACACAAGGAGCAAATGAATGCAAAAATAGTCCTGAAGAAGGATCCAAATATTTCTACACATGAAGGACTTGTTGATCTAGCATCAGAGCTTACAATCCAACAAAAGTCATTAGATATTGCCTTAAATAACTGGGATGTAGCTCTCTAAATACTCCTTGAGGTAAATAAGACATTTTTGGCCAAGCATGGCATTACTATTTAGGACCCTTTGACATCTGTATCAAAAAGGGGGAGATAATATTCTAAGGGGAAGATAATATTGTGAAGATATATTAAAGAGAACATTAGGCATAATGGCACAAGACATCAGAATTTACATGACAAGGCATGATCAACTCAGGGGGAGTTATAATAATTTTTGAGGTATATATTGTAAGTTACAACATTTTGATCAAAGTTTTAAAAACCTTTGTACATATACCAAGCAGATCAGTGAATGTACTCATAAGATAAGATAAATAATGCTTAGTTAAGTGTTTTTGACACTCATGTCAAAAGGGGAGATTGTTAGACTAAGAATGGTTTTGACACTTGAGTGCCAACACACTTAACCACTTTCTACATTAAAGCCAAGTACACTATGTATGTCGAGCCACAGGTTGTGCCAAGTTAGGAAAACCATTAGGTGCTGAGTGATCTTCAGGTGTTGAGAAACCTTCAGGTGCTGAGTGAAGATCAAGTACCGAGTGACTATAGGTGTTGAGTATGATACAAGTGCTGAGCAATATTCAGGTGCCGAGTCATAAAAAATGCCAAGCAAAATAGGAATGATACAAGAGCTGAGTTATAGAAGGTGTCGAGCATCAGGAAGCAGTAAATGCCAAGTAACTCAGAATCAACATATGAGTTTGTAACTTCACAAACTCAGATGTAAATCATTTTCATGGCTAACATTTGATGAATCTCAAAGGATTTAAGTGATAAGATCAAATCATTTAAAATTCCTATGCAATCTACATGCAACCAATAAGAAAAATGGAGAAGGCATGCAACCAATGATAAAAGTGCAAGGAATAAGCGAGAATCAAATATTCAATATGGATCGTAGATCCACATCTAACTATAAGTCTTCAAATGTCTTTATAAGGAAGACTAAATCTCATTGTATGAAGAGGGACGAAGATTTGGAAGGGAAACTATTTTTCAGAGTGAAGTATAAAAAGACTTAGAGGAAGAGATCAACAATTAAATATCCAATTAATCAAGAACAAAACAGGGGATACAAACGAATATCAAATCTCAGAGGATCAAGATCAAAAGAAAGCAGATCAAGTGCTTGTATTCAACAATCAAGGATTGTAAGCTATCCAGTTTATTATACCTAATACTCTTTAGCCATTGTATTAGAAAGAAAATCCTATGATGATAGGTTAGCTTAAAAGCTATTTTGTAGATCCTTTAAACAAGTGATTAAATCCTTTGATAGGGTAGCACTTCATGTAAAGTGTTTGTAAATCCTCTAACCAGGTCACTATTGATACAGTGTAAAGCCTTTAATAGGGAAAACCATCAAAAGTGGTTAAACATTATTGTTGCAGTAATTTTTGTGGGTATCATCCCCACCCTAGTTTTACCTTCTTATTCCTGGAGGGTTTCTGGGTTACCAAAATCTCAAGTGTTATGTGGTGATGCATATTTGTTTCTCATGATTGCTTAATGTTTATATGCATACATGTTCATTTCAAAGATATGTTATTAAGAATCTAAAATAGGTCAAAAGCTAATGCTTCTAATTTACCCCCCCCCTCTCAGAAGAATTCTTTCCAATAAGATATTACAACACTAGTACAACCATCTATGAGAAACTCATACGAGTATCAACAATATTCTTCACCTCGTAAAGTTGAGATGAAACACCATTCCACCATGAAATATTCTATTGGTTTTCTTGAACCACTACAAATGTATTTACATTACCTCTTTGGTATATATTTTCCAATGAAAGTGATATCACTCTTATTTATATTAAGGAAGAGACATGGAGGGATATGTGTCCTCATGAGACATGTCTATCCATTATTCTCTAATTTATATAATAATAAATGATTATTTAATTATATAATATTTAATATATTTAATATTTAATATGTATATATATATCTATATCTATATATAGATATATATAGTATATCTCTCTTACACACACATATATATTTCTATACTTTAGTCATATAGTTTATCCAACTGAAGCTACCAAACATCAACACATTCATTTTAAATTTTCTCTAATTCACATTGATTTGTCATATGACCAATTTTGAAACATTTTCTACATTTGAAGTGAATCCTTTAATAGTCCAAAGTTTAACCCAACTATCATTCATAGGCCTAATATGGATTTCAATAGAAAACACCTTAGACACATCCATTTCAATTAGCATATGTGTGAGGTTTGTGTGATATCTATTAGATGACTCTTTTTATCACCCATAAAAAATCTCCCAAGGAATTTTTCCACTTCCTCAAAAGGGGAATCCACCTAAAGATGAAGAGGTAGATAAGGAAGATGTACCCAAATTGAAATCTTATTAATGTTGGTGTAAATAATATATATTGTATTTAATATATGATATAATACATGTTTTATGGTCAATTGATCAATTATAGTGTTGTCATTGATGTGAACTTGAAGGTTATTCTTTGATTGTTTACCAAGAAGCATTGTTTTAGTATCTACACGACATAAATCAAGTGTGTGGTTGATTGGTGCATTGACTTAGAGTGTGTGGTAGCATGTAATATACACAAGTATGGAGAAAGTTATGTTTAATTGAAGTATGATGATTTTACTGGGATCAACAATTTGTGACAAATAGTGAATACTTTGATTGGTTTATCAAAATTGTGATGATCCTGATGTTGTTGTTACGGATTTATGATCTATACTTAGTTATGTGATCATTATTATAGTTGTGAATGATTTAGTTTATATGAACACATCTTTTGGATCAATTGAAGTATGTTTGGGACAAAATATAAGAACATTCACAACAATTTAAGTTTAATCCTCATCTGTTAGGATCTAGGTTAACTTTGTAGATATTTCATGATGTAAAGTTAAGTGATGAAGTGGAAATGATGTGTAACTAATGGGTTATGTTGAATTGGTCGTACATTGGTCATTATGATCATTTTTTGTGAAGTTTTCTTATTCATTGGAAAAACGTGCATAAGGCTGGATGCTCTTTTATTGTTCATCAATGTGTAATTGAAATTTGTTATCCTAAGTGATCTGAAAAAGGATGGATTAGGGTTTTGTAAGATGCTTTGGTAGGCCTAAAGTAAAATTCAAGCATAATTTTGTGTGTGTTAAGGTGGTCATTCCATAGAGATTGAGATGTGTATTTATGTGATAGAGTATTACAGATGCAAGTGTGATGATCAAGAATGGTGTTTGTGATCAAGTTAATATATGAATTCATGAAACTAGAAGAAGAAGAGATAAATTAGATATGTACAAGTAATAAATAAGTTTTATTTCAAGACCACTTACCTTGTTGAATTTTAACAAGTTCTCAATTATAAATCCCTTAACCAAGTCACTCTTAATAGGGTGAGAAGAATCCTAACAGGTATTGTGATTAATTATCTTAACTAAGTTTCTTATCATATTGAGTTAGAAATCCTCCAATGAGGTTACTCCTAATAGGGCTAGAAGAAAATCCCTTAACTAGGTGACTCCTAATAGGATTTTCTCCTATAAATGCCTTATTATAAGCTTCTAACATGGCTACACCTTTTAATCAAGCACATTTCAAAAGAGTGAAAAATACTCATGGGTGCTGATTCTCATAATAGTTTTATTACAAATAAGAAATACTAAGGCAGGGGGGTGGGGTGCTAGGTGACTTAGTATTTCACAAATGTTTTCCCAACTATTGATATCTTTTACAACCTTAAAACATGCATATGTGATTAAACTTAAAATTAAACATAACAGTAATACAATGCAACTCATAACACCATTATTTCTTAGCTAGGGAAACCCTGGTTGGGGTGGAGCTACAAAATGATCCACTAATCAAAATTATCTTTTGAAAGATATTGACCATGTTAGGAATCTATTACATCCATATAATGTCTTTGTTCTTGTTATAGGACTAGGCCTTGTTAGAAGCCTCAACCCTATTAGGAGTTGTTATTACAATTACAAAAGTATGCAAGATGAGCCCATTTCCCAAACATGCTATTACAATTATATATGTTGTACACAAAAGGAATAAATACATAAAGCTTTTGACAATGCTAATATTTGCAATATCTAATTTATCCTTTTTAGCCTTCTATACATAAATTTGCATATACTAATATTTATCTTCTCTAATTTCAAGTTCACATTATAGAAAAATATAATTTCAATGTCTTAGAGATCACACAACTTTGCATATCCAATTATGTCCTTTATACCAAGTAATTTTGTTCTTGTCAGCTTCATTTCTTCACCCATGTCCTAAAAATCAAAAAGAACTCTTTCTAATTTATGGTTAACATCTAGGATGTCATCCTTAATTATCCAATTAAAATAATTCCTTAATATAAATTAACATTTCCTTCACTCTATCCCATTCTGCCTATACATGATTGCAATTGGTAAATCTTGAATAACTTTGATCATACTAATAATAATGCTTTGTGCTCCAACATGTGGTATCCTTATACCATGTTTTATCTTCCCTCAATTTTGTATGTGCCAATTTTTTGTATGAGCTTCACAAGCCAAAAAGGTATCTTTGTCGACAGTTAACCTTTACAACACTTAGATAATTTTTTGAATCTTCAAACCAAAACTTAGTATTCATAATATGTTGACTTAATATAGATGATATGTTTCCATAAATAACAAAATTATTACATTTCCATACTCACCTCTTATCCAAATTTCCAACAATCGCCCCCTTTGGCATTGATGACAACATATGGGAAAATTTGGCAAGTCCCAAAATTGAAAAGTTACAAAATTATGAAGTTCTTCCCAATGACCATACAATTTATATCTAAAATGTGGATCATTTCTATTATATACCATCTTTACATACATACTCCTCATTAGTCAATACTATACCTTATATCTCCTCTTACTTACATATACAATTTTCCATACATTACACTCCCCCTTTTGACATCAATGACAAAGGTGAGTCAAAACTATTTACAACTCAAAATTTTAATTTTACCTTCACTGTGCTGATGAGCTATTTAGCATTGCCATACAATAAAAAAAAATAGTCTTCAATATGATCAAAGATTTTTTCTAAGAATCTTTGACTAACTATGACACAATGATGAGTGCGTGAAGTCCATAAGGTGCCAATTTTGTAGATTGAAAGTTTGGATAAGAAAAGTTCTCATAGGATGTCCTTGCCTCCAGAAAATTATTAGGTTATTTCTACACTAGACATCTTTAATGATAAATTTTCTCTTAACTAAGATAATCTATATAATTTATGCTCCTTGCTGACCTCCAAAATTCTTCTCTCATTATGGATCTTACATATCCTTTGTTCCAAGTCAATAACTTGAGTATCTATATTTTTAAGTTCACTAATCACACTTTTCAACTCATCATCCTTTATCTTGACATGTGTGGTGACGGTGTGCATGTATTCATGTTCCAAGACACATTTTTCATATAGCTCTTTTTCTTTATGAATACACTTCCTTGATTCTTTGATTCCAATATTACAATTTGCCAAATAATCCTTGACATTATTGCATACCTTGCTAAAATGAATTGCATCATGTTTAGCTTGGGCTTTAATGTATAAACTTCTACCAAAGTTTTGAAATGATTATCAAATTATTCTAATACTTTGGTTGCCTTTCTCTAAGGATTACTCTCACTAATTTATACATTTATCAAAATTTTAATTTTACCTATCATCTTCTCAAGAACTTCTTGATTGCTCTTGATTCCCTTAGTCTTATCAATAATTTTGTTGGTAGCCAATGCTAATAACTAGTTAAGCATTTCAATCTTAGGGTCTTCTACTATTGTTAGTGGAGTATTACTCATCATACTAGCTTAGAGTGATTCTAATGGTATCTTTGGTATGCTTGGAGTCTCTGTTCTGGGGGCCTTGGTAGGAGTGACTACTTGAATCTACAAATTTTTACTATCTTCTTTGTTCTTCTTAGTCTCCTTTGTCATTGATTCTTATACCTCTTTTCCTTTTCCACTATCCTCTTTCTCTATCATATCATGCTACTCTATTGCTTCCTCTTTCTCTATCTCTTTATGTACAAGATTAGGTACAAATGAAGATATTTCTTGCACTATAATCTTCTAGTTATTCTATAGCATATAATCAAAATTGTTAAGAACTTCAGCCAATGTGGCCAAGTCCCCATCATTCTTTTCTTCTTCTTCTTCTTTCTTTTCCTTTCCTTCTTTCTTTTCATCTCTAAAACTTTGGAAATCAACCAAATTGTCAACAATGGTGGCTTAATCCTTAAAATGATCTTTTGTCTCATGAACAGTCATATGAGTACTATCAATGGTTATTTTATTATCATCATCTATAATTTGAGGTGTCTCCATGGTTGTTCCTTCTATAGTCTTGCTAGCTTCTACATCTTTCATTACTATATTTGCATTTTCCTCTATTGTAGTAGGAATTTTCTTTTCAACTACCCCCTAACATTGGGCTTCCTTCCTCACTAGGTTTAGGTTTATTCATAATCTTGTCTTCCAAAGTCTCTGCAATAGACAATATATCCTTTCCTTCTATCATCACCTTCACATTGGCTTCCTCTATTTCCTTGTGCATTTGGTCATAGTTTCCTCCCATGATCAATTTTTCTCTTGTCTTATTCCTTCACAACAATTCAACACTCTTCAATATTCTTTCAAAATTAGTTTCATTCTTAACTTCAATTTTTTTTTGATAATCGTCTCTTATTTCTTTATCCTCCTCCTTTACTCTCCCCTTTCTATTCTTTAACATTTCATACAAGTCATTTCGTATTTCACAATGATTATTTATGAAATTTTGTTTGAACAAAATCGTATATTTGACTATGAAATTTTCTAACTGTATCTTCTCAAAATGATCAAAAAAATTGTAAAACCTTTTCAAATTTGATAGATTTCCTTCATTAATAATTAAATTATTCATATTTCCAATCTTTGGCTTCCATTTTTTTCCACCTTCATTAGTTTCTTCTAGTTTTTCTTTTTCTTCCTTCTCTTCTCTATTCCTATTTCTTGTTCTTGTTCCTTCTTTTTCTACTTCCCTACATAAGTAACTATTGTCTTTTCTCCCTTTCTTGGTCTAGTGGCTAATTCTTTCATTCTATTTGGCTTTGGTGGTTCTACTTTCTCTTGTTTGACCTCCACTAACCTCCCTAACCTTCTTGTGCTTACAGGTATCGATGGTTAAACTTTCCCTATATTGACATATTTTTCTTTCATAGGCTAGTCTAATGGTGGTTTAACAAACTATGGTGCTGGTGCAACTCTTGCATATGGTTCAATGGGTGATGACACTAACCATACTGCAAATTGTGACTACCATAGAAAATCCACTTTCTATTACAAGTGGCTTGACAATCAAATATTTTTATTAACCACTAGCTCTCATCTCTTTTTCTATGCTCATAACATCTCTAAATTATTCTCTGCTCATGCCTAATTCTCTGAGTAAGTCCTCATTTTTCTTGTCATCTTTCCTTTTGACATCCTTACTGTAAAGGTGACCTTGCACTTCTCTTAAATTTTCCTCATATATGCCCATGTAGGACACTCTTGTCTCTTTCTAACTCTAGGATTATCTTTGCATATCATTTTGTTATCTCTTCAAACATCTCATAACCTATAGGATCAAAAAGTTTTACTCTAGGTTCAATTACAATCATACATGTTACATCATTTTCAACCATGAAGCGTAAGTCATCTTTATATTTTTCTACAATAGGAGGTAGAATCCTAAATCCTTGTTTCATCTCAGATTGAAAACTCTTCATCATTTTGGAAATATCTTGTGTACTTTTGTCAAAAATTTTCTTCCTATAGTAGAAAGTTATTAACTCCATTGTACTCTTGTTTGATTCCCATTCATAATTAGGCATACCAAGAAATTTCCTTATTACTTGAAAGAATAAATGTGTCAATAATGGTTCAAATATGAATGCTGCATTCTTGGTTTTCTTAATTCTGTCTAGGTTATCAACCAACTATTGTCTATATATCTTACACATGTTAACATTTTCTTTTCCTACAGTCATCATATAAGTTGCATGGATGAATCCAATAAGTACGACATTTACTTGAGTGTTGTAGTTAATTTTATAGCCAATTATCTTGCTAACCAATCTCACATTAACTTGCTTAATTATGTCTAATTTCATGTTTCTTCCATCATATACTAATTTAGTGTTTGTGTTTCACTAAGATCCTTAACATTTTTTTCATTTACAAGGTTACTGCCTTCATTACTCAAACTAGTAACTTTATGAATTGTGCCATTGTCTATCATCACTAGAATATCTCCTACCCAAATTATATCCTCATGAATATGGCCAAGTATGATTTTTTTTCCACTCATGTTGATCAAATTCCTAAAAGAACATATGTTTGGTGATTTTAAGTTCTCTAAGTGCTCAAAACATGGTTTTAATGTCAAATAATTTTTGTAAACAAGGTTCATGTCCTTATGAATATCATTGTCTCCAATTGATTCAAACTTCCAGTGAATGTACACACATATATCCTCTATGTGTAAAATCATACTAGGAACTTGTGAAAATACTCCAGATGGATCATCCATAAGATAAATATAGGGGTGTTTCTTAAATTTGTACTTAGGTATTTCATTCACATCACATACAATGGGTGTATCAATTATTTAGAATTTAAACCTTTACTTCACTTAAAAACACAATTGTTCAAGCAATAAATACCTTTAAATTTATAAAACTAGGGCTTTCTTGAATTCACTTTTAATTTTCTTCAAGATACTTCAAATCTTCTCTTAACTTTGATTCAAAGGGCTCTTCAATTCTTTATGTGATCAAATGGTGTCCTTTCCATCGATTCCAACCATTATATGCAATTCGATTAGATTTTGCATTAATTGTCCAAGTACTTATTGATGAAAAATATATTTCCTTTAACCAAAGAACTAATTTTTACTTGCACACTCACATATGAACTCAAAATTACATGCGCACTTAACCAGAGCTTTCTAACATCCATATAAACCTTTTCCTAACTCTGCAAGTCTTAATTCAACTTTGTAAGGGCTAAATAATTTTCTGATGCTATTTACCTTTAGCTTTTAATTAATGAATTGCTTAGATTAACAAGGGTTTGTCTACAAGTATTACCAACTTTAACTTATTTTTAGGTGTATCACTTGTCTTCTTTGCTACCCAAGTTTATGTGCTTGATGGAATCTTGGATTTAACATATATTTCATTGAATTTCTCTACATGTTCTTTCACATTCTCCTTTTGTTTTTTATTGCTATTCTCATTCCTTCTCACATTTTTTACATTCCTTCTAATATATGTGTCCTTAGATTTTGTGATCTCATGTTGTTTGACATTTTTAGGTTGTTCATCTAACAAAATCTTGTTGTACGACCCATGTTGTTAAAAATATGACATGTTATCATAGTGCTTCCATATTTAGGTCGTAACTAACTGATCTGTTATCTCTAATCTTTAGCAATATGTCCAAAGTTGTTGTACTTATTACATATAATTCCATCTCTTATGAATTTTTTTGCACCAATAGGTCTGCTAACTACATGGTTAGTACATTTATATATATTTCTATTAAATCTATGTCTCCTACATTCACTAGCTCTATGTCCATAAGTGTAACAATTATAATAATAACCAAAGATAGGGTTAGTATACTTTACATGTACAAGCCTTCTTCATGTGACAAATTTAATTGCATCCAAATAATCTTCCAGTAAATTTCCCTCTCACTTCTTTAGGTGCTTCAATTTTTTTAGGTACTTCTCCAAATTGATTAAGTTTTACCTTCTTCAGATCTTCCTTTTGCTGTTCAATTTGTTGGATCACAAGATCTAGTTCCTTGGTAACTTTAGATCTTTTAGATGATTCACCTTCATAGTAACCAATATGAGTCTTATCATAAGAAGGTATTTGTGCCATGATATTCTCATCAATTTTTTTAGTATTCAAATACAAATTCTCAATATGTTTATTTACTTGCATAATTTCTCCTTTTACAATAGCATTATACTTCTCAATTTCTGTATATTACAACTTTGTAGTACAAAGTTTCAAGTTTAGATGTCAACTTAGTAAGTTTGGATTTGAGATCTATGTTCTCAAATCTTAAATTTGATTGAAATATATTCTCATCTTCCATCAAGCTTATCTTAAGATTATTAATCTCAAGTTTATGCTTTAGGACCTCATTCTCCTTATTAATCTTAGCAACTGCATCACTGTCCATGATATGATGATTTGATTCATTCTTCTTGGAATTAGTGGATTTAATTTCTCTTTTAACTTCTTAATGGTAGCTTTTTCTTCTTATTATTTCTTCTTCAAACTATCTCTTTCTAAAGTGATCACATCAAGTTCCTCAAGAGATTCCTCTAAATTCTTTCACAATTAATATACATCCATAGTGATCTTACTCAAGTTGGCAGGCCTCTTCTAAGTAACTATGCTATAATACCAATTGTTAGAAATAGGAAATATTGATAAAGGAGGGGGAGGGGTAGGGGGTGAATCAATATTTCACAAGATTTTTCCCAACTATGTATTGGAAATATAAGAGGAGTAACTGAGAGGGGAGGGGTGAATTAGTTACCACAAACATAAAACAGATCCCTTCGATGCTAGTAAAATAATCTTGTCAAAAATTAATTCTACTAATGCTTGGAAAACAAAGAAATGCTATAACTCGGTAAACACTAAGATTTCTCAATAATTAATTAATATGCATATCTTAAGATGTTGTCTGTGATTATCATTACTTTAACTTATTTGCAAACATATAAAAGAAATAGCATGAACACATTTGACACTAATATTTAATGTGGAAACCCAATTTGGGAAAAACAACCAAATGCGACTAGTTATTGTTTTAACTCTTCTGAAGTGAGCCCTATTAGGAGCCAACCTTATTAAAGGTTAAAAAATACACTATTAGGTGTGATCCTATTAGGGGATTTAATCACCCTATTAAGAGTGGCCTTGTTAGAGGTCTTTAGGCAATTCAATAGAATTTCCACCTTGTTAGAGGATTTACAAGTGGCTGTTAAACCAACTTTGTTAAGAGATTTAGATCACTACTACAATGGTTGGAGAGTAACAATGAAATGACCTGATATGGATGCAACTAAATTGCTAATTACAGATATCTATTCTGGCTTGTACTTGATCCTTCCTAATCAAATGTATCCTTTTAGCTCCACAGGCATATTTTGCTTATCCTTTTGATTCGCTTCCTCTTACCATTATAAAATCTTCAATATATTCCCATACCACTTCACACCTTCTAGCCCACAAATTGACCTTCTACTTATATCTTTCACATTGTCAAGTCAACTAGAATACAACTTAGAATAACTAATATTCATCTTCTTAGTCAATTAGAACCAATGGATAAGTCAATTAAACTTAATATGCCAAAATAAGAAAATCCTTCAATAACTGACCTTGCTTGGTAGACACTAACTCATAAGTAATTTTCTTGTATTAACCAAGTGAAGCTCGGTCAACACTGCATACTAGAAAATTCCTTTGGTAACTAAGTGAGCTTAGTTAGCACTAGTTCCATCCAACAGTTTCTTCATTAACTAATTTATCTCAGTTAACATTCATCATCCACAAACTTTCCTTTGGTGCCCAAGTGAATTTAGTAGACACTTCCTTATGAACTAGGAAAACTCAAGATTGCTTAGTAGCCACAAAAAACTATCTTCAATGCCTGAATGAGCTCAACATACACTAATAATGATATGAAATTTTTGTAACATCAAAGACAATACACAGTTAATCAATTGAATCCAATAATCTCCCTCTTTGACATTGATGGAAACACAACATGTCATAACATAATGAAATTTTTGGAACAAAAATAAAGTAAGGAACATCTCCTTAGTTTCATTCTAATTCATATCCATGAGAACTCCCTTTGTTAGTGTGAACTCTTTTTTTCTTTAGTTTCTCCCTCTGTCAGAAAACTTCTGTCTGTAGTAACTTGTTCTGATAGAAAAATTCTCTCTCTTACAACAATCTTCTCTTAAAAAAAAATTCTATGAGATATGATAGTAAAATTCCCCCTCTTTGACAACACATGCCAAAGACAATGATCAGTGAATCACAGTATACCTTAAGTACTAATTTATTTGCAATGTGCCCTTATCAATACTGCACCAACTGATTGGTTCTCAACATGCTCTAGTTGATGCATCACTAATCTTCATTTAGTGAGCTTTAGATAGGGGAATTACCCCTAGCTTACCTCTTAGATACAAAAAATCATCTTTAGCTAGTGATTTCGTGAATATGTTTGCAATTTTTTCTTTTGTATTTACATATTCCAATTTGACTTCTTTACTTTGCACCAATTCTCTTAAGAAGTGATATCTTACAAACATATCCTTTGTTTTGGTATGCATTACTGAGTTCTTTGATATATTGATTGCACTGGGGTTATCACAATATATGACTACTGGATCCTTAATCTCTATCTTCATTCCTATCATCAGTTGTGTGAACCAATCAATGTTCGAACAATTGACTACTGCTACCACAAATTCTGCCTCTACTGTGGATTGAGAGATGCAATTTTGTTTCTTACTTGTCCAAGACACTAGTCTTTTACCAAGAAAGAATGCTCTACCACTAGTGCTCTTCCTATCATCAACAGTTCCTACCCAATCAACATTAGTAAACAATTCTGAGTCCAAATTGCCTCCTATTTTGTACCATAATCCATATTCTTCAACACCTTTTAGATATCTCATGATTCTTTTGATTTCCATCATGTGATTTTCTTTGGAATTTTTTGAGAATCTTGCCACCATACCGAATGCTAATGCAATATCAGGCCTTGTATGTACTACATACTATAGTTTTTCAATCATTGATCTATATGTGGTCTAATATACCTCTTTGAAATCATCATTTTTGGAAAGCTTATGTCCAATAGACATAGGAGTTCCAACTGGTCTTGAGCCTTCTATTCCAAATTTCTTTAGTGTCTCCTTGATATATTTAGATTGTGTAATGTAGATACCATCTTTCTTCTAGTGAATCTATAATCCAACAAAGAATTTTATCTTTCCAAACATATAAATCTCAAATTCCTTACTCATTTCTTCTAAAAATTCTTTGCACAAGTCATCATTTTCTATGAATAATGTGTCATCAACAAATATTTCTACCAACACAATCTTCTTGTTTGGTCCTTCTTTGATATACATATTACTATTATCATTTTTTCTTTGAAAACTAATCTATATTAAATGATTATGAAGTCTTTCATAGCAAGCTCTGGGAGCTTTCTTGAGACCATATAATGCCTTATGTAATTTTCAGACCATGTCTCTTTTGGTAGAATCTACAAATCCTTCTAGGTATTCAATGCAGACTTCCTCATCAAGAATTCCATTCAAGAATGCAGATTTAACATTCATTTGATAAAATTTAAATCCTTTGTGAGTTTCATATGCAAGTAAAGTTCTAACAATTTCTAATATTACAATAGGGGAAAAAGTTTCACCATAATCAATACCTTTTTCTTGAGAATAACCTTTAAATACCAACCTTTCTTTGTTTCTAGATACTTGTCCATCTTCATTTAGCTTGTTTCTAAACACCTATTTTTGCCAATTACATTTTTATCCTTGGGTCTAGGAACAAGACTCTAGGCTTTGTTATTCTCTATTTTTTCTATTTCTTCATTCATTGCTTCAACCCAACTTTCATTGTCCAATGCATCTTTAATATTTCTAGGTTCAAATTCAGCATGTAAACATGTACCTTTCAATTTGCTTCTTGTCATTGTTCTATTAGATTTGTCTCTAATGATCTGATCAGGTGCATGATGCCTTCTGATATATCTTGCTAACATGGGTTCTTTGGATTTGGAATGAGTTTCATTGATTTCATTAAGCTTGAGTCCCATTGTCTATGTCTCAGGTCCATTAGACTTAGATTTCTCTTGAGGAAGCTTGGTAGCCTTTGACTGTGACTCAAATCCTTCAGATTGTAACTTGGGTTGCATTGTCTGCAACTTGGTAACTATTAGAGATTTTAGGGACTCAAGAGGTAAAGCCTGCTTTCTTTTAGATAGATTTGGAAGGGTATTAGGTTCATAGTAAAAAAAATCTTCTGTAATTCTTTGGCTCTTTGTTACTTTCTTCTTTACTCTTTTCTGCAAACTCATCAATTTTCACGTGTGCATTTTCTATGATTTTATGAGTAGATAGATTCAAACATTTGTATGCTTTACTTCTGTAGGAGTATCCTAGAAATATAGTTTCATCACCTTTGACGTCAAATTTTTCTTTTCTAGATTCTTTCAAGATATAAAATTTTCTACCAAATACTTTCAAGTAACTTACATTAGGTTTATAGCATACCATAATTCATAAGGAGTTTGATTGGAGTCTTTCTTTAGCTATACTCTATTCAAGGTATAAATTGCAGTGCTAATAGCTTCCTTCTAGTATTTGATTGCAACATTCTTTTCTATCATCAATGTTCTTGCACAATCCATGATGGATCTATTTCTTCTTTTAGCTATACCAAGGGATGATACTTTTCTTTTGATTCCTTTTTTAATGCAAAATTCATTGAATTCATTTGAGATGAGTTCACCACCTCTATCTAATCTTAAGTGTTTTAAATTCATTCCAGTTTCTTTCTCTACTCTTACCATGTACCACTTGAATTTTTGAAAATCTTCAAATATTTCTTTTAGATACATTATAGTCATCATTTTAAAATAATCATCAACAAAAAGAATGAAAAACTTTTTTGCACTATAACTCTATATTCCAGTAGGTCCACATAAGTCTGTATGCACAAGCTCTAAGACTTCTTTAGAATGATAGTTTTTACTTTTGAAACTAGTCTTTCCCATCTTACGAATTTGACAATTTTTGCATAGATCCATATCAAGTTTCTTCAAACTATGAATACCTCTTACCTTTTTGTGTTTCCTTATCTTAACTAGATTATCAAAGTTTACATGAAATTATCTTTTGTGCCATAGCCAAATTTTTTCTATATGAGCAATCAAACATGAACTTTCACTGAGATCAAGATAAAATAGGTTACCTTTTGTTTGCTTGCCAGATCCAACCAGATTTCCTTTTCATCTAGTAGTTTGGTCTTTCCATCCATGAATTCTACCTTGAATCCAATGTTGTTTAACTGTGCCATACTTAGTAGATTATGCTTTAGTCCTTCAACCCAATAAGAATTATTGCATATAATTTCATTGGTTAATGTGATGCGACCTTTTCCTTTTATGCAACAATGTTCATTATTTCCAAATCTTACACTACCTCCATCATAATGTTCCACTTGTTCAAACTTTGTTTTATGAACATCCACTATCAATAATGCATGTATCATTTTTGCTAACATGAGAATAAGTGCCATCTTATCTTCTTCATCATTAGATTCATCTTTTATAGCAATATACACTATTTCATCTTCACTATTATTATAATCTTTAGCCATAAATAAGATTTCTTACCTTTATCCTTGTAGTTCTTGTAATTTTTGAATTCTTTCTTGCCTTTGTACTTATTAATTTTCTTCTCATCCTTTCTTTCTCTATTTGGACACCTAGTAGCAATATGACCAACTTCTTCACAAGAAAAGCATATTAGAGGAATTTTGCCTTTGTACTTTCCTCTACCTTTGGAGTATTTCTTTGCAAGTAGGGCTTCAAAAATTTCAAGATCACTTTCAAATCTTTCTTTAGTTTCTTCTTCACTTCCCAATCGATTGGCCTTTGATTTCTTTCTCTTTTCCTTGAGTGAGAGTTTGAGTCCAAATGTAGAATCAATATTTTTGGAATTAGGAACATAGTTATCATAGTTGTCTATTTCAAAAGTTGTCAATCTTCCAACTAGAGCATCCAAAGTTATTTTTTTATTTAGATCACATCTCATTTCTTGAATAGTAGATACTATAATTACATAATAGGAAGAAGATTTCTTAGTACCTTTCTTACAACAATCATGTCATAGATGTCTCCTCCAAATGCTTTGATTGCACTTACACTAGCTTTGATTCTTTCCACATATTTTGCAATTTTTTCATCTTGTCTCATTTTCATTTGATCAAATTATCCTTTGAGACATTCTGCTTTGGATCTTCTTACATTTTCATCTCCTCCATAGATGTATTTTAGTTTGATCCACATTTCATGAGCAATTTTACAGTCTTTTACCTCATCAAATTTAGCATAACTAAGAGCAGACGCAATATCAATCATCATGATGTTATGATTCTTCTTTTCAACAATATCTTCAATTGATAATGTTCTAGTGGGAGTCTTGTATTTAGTATCAAGATATTTACAACTTGAATCACTAATAGTATCTAGATGTAACCTCATAAGTCCTTGCCATGCTACAAAATTGTCTTTGTTCAAATTGGGAATCTCTCTTTTCTAAGACATCCTGATCTTTATCGCAGGTCCTTGAAACCTTCTTTGCAAACACCAAAAGCTATGATACCAATTGTTGGATATATAAGAGGATTAATTGAGAGGGGAGGGGTGAATCAGTTACTACAAAAATAAATTTTAGATCCCTTAGATGTCAGTAAAATAATTCTATCAGAACTTAATTTCATTGATGCTTGGCAAATGAAGAAATGTTGTAACTCAGTAAACACTGAGAATGATCGATAATTAATTAACATGTAGATCTTAAGATGTTATCTTTGATTATCATTACTTTGAATTAGTTGAAAACATAGAAAAGAAATAGCATGAACACATTTGACACCAATATTTAACGTGGAAACCCAATTTGAGAAAAACCACCATTTACAACTAGTTACTATTTTCACTCTTCTGAAGTGAGCCCTGTTAGGAGCCAACCCTATTAAAGGTTAAAAAACACATTTTTAGGCGTGACCCTGTTAGAGGATCTAATCACCCTATTACAAGTGACCTTGTTAGAGGTCTTTAGATAATTCAATAGAATTGTTAGCTTGTTAGAGGATTTACAGATGGCTGTTAAACCAACTTTGTTAAGAGATTTAGATCACTGCTACAATGGTTAGAGAGTAACAATGAAATGACCTGGTTTGGATGCAACTGAATTGCTGATTACAAATCTCTATTCTAGCTTATACTTGATCCTTCCTGATTGAATGTATCCTTTCAGCTCCACAAGAATATTTTGCTTATCCTTTTGATTCACTTCCTCTTAAAAATATCAAATCTTCAATGTATTCACATACCACTTTGCACCTTCTAGCCCACAACTTGACCTTCTACTTATATCTTTCACATTGTCAAGTTGGCTAGAATACAAATTAGAATAACTAATATTCATCTTCTCAATTGGATAGAACCAATAGATAAATCAATTAAACTTAATATGTCAAAATGAAAAAGTCCTTCGATAGTTGATCCTACTCGGTAGAGACTAACTCAGAAGTGATTGTCTCATTTTAACCAAGTGAAGCTCAGTCAATAGTGCATACTAGACAATTCCTTTGGTAACTAAGTAAGCTTGGTTAACATTGGTTCCATCCAAAATTTTCTTCATTGATTGAGTGAGCTCGGTTAATAGTCATCATCCACAGACTTTCCTTTGGTACCTGAGTGAATTTGGTAGACACTACCTTCTAAACTAGGCAAATTGTGGATTGCTTGGTAGTCACAAAAAGTTATCTTCAATGCTCAAATGAGCTCAACATAAACTAACTAATAATGATAAGACATTTGTGTAACATAAAAGATAATACACAATTAATAAATTGTATCCAACACTATGGATATCTTTTACAACCTTAAAACATGCATATGTGATTAAACAAAAAAAAACATAACAATTACACAATGCAACTCATAACACCATTATTTCTCAACTAGGGAAACCTTAGCTAAGAAAAAAATTTGGTGGGGATGGTACCCAGAAAAATGATCCTCTAATCAAAAGTATCATGTGAAAGATATTGGCCTTGTTAAGAGTCTATTACATCTATATAACATCTTTTTCCTTGTTAGAGGACTAGGCCTTGTTAGAATCCTTAAACCTATTAGGATTTTTTATTAAAATTACAAAAGTATGCAAGATGAGGCCACTACCAAAAAAAAAATTACAATGATATATGCTATATACAAAAGAAATAAATACATAAACCTTTTGATAATGCTAATATTTGCAATTTCTAATTTATCATTTTTAGCTCTCTGTACACAACTTCACATATACTTCTCTTTCTCTTCTCTAACATAAAGCTCACATCATAAAATAATAACATTTCAATATCCTAGACATCACACAACTTTGCATATCCAATTTTTTCCTATCGGCCTTCATGTCTTCACACGTCCCAAAATAAAAACTAACTCTTGCTAGGTTAGGGTTAAAATTGAGGATGATGTCCCTAATTAATCAAGAAAAATAATTTCGTAACATTAGTTACCATTTCCTTTAATTTGTCCTATTTTGCCTCTACATGATGACATATGGTAAATCTTGAGTAATTTTTTTCGTACTGATCATAGTCAATTGTGACCTAGTATCCTTATACCTTGTTTTAGCTTCTGTCAAGTCTGCACATGCCAATTTTTTATTTATAAACTTCACAAGCCAAAAATGTGTCTCTGCTGACAGTTAACCTTTACAACACTTAGTCAATTTCATGAATCTTCAAACCAAAACTTACTCTTCATAATATGCTAACTTAATATAGATGATATGTTGCCATAAATGAAAACCTTAGTACATTTCCATACTTACCTCTTAGCCAAATCACCATTAGGTTTTTTTCTCTGACCAAGGGTTTCCATGTGAAAAATATACTAGTGTCTTTATGTTACTTGTGTGGATGTTTTATTAGTTGTCTTATTTGTAGGCATGTGGTGAATGGTTAAGATCTAATTTAGTTCATTCTTATTTGATAAGTTGGTAAAAGTTTGAATTTGGTAGATTATTGATTTACCCCCCTCTTAGTAATCTTGGACCTTCAACATTTTAAATCACACATTGATTCAACAAAGAACATATGACCTTATGCACTTTTTTCTAGTAAACTTGTCTAATTTTGAGAAATTTGACGACAATGACCCATATATGACCAATTATACATAACTTGTTAGTGCCACATCATCACTTAACTTTTAATCATGAAAGATCTACTAGAGTCATCCAAGTTCCTAACGATTGAGGATCAAACTTAAATGGTCTAAGTGTTCTTGTATTTTGTCTTGAACATACTTCAACTAATTAAGGCAGTGGTCACCATGGAGATTGATATGTGTATTTATATGACATAGTATTGTAGATGCAAGTGTGATGATCATAAATGATGTGTGTGATCAAGTCACTAGATGAATTTCTATATCAAAAGTGGATGATGGGTTGATTTGGATTTTTACAAGAAATTAAAAAGTGTTATTCCTAAATCATAAGTGCCTTGTTTAATCCTAATAGATTCTCAAGTATAAATCCGTTAACTAGGTCACTCTTAATAGGCTAAGAAGTATCCTAACACATTTTAAGATTAATTCTCTTAATAGAGTGAATCATTAACTTTATTTAGAAATCCTCCAATGAGGTTAAATCTAATAGGATAGAGATCCTAATAGAGATAGAGGTAAATCCCTTAATCAAGTGACTCCTAAAAAGGTCTTCTGCTAGTAGTGAATTATTATAAGATCCTAATAGGTCTAATCCTTTAACCAAGTGCATTTTAGAAGAGTGAAAAATAGTTTTTGGTACTAATTTCCACTATGATTATCCCTATGACTAAGGGTTTCCATGTAAAAATATATTGGTGTCTTTGTGTTACTTGTGTGGATGTTTTGTTAGACATCTTGATAGTTTCAAAAGTTTACATTACATGCATGCTATGACTAGTTTATGTTGGAATTCTTTAGAATAACTGGGGGAGGGGGGTGAATAAGTTATCCAAGGTCCAAATGTATAAATACAACCTTTCACATCTTAGTGAACCCATAAAACATTTATCATCATGCATGCATCCATAAAATTATGCAATCACTTAAATACTTGCTGATTACTGTCAAATCAATTTGTAGAAATGTAAACATGGAACACAAAAGATTCAACAACACACTTGACACAATTATTTATATGGAAATCCAATTTGGGAAAAACCATCAGCAAGATGCTACTTTTTTCACTTTTTTGAAGTGATGCACTGTGAAAGGCCAACCATGTTAAAGGTTATAAAACACACTATTAAATGTGACCCTATTAAAGGATTTGAGTCACCCTATTAGGAGTGAGCCTTGTTAGAGGACTTTAGACCATTCACTTGGAATGTCACCTAGTTAAAGGATTTACAAATGACTATTAGGTTAACCTTAATCCAAAGGATTTACCCTAGACTAATACAATTATTAGAGAGTAACAACAAGGCTTGATTTGATAAAAACTTACAACTCCATTTGTAGATTAAAGATCTCTATTTGAATCCTCTATTCTACTTGGATTTCACACATTTTGGCTCTGATAGCTTGTTTACCCTTTAAGCATCCATAACCTTAAGCCTTCTTTCTTAACATGCCAATGTAGACTCTTCTCTTAGGTCAATAAATGAAGCAATACTCTTGACTTCTTGTCTTCCTTAGGTTCTCAAACATTATGACCCTCTCTTTTGACCAACCATCCCTATAAATAGGAAATTAAGATCTTTTACCTTTCATTATCCATTGTCCAAATTAGGGTTAGGATAGATTAGGTAGGATTAAATGAATCTACCCCTTATTATATTTCACTTCTATAAACTTCTACTTCAATCCTCTTTGATTCACCTCAAAATAGTTTACCATTAATTATGTACCACCAACTCATCAATCTTATCTTCCACTTTGTTCACACAATCCAAGAAAACAAA
Organism: Cupressus sempervirens; assembly: GCA_028749045.1. Taxonomy (NCBI): domain Eukaryota; kingdom Viridiplantae; phylum Streptophyta; class Pinopsida; order Cupressales; family Cupressaceae; genus Cupressus; species Cupressus sempervirens. Next base: position 838,886,506 of record CM053785.1, on the reverse strand, counting down.
CTTGTTAGCTTAGATCCATCAAATTCATGATCTTTAAAATAAGGCTAACACTCGACATTAACTTATTGCTGATGCTCGACACATACTGCATTTCTCGACATCCTTTATAAAATCACTTGACATGAACTAAAGTTTATTGGTGCTCAACATCAACTAAACTTTACTTGGCATCCACTATTTTACTTGGTATGCACTAGAATAGACTTTTACTCAACTCCAACTAAATTTATGCTTGGCTTTCACTAACTTTTCTCGGCACCTACTATCCACTCGATCAAGCTTTGTAGACAAACTTTGTTTAGCTTGTTCTTTTGAACTTGCTTAGTGTAACCAACCTTTGCAACCTTAAGTAGATTATTAATGCACTATGATATCACTATCTTAAATGATTCTTGTACTCCTTTACATAACATAACTCAACCTTTCCTCTATGTGCTATTGTTACATCTTTTGATCAAAACCTCTTCATCAATCAAATAAGTGATAGTACTTAAATCATATAAGCAATTTTCTTACCAAAAAATAGTAGGTTTCACATTAGTGACAAAAAATGATTGAAACATATTTATCATACTTGTGTTAATCTATTCTCAACAATCTCCTTCTTCAACAATCTCCCTCTTTGGCATTGATGGAAAACCAAACTAATCAACCAAACTAACTAGGTTAAAATAGTAACACCTACTAAATAGAAAAAAAAAAAAAAAACCTTTGTATTGAAATCTCTCTCTCTCTCTTATCAGCAACATTCATCTTCACAATAGGTTAAAAAACTCTATTGTGTCATCCTTATGACTCCCTCTGAATTACTCCTTATATCTCCCTCTACATTATCTTCCTCTTTCTAGGTAGATGTAATCAACAGATACATTATTCATTAGCCAAAATTTCTCCTTCATACTATGAGTTAGGATTGCTCCCTCTTAGCTGTTTAGTTCCAATCTTTGTATTTCTTCCTCTAGGATCAGTTTAATATCTCTCTTGTATTTCTCCCTCTTTGACAATAATGCCAAAGACTTGTCATCTTAATATACAGATATGATCTTTTTAAGTTTTCTCCCACTTTCACCTTGCTTGTGATTGATTTTTGGTTCCATCTCTTTGATTACTTTAGGCAGCTCCTAAAGTAATATCCATTGCAACAATTTGTAAAATATGAAAAACAACTTGTTTCATGTTGGGCACTCCTTTTGTTACTTAGATAGCCTTTGATAGGGGTATCACCCCTAGTTTAACTCTTAGATACTCATAAGAATCCTTGGGTAATGATTTTGTGAAGATATCAAAAATTTGCTCTTTTGTGTTAACATATTCAATCTTCACCTCTTTATCTTGAACTAATTCTCTCAAGTAATGATACTTGACTGCAATGTGCTTAGTCTTTGTGTTCATCACATGATCCTTTGATATATTTATAACACTTGTATTATCACAATAAAGTATCATTGGTTCATTTATCTCTTCCTTCATACCTTTGAGTAGTTTTTTGATCCATACAATGTTTGTACAATTTACAACAACAACAACAACATATTCAACTTCAACAGTAGATTGAGAAGTGTAGTTTTGTTTCTTGCTAGTCCATGTAACCAGCCTCTTTCCTAAGAAAAAAAATCCTCTACTGGTGCTTTTCCTATCATCAATGTTTCTAGCCCAATCAACATTAGTATAGTCTTTTAATTCAAATTTCTCATTTTTCTTATAGTCTAGACCATACTTCTTTGTTCTTTTCAAATATCTCATTATTCTCTTCACAACAATCAAATGATTCTCCCTAGGATTAGTAGAGAATCTTGCAACTGTTCCTACAGATAATGCAATATCTGATCTGCTATGTACTACATAATGTAATATTTCAATCATAGACCTGTATAATGTTTGATTTGCCTCAACTGAATCATCATTCTTTGACAATTTATGTCCTTTCACCATAGGTGTCCTTACTAGTTTGGAATCCTCCAATCCAAAATTTTTTAGTATCTCCTTAACATATTTTGACTAAGTGATGTATATACAATATTTCATCTGATGTACTTGCAAACCCACAAATAAATTTATCTCTCTAAACATAGACATCACAAATTATTGCTTCATTTCATTTGCAAAAGCCTTAAATGAAGCATCTTGACCTCCAAATATGATATCATCAACAAGAATTTTAGATAAAAAAATACCTTTTCCTTTCTTTGTCTTCATGTATAGATTGCTATTATCATCAGTCCTTTCAAACCAAATCTTTAGAAGATAATTATGAAGTCTCTCATACCATGCTTTTGGTGCTTGTTTCAAACCATATAAAGCTTTATTTAATCTACATACATTGTTATTATTGTTAACATCAAAAAATCCTTCTAGTTGTTCTATGTAAACTTCTTCCTCTAATATGCCATTCAGAAATGTAGATTTAACATCCATTTGATAAACTTTGAAAACTTTGTATATAGAATAAGCAAGTAGAGCTCTTACTCCTTTGAATCAAACAACATGAGAAAATCTTTCTCCATAGTCAATTCCTTCTTCTTGTGCATATCATTTGTAGACTAATCTTTCCTTGTTCCTTGTGACATCACCATTTTCATCTAGCTTATTTCAGTATACCCACTTGGTTCCAATCACATTTTTTACTTTTGGTCTAGGAACTAGAGTCCATGTCTTGTTTTTCTCAATTTGTTCAATCTCTTTTTCCATGGCTTTATTCCAGTCCACATCATCTAAGGCATCTTTCATTGGTTTTGGCTCTCTCATGCTCATTAAGCATGTATCATTTCTCAAATTGTTTCTTGTCATTGGTCTAGCATCTTTATCTCCAATAATTTGTGCATCAAGATGATGCCTATTAACATATTTGGACAATCTTGGTTTAGCTCTGGTTTCTTCATTTGGTCTATCTACTTTAGAGTCACTATGTACATCTCTGTCAGGTAGTTCAAAATCTCTCATGTACACTAATTTTAGATTCAGAATGTACCTCAACTTCATTCTATAAGTCAACATCTGAATGTAGCTTGATTCCTAAATGCAACTCAACATTTACTGTATGTGACTCAATAGTCACTAAAACTTGTTGGTTTAGAGTTTGATTTACAACATCTTCTTCAGTAGGCATACCTTCATAAAAGTATACAAATGGTTTGTATTCTTTTGGTTCTTTTATTCACTAGTTTTGGCTCTCTCATGCTCATTAAGCATGTATCATTTCTCAACTTATTTATTGTCATTGGTCTAGCATCTTTATCTCTAATAATTTGTGCATCAAGGTGATGTCCATTGACATATTTGGACAATCTTGGTTCAGCTTTGATTTCTTCAATTGGTCTATCTACTTCATAGTGACTATGCACATCTCTGTCAGGTGGTTCAACATCTCTCATGTACACTAATTTTAGATTCAGAATGTACCTCAACTTCATTTTGTAACTCAGTATCTGAATGTAGCTCGATTCCTAAATGCAACTTGACATTCATAGTATGTCACTCAACAGTCACTAAAACTTGTTGGTTTACAATTTGATGTGCAAAATCTTCTTTAGTAGGCATACCTTCATAAAAGTATACAATTAGTTTGTATTCTTTTGGTTCTTTTATAGATTAAGCCTCATATACTTCTATATATTCATCAAATTTTACATTTTCACTTTTTACAACTTTGTTAGTGTTAGTATTTTAACACTTATAATCTTTACTTCTTGTGGAATAACCTAGGAATATACCTTCTTCACTTTTTGCATCTAGTTTACCATTCTTAAAGTCTTTGAGAATATAGTATTTGCTTCCAAATACCTTAAAATATTTAACATTGGGTGAGTATCGATACCATAGTTAAAAAGGTGTTGAATGAGTACCTTTCCTGACTTGCATACAGTTCAAGTTATAAACATATGTACTTAAAACTTCTCTTCAATATTTCAAAGCAACATTTTTCTCTATCACAAGTGTCCTAGCATAGTCCATTACAGACCTATTCCTCCTTTTAGAAATTCCATTTTGTGGAGGGGTTCTTGGAGAAGATGTCTATCTTTTGATTCCTCTGTCATTATAGAACATCTCAAACTCATTTGATGTAAATTTTCCTCCTTTTTCAGATCTCAAAAATTTTAGGCTCTTACCTATTTCCTTCTCAACTCTTGCCAAGTACCACTTAAACATTTGTAAAGCATCATATTTCTATTTCAAAAACAAAACCATCATCATTCTAGAATAATCATCAACAAGAAACATAATGTACTTATCTCCTTTGTAGCTTTGCACTTCAATTGGTCCACACAAGTCAGTATGAAAAATTTCTAGTATTCCTTTAGAGGTATGAGTTTTACTTTTAAAACTTGACTTTTTTGTTTTGCTTAATTGACATTGTTTTCACCTTATATTATCAGGCTTTTTCAAATTAGGAAAACCTCTAACTTTTCTCATGTTACATATGATACTAACCAAGTTATCAAAATTAACATGACATAACCTTTCATGTCATAGCCACACATCATCAAACTTTATAGTTAGACAAGTAGCATCCTCTATATCAAGATATAATAGATTACTCTTAGTTTGATCACCCTTTCTAATTAATTTCCCATCATTATCATATATCTTAGAAATCTTATTTTTAAACTCAACTTTACATCCTAAATTATTCAGTTGTGACACACTCAATAGATAATAGTTAAGGCCTTCAACATAGTAAGCATTGTCACACAAGATCTTTTCTATGAGTTTGATAGAACCTTTTCCTTTTATCAAACATGGTGCATCATTACCAAATCTTACACTATTTATATCATAACAATTTAAGGCAATGAACTTACTTTTATCTCTAGTCATGTGATGTGAACACTGAATATCAATGCTCCATCTGTCATTCTTGTTTACACAAGACACAAGTGCATTTGCCTCATCTTTATCAGATTTTTCCTTCATTACAACATACACGACTTCATCATCATGTTCATTAGATTCATCTTTTGTTTCCTCTTCATCAATATAGCAAGATTTCTTGCCTTTGTCTTTGTAATCCTTGCTATCTTCATCTCTTCTACTATTGTACTTGTCACCACCTCTGTAGTTCTTCTTCTTTGAACATCTAGCAACAATATGACCAACCTCATTGAAATTGAAACAATTGATAGGTAATTTACCTTTGAATTTTCCTTTACCTCTGTGGAATATTCTTTCTAGTAGTGCTTCACATTGATCTACATCCTCCTCAACTATATCACTGTTACTAGACACATATTTTATCTTTTTCTTCTTCTTCTCCTTTTCATCGAGTTCCTTCAGTGATAGCTTAGTTTTGAAAGAAGATTGAATATTTTCAAATTTGTAATTATCAAAGTTAGAAAGCTCAAAAATAGTGAGCCCACCTAGAAAACCTTCAAGTGATAGATTATTCCCTAATATACATCTCAGTTCTTGAATTGCAGAAAATCTAATAGCATATATAGGCAACAGTGTTCTTAAAACTTTGCTTAGTATAGTGGGTAAGTGCACCAAGTTGTGGTTCCAAAAGGGGGTATAAGTGGACACCTTTTTTTTCTGAAATCAGCAATTTGTGAACATCAACAAGAATTAGAAGATAGTTATGTTCAAAATTTTAAGATATGACAAAAAAAAAGTAGTAGTCCTTTGAATCTAGTTTCTAAAATACTAATTTTTTTTCAAAATGGTTTAGTTTTAGGTCCTCAAAAAAGGGGGCCATAGAAAGTGGTATTGTTTATTCCAAAAAAGCATAACATAGTACAAGGTGTAGCCCCCCTAAAATTTTAACTTTTAAAAAAAAATTCTTTAATTGCTCTGATCAAAAGTTACTTAACAATATGTAGTTTATCCCATTTTTTTTGGGTAATTTTATAATGTGTATTTTTTTTAATGAATTTTTTAACTAGACACATCCCAAAAACATGAAATATCTGTGTGCTCCCCCTAGAAATGATTGAAAACTAATCTAAAATCAAAACTTCTTTTTTTCAAAGTGTGTAGAATGGAGTCTAGTTTCTAAAAAATTAAGTTGTTGCAAAATTTGATGAACGAGCTAAAATCTATAGCCCAATTAGTACATGTTTGTTTTTGACAAAAAAATGGACATACATTCAAAAGAAATTATAGATGAAAGACTTGAAATAGTTCAAATTAAAAATAAATTATATGGTTATATAGCTAACATAGAGACCTACAATGTCATGTAACATGATCTTATTGATGGTCAACCACGAGGAATCTTGAAGGAGAGCACACAAGAAAAATCAATCATTTTTTGTATGTATATGTGTGTGAGAGAGAAAATAGGGGATGGGAGAGGGGAGATAGAGAGAGTAGGGGATGGGAGAGAGAGGAAGTGAGAGAGAGTAGGGTTGGTAGAGAGAGTATGGGATGGGAGAGAGAGAGGAAGTGTGAGAGAAAGTAGGGGTGGAAAAGAGAGAGTACAAGATGGGAGAGAGATTGAGAGTAGAGGATGGGAGAGAGAGGAAGTGTGAGAGAGTGAGTAGGGGTGGAAAAGAGAGTACGGGATGGAAGGGAGAGATTGTGAGTAGGGGATGGTAGAGAGAGAGTAGGTAGTGAGAGAGGGAGCGAGAGAGGGAGGGAGAGAGGGAGAGGCAGAGAGGAGGATGGGAGTGTGTGTGAGAGAGAGTAGGGCATGGGAGAGAGTGTGGCAGAGAGTAGGGGTGGCAAAGAGAGAAAGTAGGGGATGAGAGAGGGGAGAGAGTACGGAATGGGGGAGAGAGAGTAGAGAGGGAGAGAGTGAGAGAGAGAGATAGTAGGTAGTGGAAGAGGGAGTGGGAGAGGGAGAGAGAGGGGGGATGGGAGTGTGTGTGAGAGATCTAGAGAGTAGGGGATGGGAGAGGAGAGAGAGGGGGGGGATGGGAGTGTGTCGGTGTGTGAAAGAGAGAGAGTAGAAGATGGGAGAAGGGAGGGAGAGAGAGAGAGTAGGGAATGGGAGAGAGAGAGTAGGTGGTTGGAGAGGGAGTGGGAGAGGGAGAGAGGGGGGAATGGGAATGCGTGTAAGAGAGAGAGTAGGGGATGGGAGAGAGGGGAAGTGTGAGAGAGCATAGGGGTGGCACAGAGAGAGAGTACAAGATGGGAGAGAGAGATTGAGAGTAGGGGATGGGGAGAGAGAGTATAGGATGGGAGAGAGAGTAGGTAGTGGGAGACAAAGTGAGAGAGGGAGAGTGAGAGAGAGGAGGATGAGAGTGCATGTGTGTGAAAGAGAGAGAGTAGGGAATGGGAGAGGGGGAGAGAGAGAGTAGCTTGAGAGTGAGTAGGGGATGGGAGAGAGAGAGTAGGTGGTGGGAGAGGGAGTGGGAGAGGGAGAGAGAGGGGGGATGGAAATGTGTGTAAGAGAGAGAGTGTGAAAATGTGAGAGAGAGTAGGGGGTGGTAGAGAGAGAGTAGAGAGGGAGAGGGGGAGAGAGAGAGAGAGTGAGAGAGAGAGTAGGTAGTGGGAGAGGGAGTGGGAGAGGGAGAGCGAGTGAGAGACATAGTAGGGGATGGGAGAGGAGAGAGAGAGGGGGGATGGTTGTGTGTGTGAAAGAGAGAGAGTAGGGGATGGGAGAGGGGAGAGAGATAGAGAGAGTAGGGGATGGGAGAGAAAGAGAATAGGTAGTGGGAGAGGGAGTGGGAGAGAGAGAGAGAGGGAAGGGAGTGTGTGTAAGAGAGAGTAGGGGATGGGAGAGAGTGTGAGAGTGTGAGAGAGTAGAGGTGGAAGAGAGAGAGAGTGAGAGTAGGGGATGAGAGAGAGAGAGTATAGAGGGAGAGAGTGAGAGAGAGAGACAATAGGTGGTGGGAGAGGGAGCGAGAGGGAGAGAGAGGGGGGATGAGAGTGTGTGTGAGATATATAGAGAGTAGGGGATGGGAGAGGAGAGAGAGGGGGGGATGGGAGTGTGTATCTATGAAAAAGAGAGTTTAGGGGATGAGAGAGGGGAGAGAGAGTAGGGGATGGGGGAGAGAGAGTAGGTGGTGGGAGAGGGAGAGAGAGAGAGGGGGAATGGGAATGTGTGTAAGAGAGAGAGAGTAGGGGATGGGAGAGAGTGTGAGAGAGAGTAGGGGGTGGAAGAGAGAGCTTGTACAGGATGGGAGAGAGTGTGAGAGAGAGTAGGTGATGCAGGAGCATCTAGAGGTATAAGGGCAATCTTGTGTCACCCAAAAAAATGTACTTAGACTTAGTTTCTGTTTCATGTGTTTTCATTTTTGGACACCCATTTGGGTCAAATAAAGGTTCCAACTCTCACAGTTCAACTATCAGTGTGCTAGAAGATCTCAAAAAATAGGAGCATGCAATTTGGCCATCATTTTGGTGACCTAGAAGGTGTGAATTGGCCAGATAAATGTAATTGTGATTTAGAGCATTCCAAAAAAAGAATTAGGTCAAAAGGCCCCACGGTTTGAAAGTTATTGCAATTTTTTGGGTTTTGGAGACCTCCTAAGAATGCTTTAAAGTCAGGCTAGGGGCATTAAATGACCTCGAAAAGTGCCAAAAAATGGGGGACAAGTGAAGCTGGTCCATAGGGCTATAGAGCACTTCGAGAGCTTTTTGAAAATGTAAACGGTTCATCAATCGGAGCTACGATTCAAAAGTTATGCCTCTCGAAAGTTCGGTTACCGTTTCTGGATTCTTCTAGATTTGCACCGACTTCTAACGCAGCTTCTGGAACCTTCTATTTGGTTGGTGGATGTCTACTAGCACTTTCTAGAATGTACTCCTAGTCCTTAACCCTCCAAGGTCTATTTAAGGAGATTTTTGGCATTGTAAAAGGTAGTTCGAAGTGGAGTTTGAGAGGAGGTACTGAAAGGAGAAATTATCTCCAGATTTATGCTATTGTAAGCCCTTAGGGCATGTTTTAAAGTTTATTTTCTCTGTACTGTTTGTACTAGCTTATTTTTTAGTTAATACAATTTCCCTTTTCTGTTGTGTCCATTCTGTTCGTGGGTTGTGTCCCCATCAGTAGGGGATGGGAGAGAGAGAGTGAGAGTAGGGGATGGGAGAGAGTAGAGAGGGAGATAGAGAACTTGAGAGAGAGAGAGTAGGTAGTGGAAGAGGGAGTGGGAGAGGGAGAGAGAGGGGGGATGGGAGTGTGTGTTTCTATGAAAGACAAAGAGTAAGGGATGGGAGAGGGTAGAGAGAGTAGGGGATGGGGGAGAGAGAGTAGGCGGTGGGAGAGCAAGTGGGAGAGGGAGAGAGAGGGGGAATGGGAATGTGTGTAAGAGAGAGAGAGAGTAGGGGGTGGCAGGGAGAGAGAATATGATGGGAGAGAGAGTGAGAGTAGGGGATGGGAGAGAGTGTGAGAGAGAGCAAGGGGATGAGAGAGAGAGTAGAGAGGGAGAGAGAGTGAGAGAGAGATAGTAGGTAGTGGAAGAGGGAGTGGGAGAGGGAGAGAGAGGGGGGATGGGAGTGTATGTGAGAGATCTAAAGAGTAAGGGATGGGAGAGGAGAGAGAGTGAGAGAGAGTAGGGAATGGGAGACCTAAGAGAGAGTGAGAGAGAGTAGGGGATGTGAGAGAGAGTGAGAGAGAGAGAGAGAGTAGGCGGTGGGAAAGGGAGTAGGAGAGGGGAGTGAGAGAGAGTAGGGGATGGGAGAGAGAGAGTAGGTGGTGGGAGAGGGAGAGAGGGGGGATGGAAGTGTGAGATAGAGAGTAGGGGATGGGAGAGGAGAGAGGGTGAGAGAGTAGGGGATGGGAGAGAGAGTAGGTGGTGGGAGAGGTAGAGAGAGAGAGTAGGGGATGGGAGAGGGGACAGAGTAGGGAGAGAGAAGTAGGGGATGGGAGAGAGAGAGTAGCCCAAGAGAGAGAGGGGGATGGGAGTATGTGAGACAGAGAGAGTAGGGGATGGGAGAGGAGAGAGGGTGAGAGAGAGTAGGCGATGGGAGAGGGAGAGAGAGAGTAGGGGATGGAAGAGGAGAGAGAGCAAGAGAGAGTAGGGGATGGGAGAGGAGAGAGAGTGTGAGAGAGTAGGGGATAGGAGAGGATAGAGAGTGAGAGAGTAGGGGATGGGAGAGAGAGAGTGAGAGAGAGTAGGTGATGGGAGAGGGAGTGGGAGTGGGAGAGTGAGAGAGAGTAGGCAATGGGAGAGGGAGTAGGAGAGGGAGAGAGAGAGAGAGAGAGTAGGGGATGAGAGAGGAGAGAGAGACTGAGAGAGAGTAGGGGATGGGAGAGGAGAGAGAGTAGGGGATTGGGGATGGTGGGATAGGGAGAGATGTGTCTTGACATAGTGCATACACACTATAGTGCACATGCACTTTATAGTGCATACATGTTATAGTGCATATGCACTATGTGAAATCACCAAAAAATGGTAACAAAGCAAGTTTAGGTCCATTTTCATCCATTCTCTACTTTTTGTCTATTGTGCATTTTGTTGTTTAGACAACAAACATGGGTTTCATGCTATTGGAAGTTAGGGAACACTATTTGAAGACATTTTGAAGCTAGAAAACACCAAATTCAATCATTGGATATACTATTTGAAGGCTTTTTGAATATTCTTTTTGTAGAAAAGGTTAGTGCAATCATTTTTAAATATTGTTTGTTGATATATAGATACAAATTTGATTATAATTTGACATGTTGTTTAATATATAGTGAATTCATTAAAATTCGTATGTTTGAATAAAATGTTATTTCAAAATGGTTAGAAATTTGGCAAGTTGTTTGATATATATTGTGTATTCATTGAAATAATTGTAATTTTTATATGTATTTGAATGATTTTTAATTTACACATTGTAAGTAATTCAAATTTTTGAATAATTTGACATGTAAAAATATCATCATGCCAAGGAAGAAACCAAAACCTCAAACAAATGAAGATGGGGAGAGAGATTTGGATATTAAAAGAGATAAAATGAAACTACTACGTGAACAAAAAATATTTCAAAGCAATAATAAAGAATTTACTTTCGAAGAGGATCAAGAACCACCTATACAAAGAAAAAAAGAGGAAGAATTGGAAAGACAAAGAGAACAAATAAGACTGTTACACTCAAGAAGACGATTAAATTGTGAAGCTACACCAACTTCCAATGTTGAAGTCATATCATCCTCTCATGTTGAAGAGATACTAATTTGTAGATCTGATGATGTACACATCCATCATGTCATGTTGAAGGTACAACATCAACATATCAAGAAGGTGATATTCTATCTTTTACATCTTATTGCCAAGGCACATCATCGTTGGTTCAAGGTACACAATACACACAACCTTATGTTGATGTTCAAAATGTTGAGGGAATGATAGAGATCATAACACCTTCTAGAATTAGTTTTAGAAGACCAAAATATTTGATTGATATTGATACTAATATTTTGAAATCAATGTCTGACAAGATTAGCAAGCATACTTGTCAAACAAAAGTTAATTGTATGTGGAGATTTTTTTTGAAGAATTAAATATTACAGGTTAATGCCAATTATTTGTTGAAATGATGAGAAATTTAAAATTTAGGCCTATAATGAAGATTCTTGGGCTAAGAATGATGGATGATTCAAATGATAAAATATTATAAAGAATCTAATGAGTGCTTATGACAAAGTGGGTTCTAAATCACACACCAAAGATAGTAATATCACAAGACGAGTACTTACATCAACAATAGTAAGTATGAAAATGAAGAAAGCTTGATTTATGAGAAAGACAAGCAAAACATTGAAAATTGGTAGAGGTACTCTAAAGAGAGCCATGCTAAGGCATTAGAGATTGGAAGATCCAATAAAAAATGAGTTAAGGACATTTAGTAGTAGACTACTGTGAAAAGATAAAGAAATTAGTGAAGCTTTGAAATCATTGATTAAATTTTTTTAGAAAAATAACACACATGTTTCCCCTAATCAAAGAGATGTTGTAAGAAGGAGAGTTGGTAGCCAAAATCATGACCCATATGCAAAACATTTTTTGGACTCAACTCAGACACAATTTTTTGCAAAATTTATTGGTATGTATCCTAAAATTTGAATAAGTCAAAGATTTTTTGAGATGGGTAAACCTTTTTTATGTGAAGATAAATAACACACACAACTTTTTGTTGTAGGATATATATTTAATTTTCTAACAATTTTCATTTTATTAGGCATATATGTGTGTTTTTGCATTCTGAGTTTGTTTTGCAAGATTGTGACATGAATGAGCCACCAAGATCTTCAAGAGTATTCATATCCAAAATTTTATGTGAAATAGGGGATTACAAACAATTTTACAAGACATCATGCTTGGACAGTACATGCTTATTTTGTGGTTCTTTGCAACTTTTTATCAACTTGTTAGCATATGGATAGTACACATGCAATTGGAAATAAAATAGTAGATTATGAAAAATTTAAGACAGTGACATATGCTCTAAAAGATGGGAAATAGGGTAAAAGATGTGATTTAGTCATTGAAAAGATTCCACTTTATGAGTTCATGAAGATTTTGTGTGAAAAGATTATTTATGAGTATGCAAGGCATACACATCAAACTTGATGGCTGAATTTGCAATTCAAGTTGTGCAAGGAGATGTTTCCACTGGATACCATTGTTTCGGTTGTAGACTTCATAGAGAGCTACACAGTACAACTACAAAATGAGGTGCAAGCAAAGTGTTATACTTCTGAACAAGTTTCCATATTTGTTCACATAACATTCATGCATGCATCTACAAATATAGAAGATGACAGGAAAATTTTGAGGGAGTACCATTTTTACATCAACAATGATTGATCACATTCTACAGAGTTTGTACATGGTTGTTTTCAACTATTTTATGACGATTTGGCTAACAGGGGCATAACATATCATTAGCACATTATTTGGTCAGACAATTGTGCATCTCAATTCAAGAATGCACAGATATTCTATTGGTTGAGTAGGATGCATAGGTTGTGTAGAATTCAATATATGTGAAATTTCACAGAGGCTACTCATGGAAAGGAAGAGCACGATGGTGCAAGTGCATGCATCAAAAGATCCTTATCTTGTGAAGAACTAAAGTAAAAAGATGGAGCAATATTGACAGATGCAAAATCCATCATCCAATGGTGTAATGCTATAATGGGTCTAGGTAAGGAAGGTGAGTCTATAGTTCATAAATTTTTTTGGTTGATAGATAATACTAACATTGCACCATATGAGGATTGTTGCACACTAATAGGATCTAGTAAGTTGCACTCTTTTAGAAGCTCTAATGTAGGTTCATGGAGTATCCACACATGAAAAATGACATGCTATTGTCCATCATGTGTAGAGAAAAATTGGGATGACTGTGAGTCAACTGAATGGGTGAACAAATGGAATATATGGGTTTTGGACCCAACTGACACCTATCATCTCCCACAAGCACTAGAAATGGTAGAAATGAATTCGTCTATTGACTTTGACCACTTTTTTGATCTAGTGCAACTTGGTAATATATATATTTCTATATCTTTGTAATTTCAATATGTAATTTTATAACTTTTACCTAAGTATTTTTTGAATTAATGACTGCATTTTGCACATTTATCACTACAGGCCATGTTTTTGCTGTTATTGCACCTGACGATAATGAAGAAGGGACATATTATTATTTGATGAAGTACTGCTCTAATACCATTGACGAAGGGCCACACCACCCTTACTCACTCACAATCAAGAAAGCAACAATATGGAGACCAAAAAATGCTTCACAAGAAATTTTATTATACTTGAAGATCTTTACAACACCCACAAGATGATATCAAGCTTCTCCTTGAGCTTCTCCTTCTACAACTTCTACTTCTCAAGTTTCTACTCCTCGAGCTTTCACTCCTCAAGCTACTCCTTGAGCTTCCACTCCTCAAGCTACTCCTTGAGCTTCTCTTTGAGCTTCACCAATAACTTCTACTTGAAGAGCTACACCTTTAGAGTTTTCACACCTTGAAGTCTTCATGCCTTCTAGCTTCTACTTCTCAAACTTGATTAGAAATGCTCATATGCTCTGCTTAAATAGGCACTTACCACCCCATGCATGGCTTATCCACAACCTTCTAGAATTCCTCCTACACAATATCCACAACCTTCTAAAACTTCCATAACCTTCTAGAATTACAACTAAGCACCACCATGTGGCCCAATTAGAAAATTACATTTCCTTTATGGATCACAACAAATATTAAATGCAAAATTTAAGAAACTTTCCACAAGCTTCTAAGATGCCACCTACACACCTCGATTAATGTAATGACAACTATTTTTTTTTTTTTTTTTTCTATTTATGCCACCTATGCACCTCGAAAATAAAAATCCTCTTTTCCTTTCTTTTCTCCTTTTTATTTTTTTATTATTATTTCTCCTCTAATTTTTGTCACTTTCTCTCTCCTCCAATTTTTTTTTTAAATTTTTTTTTAAATTTTTTTTTTTTTCCAATAAATTTCCCATGCAAGATGCTCCTGCATCAGACTCCCCCGGTAGATAGAAAAGTGTGTCCCACACTTGGACGCCAAAAAGAAAATCTACAACCATCTTCATCTTCACCAAAGGCTTCCACCTCAATAAGGACAAAAAAACCACCATGCAAATCTTCCACACCAACATCTCAACCATCCAATCAACAAACTCATGCCCAAGAACAAACTGAATGTATTGCTTCATTAGCAAACTCCCATTCACATCAACAACTAGTGCATCCATACCAGCAATAACAAACTCCACATCAACATCCACATGTACATTTCCATCAACACATGCCAAACTCTCAACACTAGCAACCTCATTGCTCACAACAAGATGCTCTGCAATACATAATTTACCTCCAACAACAATTGGATCATCCACGACCAAGTGCTCTGCAACATACAAGTCACCACCAACATCAACTAGATCATCCACGACCAAATGCTCTGTAGTCTCCATGTCAGACTCAACCAACTGATCATGAAAACCAACCTCTATCCCAACATCAACAACATTAGGCATATCTTCAGCAAAAACCTCTAGTTGCTCTGCAGGTTCTGCATCAGACTCCACAGACTGATCAGCAAAACCAACCTCTTCCACCTTGACCTTGTGATGCCATCTTCTCTCACGAACCTCCTTAACTTGATTAGCCAATCTATCATCCAATCGAGAAATCATCTTAGAAAAATTCCTCTCCACTATATCATGGATTTTGGCAATCATCTTAGGGTCCAATCCTCTTGGAGCCATCTCCCAAGATCTTCGTAAACCCTCTGCAACAAATCCTTCTCATGCTCCTTGTAATAACCAAATTGTTTGCAAGTCAAATTGCAACCTGCCACCTCGCACGAGAAATCAGGAACCACATCACAAGTCTAGGACAACGGATTTGCAATCCACCAGCTCTGATAAACTTCACCCAACCAAGGTCCTGGTACAAACTGCCTCACACTTCGGCGATTTGCTTGTACACTTAGGATCTCCTGCTCTGATACCACTTGATGAAGTACTGCTCTAATACCACTGACGAAGGGCCACACCACCCTTACTCACTCACAATCAAGAAAGCAACAATATGGAGACCAAAAAATGCTTCACAAGAAATTTTATTATACTTGAAGATCTTTACAACACCCACAAGATGATATCAAGCTTCTCCTTGAGCTTCTCCTTCTACAAATTCTACTTCTCAAGTTTCTACTCCTCGAGCTTTCACTCCTCAAGCTACTCCTTGAGCTTCCACTCCTCAAGCTACTCCTTGAGCTTCTCTTTGAGCTTCACCAATAACTTCTACTTGAAGAGCTACACCTTTAGAGTTTTCACACCTTGAAGTCTTCACGCCTTCTAGCTTCTACTTCTCAAACTTGATTAGAAATGCTCATATGCCTTGCTTAAATAGGCACTTACCACCCCATGCATGGCTTATCCACAACCTTCTAGAATTCCTCCTACACAATATCCACAACCTTCTAAAACTTCCATAACCTTCTAGAATTACAACTAAGCACCACCATGTGGCCCATTTAGAAAATTACATTTCCTTTATGGATCACAACAAATATTAAATGCAAGATTTAAGAAACTTTCCACAAGCTTCTAAGATGCCACCTACACACCTCGATTAATGTAATGACAACTATTATTATTATTATTATTTTTTCTATTTATGCCACCTATGCACCTCGAAAATAAAAATCCTCTTTTCCTTTCTTTTCTCCTTTTTATTTTTTTATTATTATTTCTCCTCTAATTTTCGTCACTTTCTCTCTCCTCCAATTTTTTTTTTTTAAATTTTTTTTAAATTTTTTTTTTTTCCAATAAATTTCCCATGCAAGATGCTCCTGCATCATTATTTGTGTCATTGTGTCCAAGCCAAATTTTTTTTGGATCACTCGGTTATAGATGGTGAAGGTTTAGAGTACCATATTGGTGCAGTGGTTTTAACCAGCACATGGCTTAGATGATATTCTATGAAGAACCCTAACTTGTGGTTATTCGAGGATTGGCAAATAGAGAGGAAGATTCTTCATTTTTCAAACCTTGTTGTCACATCAAATGTCCACTTGATAAAATATGATGGAAAACCACATAATAGGATTCTTTCAAAAGTTCACGAGTCAGACCACTAGGCAATATTTGAGACATTAAAATGTAGAGTAGATCTAATTGGTTCATTAGATTGAATAGGGAGAGAGAGAAATAGTGATCAATTGGATCTAAATACAATATTGCAACCTCTCCACCAGGATTGTCCACATGACAAGGTGGGTATTGTTATTATATGTAAGTGATGAGATAAGTTTAAATCACAGATTTTATGTTTTGATTTGTTTAGAGTCTAGATGCATTATTTGAATTTATATTGGATTCTTTAATATGATCCATTTTCAAATTAGTCATTTGAATAAGTGAAAGTTTAGAATTTATTGTTTAGATCAAAATGTAATGAAAGAACATGAAAATTGTTAGAATGTGAATGCTTTGTGATGTAAAGTCATGATTGTGTGCATGTAACTAGAAACTTCAAACTGGCGAAAGCAAGGATATAGTAGGAGAAGTTTCCAAGATTCATCAAGCTATTCAGTAAGCCACTTGATCATTGTTAGAAGCTCAAACACATAATTCTTTGCATTTGGAACATTGTTACCAATAATGATATTATGACTAACATGCCTTTATGTTTTATTTATTTTGTCATCTATAATTATTTTAGATAAATTCCAAAACAAATTTATATCCAAATCATAAACTTATAAAACCCATCTTATTAAATTTTTAGATGTTGTCTATTTGGAAGCATTAAGAAAAAAGTGTATGATCTTCGGTTGACTCCTAGTCATAAGATTCAAATTTTTAGCATATGTATGGGTTCGAGGGTTAAATCCTTTAAGGATGCCCATAGGTTGTTATGTTTGTTCGCTCTTAGTCTCAAGATTGCAAGGTTGTGATTGTGTGGAAGAATCCACACCCTTAAGGATAATCATAAATGGTTCATCAATTTTTGATTTGTAGCCTTCCTTTTTCCCTTTAGACCTAATCATGTTTATGTTCTCACAAGTTGGCTCAATCATATGTAGTTGATCTTTGTATCCTATTTTTCTTCCTAGAAATTTCTTCTTGTTCATGCTTGGGTACCTGGGTTTATTAAAAACCTTATGATCAGTATTAGTCATGAGTCCATTCACCCCAAATTTCTTATCATCAATGATATCTTGAATGAGATATTTAAGTTTCATATAATTTGATGCAGAGTGCAACAATGGAAGCACAACCCCAAAACCAACACTCAAGATGTTCAAAAGATTGAACAATTGGTTTGTTTCACTTCAACAATTGTATACCTTTGCAAGGAGCTGCTATGAGGGTTTTAAGACTCAACATACATAAGTATGACACAAAGAAATTGGACCCAAATCAAGCCTTTAAGGACAAGTTCCCTTAATTTGGGTAAAATAGGGATTTTATGGTTCTAGGCCTCACAACTTCCAACAAAGGCTAGAAACTATTTAGTCACAACCCAACTAAGCAAAAATCACCACTAGTTTCACTCCTAACAACCCACAACACAAATTGCAAGGAAGGACCTCGAATCATATTAGGTCTTCAATCCTTGATTTTACCCACTAACTTTGAAACTTCCCAAAAGACTTAAGGAACAAATCACACTTTTAGATACCCTTTTTCAAGTTCTCTAAAACCCCAAAGTTTCAGAGATTGACTCTACTTTAGCATATCATAACCTTGACTAAGTCCATAGGCCTAATTAGCTAGGTTAGGCTTGGGTTTCAAAGCAAGAGGTTAGGAATGGGTGCATAGAACCAAAACTCCACTTCTAGGGTGTTCTACTAACTAAAAAAAGGACAATTTGTTTGATCACCAAGTCCTTAAAGTCTCTCCATCTCTTTATCTAATCCGGTCTCCTTAAAATTGGTCAAATACATGATGATATTTGACCTAGGGCTTCCTCCCAAAATTAAATGTATTCAATTCTTGTTCGAAAACTACAAAAAGTACACATCCCTAACTTGCTTCATATAAGTGGAGAAGAAATTCCACTAGTGGATAAGCAAGTTAGGGCCATTTGAATGCCAAAACCTGAAATTGAGGGTTTCTCAACTAGCAAGCTTATAAATTTGATTACTTTTGAAAGAAAAATGATAAAAACTTCAAATAACTGCCAAAAGCCTTCAAATACTTAGCATCAACTTTCAGATTCAAAATGTCATCATCCACCCCTCATTCTTTTGTAGTGTACTTGCAAAATGTCAAGAAATTGCATTGAAACAGGTATATTTTATTGATTTGAAAGCAAGTTTACAATTGGATCTTCCATCTTTATCCATTTTTGATTGTCTCAAGCCTAAATAGGTTTTTTTCAACTGTTCCACTCAACCATCAAATGGTTTGAGTCATTGGGACTCCTAAACCAATTTTTTTTTAGCAAATTGTAAAAGTTGCTAACAACTTTTAAGCAACTTTTGAACCATAGCAAAGTTGCTATAGCAAGAAATGTTGCAAAAATATTGTGAACCATGTCTAGTATGTTTTGACCTTGGGGTGAAAGTGAACAAAAATTGTCAATCTAGTATGTTGCTAAAATCTTGTGAACCATGTCTAAAAATTTAATTGGTAAATCTTTGAGAAAATTGTCATGCTTCTTCCATATAGCCTTAGGTCACTTTCCTTGACGAATCTTATGTCTAGTTGTAACTGACATGAAAGATAGGATAACTAGAATAGACTTGATTTTTAAACTAGGTTAGTAATATTTCCACTTTTCCAAAGTGATGATGTAAAAAGAGAAAAAATGCATAAAATGTTGTCCTTTTGCATAAAATGTTGTCCTCTTGCATTTTTTTTCACACTTTTCCATAACATAAAGAAAATAAATTGAAGATTAGGATACCCATTTCACTTCTCTATAATATATCAAAAGATGAGGTATGGTTGTTTTGGACCAAGTCTGTACTGTTACACTATGGGCCACTTTTTAAGCATATAAACCCCTCCATTTACCAAGGAACTATGTGGAAAAATTATCCCCCAACCATAAAACTTGGTAAAGTATCTTAATATGATCATAAAGTGAGGTTTCTTCAATTGGATTGAACCCATTAACTCTCTATATGTGCTTTTTATGAAACCCTCACCAAACAAAGCCAAAAACTAGGGCCTCTTCAAATCTGACTGAGAAATCACTTTCAAGACTTATTAGTTGATCCTAAACCATGTTTATGATGATTAATTTGACTATTTTACATAAAACCATCACCTCCTTTAGGTAGATCTCCCACTACTATACTTATGGCATCAAATTTAATGCATTTTCATTCACTCAAGCACTCAAAACTTGTCCAGTTGGATGATCATTGGTGCAAAAAACCAAGGTAAATAGAGAGGCATCATCATAGTTGTGAATTAAGAACAAGGTTACAAAATGATGTAGTATGACCCAAGATGTAAGGTCAATTGGACTCTAGGTGCCATTATAAGGCAAAGTGCCAAATTGAACGAAGGGGTAAAAAATGAGCAATATAAGTGATTTTTCAAGGAAAAAATGATTTTTATGTTTCTTAGAAGGTTATAAAGGTCCTTAGGGTCATTAGGTTAAGTTTTAGGTGTCTAGGAGTTAAGATGTCAAAAATTGTAAAAAATTGCAAAAGTTGTCAAAGCAAAATTGCAAAAATGCTGACAACTTTGCAGGAGTTTGGGAATTGGTGAAGGGCTGAGTAATTAGAAATAATTTATTTTAGTGTTGCTAAAACTTTTCCAAGTTTTAGAAGTGGAATCAAGTGACCGATGTAAAAATTGCACTTTTTGTGCAAAATTGCATTGTTGAAAGTTGTAAAAGTTGCTCAAATTTGCAACTTAGTGAAAAGGGGTCATGGGCTTGAACTATCTATTCTGTTAGCTTTGGGTGGTTGAGTAAACTCTAGTCCCAATCTTTTCCTATCCCATTGAGTTCTCAAACATTCTCGAGCACACCAAACCAAAATGTCCCTAAGGGTCACTAAATGCCATAGGGGAGTGATCTTTGACAGGGCATATCTTGAAGCTCATGTGAGGTATGGATGCGATTCTAGTTCCTATAGGACCATTTTGTAGAGACCTACAATAACCTCTCTTACTTTTTGGAGATTTTACTCTATTTTAATTTTGCAATGCCATCTTGGGTGATGCCAAAACTTGTAGTGTTTGCTAGTACAAAGTTGCTAACTGCCAAATTTCTCTCACCTTTTGTCATGGGATCAAAATATCTATTTTGTTAGCTTTGGGTGGCTAGGTAAACCCTATCCCCTAACTCATCCTATTTTTTTGAGTGCTTGAACATTCTCGGGCATGCCAAACTAAAATTTCCCTAAGGGTCACTAAATGCCATAGAGTAGTGATCTTTGACGAGGCATATCTTAGAGCTCGTGCAAGGTATGGATGTGATTCTAGTTTCTATAGGACTGTGTTGTGGAGACCTACAATAACCTCTCTCACTTTTTGGAGATCTTACTCTATATTGATTTTGTGATACCATCTTGAGTGATGTTGAACCTTGTAGTGTTGGCCAGTAAAAAGTTGCCAACTGCCAAATCTCTCTCACCTTTGTTCATGGGATCAAATTGTCTATCCTATTAGCTTTAGGTGGCTAGGAAAACACTAGCCCCATCCTCATCCTATCCTATTGAGCTCTCAAACATTCTTGGGCATGCCAAACTAAAATGTCCCTAAGAAAGATAATGACACATTAAGGGGTTTAGAAGAGTTCGCAAGTTTCTATTTATCTCCCCCACATTGAAAATATCATGGAGAAAACATGGTGTGATGTGTAGAATGAGAAGATTCTAAAGGGCTCATAACTTTTCCTCCACGTCATAACTCACGATCTTAAGGGTCTATTAGAGCTAGGCTTACTATGAAACATATTCTAATGTGCCATAGGTTTATAAGATTGTGTCAAAACTATCAAAGGAATGATAAATATCACTATTTTGCATCATTATGAGGGTTTATCAAGGATCTTATCTTATGTAATGTCATATTTTTGAATAAAAAAGAATACATTCATTACCTCTTGCATTATCATTCAAAAATACCAATCACATTAACATGCTCCTAGATGATAGATTTGTAAACTGTGATGTTTTTTAGTTCATTGTCTTATATTGAATAATGGTTTGGATATTTTAAAGAGGTGTGCTTTTGATAGTTGTGGGTACATGTGACCCTCACCAATGTATGATAGTTTCATGGGAGGCAATAAAAAAAGAAGTCAAAGTAAATAGATATATAAAGTACAAAGTATAATTTAGAATGAAAATAAGTGAATAGACTCTACACAATGCATTGAGGATAGTTTTCCAAAGAGAGAGCCAAGAAACTCATACAATATATGCAAATATAAAGTAGATAATAGTAAATAAATATCAAAGTAGAGAATTTTTTTTGAATATGATAGGAAATGACTATGTTTTTGTGTTACATTCTAAGTAATGATTAGTTGGGATGTACGTCATAGACTAAGGGAGATGATATTCATGTGAAGGGTTTTAGATAAAAGGCTACTATAATTGTCAAAACAATGTTAATGATAATCAATGCATAAGGTAAAGGCATTATGAAGGAATGAGATCAAAGGAAAATATTCAAGGCAACAATAGTGAGTGTGATGAACAACTTTTTAAACCTTTGTAGTAGTGTAACTATCAACATATCTAGAAAAACTCTTAAATATTTATCAAAGTGCTAATTTCCATGAAAACAATGACATGGTATTAAACTTAATATTCATGTTCATTTCTAGGGCCTTGTGGTAGGGCTAAAGAAAGTAGAATTGTTTCCTATGTAGATGGAATAAGTAAAAGAATGTCAAGTGGCAAAGTATGATCGTGAAAATCTTTAAAATCATTCTGACTTTTCTTTCAACTAAGTAAAAACAATAGCACTCAATTCAAACAAGTGAAAAAGTACATGTGAGAAGCCAATGTAGTAGTTATGTGCAAATGAAATAGAGGTGTCCAATTGAGATCAATGATTGATTATAGTATAATGAAAAACCTCTTAAAAGCTAGTTTACTACTATATCACATAGATTATAGTCATATGGTAAAAAGCATGGAGAAACTTTATGGTAGAGGTATATAAGAACTAATTTAATGGGTCATATGATAGAAAATTTAACAAAAAAAGATATAGTGAGACAAAAATCTTAATAAATCTAGTAATCATGTGTAATAGAATAGAAGACATTTAGTACTATTTATAGGAGTAATAAATTAAAATGTTTCAAGGATCTTTTAACAAAACACCTAGTTCTGTGCATGCAAGATGACTCACAATAAAATACTACAATGAGTTGTAAAGTTATGAGTTAGTTCATAAAGGGATAACCACAAAGGAACAATCATTATTCTAAAGCTATGAAGATGAGCTCCAAATGCCATTTAGGTGGTAGTAGGTTGGTAGTTTGAGGAAACTTATTATCTACTCCTATTTTTTTAATGTTGAACTCTATTAGAATAAATTTACAAGTTTGACTTAGCATGAACTGAGAATTCAACAAAGGCTTTCATATATTTTTGCATATATGTTAGTGCAGTAGTGATATATGGTGATTTTGAGGCTACACTATATCAATATATTATTATATTTTTTATGATGAATGGTGATCTAATGAATAAGAACCTAACAAATCTAGAGGTCCAAAGATGTGCAATTGTCATAACATTAAGGATAAGACATTGAAATAGTGAGGTTTTCCCTTTGGAGAATGTGATAGTTAAGCATTATCGCAATAGTAGTGTTAAAGAAGATGACAATAGGTGCTCCAAAATTCATGGCCTAAATGAGCAAGGGGATTCCAAAAGATATCAAAACAATGAAGTTCATGGTTGTCTTGTTTGTGATGTGAAAGATGATTTTTATAGTAGAAAAAGAATAAAATTGAAGAGTTTAAAGAACAAAAAGGTTTAGGAAACTAGTTTGTCACAAATGAACATGGGACATGCATCCCATTATCTTAAAGCACTGTCATAATACACTTTTAAGGATATTAATGCCATGAAAGTGGAGCCTTAAGCCAGGAGACATGGATTGAATGAGGTCACGCAATAGATATATGAAATTTCTCTATAATAGCCAAAAAAATTAGATATTTGCAGCCTCTATATTCACCATGCATTAGTTATAGTTTGTGACCAAGTTTTGAAAGGTTTTGTAAATTTCTTCAAAGATACTTGTCTATTGCGAGTTTTGGAGTTGTTTATCATGAAAGGGTTGCAAGTCTTGTCTATATAGTGAAAATTCCATGGTCTTCTAGATTTCAATGCTAAGGACCCTAATGTATTATATTATGAAAGAAAGGGCCCTGAAAGTGAGTGCAAAGAATTCTTTGACTAGGCCCTAGGTGAGCTAGGCAATGCCCGGCTAGGGACTGTTAGCAAAGAAAGAGCTCTCAAGAGAAAAGCTTGAAGAATGAAGATTTTACCTTGTGAGGGATTGAAGAGGGCTATGAGGAGGTTCTAACTTGTGGAGGAGGAGTCTTGATGAAGTGTTGAAGGTGTCTTTAAAGTGGGGACAACAGGCAGCCATGAAAACCCTACCAAACCCTCAATTTTTCTATTTTTATTGTATGACATGTATGCACCCTAAGACCCTAAAAATCCTTGAGCATGGGTCATATGTATCAAGTTTTATTAAGGCTAGAGGTGTTGAAACTCTAAGAAAAAGGAGCTATTGGCCCTAGAAATCTAGGTGGAGGCCTAATTAGGGGCTCTCCTTGTAGCCCTTTTGTGAAGAAATCTTGAAATTGGGTACAAACCCATTGTTGTTATCCATTCAAGCATAGTACAAGTGTTCCAATAACACCTTAGGACATCATGGAAACATTGGTTGGACTGGGCAGTGCTATGGTACCCTAGTAGACCTATAAAACCTTTGGAGGGATACTGTTCCTAGAAGAGTAAGGGACTGATGCTGCAAGTTTGGATTTGTAGTGCCTGCCCCTAGTTTGCATTTTGCTTTCATTGCCAAACTCTTTTAGGCCAGTATTATGTTTGATGATTAGTACTATTATTTTGAAGATTATTAGATATTGTTTTACATTCAATTTATTATATGATGAGATTACTTGGTACTCTATATTTCATGTATGTATGATGATTATTTAGTGTTTTCGGTTAATGATGATGATTAGTTAGATGGATTATAATATGTGTTTGACTTAGGGATACTTACCCCATACTGCATGTGTATGGTATGCGTGTTTGTTTTCTTTATGTATGGCATTTTTGATGTGGTTAAGGGAGGGAGTCGTAGTCACCTGCTAGTCAGGATCTACATGATGCACCACTTCCTGCCATTGCCTATTTAGCTTAGTATATATTGTGTATGTACATGCGTGGATTTTATGTAGGTTTCAGGTATCGGGTATCGACTTTCCTGAATTGCTAGGATGAGTGTACCCTATCGCATTATCTCAATGGTAAGAGAGGGGAGATAAATCTTAAGTCCAAATCCTAAACCCTTAGCCATTTGTCCTAATTGATAATTAGGACAAGTATCCAAGTTGAGTACCCTCCAAATGCATCAAATGATGTTAATTCGTGATTATAACCCTTTAGTTTGATTTTGTATGTGTTCTTCCATGATGGGTTTTTGTACATTGTTTATGAGTCTTTGGTGTATTTTCTATTAATTAAGTCTAATTAAAAGATTAATTAATGATTTAATTTAATGGAAAATTAATATAATATTTTAATATTTAATTAATTGAGAAATTAATTAAATAAAAAGAATTAAATTTGGAGATAAAAGTTATAAGTTTAAATTTAGAATGTGATAATATTTAATTAATTTAATAATAATATATTTAGAGTTCATTTTTAAATAAATGCTAAATATTATTGTTATTTAAGTTAATAAATAGTTGATCAATTAAGTTTCTAAAATAAATTAAAAGTGAAAAAGATATTAAATTATTAAAACAATTCTAGATCGCATGATGCGTGCATGAGTTGAAAATAAAAGAAATTAATTTAAAAGATTAATGCAAGATAAAAGAAAGATAATAAAAGTTAATATTGAGTTAAGGGTTGTGAGCAAGGAGTCCTCTTGGGTGAATGCACAATTAGTGCCCTAATTTGAGGATAGAACTCCTTATCAACAATTGAGGGTTCATTTTTTGAGGGAGGTGAATTTGGAGATGAATTTGGACTCGAATTTTGGAAGCGAATTTGGGATGGAATTTCTAGGAAAGTTTCAGAGAGTGATTTTTGGATAGAAGCAAATTCTCTCACAATATTTAGGTGGTTGCATATTAGCATCAGGTTCAAGTAGGGTCTTGTGTTTGATCACTGATTAATTATGCAATTTTCCTTTCTTGTCTTCTTCATGCCTGTGGATTGTAAATCCGAATTCTCTGCGATGAACACTTAAACAATTCAATTTTGTAAATTATTAAATGCTTTCCAATATCTTCTACATACGTTGAGATTAGAAAAGTAATCAGAAAACCATCGTTTTCCTAGATTAAAGAAAATAGGATTTAATTTGGGAGGGGTTTGAATTTAAAGATGAAATTTTAAATTAAAATTTGGAGGGTTGATAATATTTTCTCTATCAGAGTAAAGATGAAAACAATTTCAAAAAAAATAAAAATATATACTTTAAATAAATTTATTTTATTAAAATATGTTGATTACAAATCGTAAGAAAATAAATTAGAATCTATTTAAAGAAAAAAGGGACTGATCATGTAATTGTGTTTTGAATTATTAAAAAAAAAATTAAAAAAAAATCATTTAATATTTTATGGGGAGGGGAGGGAATTACCTCATACCCCACCCCCTACCGCGGTTGCAATAATAGCTACGTCGCAGGTACTGCGACAACATGTACTAAGTACCTGCCACTGCAGGCCCTGCGACCGCAAGGTACTGCGGCAAGTTGTAGGCTTTAATAAGCTGGCGGGCTATAAATGTTTTAACATATGTTTTTTAAATTTTTTATTTATTTTTAATTTTTAAATTATTATATGTTATTAAATTTTATTAATAAGTTTATTTAATATTTATTAATTTAATTAATTGATAATTAATAAATATTAAGTGTTAAATAATTTTAAGAGGTTTTAAAAAATTTTTTATTAATAATTAATGAACATTAATTATTAAATAAATTTTAAGAGTTATAATGTTAAATTTAGTAATTTGGAATATAAATGGTGTTAATTCAAAGTTATGATAAACATTAAGTGATAAATGTTAATTATATTTTTGGATTGATTGTTTTTGGGTTGCGGGTATTTAAATTTAAAAAAAAAAAAAAATAATTATTTATAAAATTAAATAAATAATTATCCTTGAATTTATTAATAATTGACTTGATAGGGAATTTTAGGATAATTGAACTTTTAATGGATGGGGGGTAATTTTATATTAATGTACGAGTTGACTTGTAGAATAACTAAGAATCTTATACATTTGAAATGTACATTGAATGCAAACTAAAACTTTACTTTTAATCTTGTTGTGTATTTTGAAATCAAACCCAAACTATGAAACTGTATTGTATCATTTGCATTGTCTATGCTTTGGGGTGTTTTGGGGTTGATTTAGCATTGACCAGTTCTAGGTTGTTATCAGAGGCTTGAGAGTTATGTGATTGTGACGTTATGATGATTTGTTCTTGATCTTTCTAAAAACCAACCTTGGTGATGTGATTAAGTATGCTCTATGATGTGATGTTTTTTTACGAGTTGTTATTGCTTTCTAGTTTCCTTGTGTGAAGCTAAAGTGTATGTATATGAGATACCTGACTTAACCCTTTTTGAGTGATCGATTAGTCATGTTTGATTTGCCTTCCAATCACTTTGAGAGGACTGAGATGTTTTGGATGATTTTTTCTTGATAATGTTATATTGTGACATGTTTTGACTTGACCATTATGGAGTCTTTGATTAGTATTGTGATTTATTTTGGGTTTCGGTTGCTCGTTGGAGAACCAATGGATATTGCAAATTATCATTTGATGCTTTTCAATTGCTCATGGAGAACTGATGTGATTATTGTGGACTACCTTTTGATGCTTTCTAGTCACTTGTACATGATTGAGGTGATTTTACTATGATTCTTTGATTTTGATTTCATGAGCCTAGGGTAGGTTATCTATGTGTAGTGTCAGGAAGTGGCTTGTAATGGCAGCTGGGGCCCTAAGAGGCTACTAGTGTAAACCCATTGTAAGTTGTTTTAATAAGTGAAAACATTTACACTAAATGAGAGAAAAATGAACCTAACAAGATAATTGTATGTTCTTTCCCATGCCTTGAGTGCTAATACAAACTAGGATGGGGTAGAGAGAATTCTTGGTTGTGACCTTGCATTCCATAGTATGCCTCATCAGTTTGAGAGGGTACTAGTGGCCACAGGGATCACTAGGGACCCATGATTCCTAAGGGATTGCTCAGGTAACTTCTATGTGAATTTTGCGATGACACTTTCCCACTTGCATAGTAGGTTTCCTACGTGTCTTTGTGTGCCTCTAGGTCTAGATGTCAAACTATGTGTTTGAACCCTTGTGTTAGTATATTTTTTAGGATTCTTGGACTTAGAGAGTATCTGTGTTATGTGTTTTGATATCTTGTTTGGGACTTGAGACTATCTCCTCAGTGTAGTGGGAGTGGACCATTTAGGTTTCACGTGGTCAGGTGGTAGTGCTTTTTACTCTTACCATTGAGATCTGTCCATAGTCACCATGGCTGGAGCTTCTTGGTATGCTTGTTTATCATATTTAGATGATGTTGGTTACTTATGCTTTATTCTAGTATGTTAGATTTCTTTATGCATATGTTGTAGCATGTTTTAGGTGTGACATCCCTATTATGATAGTATCGATGATCTCTTTGATGGCTTGGGATGTTATGTGTGGGGGGTGGCTAGGGCCCACGATGGTCTAATGATGCTATTGATGGTTGGGAGGAACCACACATTTAGTTAGTTATGTTTTATGATGGATAATTGTAGTTTATGTTAGATGTTTATGTCTTTTATGATGAATGGATGTATCATGTATGTTATTAGTTTCATTTACTTTATTGTACTTGTATCATGGATTCAAGGATGATGGTGTATCATTACATGTACATTCTTTTAGCCTTTCATACCCTGTGACATGTATAGTGGATGATTGAGCACTCTAAATTAATTTGCCAAGAGGCATTTAGAACAAATGTATATTAAAAGGACATTGGACTTTATAATTATTATTTCATGTGGATGTGGTAGTTGTTAGACTTAGAATTAATTAAATTTAAATGTGACTCAACGTCTTGGGATCCTTAAGGGATGTAACCTGTTATGAATGTTTGTTGATGATTACATGTTCTTGGTTCCGCCACTATGTATTTGATGTGTTTGATCTATCTTTCTTGTTAAAAAAAAAAAATGTTTAGAAGACTTAGTAAAACTTTAAGTTAATTATTTTGGATCCCTTGGTGGGACGTTACAGGATCAATTAACCTAGTGAGGAGGTTGGGCAAGGTTGGGGATGTTCAAAGTAGCAAGAGATCCTATAGACCACATATGTGTACAAGAAACACCAAGATCCACATATAATATACAAGGTTGCGTGGGGATGGGGGTACTTGGGGTACTTAGGGTATGAGTATGGGTATGGGTATGGGTACAACTATTCTTTTATAATAGGGGATAGGGGTACTTGGGTATGTCAAAATTTATTTTAAATTATACTTTTATATTTATATAAAACCTGAATTTATGAGTCATGACAATGATTTTTCAAATCAAGAACAGTGATAAAGTTTGCAAATGTAATGTATTGTTTTTCAATTTTAGATTTGTTTTATATTTGTAATAATAATTTATGACAAATGTTTAGATGCATAACATAGAAGGCAGGCTTTAAACATGAACAAGAAGATCATAAATCATATGAAAATGATATATTGCAAATGATAAATTTGTGGCTTTAACACTGATAAAGTTTGTTGTTATCAATATTGTATCAAAAATTCAAACTGATTAGGTGTTGAATTAAGCTTGACAAAAAAATAACAAAGAAGGAAAAATTTAAACATGAACAAGATCATAAATCATATGACGATGACACATTGAAAATGATAAACTTATGCTTAAATAGTGATAAAGTTTATTGTTAATCAATATTCTATCAAAGTTTCAAACTGATTAGGTATTGAATTAAGCTTGATAAGCAATGAGCTGATACATAAACAAAAAACTGAAAAAAAATCTGAAATGTCAATCAAGGTCCTTAGCTATGATTCTCTCCACTGAGTACTCAGTACTTGGGTACATGGGTACAAGTACCAGGGGTTTGGGTACAAGTACCCATGCAACCTCATAATATATTATGATAACCAATAATGTCATACATGAACAAACATATAATATATTACGATAACCAATAATGTCATACATGAACAAACATATAATATATTATGTTAACCAATAATGTCATACATGAAGGAACATATAATATATTATGATAACCAATAATGTCATACATGAACAAACATATAATATAAAATGATAACCAATAATGTCATACATTAACAAACACATAATATATTATGATAACCAATAATGTTGTAGATGAACAAAAATGTCATAGGTTAACCAATATGATATGCATCAAATAAATGTCATACATCAAATATAAAATGTCATATATACATCAAATGTATATCGAATATGTTCACGGACATAAAATCCAACATATATGTCCACTGATGCCTAAACATGTATGTCTATCAACTATATCTTCTCCTTCCCATGAGGGGAAGGAAACAAATCTCTAGAGGTCTTTGGTCATCATGTGGAGGGAGACGGTGGTGATGATGGGGTCTTCCTCACGTGCTCGCTCATCCTCTTGTTGAGGCTCTTCTCTAACTCGAGATAATACAAAAAAAGTAGACACAAATCAATAATTATTATACATTGAAATCAAATATATGTACACACAAAATTAATTATTTTCTTATCACCATAGAATAGTCACTCTGTAAGTCCACCTCGAAGGTTCGCGGATGATAAGGTGTAACAAGACCCTACAAAAATTAAATCAATATAATCACTTATAAATAAAATTAGAAATTTTGATACTAACTATTATAAACAACAACTAAAACCAAGAAAATTCTTTCATACCTCAGTCAATGGCTATGAACTAGTCATAGCTACAGCCACTTCACGATCGATAGATTGCCGAAGATGAGGAGTCTCAGATGTCAAAAGCTACATGTCATACAATACACATTACATGTAACATGAAACATGAAACATGAAACAAATATAATCAAATGAATTAAATTAATGTGAAACAAATGTACCTCTACAAAGCTCGTATCACATCTAAGCTCAAAGTCCGTAGTGAATGTCGACAGTCCTGTAGAGAACTGATGCACATGCATAATTTTTTTTTGTCAATCCTTCATATGATTACTTAATAATATATGTATTAGTTTAAATGATTAAATTGATACATATATTTGGACTCGTCAATGGGATGAAAAATGGGGCTGGGGGATTGCTACTTGGGCTGTCAACAGTCTAATCCTAAATTTTGAACAATGTCAATACATGCTAATTAATTAATCATTCACTATACATATGAAATGTGATCAAATTAGTTTATTATAATTGTAATTTACCCGTGTGTCAATGCCAAATATCTCATTTAGGAATTGATCAATGATGAGCCCATCATCTACACCATCTCAAGCATGACTACCAAATGTGATGGGGACACAACTCAACAACCAGAATAGACACAATAGAAAGGGGAAATTATATTAACTAAGAAAATAAGCTGGTACAAATAGTGCAGAGAAAATAAACTCAAAACATGCCCTGCGGGCTTACAATAGCATAAATCTGGAGAATATTTCTCCTTTTAGCACCTCCTCTCAAGCTCCAATCCGAACTGCCTTTTACAATGCCAAAAATCTCCTTAAATAGACCCCGGAGGGTTAAGGACTAGGAGTACATTCTAGAAAGTGCTAGTAGGCATCCACCGACAAAATAGAAGGTTCCGGAAGCTGCGTTAGAAGTTGGTGCAATTCTAGAAGAATCCAGAAACGGTAGCCGAACTTCCGGGAGGCATAACTTTTGAACCGTAACTCCGATTGACGAACCGTTTATATTTTCGGAAAGCTCTCGAAGTGCTCTATAGCCCTATGGAAAAGCTTTGCTCGTCCCCCATTTTTTGACCCTTTTCAAGGTCATTTAATGCCCCAAACCTGACTTCGAAGCATTCTTAGGAGGTCTCCAAAACCCAAAAAATTGCAATAACTTTCAAACCGTGGGGCCTTTTGACCTGATTCTTTTTTTGGAATGCTCTAAATCTCGATTACATTCATCTGGCCAAGTCACACCTTCTAGGTCACCAAAATGATGGTCAAATTGCATGCTCCTATTTTTTTGAGATTTTCAAATGCACTGATAGTTGAACTATGAGAGTTGGAACCTTTATTTGAGCCAAATGGGTATCCAAAAATGCAAAGACATAAAATAGAAACTAAGTCTAAGTACATTTTTTTGGGTGACACAGGATTGCCCTTATACCTCTGGATGCTCCTGCATCAGACACCCAGGGTAGATTGAAAAGTGACCCTGTCACTTTATGGATGGTAGAGGAAATCCCAAATGGGAAACCTCAGCTGCTGAAATCCAAGTTGAGTCTTCGATCGGTCGTCCTTTCCATTTGACCAAATACTCTTCATACTGCCTATTTCTGGTACTCCTACCCACACGATGATCTAGAATGTCTTCTATCTCCTCCTTCTTAGAAGCAGGAATTGGACATGGCTCTAAAACCAGCTCCTCATTAGTACCATCATCATGATACTCTGTCAAATCTGCAATGTTGAAAATGGGAGAAATGTGAATACCATCTGGCAGCTCAACCTCATATGCATTTCCTGAGTTATGTTTCTTCAAAATTTTGCAGGGACCAAATTTCTTCATTTTTAGCTTGTTGTAAGTACCAACTGGAAATCTTTCTTTTCGTAAGTGCAGCATGACTAGATCCCCTACTTGGAATTCCTTATGTCTTTTCCTTGCATCAGCCCTAGCTTTATACTCTTGATTCATCTTGATAATGTGTGCTTGAACCTCCTCATGTAGACGCTTGATGTGTTCAGCAAATTCCTCAGCTTCAGCACTTGTTCTCTCCCCTTGTTCTATCTTCCTCAATTCTGGTGCAGTCCTTGGGCTATTCCCATATACAACTTGAAATGGTGATTTTCCAGTACTCCTATTTACAGAGTTATTATAAGCAAACTCTGCCTGTGGTAGAATCAAATCCCATCCCTTGGTCTTATCCCCAACTAAACATCTCAGCAAATTGCCCAAACTTCTATTTACCACTTCTGTTTGGCCATCAGTCTGTGGGTGATGCGTGGAACTAAATTTCAAGTCTGTTCTCAACTTCTTCCACAATGTCCTCCAGAAATACCCCACAAATTTAGTATCTCGGTCAGAAACTATACTCCTTGGAAGACCATGTAGTCTTACCACCTCTTTGAAAAACAAGTCTGCAATATGGACAACATCATGAGTTTTGTGGCATGGAATGAAATGTGCCATTTTGGAGAACCTATCAACCACCACGAATACTGAGTCATTACCCCTTTGTGTCCTTGGCAATCCAAGAACAAAATCCATACTTATGTCCTCCCATGGCCTTGATGGAACAGGCAATGGCTGATATAGGCCAGTATTTTGACTAAACCCCTTGGCCACTTGACAAACCTGGCAACTCTGTACAAACTTCTTCACATCCTGTGTAATTTGAGGCCAAAAATAATGTTCTCTAAGAATGGCAATGGTCTTATCCCGACCAAAATGTCCTGCCATCCCTCCACTATGTTTCTCCTTAATCAGATTTTCCCTCATGGAACTCCTTGGAATGCACAATTGACTACCTTTGAACAACATGCCATCCTGAATCAAATAGTCTAACCACTTGGTTCTATCTACAACAACAGGTTCTTTACAAGCTTTCCATGCTTCAGCAAAATCAGGATCCTCAGGGTACAAATTCTTGAGTTCATCAAACCCAACTACTTCAACCTGCATTGTTGTAAGCAACAATTGTCTCCTACTTAATGCATCTGCAACCCTGTTAGATTTTCCACTTCTATT
Organism: Cupressus sempervirens; assembly: GCA_028749045.1. Classification (NCBI taxonomy): domain Eukaryota; kingdom Viridiplantae; phylum Streptophyta; class Pinopsida; order Cupressales; family Cupressaceae; genus Cupressus; species Cupressus sempervirens. The sequence goes on along the minus strand of CM053785.1, from coordinate 838,852,968 downwards.
CTTTAACACAAATGTATAACTCTGCAAGAATTCTACCCACTTCATATGCCTCTGATTCAATTTACCTTGGCTATTTAGGTACTGTAATGCCTGATGATCAGTATACAAAAAAATTCCTTTGGCAATAAATAATGCCTCCATTTCTTTAAGGCCTGAACTATTGCATAGAACTCTTGATCATAAACAGAATACTTCTTCTTTGCATCATTCAATTTTTCACTAAAATATGCAATAGGCTTACCTTCTTGGCTTAATACAGCCCCAATAGCGCTACCACTAGCATCACAATCCACCTGGAATACTTTTCTAAAATCTGGAAGTGCCAACACAGGCTGTTCAGTCACCTTCTTCTTTAGCGATTCAAAACTTCTCATGGCTGCTGCAGTCCATTTGAACTCTTTTCTATCCCCTCTTATTGTATCAGTTAGAGGTGCACATATGCCACTGAAATTCTTAATAAAATTTCTATAAAAACTAACTAGACCATGAAATGACCTTACCTCAGTAGTAGACCTTGGAGTAGGCCATTCCAAGATGGCTTTTACCTTCTCTGGATCCATTTTGAGACCTTCAGGTGATATAACAAATCCCAAATAGACTAACTCCCTTTTTGCAAAGACACACTTCTTTAGATTAATTAACAGTTTCTCTTCCCTTAGCCTTTCAAGGACACTACGAATATGCAGTAAATGTTCTTCCAAAGTCTTGCTGAAAATTAAAATATCATCCAAATAGACAATAACAAATTTTCCCAAGAACTTCTTAAGTACCTCATTCATGAGCCGCATGAAGGTGCTTGGGGCGTTCGTCAATCCAAAGGGCATGACTAACCACTCATAAAGACCCTCCTTGGTCTTGAAGGCTATTTTCCACTCATCTCCTTCTCGAATCCGTATCTGATGATAGCCACTCTTCAGATCTATCTTTGTGAAGTACTGAGCTCCACTCAAGCAGTCCATAAGATCATCCATCCTTGGTAAAGGAAACCGGTACTTGATGGTTATCCTATTTATAGCTCGAGAATCTATACACATCCTCCACTCTCCATCCTTCTTTGGTGCAAGTACTGTAGGTACTGCACATGGACTTAGGCTCTCTTGAATCAAGCCCTTCCTCAACAGCTCCTGAACCTGTCTATTTAGCTCCTCTGTTTTAGTAGGAGTCATCCTGTGAGCAACCTTGTTAGGCAAACTAGCTCCTGGAATCAGATCTATTTGATGACTGATTTGCCTTACTGGTGGCAATCCATCTGGAACATTATCAGAGATAATATCTCCAAATTCTCCTAGTAAATCTGAAACTTCAAATGGTATTTCACTACTACCTTCTTTATCTTTTCTAGGAATCAAAGCATAGCACATGCACTGATGTTTCATGCCATCTAAAAACTTCCTTCCATCAACAAGACAAATCCTAGCACTGCTACATACCTTTTCACCTTCCTTTTTCATGGGCTTCAATTTGTGGCGAACTCCATCCTTTGTCAGAGAGTATGTGTTTGCATGTCCATCATGCATTGCATGTCTATCAAACTACCATGGTCTACCCAACAATAGATGGCAAACATCCATCGAAATAACATCACAAAGAACTTCATCATGGTAACTCCCAATTTTGAATTTTACTAAACATTGTTCACTTACCAGGACCTTATGATCATCTTTTACCCAAGAAATTTGATAGGGCTGGGGATGTTTCTCCCTCTTGAGCTTCAGCTTAGAGACCATCTCTTCGGATACCAAGTTATCAGTGCTACCACCATCAATGATCACATCACAACATTTATCCTCACACTTGCATCTGGTACGGAACAAGCTCCTCCATTGTCCTGGTTCATTTTCACCACTTAGTAGGACTCTTTTGTTTACCAAGGTCTCTCCTCTTTCTGCATCCTCTGAATGTGATGATTGTGCATCCTCATCCACATGAGCAACCCTAGCTTGGTCCTCAGCTCTCCTATCTGTCCTTCCTTGTCGTTGAGGGCATTCAAAGGCACGATGACCTTCTTCATTGCAATGGAAACAGGTACCACAGAAGCCTCCTCTTCCTTGCCCACATCCTCTACCTCTTCCTCTTTGATTTCCAAAGTCTTGATCACGAGAGCGATTGAAACCCTCATTCCTCTGGTTCCTGCTAGTACCCTCATCTTCATTTTTCTTTTGAGTTTCATTGCGGCCTCCAGATGATCTACCACTTCCCCTTCCTCCTTGACCGCGCCCTCTTTGTCTTCCTTCAAACCTTTTACTCAGCTTCTCTTCAACTTGTAGGGCAAACTGGTATGCTTCTTCAACGCTGGTCATTCTTACCAGACTTAGTTCTTCCTGGATGCTAGGTCGTAACCCACTGATATAACAAGCAACCTTCTCCTTATTTGCTTTTGCATGCCCCGCTCTAATCAGGAGTCGGTAAAACTCCTCTGTATATTCTTGGACTGATCTTCCTGCTTGCTTTAACCCATGCATCTTCATAAACAGATCAAGCTCGTAGTCCACAGGAATGAACTGCTTCTTCAATTTGTCCACCATGCGATCCCATCTTGTGATCTTCTCCTTTCCTCTTCTAAGTCTTTCCAGTTGAATCTCTTGCCACCAGATTTTGGCATGGCCTTTTAGTTTGGCCTTTGCAAACTTAACCCTATCTGGGTCCCTTATATCCTCATATTCAAAGTATTCGTCCAGTTCATTGATCCAATCGATCAACTCATCTGGTTTCAAATTTCTCGAAAATATACCCACTTCAATTGTAAGTCTTTTCCCAAACCTAGAAATCGCCCTAAAAAGCCTTTCCTCTATAGGATTCAGAACTTCCCCGTCAACTTCCATTACTTCCTCTTCATTGTCATCCTCACTATTATCATCTGCGGGAATATTTGCTCCTCTTGCAATGCTTGTACCTGTCTCTGGAGGGCTCTAACCTCCTCAGGATCAACAACTCTGGCCCTTCCACCACACTCTCTTCGTGGAGGCATCTTCTAACTCGAACCCACAACCACACAGTCCTGGTGCAAACTGCCTCACAGTCGGCGCTCTGTCTACACACTCAGGAAAACCCGCTCTGATACCACTTGATGGGGACACAACCCAACAACCAGAATAGACACAATAGAAAGGGGAAATTATATTAACTGAGAAAATAAGCTGGTACAAACAGTACAGAGAAAATAAACTCAAAACATGCCCTGCGGGCTTACAATAGCATAAATCTGGAGAATATTTCTCCTTTTAGCACCTCCTCTCAAGCTCCAATCCGAACTGCCTTTTACAATGCCAAAAATCTCCTTAAATAGACCCCGGAGGGTTAAGGACTAGGAGTACATTCTAGAAAGTGCTAGTAGGCATCCACTGACAAAATAGAAGGTTCCGGAAGCTGCGTTAGAAGTTGGTGCAATTCTAGAAGAATCCAGAAACGGTAGCCGAACTTCCGGGAGGCATAACTTTTGAACCGTAACTCCGATTGACGAACCGTTTACATTTTCGGAAAGCTCTCGAAGCGCTCTATAGCCCTATGGACAAGCTTTGCTCATCCCCCATTTTTTGACCCTTTTTGAGGTCATTTAATGCCCCAAACCTGACTTCGAAGCATTCTTAGGAGGTCTCCAAAACCCGAAAAACTGCAATAACTTTCAAACTGTGGGGCCTTTTGACCTGATTCTTTTTCTGGAATGCTCTAAATCTCGATTACATTCATCTGGCCAAGTCACACCTTCTAGGTCACCAAAATGATGGTCAAATTGCATGCTCCTATTTTTTTGGGATTTTCAAATGCACTGATAGTTGAACTATGAGAGTTGGAACCTTTATTTGAGCCAAATGGGTATCCAAAAATGCAAAGACATAAAATAGAAACTAAGTCTAAGTACATTTTTTTGGGTGACACAGGATTGCCCTTATACCTCTGGATGCTCCTGCATCAAAATGTGCATAAGGATCCACATGATGTGCACATGTGACCATGACACGTAGAAGGCTCCTCCTCAACTAATGGACTTGTGCAATGAATGAGGGTCTATTTTAAAGAATTAATACTCCCTAGAGTATTGGCCTCTACATGTTCCTTCACAACTAAAGGAATAGTCACATGCTCAACTTGTGGCTTGACCACAGGTGCCTTAACTACATTAGGGTCACAATGTGCCCCCAGCCTCTCAAATGATGACCCCCACCTCTACCCTGAGATTCTAATATATCAAAATAATAGGGGATCTCCCCAAGGACAAACTCACAATACAATTTCCTTAAGAAATACATTGGGACCTCGTGATTATTGCAGGGAGGGGCATCAGAAACAATCCACCATCTATCCCAAAAATAATTCCTAATACCATTGTGTATGCACCAATAGATGGGGAACCATTTAGTTGCCTCTCGAGCAGTATTTTGTTCACCGAGCTTTCTAAACAATGCAAATATTCTAGCTTTTGGTATATATATATATTTTTACATCTTCATATGATGATTTGTTTGCATAATATCTTTTTTGTTCATCCCTCTTAACCCGCCAAATTTCCAACTGACCACTAATAGAAGCTACATGGGTCTTAATGGACTCGAGGGAGGATGCTAATTGAGTTCTCATTGAATTGGTTTGTCTATAAGCTTTCAATCTACCAATGAGTGCTTCTAATTCATTTTTGCCTCTTTCTATTTCATTTATTATGTTTTTTTGTGTGCCAGGAGGAGGTCTTCCAATTGGTGCAGCTTGTGGAATTTGTTGTTCTTGTTGTGGAGGGTTTTGATTCTCATCTTGTTGAGGGTTTTGGTCTGGATCTTCTTGGGGATTTGCCAGTTCATTATTCACATTTCCTAATAAGAAATTAGTTGAAATCTAAATAAATAAATAAATTTAAAGAAAAATTGAAAAAAGCCTACAAAACAATACAAAAAACATATAAAACAATAGAAGAAGAAGGTTAGACAACATATGATGTGCTTGTGATCTTGAACTTTGATGGTGAAGAGGCATATTGACAAGGCAGGTGTTGAAAACATTCAATTTGTTCAATCTACATATGTGCTATGAGGAGGGGAAGTAGGAAAATGGAGAAGAAATGAATGGGCTACGGGTATGCAACCCATTTATAAAAATTTGGGATTTTTAAAGCCGCATGCATGTTATAGTGCGTACGTGCTATTTAAAGTTATAAAAAAAAAGGTGTCACCTATTTGGCACCACAACTTGGTGCACTTACCCTAGTATCATCATCTATTGTGCTAGTAGCTCCTCGTATTGCATTAAAAAAATCTTTTATCCTTGAGGCATATTGAGCAATATTTTCACCTTCTTGCATTCTCATATTGTCTAACTTACCTCTGAAACTTTTAGCTTTGGCTCTTAGAACATTTGCGTCTACTTCATAGATGGTGTGTATAGAATCCCACATTTTCTTTACACAGTCAAGACTTTTGATATCATCAAATTAAGCATAACTTAGGGTAGAGGCAATAATATTTCCTTGTTGTGTTCTTCCTTCTTTTTTCACAAACTCAACAATTAGGGCTCCAATAGGATCAACATGCTCAGTAGTAATGGTAGATTGTGCATGATCTCCAAGTCCTCCAAGGTGTAACTTCATCAAACTTTCCCATGCAAGAAAGTTATCTCTATTGAGCTTGGATTTTTTGACATCTTGATCTTTGTGCTTATAATACCTTTAAAACTAGTCCTCTTAAGAAGATGGCTCTAATACCAAATTTTGGAATTCTTTAGAATAATAGGGGGGTGTGAATCAATTATCCAAGGTCTAGATGTATAAATAAAAATTTACATAGCTTAGTGAACCCATAAAACATTTATCATCATGTATGCATCCATAAGATTATCTAATCACTTAAAAACTTCTAGATTACTATCAAATTAATTTGTAGAAATGTAAACATGAAACATAATAGATTCGACAACACACTTGACACAATGATTTATGTGGAAACCCAATTTGAGAAAATTGCTAGTAACGTGCTACTCTTTTTCACTCTTCTGAAGTGATGCCCTATGAAAGGCCAACCTTGTTAAAGGTTACAATATATTTTGTTAAATGTGACTCTATTAAAGGAATTTAGTCACCCTATTAGGAGTGAGCCTTGTTAGAGGACTTTAGACCATTCACTTAGAATGTCATCCGATTAAAAGATTTACAAATGACTATTAGGTCAACCTTAATCCAAAGGATTTACCCTAGACTAATACAATTATTAGAGAGTAATAGTAAGGCTTGATTTGATAAAAACTTACACTCCATTTGCAAATTATAGAGATCTATTTTAGTCCTCCATTTTGCTTGGCTTTCACACATTTTAGCTCTGATACCTTGTTCACCCTTCAAGCATCCATAATCTTAAGCCTTCTTGCTTAACATGCCAATGCAAACTCTTCTCTTAGGTCACTAAATGAAGCAATACCATTGAGTCCTTTTCTTCCTTAGGTCCTTGCACATTACAACCCTTGCTTCTAACCAATCAACCCTATAAATAGGAAATTAAGATCTTTTGTCGTTCATTCCCCATTTTCCAATTTAGGGTTGGGATAGATTAGGTAGGATTCAATGAATTTACCCTTTATTCTATATCACTTCTAGAAACTTCTTCAATCCTCTTTGAATTCAACTCAAAATGGTTTACCATGAATTCTATGCCACCAGCTCATCAATCTTATCTTCCACCTTGTTCACTCAATTTAAGAAAACAAACTTGTCAGCTTAGATCCATCAAATTAATGATCTTTCAAATAATGCTGACACTTGGCATTAACTTTATTCTGATGCTTGATACATACTGCATTGCTTGACATCCTCTATAAAATCAATCGGCATGAACTAAAGTTTACTGGTGCTCGATATCAACTAAACTTTACTCGACATCCACTATTTTTCTTGGCATACATTATAATAGAGTTTTACTCAGCTCCAACTAATTTTCTACTCAACTTGCACTAACTTTTCTTGACACCTACTATCTACTTGGTCAATCTTTGTAGAAAAATCTTGTTAGCTTGTTCTTCTAAACTTTCTTAGTGTAACCAACCTTTGCAACCTTAAGTAGATTATCAATGCACTATGATATCATTATCTTAAGTGATTTTTGTACTCTTTTACATAGCATAACTCAACCTTTCCTCTAGGTGTTATTGTTACATCTTTTGATCAAAACTTCTTCATAAATCAAATAAGTTATATTACTTAAATCATATAAGTAGTTGTCTTACCAAAAAATAGTAGGTTTGACATCAGTGACAAAACAATGGTTGAAACATATTTATCATACTTGTATCAATCTATTCTCAAAAATCTCCTTCTTCATCAATCTTCTTCTTCAAAAACTTAGTGGTTAAGATCTAATTTGGGTGATGTTTATTTGATAATTTGGTAAAATTTTGAATATGGTAGATCATCAATTCACCCTCATCTTAGTAAGCTTGGACCTCTATCATTTTGAATCACACATCAATTCAATAAATAACATTTGGCATTATGCATTTTTACCAAAGAACATGTATGAATTTGATAAATTTGATTACAATAACCAATTCAAAATTTCCCATTGTTTCCACATCATTACCACATAATAAATTAACTTTAAATTGCGATAGATCTATTGGAGTCAGCCTAGATCCTACTAGTTGAGGACGAAACTTAAACTATTCTAAGTTTTTTTGCATTTTGTCTTGGACATACTTCAACTGGTTAAGATGGTGACTGCCATGGAGATTGAGATGTTTATTTATATGATAGATTACTACAGATGCAAGTGTGATGATCATGAATGATGTGTGTGATCAAGTCACTAGATAAATTCTTGCAATCAAAAGTAGACAATGAGTTGAATTAGATATGTACAAGCAATTGAAAAGTTGTATTCCATATCACATACCTTGTTGAAACCAAACTGAATTATAAAATATATATGTATGCTATGATGTATAATAAATTATATTTATAGAAGCCAAACTTTTTAATATTAAATACTAAATATTTATAAATGATAAAATAAATGAATTTAATATATTTTTTAAATTTAAATAATTCAACTATAATAAAATTAATTTTACATTATTTTTTAATCTTTTTTAATGCTTATTGAAAGAAAACCCAAATTGAAATCTAAATATTATTAAACTATTTAATCTATAGTATAATAATTTATTTATTTATTTCTTGGGCCTATTTTTTATTTTTCTCTTCATAGCAAGTTTTCCTTGTGGGCAATTTTTTTAATCCTTTAGGAAGGCTTCCCCAATACCATTTATAAATCCTATTTGTTCTTTGTAATTCTCTTCTTGGTTCAATTTTATTGTATTGAATATTAATATTTTTGATTTTCTTCTTGCATGTGCATTTCTATTTGAGATCTATCTTCTTGTCATAAGCAATCTATTCCATGACTAGTATCCCTTATCCAAGTATGAGATAGTATTCATTGTGCAAAAAGACCATTGTATAGTGGAGTATAGAGATAGTACAGAGATAGTACATAGCAAAGAGTTGGTACAAAGGTGGTGAAGTACCCCTATAGAGGTAATGTTAAGGAGGTCTAGTGGTAATAGTAAATGGCGCAATGGTAGTGTTGACTAGTATGGTGGCATTGTGATGTAGGAGCATCTTGGGTTCACTTGCAATCCTACATGTTTGAGAGAGATTTTGGGTAAGGGTTATGGAGCTTGGTGAATACTAGTTCTTGGCATACACTAGGAGCTTGGCATGGTCTTGGGAGCTCAGCATGGTCTAGGGAGCTCGGCGTGGTCTATGAAGCTCGGCATGGTCTTGGGAACTTAGAATGGTCTAGGGAACTCAGCATGGTCTAGGGAACTTGGCATGGTCTGGAAGCTTGGCATGGTCTTTGGTTTCTTGGCATGGTCTTTGGAACTTGACATGGTCTATGGAGCTCGACATGGTCTTTGGTTGCTTGACATGGTCTAGGAATTTGGTGTCTATTTCAAGCTATATAACTAATTTTTCACAATGATTTAAAGGATGAAAATTTCAGAGATTTAAGAGGGCCTAGATTTATATCTATGGTTCAAAGCTTGAGTTCTAATTCATTTAAAGCTATGAGATATCGCAATTTTACTAAGAAATCAATTTTGGGAATTTAATTGTTGTAGGAGGCCGACTTGTGGCTTAGATTGGTATAAGTAGGGGTTGGGGGGGAAATATTTAGGCATTAATATTCCATTTTGGAGAAAAGGAGGAGCTTGGGGAGATTGAATTTTGAGAAGGGCTAGTAGCTGTGGCTTGGAAAACAAGGAGAATGCTTGGTGGGCTTTTGAGCTCAAGTTGAGATCTTCCTTGGAAGTTTCTACCAGAGTGTGGATCTAGACTAGCTAGGGCTTGGGTTTGGATCTTGAGGGATCTTGTGAAACTATTACTTGCTTTGTATCTAGCTGAATTGAGAAGGCCTTATAGCCTGACACACTGCATGTAATCAGTTATATTTTATGAATATATTATTATGATTTGGTATTAGATCTTGCATTGTTTCTTCTTGTTGTTGTGTTTCCACTGCATGATTATATAGTTGGGGGCTAGGACATCTCCTTTGTGGACTCCGCTACCTTGCACTATGTTAGGTGGTATCAGAGTGAAGGTTTTTCCTAAGTGTGTGGACAGATCACCGAAGTTGAGGTAGTTTGCAGTAGGACTTGGTTTGAAGAGGTAGATTCTGTTCGTGGATTTGTTGCTTAGGGTTTGCTAAAATTTTGGAAGATGCCTCCCAAAAGATTGGACCCTAGGGAATTTGCTGATCTTAATGATGCTATAGAAGAATAGATTTCAGAGAAGGTTAAAGCAGATATTAGATCTGAGTTTAAGAATGTTAGAGAAGAGATAGCATCAATGAAGAGTGACATGATTGCTGAAATTGTGAGTGATTTAGGTGGTGTACCTAGGCATGTGGGTACCGAAGGTAGTTATGAGGAAGTTGTTGAAGAATTTGAAGTTATTGGATCTAGTGGTGAGGATAGATTTGATCATGTGGAGAGACCTATTGAAATTAGGGTTGGTCCATTTGCTCGACCTGGATCTCAGTTGAAGCTAAAGCATAAGATGGAGGTTTCTAAAATTTTAGGCACTTTGAATCCTGAAGACTTGATTGATTGGATTGGTGAATTGGAAGACTAATTTGAGCTTGAGGATATTGAGGATCCACTTAGATTAAGGTTGGCACAGACTAAGCTGAAGGGACATGCTGCTTTTTGGTGGAAAGAACTACAAAGAGATAGAGAAGAGGAAGGTGAAATGTGTTGACTAAGTTGAAGGCTAAGTTCATTCTTGTTGATTATAAACTTGAGCTATTTAAGAGGTTGTAAAATCTGAAGTAGAAGGATATGACTGTGAAAGATTATATAGAAGAATTCTACAAGTTGACTATTCAGTCTGGGCATCGAGATTTGTCAAAAGAGAAGGTAGCATGATATATTAATGGTTTGAGATTCAATATTCAAGATGAGGTTGGTAAGCTGAATATTTTTGTAGTTGAGGATGCTTATCAGTATGCTTTGAGAGAAGAGGAGAAACTAAAGAGGAAGAATCAAGGTAGTTCTCGAGGGAAGGAGAAGCATGATAGTTCAACACAAGCTAAACAAAAAGAGGAAGGTGAACCAAAACCTATGGAACCAAGGAGAAGGATAGGTGGAGGTAGGTTCAAAGGTAATTGTTTTAGTGTGGTCAAGAGGGGCATAGATCTTTTGAATGTCCAATTGGTAGGACAACTACTGTTGTGAATGAGGTTAAAGTCTAAGAGAGTCAGCCTGAGAAAGGAGAGGGTTTGTTGACTCGACAAGTATTGGTTGGTGAGAGGACATTGGATTCTTGTCAGAGGACTAGTTTGTTCAAAAATCATTGTAAGTCTGGTGGTAAAGTCTACAAAGTGATTGTGGATGGTGGTAGTACCGATAGCCTTGTTGCTGAAGAGATTGTTCAAAACTTGGTTTGAAGAGAATGAGACATCCTTATCCTTATAGGATTGGCTAGTTACAAGGTGAGCATGCTTTGGAAGTGAGGGAGAAATGCCTTGTTGATTTCTAGATTGGGTAGTATAAGGATCAAGTGTTGTGTGATATTGTGGATATGAATAGTTGTCATGTGTTTCTTGGTGGACCTTGGCAGTATGATTGCAGGGCTATGCATGATTGTGCTAGGAATGTGTTTACAATTGAGAAAGGTGGTAGGAAGTTTTCCTTGATTCCTTTGCAAAATGAAGAGCATGGTAGGAGGAACCTAAGTATTTGTGGCCAAATTGAGTTGGAAAATTTTGAGAAAGTTGGAGATCAGGATGGAAATTAGACTTGTCGAACACTTGTGGTGGATGTGAAGAAGAAAAAAAAGGGAAAGAGTGTACAAGTTCAAGACTTAGAGGATATGTATGTGAAGAACCAATTTGGGATTTATGTGTTGAATCCTAGAAGATGTTCTTCCAATTATTAGAACATCTTTTTGAACTTGGGGTGTCTGATGTAGGAGCATCTTGGGTTCACTTGCAATCCTACATGTTTGAGAGGGATTTTGCTTAAGGATTATGGAGCTTGGTGAATACTGGTGCTTGGCATACACTGGGAATTTGGTGTCTATTTTAGGCTATATAACTAATTTTTCACAATGATTTAAAGAATTAAAATTTGAAGAGGGCCTAGATTTCTACCTACGGTTTGAAGCTCAAGTTCTAATTCATTTGGAACTAGGAGATATCATAATTTTGCTAAGACATCAATTTTGGGAATTTAATTGTTGTAGGAGGCCGACTTGTGGCATTTAATTTATGTATTTGTATTTAATTTGTGTTCTAGGCTGACTTGTGGCTTAGATTGGTATAAGTAGGGGTTAGGGGGGGAGTCTTTAGGCATTAATCATCCATTTTGGAGAAAAGGAGGAGCCTACAGCTTGGAAAACAAGGAGAATGCTTGGTGGGCTTGTGAGCTCAAGTTGAGATCTTCCTTGGAGGTTTCTACCAGAATATGGATTTGGACTAGCTAGGGCTTGGGTTTGGATCTTAAAGGATCTTGCAGAACTATTACTTGCTTTGTATCTGGCCGTAACCGGGAAGGCCTTACAACCCAACACATTGCATGTAATCAATTATATTTTATGAATATATTATTATGATTTGGTATAAGATCTTGCATTATTTCTTCTTGTTGTTGTGTTTCCACTACATGGTTATATAGTTGGGGGCTAGGAAATCTCCTTTGGGGACTCCCCTGCCTTGCACTACGTCACATTGTAAACTAGTATAGTGGTAGTGTAATATTGAGTAGAGTGGTATCTTCTGTTGAAAATAGATTGAAGAAGACTATTAAAGAGGGAGGCTTTTGAGAATAGATTGATACAAGTATCATCAATATGCTTCAATCATTATTTTTTCATTGATGTCAAACCTATTATTTGCTGGTAAGACAACTACTTATATGATTTAAGTACTATCACTTATTTGATTGATGAAGAGGATTTGATCAAAAGATGTAACAATAGCACCTAGAGGAAAGGTTGAGTTATGATTATGTAAAGGAGTACAAGAATCAGTTAAGATAGTGATAACATGATGCATTGATAATCAACTTAAGGTTACAAATGATGGTTACACTATGAAAGTTTAGAAGAACAAGTTACACAAATTTTTTCTACCAAGTTCAACTGAGTGGATAGTAGGTGTCAAGCAAAGTTAGTGCAAGCTAAGCAAAAAATTAGTTGGAGTTGAGTAAAAGTTTATTCTAGTGTATGCCAAGAAAAAAAATAGCTGTTTAGTAAAGTTTAGTTGATGTCGAGCACCAGTCAACTTTAGTTTGTGCTGAGTGATTTTATAGAGGATGTTGAGCAATAAAGTATGTGCCAAGCATCAAACGCTAGATAATGTTGAGTGGCTACATTATTTAAAAGATTATGAATTTGGTGGATTTGAGCTGACAAGTTTGTTTTCTTGGAATGTGTGAACTAGGTGGAAGATAAGGTTGATGAGTTGGTGGCACAAAATTCAAGGTAAACCATTTTTAGGAAAATTCAAAGATAATTCAAGAAGTTTCTAGAAGAGATATGAAATGAGGGGTAGATTCATTGTATCTTACCTAATCCATCCTAACCCTAAATTGGATGATGGAGAATGAGTGGCACAAAATATTAATTTCCTATTTATAGGAATGGTTGGTCAGAAGCAAAGCTTGTCATGTTTGAGAACCTAAGGGAGAAAAGGAGTCAAAGGTTTTTCTTCATCAAGTAACCTAAGAGAAGAGTTTGCATTGGCATGTTAAGAAAGAATGCTTAAGGGTATGAGTGCTTGAAGGCTAAACACACTATTAGAACTAAAATGTATGAAGGCCAAGTAGAATAGAGGACTGAAATAGTGATCTATAATCTACAAATGAAGTTGTAAGTTGTTATTAGATCAAGCCTTACTATTACTTTCTAATAATTGTATCAGTCTAGGGTAAATCCTTTGGATTAAGGTTGACCTAACAATCATTTGTAAATCCTTTAACCATGTGAAATTCCAAGTGAATGGTCTAAAGTCCTCTAACAAGGTTCACTCCTAATAGTGATTCAAATCCTTTAATAGGGTCACATTTAATAGTGTGTATTGTAACCTTTGACAGGGTTGATCTTTCATAGGGCATCACTTTAGAAGAGTGAAAAAGAGTAGCATGTTATTGGTGGTTTTTACCAAATTGGATTTCCATGCAAATCATTATGTCATGTGTGTGTTGATGAATCTGTTATGTTTCATGTTTACATTTTTGCAAGTTGATTTGATAGTAACCTACAAGTTTTAAGTGATTGCATAATCTTATGGATGCATGCATGAAGATAAATGTTATATGGGTTCACTAAGCTATGAAAACTTTTATTTATATATCTTGACCTTGGATAATTGATTCACCCCCAAGTTATTCTAAAATTATTCCAACAACTTCATGTTGAGTATGGTGCTAGTGCAAACTAATATGGTGGGAATGTTGACTAGCATGATTCTAGTGTGAACTGGTATGATGGAAGTGCTTACTAGTACAATGGTAGTGTGGACTAGAATGATCCAACAATGACAATGGTATAGTGGTAGTTTATTATTGAGTAGGTTAGCAAGCTCATACTATTGAGTTGTGTCATTTGGTATATTAGAAAGGTAGAAAATATGGAGAGCCAAAATTTGAGTAACATTGGATGTAGACATGATCTTAATCAATAGAAAGGATGAGACAATCAATTACCTAGATGATGACATTTATACAAGAGTTAACAAGAGGAAAAAAAAAATTAAGTGAAGCTTTGGTGAATGGAAAAAAATAACTTGGTGAGATCTTGGTGAATGGGAATCAAAAAATTGGTGAGACCCTTCATGTTTTGGTAGAAGGAAGGATAAATAGAGGACATAATTAGCATAATAATGATTCTATAAATGAAAATCCTTGTTGAGAGAAATCCTACACGTGATCAACATTATTGAAATTTTTCCAAAGATACTTAACCTAAAATTATAGGGCTAGTGCTAGGCTAGGGGTAGGGCATGAAGATTAGTTGAATGAATTTCACAAATGAAAAATGTAGAAATATTCACTTGAGAGCAGGAACTTGAGTGCTTTAATGAATTAAATGCTTGATATTAGATGGTTACTTAATATTCAGTGATGCATACTTCATCAAAGTAATAATAGTTCATCTTAGAGGGATTTTCTAATTGTCTCTTAGGGTTACATTAACATTGTAAGTGATTGATAGAAAATTTATAGAGACTCCATTGGTCAAGGAACTGTTCTCTTGTTTATTGTTTTTTGAGTGTTCATACTAATTGTAGAAAGGCCATAGGTATAAGTGATGAGGATATTTGATCATTGCACATCATATACATCTATATTCAATTATTACAACAAATTTTTTTTACCAACTATCCAATCCTTCAAGACACCCAAAATCCCACTAATTATCTGCTCAAAGCCTCTAGGGTGTGAGGTATAGGCTTACCAACCTTAGTCTTATAGAGCCAAAATCATAAAGGTTCGTATCCTATTTGGGTGGAACCTGTCAATTGGAAAATTTCTACTAGGATTTCCAAGAATTGGATCAGCATTCCATTGGAAATCTAGTCCATCAATTTGGGAGTTCCTCTAGATGGAGTTCTGTATATATTGTTATTTTTTCTCTTTTCCTAATTTTTGGTCTACTTGTTCTAGAGATAATTGAATTCTCACTACACCCACAAGGGGTGCCTGTCCCCAATTAGAGCCACTGGTGGAACTCAATATTTTGCAAATATTTTTTCACCTTTTACTTCCTTTCATTACTTACCTTTTATATGTTCTAGGTAGATTTTGTGATCAAATAAAGGAATCACTCACTACATCCCTTTGTTTTTGATTGAAAAATGACTATTTATCATCCAAATCAAAGGCTACTATTGCAAATTATACTACTAGGGCTTACTCATCACATGGCAATATCTATTGATCGATCTTTGCTTTGATCATGTTTGAAATTCAAGAGATATCCTCATTTTTGAGATTATCACTATATCTATAGAGGTGATACATTTATCACTATATCTTATAGTGATAATAGCTAGGTTAATATCATAGACTTGATAAAGCACCACTATATCTTATAGTGATTTGGGTTCATTTTCGAGTAGACTAGAGGCTATGGAGTCTTGGCGATCAGTGATAGGATTGGATTATCACTATACACTATGATGATAGATCTTATTGATGAGAAGAGGAGATGTAATTTCACTTTAGTGATGAGCAATAAGTCTTCATATATCACTATATGTTATAGTGATAAGAATCTATCACTATGTGGTGGAAAAAAAGATATAGCAATCTGCAATAAAGTAAGGAGATCACCATGAGATATAGCGATTATTGCTAATCGAAATGATAATGTTTTAGCTTTGGAAATTATTGATGAGATGGAAGTTGTCACTGCAATATGTAGTGATTATTAGTAATTGAAGAGTGAATAGATATGCTCTGGCAATAAGCGATAGAGCTTGGTGGTAGCTATAGTTTATAGCTATGGATGGATGTATTACAAAGAGGTATCACTATGAGTTATAATGATAAGTTGAAATCAATCGTGGATCATATTTTGTGCAATGAATCTATAGAAATGAGCAATAGAGTGATGAAAGTTTCACCATTGCTATAGAAATAAACATGAAATCAAAAACAATTTTCTATTTGTAGGATTAAGATATAGCGATTGGAGGGAGACATATTTTTATCGCTAAGAGCTACAACGATCAAATATTTGGATATATTTTATAAGGTAGGGAGATAATTGCATGAGGTGACTTCTAGCAACCAGTTCATTTGTTACAATGATAAAAATGGCTTTATGTTTCAATTCATGTGAGAGAGTAAATGCACAAATGTAGTATGTTTGGTAATAAAAAAGAAATCATTACTAGTTTTTGTTCAGGAATTTTTAGAAGGAAGTTGTGAAATTTCTATTTGACATCCAAATTTTACAAAGAATTGTACTAGAAGAAGTTTTTAGAAGGTATCATGGAGAGTTCTGGTTTGACATAGAAGAGGAAAACAAAGAAGGTTAAATAGGGAAAAGCTAAGAATAAGTAGAAGAGAAATAATGAAGTGCCACCTAGAAAATTAAATGAAGATCTCATTGAGCAGATGGATTTTGTAGGTCCAAAGTCTAGAAGAAGTAAATTTTTGTCTCCATAAAAAATTGAAGATAAATATGGCGAGGTCAGAGATATCTAGACTAGGACTCAAGGATATGAGTTCTTTCTGTATCACTATGTAAGGAGAAATCATATGGCACATATATGTCATCCTTAGGAAATGAATTTAGGGAAGCTAATAGTGGCTAATGTGTTCATGAATGTGGAGTTAATTAAGGTAATTATAAAAATATATAATGTTAATAACATATGAATACATGATAAATTCAATAAGCTTCCTTATTCTTTTAGCCAACTTTGGAGATATTTTCTTGGTGGGTTTTTTAACGAGATTGTACTCAATGTTGAGAATCTCTGCCACATTCTTTGAAATCCAACCTAATTTTCTTAGTGAATTTGACATCAAATCTTCTTTAAGAAACAATCCCTCAACAATATTTTGGTCATCCAAGTAAGAATTTTCTTTAGCATCCATCAAATTTGGTGGGGTAGAAACTTGAAGTAGAATATCATTGATGTCCCTCTCCTTCCATCCCCCATTTCTTACAAGATTTGCAAGATCCTCCAAGCACTCCATTACCCATCTAGGAATACATATCTTAATAATGTTTATATAGCCACCATCACCATATTTATCTTTAGCTACATCAATGTCCACTTTGAGGGAAGAAAAGAGGATTTCAAGAGAAGGAGATGTGATACAAGAGAAGGAAGAATTTGATGACCTAGTTTTAGCCAAATCACTCCAAAGCTATATCCACCTTGGAGCCTTGGAAGAACACCATGGGGCAAGGGAGGCTACCAAATTAGCAAGTATCTTGTCTGAGATCATCCTATCTTGGAGAAATTTAAAGGAATTGATCCTATTAGAGATTGAAAAAATTCTCCTTGGCCACTCCATAAAGCACTTCTTGTTCACAAAATCTAAGCATTTTGTAAGAGAATCAAGGTTCCTCCCCAATGTCTCTATATTCTTGCATACCTTATCATCAGTAACTTCAAATTCATCCTTGCCCACGCTCTTCTTACAATGCCCCATCATTGACCTCAAAGACCTATCCCTTATGAGGCACATTAGACTATCATCATGAAAACTATTAGTGAAATCCAAGAGATCCCGAAGCCCAAACTCCTCCCTCTCAAAGATGTCACCAAGATCAAATCCACAACACAAGACCTCATTCTAGCAAGATTGGGATAATAATGGGCATAGGCTATAGAAGTGTCCATAGATGGGCACAAGAAGAGGTACATTTTTTAATATAGCCCTAGAAATTGCAAGGGAAGACTCCATATCAAGGGGCCTCTATGCCTATTGCTTACACCAGAAGCTATTGAGATTTGATTGAAAAGATCATTTCTAAAAGAGATTATTGAAAGAGGGAGATTGTTGAAGAAAAAAATGTGTTTCAATTTTTTTTTGTCACTGATGTCAAACCTACTATTTTGTTGGTAATCCAATTGCTTATAAGATTCAAGTACTATCACTTAGTTGATTAATGAACATGATTTGATCAATAAGATGTAGCAATTTAACCTAGAGGAAAAGTTGAGTTATGGTTATGTAATGAAGTACAAGGATCAGTTAAGAAAATGATGAAATGATGTATTGATAATCTACTTAAGGTTACAAAGGCTGGATACACTTAGAAACTTTAGAAGAACAAGTTACACAAAGACTATCTGCCAAGCTTGATTGAGTTGATAGTAGGTACTGAATAAAGCTAGTGCAAGCTAAGAAAAAAATCAATTGGAGCTAAGTAAAAGAAAATTCTAGTGTATGTTGAGTAAAATAGTTGATGCCAAGAAACACAATATGTGATGAGCATCAGTAAACTTTAGTTGATGCTGAGTGAATTAATAGTTGATGCTAAGAAACATAGTATTTGTTGAGCATCAGAAGATTAATAATGGTGAACTACTACGTTATTAGAAAGATCAAAGATTCACTAAATCTGGGCTAACAAGTTTGTTTTCTTGAAGTCTATGAACTAGGTGGAAGATAAGGTTGATGAGCTAGTGGCATAGAATTTGAGGTAAACCATTTCTAGGTGAATGCAAATGGATTCTAGGAGAAGTTTCTAGAATAAAGATGGAATATGAGGTAGATACATTGTATCCTACCTAATAAGTCCAAACCCTAAAATGGATGATGAAAAACAATAAAGTATCTTAATTTCCTATTTATAGGAATGTCTGGTCATGAAGCAAAAGAGGAGAAGGTTAGAAGATAAGGAAAGAATAGAGAAAAGAAGGAAGATAAGAAGTCGAGGAATTTGCTTATCAAGTGACCAAAAAGGTGATTGTATTGGCATGCTAAGCAAGAAGGCTTAAGGAGATATATGCTTAAAGGGTGAACAAGTTGTCAAAATTGCAAAGTATGAAAACCAAGAAAAATTGAGGATTGAACTATGATCTATAATCTACAAGAGAAGTTGTAAGTTGTATTAGATCAAAGCTCTACTATTCCTCTCTAATAATTGTATCAGTTTAGGGTAAAATCCTTTGGATAAACGTTGACCTAACAATCATCTGAAAATACTTTAACTGGATGGAATTCCAAGTGAATGGCCTAAAGTCTTCTAACAAGGTTCACTTCTAAAAGGTGATCAAAATCCCTTAACCGAGTCACATTTAACAGTGTGTGTTGTAACCTTTAATACGGCATGACTTCAAAAGAGTGAAGAGGAGTAGCATGATACTAGTGGTTTTTCCCAAATTGGGTTTCCACATTAAATCATTGTGTCAAGTGTGTTGATGAATCTTTATGTTTCATGTTTACATTTTTGCAAGTTGATTTAGCAGTAACCTACAATTTTTAGTGACTTCTTGGATGCATGCACATATATGTGTAAGGAAACTTGGCAACAAAGAATATAACCATTTCCACATAACCCATAATAGATCTGAAATAAACATGGAATTAAAATCCACATGCAAGAGAATAGACAACATACTCACAAAAATGTGACACAAGATATACCCTGGAAAATGCTCATTGAGGGAAAAACCTAGCCTCCAAAAGCATCCATCACCATGTATTCTTCAGCAAAAATACCATTGCCATATAACCATGGAAGCCTTCATGGCCATAGCCACAACCGAGCAAACTATGTGAACAAGCATGAATCCACACATCCCATGCCATGCTTCCAACCTTCACAAATGCTCCCTTGGCTAACCTGTCAAGCCTTTTCTTGCTTGACTCTTGCCTTTCTCACTGTTACTCTTTTCTACAACAACTACCCTTGTGGCTGCTTATATAGTAGCAAGTCCCACAAAACCACTAAGTGGTATTACATAAACCATGTGCTACCTAACCCACTGACACCACATTTAATATTGGGCATTTAATTCTTTTCCCCAATATTAAATAATTACATAAAATATTATTACAATGTTACAATACAACTCATCAAGAATATTCCATGAGAATTTTTACATGTTGCACGTCTATCTAGGCACAACATTACATAATAAAATAAAATAATAAAATATGACAACGTTATGCAATGTGTGCAACACCCATTATCTCAACAATATGAATGTTTTATGGGTTCACTAAGCTAAGAGAAAAGTTTTATTTGTACATCTAGACCTTGAATAATTGGTTCACCCCCCCCTTAGTTATTCTAAAAGAATTCTAGCAATTGGTATTAGAGCCATCTACTAAAGAGGACTAGTTTGAAGATACTAGAATCACAAAGATCAAGATTTCCAAAAGAGAAGTACCCAAGCTTAAGAGAGAAAAATTCCCTGTATGGCGAAGTCTGATGAAACTACATCTTGGAGGAATAGGAGATCATGCACAATCCACCATCTTAGTGGAACATGCTGATCTTACTAGAGTTCCAACTGCTAAAGAAATGAAGAAGAAGAAAGAACACAATCGAGTGATGTTGGAGATTGCCTCTACCCTAAGATATGCAGAATTTGATGATATCAAAGGATGTGACACTGCAAAGAAAATGTGGGATGCCCTGCACACCATCTATGAAGGAGACAAAAATGTTCAAAGAGCCAAGTGTAAGAGCCTTAGAGGTAAATTTGATGACATGAGAATGGAATAAGGTGAGAATATTGCTCATTACATTGCTAGAATAAAAGAAGTTGTTAGTGCCGTAAGAGGAGCAACTAGTCATATAGATGATGATATTTTTTTAAGCAAAGTCTTAAGAACATTTCTACCTATCTATACTATTAGAGTTTCAACAATCCAAGAATTAAGATGTATTCTAGGAAATTATCTAATTGTTGAAGGTCTGGTAGGTAGACTCACTACTTTTGAGCTATCTAACTTTGACAATTACAAACTAGAGAGTCTTGAATATGCTTTCAAGGCTAAGTTGCTATTAAAAGATTCTGATGAGAAGAAGCATAAGAAGATAATAAAGATAAAAAATGTGTCTAGTGAAAATGATATTGATGAAGAAGATGTTGAACAACTAGAAGCACTACTGGCAAGAAGATTCCACAAAGGAAAAGACAAGTTCAAAGTGAAGTTACCTGTCATTTGTTTTAATTGCAATGAGATTGGTCATATTACTACAAGATGTCCAGAGAAGATAAACTACAGAGGAAGTGATAAATATAAAGGTGGAATAAATGAAGACAACAAGGATTACAAAGATAAAGAAAGAAGTGCTACATTGCTGAAGAGGATGATTCTGATGAACACGATGATGAAGTAGCTTATGTTGTAATCAAGGATGAATCTGATGAAGATGAGGCAATGACACTTGTGACTTGTGTGAACAAAAATGATAGAAGGATCGTTGATAGTGGATGCTCACATTACATGATGGGAGATAAAAGTAAGTTCATTACCTTAAACAATTATGATGGAATTAGTGTAAGATTTGGTAATGATGCTCCATGTTTGATAAAAGTAAAAGGTTCCATAAAAATCATAGATAAAATCTCATGTGACAATGCTTACTATATTGAAGTAATAAATTATAATCTATTGAGTGTCACAACTAAAAAATTTGGGATGCAAAGTTCAATTTGGAAACAAGAGTGCTAAGATATATGATAGAAATGAGAAATTTATTAGAAAAGGTGATCAAACTAGAAGCAATCTATTTTACCTTGCTATAGAGGATGCTACTTCTCTTGTTGTGAAATTTGATGATGTATGGCTATGGCACAAAATGTTTTATCATGTTAACTTTGATAACTTGATTAGTTTCAGTAACATGAAGTTAGAGGACTGCCCCAAGGTGAAAAAGCCTAATAATGAGACATGCAAACAATGTCAATTGGGCAAAATGACAAAGTCAAGTTTCAAGAGAAAAACTTATACCTCTAAAGAGATACTAGAGATTGTTCATATTGACTTGTGTGGACTAATTGAAGTGCAAATCTATAAGGGAGACAAGTACATAATGTTATTTGTAGATGATTATTTTAGAATAATGACAATCATGTTTCTAAAATAAAAAATTTGATGCTTTTAAAATGTTTAAATGGTTCTCGACAAGAGTTGAGAAAGAAAAAGGTAAAAGTCTAAAATTTTTGAGATCAGACAAAGGAGGAGAATTCACATCAAATGAGTTTGAAATATCCTGTAATGATAGAGGAACCAAAAGACATACATCTACACCTAGAACCCCTCCACAAAATGGAATTGCCAAAGGAAGAAATAGGTCAGTAATGGACTGTGCTAGGACACTTATGATGGAAAAGAATGTTGCTCTAAAATATTGGAGAGAAGTTGTAAGCACAACTGTCTATACACTGAACCAAGTGCAAATCAAGAAAGGTACTCATTCAACACCTTTTGAACTATGGTATGGATACTCACCCAATGTAAAATACTTTAAGGTATTTGGGAGAAAATGTTACATTCTTAAATATGTTAGAAATGGTAAGCTTGATGCAAAAAGTGAAGAAGGTATATTCCTTGGATACTCCACAAGAAGTAAATTGTACAAGTGTTTGAATATTAACACTAACAAAATTGTGGAAAGTGGAAATGTTAATTTTGATGAATATATAGAAGCATGATGCTAAACCTATGAAAAAGCTAGAAGAATAAAAATCATTTGTATACTTTTATGAAGGAATTCCTACTAAAGAAGAAGCTACAAATCAAGTTGTAAACCAGTAGCGAGTTTCAGTAACTGTCGAGTTAAATCCTATGAATGCTAAATTGAATTTAGGAACCTAGCTACATTTAGATGTTGAGTTACAGAATGAAGGAATTGCACATTTTGATTCTAAGGTTAGTGTACATGAAAAAGATGCTAAGATACCTGATAGAAATATAGATAGTGATTTTAAAACTAAAAGAAAAAATGAAGAAACAAGTATTGAGCCAAGATTGTCCAAAAATGTTAGCAGACATCATCTTGCTGATCAAATAATTGGAAACAAAGATGCTAGACCAATGAAAAAAAATATATTGAGAAGTGAATCATGTTTACTAAGCATGAAAGAACCTAAGATAGTAAAATATGCATTAGAAGATGTTGACTAGTGCAAAGCCATGGAAGAAAAGATTGAACAAAAAGAGAAAAACAAAACTTGGAGTCTAGTTCCTAGACTAGAAGACAAAAATGTGATTGACACTAAGTGGGTATTTAGAAATAAGTTAGATGAAAATGTTGAAATTAAAAGGAACAAAGCATGACTAGTTTGTAAAGGATATGCACAAGAGGAAGGAATAGACTATGGAGAGACTTTTTCCCCTATTGCAAGATTGGAAGGTGTAAGAACTCTACTTGCTTATGCTGCATACAAAAGATTCAAAGTCTATCAGGTGGATGTCAAATCTACATTTCTGAATGGCATACTAGAAGAACAAGTTTACATAGAACAGATAGAAGGATTTGTTGATGATAACAATAAGAATATGGTATGTAGACTGCACAAAGCTCTTTGTGGTTTGAAACAAGTACCAAAAGAATTGTATGGAAGACTTCATAAGTATCTTATGATGATTGGATTTGAAAGAATAGATGATAACAAAAATTTGTACATAAAGACAGAAAAAGGTAAAGGTACTCTATTATCTAAAATTTTTGTTGATGATATAATATTTGGAGGACAAGATGCTTTATGTAAGGATTTTGCAAAACAAATGAAACATGAATTTGAAATATCAATGTTTGGAGAGATCAAATTATTTGTGGGATTACAAGTATATTAGCTGAAGTATGGTATATTTATCACTCAATCAAAGTACATCAATGAAATATTGAAAACTTTTGGACTGAAGGATTCAAAACTAGTAAGTACACCTATGATAACAGGACATAAACTATCAAAGAATGATGATTCTGTTGAAGTGAATCAAACACTGTATAGGTCTATGATTGGCTAGTTGTAATATGTTGTACATAGAAAACTTGATATTGCATTATCTACAGGGATAGTTGAAAGATTCTCTGCAAATCCCAGGGAGAATCATTTAATGGCTATGAAAAGAATAATGAGATACTTGAAAGGAACAAAAGAGTTTGGCCTATACTACAAGAAGAATGAGAAATTTTACTTGAGAGCCTACAGTGATGCTGATTGGGTTGGCAATATAGATGACTAAAAGAGCACTAGTGGAGGAGCACTTTTCTTAGGCAAGAGACTAGTGACATGGAATAGTAAGAAACAAAGTTGTACCTCATACTCTATTGCTGAAGTTGAATATGTTTATATTGCTACAAATTGCACAAACATTGTATGGATCAAACAACTACTCAAAGGAATGAGGGAAGAAATAATAGAACCAGTAATACTTTATTGTGATAACACAAGTGCTATCAATATATCAAAGAATCTAGTGATGCACACTAAGACAAAGCACATTGCAATCAAGTATCACTACTTGAGAGAGCTAGTTCAAGATAAAGAGGTGAAGATGCAGTATGTCAACACAAAGGAACAAATTGCTAATATCTTCACAAAACCATTACCTAAGGATGCAAATGAATATCTAAGAGGTAAATTAGGCATGATGCCCCTATCAAACACTATCTAAGTAACATGAGGATTGGCCTACATCAAAAAAACTAATTGCCAAATATCACAAATTGATGCAGAGAATCTTACTTTACGTGCTGCCTAAAGTAATCAAAATGATAAAACTCCAAAATAGTCACAAGAAAGGTGATAGAGGGAGAAACTAGAGATATTACAAAATTCTATATCTGTATGTTGAGATGAAAAGATGATATGTCTTTGGCATTGTTGTCAAAGAGGGAGAAAGAGCATTAAACTGATCATCATCAAAGGGAGTTAAAAGAGATATTCCATTGATCAGAAGATGAAAAAGTATATCAGAGGAAGATATCAAGAGATTGATATCTTAGAGGGAGTTAATTGCTAATGTTTTGAGAGAAGGAGAACTCTTAAGAGGGCGTTACAAGAAGAAACTAAGAGGGAGTCACAAGAAAGAATTTTGTAGCCTAATCAAAAGATGGAATTTGCTGATAGAGGAAGAAATTTTGATACATGTTTTCTTTTTGGTATTGTCTTACTATTTTAACTTAGTTAGTTTGGTTAAAAAAAGTGTTTTATCACTTAGGTGACTTGGTTGATTAATTTGGTTCACCATCAATGCCAAAGAGGAAGATTGTTGAGATCTAATAGAAAAGATCATTGCTAAAATAGATTATTGAAAGAGCGAGATTGTTGAAGTAGAAAATGTGTTTCAATCATTTTTTTGTTAGCAATGTAAAACTTGCTATTTTTCTAGTAAGACAATTGCTTATAAGATTCAAGTACTATCACTTAGTTGATTGATGAAGAGGATTTGATCAATAAGATGTAACAATAACACCTAGAGGAAAGGTTGAGTTATGGTTATGTAATGGAGTACAAGGATTAGTTAAGACAATGATGAAATGATGTATTGATAATATACTTAAGGTTACAAAGGTTGGATACACTTAGAAACTTCAGAAGAACAAGTTACACAAAGACTATCTACCAAGCTTGACTAAGTTGATAGTAGGTGCCAAGAAAAGTTGGTGCAAGCCAAGAAGAAAATTAGTTGGAGCCAAGTAAAAGAAAATTATAGTGTATGCTGAGTAAAATAGTTGATGCCAAGAAAAATAGTATGTGCCAAGCATCACTAAAATTTAGTTGATGCTGAGTGAATTAATAGTTGATGCAGAGCAATGTAGTATGTGCTGAGCATCGAAAGATTAATAATGCCAAGCTACTACATTATTAGAAAGATCAAAGATTCACCAAATTTGAGTCAACAAGTCTATTTTCTTGAAGTCTATGAACTAGGTGGAAGATAAGGTTGATGAGATGGTGGCATAGAATTTGAGGTAAACCATTTCTAGGTGAATGCAAATGGATTCAAGGAGAATTTTATAGAATAAAGATGGAATATGAGGTAGAAACATCGTATCCTACCTAATCCATCCAAACCCTAAAATGGATGATGGAAAATAGCAAGTATCTTAATTTTCTATTTATAGGAACGTTTGGTCATGAAGCAAAAGAGGAGAAGGTCAAAAGATAAGGAAAGAATAGAGAAAATAAGGAAGACAAGAAGTCAAGGACTCTACTTCATCAAGTGACCAAAAAGGTGATTGCATTGGCATGTTAAGCAAGAAGGCTTAAGGAGATATATGATTGAAGGGTGAACAAGCTATCAGAACTGCAAAGTATGAAATCCAAGAAAAATTGAGGACTGAACTATGACCTATAATCTACAAGAGAAGTTGTAAGTTGTTTTAGATCAAATCTCTACTGTTACTCTCTAACAATTGTATTAGTTTAGGGTAAAATTCTTTGGATTAAGGTTGACCTAATAGTCATTTGAAAATCCTTTAACTGGATGGCCTAAAATCCTCTAACAAGGCTCATTTCTAATAGAGTGATTGAAATCCCTTAACTAGATCACATTTAACAGTGTGTGTTGTAACCTTTAATAGGGTTGGCCTTTCACAAGGCATCACTTCAGAAGAGTGAAAAGGAGTAGCATGTTACTAGTGGTTTTTCCCAAATTGGGTTTCCACATTAAATCATTGTGTCAAGTGTGTTGATGAATCTTTATGTTTCATGTTTACATTTCTACAAGTTGATTTAATAGTAACTTGAAAGTTTTAGTGACTGCTTAGATGCATGCACAGATATGAATGTTTTATGGGTTCACTAAGCTAAGAGAAAAGTTTTATTTGTAAATCTGAACCTTGAATAACTGATTCACCCCCCCAGTTATTTTGAAATAATTATAATAGAATCTTCCCTTGGCAACCTCATATGATAACCCTACAATGGGCAAGTTAAGAAGGGTCTAAAATTTTAATTAGCTATTACAATTTTTGATATTTTTGGAAGTATATCATTTCTATTGCTATAAGGTCTATCATGATCTTGTTGCTATGTAGAAACTCCTATCTTTAGGTTTGATGCATAAATATCATTATTGGAAGAAATGTACAACACTAGATTAGACATGTTGATACAATTAGCATTTTATAGTTTCTTTTCCAACCAAATCAATACATGAGTTCTTTATGTAAAACAAAACAACACCAAGTGCCTTGACATGATAGTTTTATTTTTGTGGGAAAGATGAATTCTAGTTTCACCATAATATATTATCATCTTAATAAATTATTTTATTAGTTATTACTTTATAAAAATGAATATTTATGCTGTAGGAATAGTCTACAACATAATGATAAATTGTGAGCCTCTTATCGAGGAGGTCTACAATTCAAGTTTACTTGAGCTTAATAAATAAAAATAAAACAATCATCAAAACTCATGATGATAATTAATATTGACTTTGGACTCTTATAAAAAACAATGAACATTAATGTTCAAGGTGCACAATTAGATAAGTAAATAGATAGGAATGATATGAATTTTCTAATTTACTTATTTTGTAAGAATTTATTTTATTTTATTTTATTGTAATACTATTATAGAATATAACCATATAACTATAATGTATATATTTTATATATGGCAGAATGAATCAATTTTCCTTCCACCATACTAGTTCTCTTTGGATTCTCCCACCCACCTCCTCCCCTCATGGAAATAGTTGAATGAACACATTAGACTTGACATTTACAAGCAATACATCTCCACAACTTGGATCAACCCTCCTAGTAGTTTATGCCCTCACATGGCCTTCTACTCGGAGCACTTTCTAGAGATCTATGATGGTATTATTATTCTCCCCTCTTACTTGAGCCACCGCTGGTGCCATGCCCTTCACATTGCCTTGGGGTCTTTTAGAGTTAGATTCCACCAACTTTGTTGCTAGACTGATCACCACCTGACCAGAGAGGAACATACCATCTTAAAATAGAAAAAACTCATTATTAAAACCTTTTAGCTCCCATCCTTTAATAACCTTATGGACCAGTAATAGATTCATTCTTGATTACCTCTTTCTCCTATTCTACTCCATATTTTTTACTTTCATCAATGCAGTCTCTAAGGCCTCAGGGATGGATCCCTTCATGCCAACCCTAGAACAAGCTGACTTGGTCTCAGATGATTTTAAATCCTGGGCCATTTTTGTGTCATGG
Organism: Cupressus sempervirens; assembly: GCA_028749045.1. Taxonomy (NCBI): domain Eukaryota; kingdom Viridiplantae; phylum Streptophyta; class Pinopsida; order Cupressales; family Cupressaceae; genus Cupressus; species Cupressus sempervirens. The sequence continues at coordinate 838,824,854 of CM053785.1, read as the reverse complement.
TTTTAAATTTAATAGTTAGATAATTCTATCAGCTTTCATTTTTTTTGAACCCAAGTATTTGTATAAAAGAAAGCCTAGGACCTCATCCACAAGCTATCCACATCCATTATAGAAATAACACATAAAATCTCAATAATTCAAGTAAGAAAATTTTCTTTAACCATTATAGGCATTCAACGACTCAATGATCCTTTGTGAGCATTTCCTTTTCAAGATCTAGCATTTTTTTGACCATCAAGGGAGGAGATCTACATTGAGGTATTCATTATCTTCTTCATTCATGCACATTTACATCCATGGCTCCATGATGTGGATTTTGTAGATCCATTGCATTTGTAGAATTTCCTACATTCTTTATTACAATCTCAACATCATCAACACACAAGTATTGTAAATCCTTATTGACACAAGTTTCTACAAGAAGGGTGAATAATTAAATTTGTATTTCTTTCCTTTACATATCTAAATTTAAATTTCAAGGTTGATTCCTCAATCTAGGGATTGATCAAGGTAAACCCTCATGCACTAAAAATTAAAAAAAACAAGATTTTCTATATGTAGGAGAAGGATAGAAAAATTATGACCACAAATCTAAAAAATATTCAACAAACTTTTTCCAAAGAAATTGGGTTGAAGTTGCTACACTCCCTAAGAACACAATAACTTCATCATAAAGCATCCAAAACATGGTGACCTAGTTGACGTCTTCCTAATGCCTTGAGAAAAATAACATTTTCTAAGTTTTTAGTTCCAATCATGAAGACACAGTTAAAAGTTCCCTCATAGTTTTAGATTTGTGATTTTTAGAGAAAAAATATATTCCTCTACACATTTCAAGGTGAGTACCTTATCATTTTTTTCATATTTTAGCCTAGGGGTAAGTGCATAAAGTTGTGGTACCAAAAAGGTGTCACATGTTTTTCCTATACAAAGTATAGCGTGATCACATTATGCTTTGGATAGCATGATCCTTAGGCTCATCAAATTCAAAATATAGCATAATCAAGCTATAAAAAAATATAAAATCTGAAACCTGTGGCTATTCTCTCATTTTTAACATTCCAAACTTTGTTTTTTCCTATTTTCTTACTTTTGATACTATGAACATGCCTTAGATTACTATTTTCTTACAAAATGCCTCCACATTAGTTGCAATCAAAATATAGTAGATGTAAGTTTTTAAACTATCTTTTTTGATAAATTTTAAATTTTTAAAAGTTTTCAATCAATTTTAATTTATGTTTTATTAGTTTTTTAAAAAATGGGATTTTTTATTTACTACATAATATGAAAAACCCTCCACATAATCCTCCATAAAACCCTAATCTCAATCCACCTCAAAATACTCCACCAAATCAACCAAATCCACCACAACACCATTTGAAAGAAGAAAAAGATCCTCAACAACCCGCACCAATCCAAAGAGACCATCTTGGAACCCAAGAAAATAGATTAAATTAAATTGAAAGAGGGAGAAACATACTTGGTAGGGCACAACTAACATAGTCACTTGATTCCATTTTGACCCACATAGCCTCAATTAGTGGACAACTTAATGTATGTCATAATAAGAGGGAAGATCAAAAATGATATTGTGTAAATAAATTATCCTAGAAATATGTTAACAAGATGAAAATTTACAAATGATGACCTATGTAAATTGTTTAAAGAAATAGGAAAAGTGAACATCCTTAGAACTACAATGAAGAGGTTCCCTATTCATTGCTGCATTAATGATGACATAAAAAATAAATTTTTGGATAGATGGTGGATGGTAATTGATGCCCCCTATAATAATCAAGAGGTTCCTATATATTTATTAAGGAAATTATATTGCAAGTTTATCCTTGAGGAGATATCCAATTATTTTTATATGCTATATTCTTAGGGTAGAGGTGGAAAGTCATCATTTGAGAAGTAGGTGACACATTGTGACCACATAATGCACCTAGTGTGCCTATTGATAATCCCAAATGGAACATGTTAGTGTTCCTTTGTTGTGAAGTAATGTGTAGAGGTTGACACACTAAGCACAATTAGTTCTCTAACTCAGAGTCTCATTCATTGTGCCACTCCTTTACTTGAGGATGATCCATGCCAGTCTAGACAAGGTCATATGTACCATTCATGTGGATCTCTATGCTCATTTGTCATTGTTGATAGAGATAAGGAGGAGGAGGACGGACTAATGATGAATGACTATCTCAATGTGACATTTGACATTGATACATGGGTAAATATATATAGATGTAAAACTAATTTGATCACATCTCATATATACATGAATGAATAATAAATTTGTATGTATTGATTGTGTTCTTTAGGGCCAGACTATTGGTGGTACTAGTAATGATCCCCAACCTCATTTTACTCTATGTAGATGAATCCACACATATGTATTAATGTATTAATTTAATAATTTTAATTTATGTATTAATTTAATAATTTTAATTTATGTATTAATTTAATAATTTTAATTTATATATTTCATCATTATGTAATCATATGAATGGTTGATTCATAACTTTTATGTATGTGCATTAGTTCTTTACTGGACCATCAATGTTCACATTGCATAGTAGAGTGTGGCATGCCACCACTTATGAAGAGGTATATTTATTTGCATCTTAATTTGAATTGATTATGTTTTTTAAAGAAATGAATGAATAATTAAAAGATTTTGAAAATTATGATTAATATGTAGAGTCAAAGTGGTTATGGAAGTGTTGAGATGGGGTTCCCTTGTTTTGTGATGTCATTATTTTCCCTATAGGTATATATATTTACTAATGAGTTATATTTGGTGTGTCTATAGTAAATTATTATATGAATTATTTTCTAATAGATTTAAATACCTTTATAATAGGTAAATTTTGAAAATTCAACATTGACACCACACAATGAAGGACACATTGGTACATTCATAGAGGTACCCAAATTTATTAATTGATGATGTTATATAAAAATATATATATTCTTCATAAAAACATATATTAATAATGTTGTATCATTTTCAACTATGAACATTAGTGACACCTCTAAATGTTTGTGAGTGATTGATCATGGAGTTGCTCATGTAGTGGCTAGTTTTGAAGCATTCATTGAAGCATGCAAGAGTTTTTATAATTATCTATTATAGTTAGTACTAAAATTTTAAATTCTATTCATATATTTATTTTAGTGATTACTGTGATTGTTGTTGTAAGGATTTTTTAGTCTTGATCATTTGTGTGCCCTTGAGGTGATGTAAAAAGTGAGTATTTACTAGTAGTAAGAAAATATTTTATTTTATGTGTATGTGTATGTATATTTCATTTTTGATATATAATAGTTACTGATTCACATATGTTTTTGATTTTATCATATCAAGTTATAGAAAAGTCTAGACTAAAGGACTAGCGAGTATATTTAGAAGGCCCCCCTCATCCACAACATCCCCACCCTACGTGATGATTGAAGATAACTTGGGATTCGTTTTTTCCCCCTCACGAGAAGGAGTTCATTGGGGATGTACATTGTACACCTATATAATGTTAGTGGACATATTTTTTGTATAATATAGTGGATATACTATTATATGTACAACATATTGGACATATTGTATATTGTATTTGATGTATGATATATTTGACATATATTTGATGTATAAAATATATTGGACATACAATTAATGTACATTTGATATATATATTGTATTCTATGTATGACATATTGGACATATATTTTTTGTATGAAATTATTGGACATATAGTTGATGTCTCAGATTATTGATGTATGAAATTGTTTGATATCAAAATATATATCTTGTTTAAATTCAAAAAAATGTTAGCATCTGGATGCAGTTTGTGTCCAATTTTTAAATATATATATATATATATATATATAGTTTATGTTTTAAGTATTTCATGTATGTCATTTGAATGCAATTTGTGTCCAAAATATGTTAGCATGTTGAAAAATGATAATATAAGAAATAGGCCTTATAAGGGCTAATAAAGAGTTAGTATAAGGATTTAAGGGTAGACTAAGGATTTTGATTATGTTTTGAGCTCAAAAGGATTATGAGAGACCATTTGACTATAATGCAACAATATTTGATGTTAGAATGCAAATAGAAGTGTAAGTTATCAAGTTGAAATCCTTAGTCACAATTTTATCATGTTCATGATCTACATTTATTGATTTATGATTCTTAGCAACTTCATTTCACTTATACCATTCACTATGATATTCATAAAAAACCTTCAATGTGGTATCTCATTCCTCTCAAACATAGAAGACACTTCCAAATCTCTTACATCAATTATTGTATTTTATCTTAGGCCTAACGCATTTAAAAAGAGCCACAACAGTCAAAAAATATCAACCAAACCACCCAACCACCTTGTAAACCAACCACAACTACCTAAAAACCTGATTTTCATGACTTCATAGTTGATCTCTGAAACTTGTCACAAGGTTCGAGATATCACTGTATGAAAATTATTTCTAGATTCAACTTAGTGCACTTCGGGAACACTTAGGTATGGAATGCTCTAGAGTGTCCTCATTTGTAAATGAAATAATGAGGTTGCCACTAGAATTTATCTGACCAGCCAGAGCTAATAGAGTTGAAAGATTGGTCCTAAGATAAATAATTTAGAAGATGCACCATTTAGCAATATTTAACTGATTAAAAATGTAACTTTTTGTACCAACTGAGATGTGCTTGCAAAAATGAGATCAAGTGGAGTATCTAAAAACTAAGCTACATACACGTAGGCCTTCCCAACACTATCCTTGCATACTTCATATATATTTGATAAGTTTTACAAGGTTTGATATTTGAAAATCAATGTCTGATTCAACTTAGTGCACCTTGGGAACACTTAGGTATGGAATATGCCAAAGTTTTCTTGATTCTAAATGAATGAAATGAGTTCTCTACTATCATTTTCCTAACCAACTATAGCTAAAAGAGTAGTAGATTTGTCCTAGGATGAATATTTTAGAAGATGCACCATTTAGCAATTTTCAGTTGTTCAAGAATGCAACTTTTTGCACCAAATAAGTTGTGCTCACCAAAATGAGACCAATATGAGTATATCAAGCTACATGCACTTAGGCCTTCCAAAAATAGTGCTTGTGCACTTGATGCAGGAGCATCTAGAGGTATAAGGGCAATCCTGTGTCACCCAAAAAAAATACTTAGACTTAGTTTCTGTTTCATGTGTTTTCATTTTTGGATACCCATTTGGGTCAAATAAAGGTTCCAACTCTCACAGTTCCACTATCAGTGTTCGTGTAAATCCCAAAAAAAAGGAGTATGTAATTGAGCCATCATTTTGGTGAACTAGAAGGTGTAAATTGGCTAGATGAATGTAATTGTAATTTAGAGCATTCCAAAAAAAGAATCAGGTCAAAAGGCCCCACGGTTTGAGAGTTATTGCAATTTTTTGGGTTGTGGAGACCTCCTAAGAATGCTTCAAATTCAGGTCAGGGGCATTAAATGACCTCAAAAATGGCTAAAAAATGGGGGATGAGTGAAGTTAGTCCATAGGGCTATAGAGCACTTCAAGAGCTTTTTGAAAATGTAAACGGTTCATCAATCAGAGCTACAGTTCAAAAGTTATGCCTCTCGGAAGTTTGATTACCATTTTTGGATTCTTCTAGATTTGCGTCGACTTCTAACGTAGCTTATGGAACCTTCTATTTGGTCGGTGGATGCCTACTAGCACTTTCTAGAATGTACTCCTAGTCCTTAACCCTTTGGGGTCTATTTAAGGAGATTCCTGGCATTGTAAAAGGCAATACGGAGTGGAGTTTGAGAGGAGGTACTAATAGGAGAAATTATCTCCACATTTATGCTATTGTAAGCCCTTAAGGCATGTTTTGAAGTTTATTTTCTCTGTACTGAATGTACTAGCTTATTTTTCAATTAATACAATTTCCCTTCTTCTGTTGTGTCCATTCTGTTCTTGGGTTGTGTCCCCATAAACACTTTACATACCTTTGATACCAATCACAAGGTCTGAGATATCTGTTAGATAACTAGGGGGGTGACTCAGTTATGTTTAGTTATTATACAGTCCCTTCAAACACTTTCAATACTGAAAAAACTTCATAAACATTATAAGCATTCACCCAATGTTCTTATTCAACTTCACAATTAACTCACACAATTAATTTACTCCAAACTATTCATTCACTATCTTGTTGTAACCAATAAATAGTAATAAAAATTAGTTATTACCAAATATTAACCTAGTTTTTACTGAGTTGTTGTAAAGAGTAACTATCATGTAAATCAACTTGCAACATAACAATGTTGACACATTTGACACATATTTTTTTAACATGGAAACCTTGTGAAGGGAAAAACCACTTGGGATCGACAACACAATTTTTTTAATCTTGTAAAGTGACCTTTGGTAGGAGCCAACCTTGTTAAAGATTTACATACACATTGCTAATGTGACATTTTTAGAGGATTTACACCAAAAGATCATATCAACCTTACCATTCATTGATCCTATCTAAAGAGTGGCCTTCTCTAAAAGACTTATAAACACCATTAATCAATGTTACCATATAAGATTTCATAGACATGTTAGGTCCACTTGGTTAAGAGATTTTTTTTTGCAACAATGATTAGAAAGTAACAATACAAATGATCTATTAGGTTTAGAACTAGATTTCTTGTTAAAATATCCTTTCTTCTTGATCTATTTATGATCTCTATCATCCGATCTCTTGATTATCTGATTCACCCTTTCTTCTCTTTCACTTTCTTGCAACTCTGCTTGATCTTTGTCCTTCTCTACTTGGTTCTCCTTTTCTTCTTCCAGCTTCAAAAAATTCAATACCTTTACTCTAACCTCAATATCCAACTAGCAACCAAAAAGTTGATTTAACTCATCCTTAAATAGTAGTCTCTTTACTTCTAGATTCTTCCAATTATTTCTACTTAATCACAATTGCTGATCTTAGATTCATACCAGATGAAATGAATCTAGAAACTCAAAAAATAGAAATTTCATAGAACTTTGTGCTCATCCTTATCCTTCTTCAAACTCCACCATTAAATATTCATCATATTTTTCTAATCTTTGATCTTGTAACAAAGTTTGACTCATAGATTCAAACTTCTAAAACATTCTTTATTTCCATCAAAAATTGACCTTAGATTCCATATTTACAAACTTGTTCTTCTTTTTTTTACTTGAGGAACATAAAATTTCACTTAGGTAATATATCACTTCGTCAATGCCCAATTCAATTGGTTAACACTAAACTTTCCAACTTAACTTTATCAACTACTCAGTAAATACTGTAGTCACTTGGGGAACATTGTCTTCCTTCTTTAATCTTGTCACTTAGTGTAGCTTGTATAGCTCAATACATTACAATATTACATGAATGTAAAATAATCAAACCAAAATTACATTATCACTATCCATCTAATTTAAGTGCCCATTAAATACCATACTTATCAACTTTTTCATCAACACACTTTCTTCAAATCCTCTTCATCAATCAAATGACAGGGAACTCTACTAAATTATAATAATGTTTAGCCAACTAAGACTTGAAATCAATGATAATATAATAAATGATATGACTCTTTTACATACATTCATAGCATAATCAATTATATTATCAGTTGGGGATAACAACATTATCATCTGTAATTTTTTGCATGATTTGACTTAGTGCACCTTGGGAAGTATCACATGAACTAGAGTGTTCTTAATGCTAAATTAATGAAATGAGGTCTCTAATATAATTTTACTAGTCAACCAGAGCTAACAAAGTTGACAGATTGGTCCTAGAATGAACTGTTTGGAAAATGCACCATTCACCAACTCTCAACTATTCAAGAATACAATATTTTGCACTAACTAAGACATTCTATTTAAAATTAGATGAAGAAGAGTATTTATAAATTTTGATGTGTGTATTTATACCTTCCCAACATCATCCTTGTGCACTTCATAGATCTCTAATACCAGTCATGAGGTTTGAAATAACATTGTCAAAAAGTTTATGCTTAATTCTACTTAGTACACTTTGGGAACACTGAGGTCTAGCATGCACTAGAGCATTCTTGATGCTAAATAAACAAAAAAAGCTCCCCAACACTATTTACCTAACCAACCAAAATTAACACAAGTGATAGATTAGTCCCAAAACAAATGATTTGGAATATGTACCATTTATCAACTTTCAACTAATCAAGATTATAACTTTTTGCACGAACTGAGATGTGCTTACCAAAATGAGATCAAATGGAGTATTCCAAAAGTAATCTATGTTCACTTGTGAATTTATATCATTATCCTTGTGCAATTTACATATATTTGTTACTATTACAAGGTTTGAGAGATTGTTATCCAAAAATTACTACTCAATTCAACTTAGTGCACCTTATGAATAGTTAGGTCCAACATGTGCTACAACATTCTCAATGATAAATGAATGAAACAAGGTCCCCACTAGAATTTACCCATCCAACTAGAGAAAATAGAGATGATAGATTAGTCCCATGGTGAAAAAGTTGGAAGATGCACTATTTAGAAACTTTCAATTGATCAAGAATTCAAATTTTTGTACCAACTAAAATGTACTCACCAAAATGATGTTAGTTAACTAAGAGTGGGGGGGTGCTACACCTTTAATATTATTGTATATAGGGTTATGAATAGTCAAATTATGGATATATTAATCCTTAATTAAGTCATGTTATCATTATTATATTATAATTTAGGTAGGTAGGTTGGCCTAGGTGTTGTGAAGGGTTGTGTCTATTCAACCTAAGCATAATTAAGTATATATAGGAGGTTACGAGTCTTATTTCATCATTGTATTGTGAAGTGTGTTCTCATTGGAGATATTTAGAGGTTACCCCCTAAAAGTGGCCTATTAATCTTAGATATTATCAAGTACTTATATAATATTTCATATTATTTCTTCTATTGTGCAATTTATTTCATTGCAAGTGGTATCAGAGCATGATCTTGGCACCATAGAGGCAAGATTTTTTCTCAAGATTGGGGCAATTTTGGAAAGAGGATCACTTTTAGATTTTAATGAATTTTTCAAATATTTTCAAAGGGTTTTTGAAGACCATATTAAAGAATATATAGTCCAAAATTTAGAGGAACTAGAGAAAATTTGAGGAAATTATTGTAGAATTACTATTTCTACACAATTTTTTGAGATCTTCATATCTCTCACATCCTGTCAAATTGGAGTATAACTTGTTTTGGGTTTTACAATACATAGTAGAGGAGCATAAATTCAAAGCTTGGAGAAATTGAAAAACAAAAAAAAGCAAGATATTGTAAAATTAGGAAAATTCTCTCTCAAGGAAGCAAATTTGCTAATTTTTTTGGGATTTTTTTTGAGTAAGGATTTCTTGGCCCAAGTAAGTTACAATAAAAAATAAATAAATTAGAGAATTTAAATTTCATTTGGTGATTTATTTCAAAAACATTGGTTTCCATCATGATGGGGCCTCCAAAAAGAGGCAAAAAGAATTCTACCACACCAAGGAAATCCTTTGATCAAGATTGGGAAGCAACAAAGGATAGTAATCCCAATGAGGAACTTAGTAAGTTCAAGGAAGAGGTTAAGAAGGATATGTGTGACCTATGAGGAGATATATTAGATATACAAAGCATGTTAATCACCTATATGAATGAAACAAGGTAGTGGGTTTCTTAAAGAAGCAAAAAGTAACAGTGTTGATTGACTCAGGTAGTACTCATAATTTCATCAACAAAAAGTTGATAACTCTCCTAAATTATTTTATATATCTAGCCCGAGAGTTTTAGATTTTGATTGTAGATGGGGGCACAATATAGCATCAAATTATCCATGAGAGATTATCAACTTGATACCCCAATGTATGTGATATCCATGGGTGCAATAGATATTGTTTTGGGAGTATAATGGCTTACTACATTGGGAACATTTAAGATGAACTTCTAATAACTAGTCATGCAATTTTAATGACAAGGAAAGGTAGTGGACCTAAGGAGATTGAAGGAAAAATCCTCACAAATGGTAAGTTCTCATCAAATGCAAAAACTTCTTAAGAAAGGTGCAGATGGATTTATGGCCCACCTATGTTAATTAGAAGTCTCTCAATCTAATGCTCTTACTCATCCAAATTTACAAGTAATAATTTCTTATCACGCAGTGATTCTTGGAGACATGCCTAAAGGGTTTCCTCCTAAGAGGGATCATGATCATTCCATACAACTAGTTCTAGGGAGTCAACCACCAAACATTAGGCATTATAGGTACCCACACATACAAAAAGATGAGATAGAAAAAAATTGTTAAGGAAATGCTGGAGATAAGAATTATTAGGCAAAGCCAAAGTACTTACTCCTTACCTATTGTGTTGGTGGATAAGAAGGATGAAACTTGGTGCATGTGTCAAGATTACAGAGTGATCAACAAGTACACCATTAAAGATAAGTTTCCTATTCCAATCATTGATGATCTTCTAGATGAATTAAATGGAGCTATGTATTTTACCAAGTTATAACTTAGATCGGCTTATCACCAAATTTAGATTAAGGAGGAAGATATTTGTAAGACAACATTTCAAACTCATGAAGGTCATTATGAATTTTTGGTGATACCATTTGGTCGTACCAATGCACCATCTACATTCCAAAATTTGATGAATTGCATTTTTAAGAAGTTCTTGAGAAAGTTATTGTTAGACTTGGGAAGAAAATTTGCAACATGTAGATCAAGCATTAAAATTACTCAAAGATCTTCAACTCTATGCTAAGCCATCCTAGTGTGCTTTTGGTCTTAAGGAAGTGGAGTATTTGGGACACATAGTTTCAAATGAAGGAGTAAAGGTGGACCCTAACAAAATTAAGGCTATCATGGAATGGCCTATTCCAAAAACTATTAAGAAGTTGAGGGTTTTCTTGGGATGGACAAGATACTATAGAAGATTTATGAAGAATTATGGTCGTATAGCAGCACCCCTTACAACTCTATTGAAGAAGGATTCTTTTCATTGGAATGAATCTACTAAGGTATCATTTGAGCAACTGAAGAAGGATATGTGTACAATTCTAGTGCTTGCCACTTTAGACTTCACCAAGGAATCCATCACAATGGGATAGGAGAAGTTCTCATGCAACAAGGTCGACCAATTTCTTTTGAGAGTCATCAATTAAAAGGTAAAAATCAACTCAAACCTATTTATGAGAAGGAAATGTTAGAAATCCTTCATGTAGTTTAAAAATAAAGGCTTTATTTAATAGGTCAACACTTCAAGGTTAAGATAGATCATGATAGCCTAAAATATTTTTTGGAACAAAGACTATCATCAGAAGAGCAACAAAGATGGGTCACTAAGATGTTGGGATATGACTTTGAAATTGCATACAAGAAAGGGAAGGAAAGTATTGTGGCCAATGCACTTTCTAGGAAGGATGAAAAATATGAAGCCTTATTTTGTGCCTTTTCAATATTACAAGAAAATTAGGTGGTCAAAGCCAAAGAAGAGTAGAAAATTGATGTTGCAACAAGTAATCTCATCCAACAAATAAAAAGTGACCCTAGTAGTTTAGATAAGTTTCGTTAAAGGGGAATATTTTTTGGTATAAAGAGCACTTGTATGTCTACAAGAATTCCATTCTTAAAACTACATGAGTCCCCAATTGGTGGTCATTTAGGATTTTTGAAGACATATCATAGGGTCAAGAAAGATATTTTTGGGAAGGGCTAAAAGGTGATGTTTAAAAGTTTGTGGCTAAATGTTTGGTTTGTTAAAGATATAAGGGGGAAACAATTAAGACACCAGGTATCTTGTAGCCTTTATCTATTCTTAGCCAATGTTGTGAAGAGGTATCCATGGATTTCATCATAGGGCTCCCCAAATCTAAAGGTCATAATGTTGGGACTAACAATCTCCCCCTTTGACATTGATGACAACACATAATAGAAGATTTTGCATTACAAAACATTACATATAATAATCAAATGTATGCATTGATAACGATACAACTCTATAGTTATGGTTCTTCAAATTGGTACTCAGTCTATATCTTCAACAACAATAAGTGCATCAGATTCAACATTTCTCCCCCTTAGGATATGAGCTCTTATTCTAGGTTCAATCTTCTCCTTTTTAGTAGTAGTCTTCCCCCACTTTTAGTCCATTCTCCTCCTTTGAAAAAAATACCAAAGATCATTATAAATTGAAATATGAAACTTATAAAACCTTTGTTGGACTAATTGTCAACATTCCCCTTTGGGATTCATGACATGGCTTAACTGTCTCCTATATTCTATAAGTCAAGTGGTTGTATCAGGCATTGATAGGTCGATCTTTTGGTGCAACAAAACCTCTAGCTTGTAATAATTGGTATCAAATCTTGGTCACAGGTTTGAATCCTACAAGCCATGACAAGTGCCAATAGGAGGGGAATTATTGGTGGTGGGCCAACATCCCTTATAGGATTCATGACATGGCTTAACGCCATCCTATGGTTCTATAAGACTATTGGTTGTATTAGACATTTACATGTCAATCTTTTGGTGCAATGACAACCATAACTTTCTAGCAACCTTGTAGTTATCCTTGTACCTTGAATGTAGATATATTACTTAAATTTCATCATATTCAACTTCATAACTTTAGAAATGCTCCTAAAGTGTGAACACTTCTGCATCAACTCCATAATAGTTATATCAAATCATCCATGAATTAACGCAGTATGTAGCTTCACTTAATGAATTTTGGATAAGGGAAATAACCCCAGTTTACCTCTTAAATACTCAAAAGCATCCATAGGCAGTATCTTGGTAAATATATCAACAATTTGTTCCTTACACTTCACATACTCAAGTCTCACTTCTTCTCTTAAACTTACTCCCTTAAGTAATGATACTCAATTGATGTGCTTTATTTTTTCATGTATCACTAGATTACTTGTATTATCATAGTAAATGGTGATAGGCTCAGTTACTTCTTCTTACATTCCTTCCAATAATTGTTTGATCCATAAATATTTGAACAATTGATTAATGTAGGAACAACATATTCAACTTCAATAGTAAATTGTGAAATACAACTTTATTTCTTTTGTATCTACGTAATCAACCTTTCTCCTAAAATGAAACCTCCACCACTTTTGATTTCTCTATCATCAACATTTCTATCCCAATCAATATTAGTGTAGACTATAAGATTAAAGTCATCCTCTTGTTTATACCATAGGAAATAATATTAGTTCCCTTGACATAATTTAATATCCTTTTTACTATAGTCATATGTATTTCCCTTGAATTAGATGAAAACCTTGCAATAAATTCATTAACTAGCACTAGTACATTTGAGGTTAATTTTTGACCTTTAATTTTGACCAGGCCTTTTTTGCCTTGTTAAATTCATATATATTTTTGTTTATGAGCCCGATTTGGTTGAAATTTTGATTAAATTACTGATTTGGTAAATTTTTTGACCAAATCAGGCTCATAAACAAAAAAGAAAAGAAAAAGCTATCAGATTTCACTAAACCTTCATTCACTATTTGGGTATTGTGGGTAGGTGGTTTGAAGTTCTGTGTATGTGGGAGCTAGTTGAGGGGAGTGAAAGTTTGAAGATGTGAATTTCATATTTTTTGTGCATTTGCCTTGATTTTTTCCTTAATACATTTTCCTAGAGGTTCTTCTATTGACATAAATTGACACATTCTACCATTTCATTTTGCCCCTAAATAGGTATGCACTCCATAGATCACCTCTACATTTTTTTTTTCATAGCTTGATTGGTATTTGATAGCTCATTTTTGGGAAAAATTATTGTTTATATATTCCTCTCTTTCTTCATTATTCTTGTCTATTCACTCAACTCGGATTTGATTCTTGTTCTTGCTATAACATGTAAGAAGGCACAAAAATTCTTTATACATCTCTATTATGTAGGTGGAAGATTATAATGTAAAGTGGACCACATTAGAAATATCATTAGATCCATTCAATTCTTTTTTAAGTGCTTCACATGATTGAGAATTTTCTCTAGTGAAGACTTTATTTCTCTCCCCACATTTTCAATTAAAATAACATCTCCATGTGTAGCATAACCTAGTCACATATCAACAGGCTTTCCAAACTATTTCAGTAGCTACATGAATGCTTTCCATATAGATGAGGATTTATTTGTGAAAAAGGTTTTGCACTAGTTATAGGTCATGATGGAATGCAAATGCCAATGTACTCCCAACTTGCGATACTATGAGAACTATAGAGCTAGTATGAGTGCCCATTGGAGCATAGAGAATGGATGTTAAATTTAAACACAAGCCTTTACAATAGAGAATGATCAAATATTGTAGTTGTGGTTGTATGGTAGATATATACTTTTAAAATGGATAACTGTAGACATGGTGTGTAAACCATTAGACATAATTCCTCAATGTAAAATGTAGAAGTCTAGCTCATATAAGCTATTTGAAATATTGTCTTATACTGACATGATCTCACATCATGCTATGAATAAAGGATACAAATAGAAACAATATTAAAATGTTTGTACCTTCTAAAGATATGATTAAAGATTCTTGTTCTTGCTATAAGTTCCCATTCTCTATACTTCTCTTCATTGTTTTCCTCTAGGATTTAGAGTCTTACACACTATTATTGCACTTTTATCTACTATTTCTAATTTATCTTTTGGTGCTCAATTAAAGGATGATAGGGTTTTTGGGTTTCCATGCTTTCTTCTCCACCTATTGGAAACCACCACTTTTCCAATTCACCAAGTTGGGATACCCTTTCCATCTTGGATTTCTCTTGCTCATTGTTCAGCTACTTGGATTGGTAATCAAGGCTTTCTCCACTTGAGGTTTCTCCAAAAATACCAAAGCCCTGCTAGGTGGCCTCTATGGTGATGCCAGTAAGAGGTGTGAAATAAGTTCTTCTCACAAACTCTTCAACTTGGCTTCTTCAAAGCCTCACCAAACATATCACAATTGATACCTTAGGACTCCCACAAGTCTAGAGATCATTTTTTGGTCTTTTCCTCATGCCACACTCACCTCTTCCTAATATCTCTACCTATCTCTTCAAAAACACCAAAGAACTACCCCTCTCGCCACACAACACCCCCACTCCCTTACACCCTCCAGGATATTTCAAAAACTCCACACCCCAAATGATTCTAAGGGGCTTAATTGATCACAAAGAATGTGATTTCCTTGTAGCCTGATTTTGGGGTTTTAGACCAAAACTAAAAAGTCCTTTAAAAAAAAAACCTAAACTAATGGAATATTATGACACCTATTAAAATTCAAAAGAATAACTTTGCAACTCATCATTAAGGTACTCAAATACTAGGCCCTAGTTGAGGGCTAATAGGCCTAATTGGCACAAAAAAATTCAAACTCACAAAAATTCAAAGAAATTGAACAAATGAACTAACACATTTAACTTATCAAATTCCTTCAAAATTCCAAATTTTGGGGTCCTATCTACTGTGGAGATAATTTATCCTTCAAACTCTTTCTCCTATGAGGGTTTCATTGTCATTTATAGAAATTGTCACAAATCTTGATTATCTCTCCTACCCAACTCTCCCAATGTATTCTTCAACCTTATATGAGTTCAATATGTAAGGTCTCTAACACACATGAAGACTATTAAAAACCTTTGTCACATTTTCTTTAATACTCGTTCACTGTATTCTTCATGGAACAAAAAATATCTTATAGGTTCTTGGCCAAATCCTTTATAAAGATCAAGGTTATGGTGTGAATCTATGAGAGGGAAATATAAAACAACAAGAAATTCCTTTAAACCTTCCCTAACTCAACACAATGAGATCATATAGTCACTAAAGTACTTCACTCTAAAAAATATATACAGTTTGTTGTCTAACCAGTGAGCAATGAGATCTTGACAATAAACCAATGATGCTAAGTACAATTTTAACATTAAAATTAGTTCTAAAATTAATTAAAATATATATAAATCTTAAGAACCATCACATCCATGAGGTAAGGGAGAAAGTACTAAAGTTGCAACCAAATACAAGTACCTACTTTGATTTCACCATAACCAAAAACTGATTAACTTGTTCAAAAACCACACCATACCCTTCTACCCCTCTTTATTTCAATGGATTGCATAATATATGCCATAGAAAATGATATTTAAACTTCCTAAAGAATATTCCTAAAGAATCCCATCCCATCCAAGTGTAAAAGTTTGATGAACCTTCACATTCCAAAACTGTCATTTTTCAAGAAAATATTGTCAGCAACATTTTTGACAACTTTGCAATATTTTACAACTTTTTGCATTTTGAAATTTTATGCTACTACGTGCCTACTTGGAACCTCAAATAGATCCAAAGGATTAGAATGAGAATTTTAACATTACATTTTAATCCATCTATGACCTTGCATGACATTTTACACTTTAGGGTCTTTGATTCACTTTGACCAACATTGATTGAAACATAACCTTGGTCTACATGATCTTAATTGAACACATGATTACAAATTGAAATAATTATTTCACTAATGCTATCATGACTTATACTAAAATGACTCAAAATTCAATGGAGATGGTCAGGGTGCTCCTACACCACATGACTCCTACACCTTCTGAATATATCTAAAGACATTCCCAAAATAACCTTGCACTAGTTGTATCATCCTTACCATTTTATTCCTCTTTCTTATTCATTTTTGTAATCATTTTAATAAATAAACCCTTACAATGGAACAAAAAGAAAGAAAGATAGAAGTGTTATCACCATGTCTTAATGAAATTATTTAGTGTGTAGGTGGTCATATTGATGTAGACAAGACCAAATTTAGTTGAAGATGAGTACACTATTTCAAGTGCAACTACTAGTAACTGGTAATCATACATGAATAGGCTAATAGAGTGAAAGAAAAGAAGCTAGGTGTGGGCCAAGATGCTAGGTTTTAAGAGTAAAGGAAAATGTTAGCAAACTGTTCCAAGAAGTCATTGTTAGAGCAAGCCCTAGGTTAATTTGTGGGAGTAAATGAGTCTAGGGGATTCCATGTTCTTAGAAGATAAAAATTATCCATTGGATGGCAACACTTGCATTATGATTTCAATAATTATGATTTTTTTAGTAGAAATATATAGAGTAGTAATTCTAAGGGATACATGCACTTACATGGTTGATCAATGAGGCCTCCAAGATGAGAGATCAAGAGACTACATAAACACTAGAACAAATCACTATAAGGAGTTTTCTAAAACTAGATGTACAAATTTGTAAGCTTTGGAAATTGTGGAAAAGGCATTTTAAGAAATAAAGGGGAAATGAAGATGATTTGGGAAGGAATGTGCAAATTGGTTGACCTAATCTTGTAAGCATGATTTGTGTGTGTATTTATAAATCTTGTATAATCTTGTAATATCTTATTCTTTTTGATTATATACAAGATGCTACTACTAATGGTTGAATGTTTACTTTTTGTATTTTTATAGCTTGAATATTTTCCTATAAAGAAAGACCACACTTGCCAATATGAACCCAAAACAAAATAACTAGACAATTGCTAGATTGTGGTCTTAGTTCCAAAGAAAAGTTGATAAATGTAATTGTTCCTGAAAAAAATGTAAATGCTTAAAGAATTGAATAATTCTAATCACAACAGCCAATAGTCAATGTAGGCAACATGGTCATGTTTAAGGGGGCACAATTTTTGTTGATTGGTGAATGTGCATTTCCAATTGGAGGAACATGGAGGTGTGAATATCCAAGCTGAGGATAATGCTCCCATGGAAGAAGATGATCCTGCAATAGAGAACATAATTGAAGATAATGGTATTGGTATAGTAGATAATGTGCTAGAGGACATGATGTGCATCACACTGGTGGAGGTATTAATTTTTGATTGGAAATAAATTATGTAATTATTAATAGAATTAAACATCTTTGATTGCAATCGGCTGTGTAACCTTTTTTTGAATATTTTAGAGCATGTTGAACATCACGGTGAACAAGTGAAGCATGTTTGAAGTGTTCAACATTTTGAGATGGTGGCTGATCAAAATGTTATTGTACATGATGTAGCATTGTTGGGTAAAGAAAACTACATATTATGTTCTACTGGTTAATGAAATACTTGTAATAGTAAAAAAAGGTATGTGAATTTAACTGATTTACCTGTTATTGCAACATACCCCCTTTAGTGCAGCAACCTCGTGCTCCTCAAAGTAGGAGGAAGTATCATACTTTGACATTATTGCCACAAGAGGAGGAGAATGAGGAAGATATTTATGCTCCTATCAACCTTTTCCTTAAGAGATCTAAGGAGGAATTTTTTTTTTTTTAAAATGCTCTTTGATAAATTTTGTTGGATAACAAAAGAATGTTGTTTTAAGTAATTATCTATGAAATTTTTATATTAATATTGAATTTAATGTCATGTTAATCATTATTGTTATGTGTTAATGAATTATTGATTAGTGTTTAGTATTAATGAATTTCATGTCATATTAATGAATGTTATGTGATTGTATTGATTGAATTTTATAGTTCATAAATAAATGAATGAAGTATGTAATTAGATGTTAATGATGAATTTAGATTGATTTTAGGGGGAGGGGGTGAGGCTAGGTGAGCTTCCACCTTCACATGGTTGGCGTTGTTAAGTAGAGAATATTAAAGTATTCTCAAAATCAAGTAAAGCTGAAACTAACATACCTTCATTATTTAATCAATTTCATTCATTCTAGGTTTTTGATCATAAGTGAATTTGTAATGTGTAATTGCTAGGAAACTATCAAATAAAAAACTAGAAGGGCCATTACTCAACTTGTTTGGCATGATTCAACTTTATTTTGTGTAAGTATTCTCCTCTGTAATGCATCAAATCTGCACGATTTATGAACTATTTGAGATCTTATTAGTCTATTTCATTTTTCAGAACTCCCTTTGATTCTAAAAATACTAACATTAAAATAATATTCTATTTCATATACAAATAAATTAATATATGGACACATTGACAAGGCTTGCATATAGGGGTACTCTATGTTTAATCTTGAAGTGATGATGCTTGAGTTATTTTATCTAAACTTGACTATAAAAACATTTAAGTACAAATATAAAATTGTATTTAAAGGGTGATTGAAATACTCTTTTCACACTAATGCTATAGTGAACTAATTTTATTGGAAAATAATATGCATGATGCAAACACCAACATAATTTGATAGAGTTTTAGATTTGGGTAGATTAGTTAGGTAGCTATTTTGCTGGTATGTTTAGACAAAATGTGGACATCAAATATTTATATCCTAGTGGAGAAAAAAATTCCATACCCTTACCCCCTACCCAATTTCCTATTATTATATTATTCCATTTGAGGGTGGAGCATTGAGAACCGATAACTAGAGTTTAGTTGTTATAGCGAGCCCTTAGTTGAAGGTTACCATGCTAATGTGCTACATGGTTGCCCTTCTTAGTTTCTAATAGTTGGATGGATGGAAGGTAGTCCAGTAATGAATAGTGATGAATGCATTAATGAACTAATAAATGAAAACTACCCTATATAAATAATGGGCATTAATCTCATATCTGACCTATCGATGGGTGGTGCAGAGGGAATGTTCATGATTGTTGGGTGGGAGTGAGATGAATGGTTTGCTCCAATTCTATGGCTATGGAATTAGGGGGGAAACTACTTCAATTAGAACTGTAGCTTCCACTTGATGTGCTTCCACACAGTTATTTGGATCTACCAGCTAAGGCCCTTTCCCTTTTAGTAGTGGGGGTGGGGATCTGCAACATACAATACTGGTTCAACTTAGTCAATAACTAGATTTTAGATGGCTATTCTTTATCTGCTACCATCTTTTCCATCCTAGGCGGTACCTTTGTTGGTGAATATGCTTGTGAGGGTGGGTAAAGTGGGACAAGAATGTGTGCTCACTTTGTTGTTAGTCCTTCACTTGATGGTCCTAATTTTCATGCAATTAAAAGTACCTATGTTTGCATGCATCAATAGGAATCTGCTAGTGCTCCCCCTACTCTATAATGGGCATAGGAACACCTGTGGAAAATAGGAATGCCTTAAAATTCTATGGCCCCTCCCTACTATTTTATGGTTCTATGGGACCTAGGGATTGGAAAAGAGAGAACTAGGGGAAATAGGTATCTGATGCACTGGAGTAAATAGGTAATTTCTTCCACCTAAACTATATAAAAGAAGGGTGGGGCTTGCTCTTATATCTATCTCTCACCTTCCATAGAAGAATGAAATAAGGATTTTTTCGTGGTAGATAGTAGGGAATCTTTCCATTCATGGTGCTTGGGATCCCTTCACTCCCTTCTCTCCTTTCCTTCTCTCCCTCCTAGTTCCTTTATGCCCTCCCAGTTGATGCATTATCAATAGTCTTTATATCCTCTGATCAACCATGGTTCTACACCATTAGAAGTAGACCTCTCAGTTGGTCAGTTGATATGGTTATTTTTTAACTTCTGATTCCAGGTCCTCTACGGGGATATCAATGGGGCTGCTGAGACTAGTGCTTCCATCCATTAGTGGATTAACATGGTAAACTGGTTATAAATAAACTAAATCAATCTAATAAAGCTCCAAGGATTGGATCAACAAAGTCAACTACAAAGGGAAGGGCCCACCTAGACCCCTAAAATTTTATGGGTGGGCATATTATTCGAAGCTACTTACTTGCATGCCAATCTCTAGGGTTTGGCTACCATACATACCATAAAGGTGCATAATGCCTACAAAGGAAACTATCTTGATGAGATGGATTGATTCTTCAAAATAGCTCTAACGAAACCCCTTAGCTTAGAAGACTAGCTCCCTTTTACCATAGTAGGGTTGAATTAATTGAGTCAACTGGTTTTGGTTCTCCAACAATAGGTAGTGCTGCCATAGCATCATATATGGAATATACAGTATGGATAGGCAACATTTTGATAGGGATATTATGGGTTGGAAGGAAATTTCAATCTACACCCCTAGTGTGGTGCATGTAGATGTAAGGAGACCTACTTGCTTGGGCCCAGATTATTGCATTCCTTATTGCTTCGGCCCACCTAGCCTACATATTATTTTAGGAAATGGGAAGATTATTGGCCTTGACCTACCCCTATCCTTCCTATGTGGGTAGTGCCTCTTGCATCTAAACTATATGGCTAGGAAGTATGATATGACTAATGTTAACGGGTAAAAGCACAAACTTGTGTCACCTTTTATAAAGAAACGTGATATCAGAATGTGATGATTCAACATTAGTGACAAAAAAAATGGTATTTGTGTTTAAAATATGAAGATGATGTAAACTGATGAAATGTGTAGAATTGGATGAATTTTATGCAATAATTTTTATAATTTTTCTGAGTAGGAATTTATTCATTTTATTTTATTTTGAAGTCCCTTTTTTAACTGTAAAAATATAGGGTGTAGTTTCCATCAAACAAGTATATGCAAATCATCTTTTTTGGTTCTGATTTGAAAATATCTTAGAGATGACATGCATAGCTAGTGGACAAAAAAAGAAATAATTATTTTTGATGTATATTTTCTTTGTTATAAGTAGTCAAGTTTGACCTTATCAGAATCCAACAATTTTTTCCTCCCATCAAAACTTTCCTATCAAATCTATACCTTCTTGAAAAAAAATTAGATATTCATGAAGAGGATTCTGTCCTCTAGAGATAAATATAATTTTTTATTTTTTTGATATGATTTACTATTTTTTTTTCCTTTTTTGAGGGAGCATCCACTGAAATGTTAAAATATTGACTTATAATACTTTGATATTATAACATATTATAACTAATCAAAACACTCAAAAATTTATATAATGATATTGAATTTGAGATCTATAAAAGGGTATTTTTAGTTTTTGAAAAAAATTGAGTTTTGATAGAGAAATGAGATTTGACCAAAACAGGTTTTGGTATCACAAATGGTGACATAGATCTATGCTTTTACCCTAACATGATATCAATATGCCTAATTGATAAAAAAAAATGCTTATAAAGGCCCACCATTGATATTTAAGGGAATAGCCTACCTCACCAATACCAGTAGTTTCAGATCCCCCTACCATTTTATAGGCATATCCAACTAGTAAAGCCTATGCTTAATTCACAAAATAGGATCATGCATACAGGGTCATCTGCACTTGCTTGCCTCCCTTAGAATAGTAGGGCTCCTTTAATGGTGGTGGACCAATAATAGGAACTAAAACTACTATGGGTGGCATGTATATATATGCATATCAGAGAAATGCCCTACTATTCTAAGGGGGAGTCTGCATGCACAATTGGCTCCCAAATGAGGCAAGCAACTAGTATGCTAGCTTTATATCTAGTGAAACAACTGCCCCTACTACTGGTGATAGTTCACCCTGGTAAACTAGATCTATATCTTGATATGACCCTATTCTAATATTATTCCCCTACTATGGAAAGGAGACTCTCTGCATGCATGCATAATTGGATCTTGGATCAATAATATCAATAAAGTAAACCTCCCTTAAAATAGTAGGGGGGTAGGGATGTCATTGCTACTTGCTTTGCTACTTGTTGCTTCCATTACTTACTACTGATAGTGCTTTTTCCCTTGGAACTAGTTTCTATGCCTTTGCTCATGATGCAGATAATTGGGGTGGGAAATTTTGAGGTTGTTCAATCTAAAGGCCACTCATCCCTAGAATAGTGCTGTTGGTGGGAGGCAATAGAACCCCTCACTAGAACTCCCCCTTCCATTAATAAGTCAATTCATTTGGTTTTTTAAGAGTAGAAAGGGTAGATAATTAATAATAGTGCATAGGGACCCACTTTTAGGGGTAGGGCTACTATAGAGAAAGCTAATTATTATTTACCACAATAATAAACAGGGGGGGCTAAAGGGATCAACCTACTAGTGGGAAGGGTCTAGTTGAAATCTTAACTAGGTCAGCTAGTGATGGACCTATAAACTAATTTTCTTGCTTTGACCAATAGCATAACATTGATGGCTATTTTCCCCTATCTACCCCAGATGGTAATGCATATAGAATAGCTTTTGACCCTGCTAGAACCTAGGGACCAGATGCCTCCCAAATGTATGACTGTTTCAATTGGTTTCAATAATTCTAATGATGCCCTATACCTCATCACTAAGTAGTGCTAGCAAGGTGGGTAGGATGGGGGAAAAATGGTAGGGTGGAACTATAGTGCCAGAATAAGGTAGATTAGTTGGTAACTATGGTGCCCTATATTGTAAAGGGGCCAGTAGTCATGGTACAGTTCATGGACCAATCCAATTCACCTACCCCATATTAGATTATTGATTACTCCCATATCTATCTAGAGGTCCCTTACTATTCTATGCACCTATAGGGCTGCCCATAAAATTATAGGGATCACCTATGTTCAACCATAGAATAGTAGGGTAGGCTAGCCCATAAGGGAAGGTTGTTCCATTCGATCAGTCCATGAGACTCATTCCTCCTATTATTGAATTGTAAGTAGGGAAATAAACTTATGTCTCTCAACCCACAAACTTTCAAATCAGCCCGTAGGGTGGCTGGTAACAATTTCACGTTTATTGTAACTTGGGTTGAGGTTTATTGTGAAACATAACAACTAGAACAATTATATAGGGAGGAGGGAGGGAAACTATTTGTAGACACCTAAAAATCCTTTAGAAAATAAAATATTTTTATTTTCTGGAAAAGTCCCTGATGACATCATCATTTATTAATTAATTAATTTATTTTTATGCCATTAAATCCCTTTATCTTAATTAAAAATATTTAATTAAGGAATCCCTCCCAAAAATGTTTAAATCTTATTTAAATATTATTTTCTTATTTATTAATTATTTAATTAATAAATTGAACAAAAATCCCAAAATAAATAATTAATTTATTTTTTGCCCAAACTTGGCCAATTTCCTTAAGACCACTAACCTCTTCCAAAATCGTCTAATCCTTCTTTAATTTTTATTAAAGGCTAATCCCATCATTTCCTTACCCTAATCCCAACTCAAAATATTTAATTAAGATTAAATATTAATCTTCATGTTTATTAAAAATGTTTTAATAAATATCTCTTCAACCCAAACCTTTGAAATAAATAAACTTTATTTATCCTCATCCTAAGAAGTTCTAGACTCTTCTAGAAAGTCTTCATCCTCATCCTAAGCCTATCTCTAATCCCCCATTTAGCCTAATCCACCCCATCCACCCATACTAACCAAGCTTAGCTACTAACTCACCCACCCTGATAAATGCCATCCACTTGCCCATCTCTAACATCCCTAATCTAATCCTAATCCATCTCTAATCCTACCCTTAATCATTTGCACATTCCTAGGTCAAGCTTAAGACTTTATTAACCCAACCCAAGTCAAATATTTCAACTCTCTCACAAATATCCCAACCATAAAACTTTATGAAGGCCACAAAGCCATAAATGACTCTTACAACCCATTCATTGCTCTTACAAACCATTATGAGGGTCTTTATGAGCTTTGAGCTTCTTTTGTTAACCCTTCAACCCCTCTTGCTCTAACTAATGACCTTGTGACATGTGTCACTCCTTGATTAGCTGTAAGGAAGCACAATTCATGTGCTCTCCTCTCATGCAATCTGAGCCCTCCATGAGCTTTTTTCCATCATTGCATCTTAGCCCTCAAACCCTC
Source organism: Cupressus sempervirens (assembly GCA_028749045.1). NCBI lineage: Eukaryota > Viridiplantae > Streptophyta > Pinopsida > Cupressales > Cupressaceae > Cupressus > Cupressus sempervirens. The sequence continues at coordinate 838,800,180 of CM053785.1, read as the reverse complement.
AATCCCTTAGCTTATAAATTAGATCCCCTCCCAAGCCATTTTAACACTCTCCATCATCCTAAAGCCATAATGCTATTTTGAGAGAAAATTTCACATCAACCGCCATATATCCACATCCAAAATCTAAATCTTTTATTGAAGCTATTTTGAGTACCTTGAGCATACATCCTAAATCCATACCCAAATTAGACACATCTATAAATCAAGAGAAAAATCTCATTGAAAGAGTCTCTTAATGGCTCATATTCTCATTTGAGGGCTTCTCTTTGTCTATCTTGAGGTTTATATCAATTTAGTTAATGTTAATACTTTTGTTTCATTAAGTGAAGTGTTTACTTGTATACTAAATTAGTGTAAACATTCTAGCACGCCTGGTGGGACCCCACTATGGGTCATTCATTCATTTATTTCAATCCATTTTTTGTTCTTACAAACTAACGATCTAACGTTTGTTGTTGTTTGAGTGGGTTGTAAGGTATTTTTCTTATTTTTTGTAGGTTGAAGGATGCATTTGGAAAGAAAACATATACTCAAATATCAAAAAGACCAAAAACAATTTTTTTTAAGAAAAAAACTAGGCCCATCAGTTCTATTTACACGCAGTGTCATCTTCGTAGTTTAGTATATCTGCTTGGTTAACTGTCGTCTCCGCTTGGTTAACCATCATCTCTGCCTGATTAACTATCATCTCTACAATTTAGCATCTCCGCATGGTTAACTATCGTCTCCATAGTTTAGAGCTATCATTTTCGCAGTTTAGCATCTCTGCTTGGTTAATTATCGTCTTCGCAATTTAGAACCGTTGTCTCCATAGTTTAGCATCTCTGCCTGGTTAACTGCCATCTTCGCCTGGTTATTTTTCATCTTTGTAGTTTAGCATTTCTGTAGTTTAGCATCTCCACAGTTTAGCATCTCCACTGTTTAGCGTCTCTGCCTGGTTAACTATTGTCTCTACCTGGTTATTTTTACCTCTCTGCACCATCATCATTTCTATTTTAGCATCTCTGTGGCTTAGTAATCCCTACACTTTTTATTATTAAAAAAAAATTTAAAAAAAATTATAAATCAAATTTTAAATTTTGGTGGTTCCATAGAGTAGAGGTTTTTCTAAGCATTTTTACACCTATGAAAAGGAACAAAAAAAGTTGATTTTATTTTCTCCGTAGTTAAGCTTCAATTTTTGAAACTTTTGGGTGACTAATCAAATTGGCTTTTTGCAGCTTTGCAAATTGGAGCATCTATGAAACCACTAACCATGTTTCTTGCAGGTTCTCCTTACATGGTTTAATGCTCTTGGAAAATGAACTTGAATGTTTAAACACTTGTCTTTGAATGCATGCTGCTAAAATGAACTTGAATGTTTAAACACTTGTCTTTGAATGTATGTCACTTAAATCAATCTTGAATGCCATGGATTAAAATCAAGTTTTTCTTGGAATGCATGCTTAAAACAACAAACACAATCTTGAATGCAAAGGATCAATTCATCATTACAATATCTCACACTTCATCTTTTAGGGCATAAAAATAATCCACATTTTAGAAACTTTCTAATTTATAAAAACAAATAAAGATACTTTTGAGTGAGTTTTTTGTTGGACTCACCCTCTTTAATCACCCATCATTCTAACCATTGGTTGCAATATTAGCGCCATATATGGGGATGGGTCTACCTAAGAAGGTGTTAAGTGCTCTACAAAAAATTAAACTCCACTCACTTGAGTTTTTATTGGTTTTTCTAAGATAGAAAATTTCTTGAATGCATATTAATCTCGCTAACACTTCATTTGGGCATAAAAATTGAACAACTCAGTTGACATGGAAGGTCTTCGGGCACACGCTTAAAAATTGTATTTTACACAAGAAAATCAATCGATACTTGACGTGGAGGGCCTTCGGGCACACGAGTTTATTTTCTTGTTGACCCTAACTCTTCTTCTTGCTTGGATTCTTCGATTGATTTTACTTTTGTTGACACTTCAAAATTGAAATAAACATTTAATCTTAAACATGAGTGCTTGCAAAGTCTAGATCAGCACACATAAGAATTAGTTGGTAAAAGAAGAAACATGTATTTTTTAGCCCAAGGTCATTCGAATCTTCTCTCCCTTTGTCGTCTTTCGAGGCTATCTTGGGTGCATGAGACTAGGATCCAAAACCTTGTTTTATAATTTTAGGAGGCCTGCTTGGGGATTTCATCACCCCTTGGGATGACCTCAAATCCAACATTCCAATGGAGTATAAAGATCGAGAGGTGAATCTAAAGACACCTCTCTTGGGATCAAAATTCGGTCACTCGGGCTAAGCCTCAAGGAACTTTATACCCTTGAGAAGTGAAAGAGGAGAAGTGGGTTATTGCTCCTCTAAAGTTGTGTGAAATTGTTTTGCTTTCATCTATGGATTTGGGCCTCACGTACCTTGGGTATATCGAGGATTCCCTAGCTAAACCAACGGTTAGCCTTGCAGACAACCATCTAGGATGTTAATGTGTTCGAAGTGACTAATTGAAACATTTGTAAAACATACAGACTCCTTGGCACAAGTATCACATTCTGAGAATACAAAACCTCTATCTGGTTGTTCCTATCTATTGCTTGATCTTTTACTTGTTGAATGAATGTTTGCCAAACTTGGTCAATCCTAGCTTAGGTCACACTTAACATAGTCACTGCCTGTTTCAAAGGTTGAACAAGTTGAAGCAAAACAACCAAGATCTCTCAAAGCCAAGCAAATTCAGGAATTTATGTCAGAACAACCCAAACCCAAATAGAAGTTTCACAAAGCCAAACTCAAGCCATCTCAGGTATACCAAGAAATTTCAGCCAAGAGTAAGGAAGTAACACCAAGCTCTCAAATTGCCAAACTCCACAAAGCAGAAGACAAAGCTGCTGACAAAACCTGTCAAGATGCCTGGTTAGATCACACTATCAGATTTAGCAACCATCTAGGAGTTAACCTTGCTTATGTCTTACCAACTAGGCATGATTTCTATGATTACGCCCCCTTATTTCTCCACATCTTCTTGCATAAGTTTCACTTTAGAGTCATCTTTGTAGGAAAGCCAGCCATTCTAGGTTATCCCTTTAAAGCATTTTAACTCATCCATCTCATTTAATTCTTTTCTTTAGAACCAAACCATCTAGCCGGTAATCAAAATTTTTTTTTTACATCCAACCCTTCAAAATTGTTGTCACCTTGCCAAAATTTTGCCATTCCTACCATCTTGCAAATTCACCAGTCTCACCGAGGTTATCCCTTTGATAGAGCTTTGTCTAGGGTAATCTAGCCTTGTCACTTGTCATTCCTCATCACCTTGAGCTAAAGGTTGGGATCCACAAGTGGTTAATCTTTTGTTTTTCCTAAAGGATCATCAGTCTATCCTTAAGTTGACACAATCACCACCAAGCTTGCATATAGGAAAGCAGAGCTTTCATGCTTTGGCAACATATCTTTGAAGATTAGAATCCCCAACACAATCCTCCTTAGGTTTGTCATATAGCTTTGCCTCAGCCTAAGAAATCATTTGCATAGAAAAGCCTTCCCCCTTTGCATCCATCAGCATTGTTGCATCTCATCCCTAGGAACATTCTACATTTTCATGCCACCCGTCACTCACTTAGCCAAGAAGAAGAAGGAAACAATGGAGCCCTATCATTTGGATCAAACAACATTTCTCCCCTTGAGCACTCAACCATCCTTTAGTCTAGAGAAATCTATACCATCACCTACTAACATTGAAGCTTTCATGAACCAACTAGGAAATGCAGTATTGGTGAACACGATTATAGAAAAGAACAAAGAAACAATCATGGCTAACTTTCAAAGGGACAATATAGGAGCCTTCGACTTTGTAAGACCTCCTCCCTTATCAGATCCATCTCACCCATTGTTTGGGCAACTACCACTCCCAACAGGCTCTTATTATTCAAATTATCCTCAATATGTGCCAAAAGAATAGCCTCAAGCTAATCCTTTTGATCCAATAGACCCAAACATACCATCCTCCACCCAAGTTGAAATCTCCATTCCGTAAGACAATCTAGCCTCCACCACTCCACCATTGGTCCATACCACTACACTCCAAACTATCTTTGCCAAAAACACCTCACCATTAACTCCCTTCACTATTGCTGCTGTTGCTCTCCAACCTAGCCTTCCAAATCTACGTATCTCCCAAATCAGTGCTAGTATCTTTGGCCAACCTCAATAATATACAATAGGGATGCCACCCATGGGGCCAAGTAATCAACCTTTCATCACCCCCAGCTTGTTTACCTCAGCTCAGAACATAATTCCATCATTTCCACTAGGTCCTTGGAGCTCAGTGCCATCAGCCACAAATCCACAAGCTACTACCCTCACTCCACAAAGCTATCAAACCCCACAAGCTACTACCAATGTTATGCCAAGCTCTCAAGTGACCCAAGCTCCTGCCACCACTCTACCAAGCTTTCAAATCCAGCCACCAAGCTATCAAATCCAGCCACCAAGCTATCAAACCCCATCAGCTCCATTCCCAAACTTTCAATTCCCACCACCTCCACCACCAACTAATCCATTACCTCCTATTACCAACTATTTTTCTATGCCACTTCTAGAAGGAAATCCACCACCACCAACCACAAAATACTTGGCTTCTTTTGCCATGCAGATACCTTCCCCAATGAGGGCACAACCCACATATATTGGTCAAACTCCTCAAATCCAAAGTCACGTTCCACAAGCTCCTAGATCCTTTCTCCAAGCTTTACAACCATGTTATACCTTACCTCCACAAAGAAATCTATTTATCCCATAGCCAGCTTATGTTCCTCAATCCCAACCTCAAATCCAATATCAGAAGCAAGCCTCACAACACATGCAACAATATGTGCCACCTCCACCTCAGCAACCCATCATCCACCATTTAGTTGCCCAAGACATGTACAATCCCTATCAGCAAATCCCTCATAGCCATCCATATTCAAAAGCCCCATCTAGCACATACCTATCTCAAGGCACTCCTACATTGGGGGCACCCTAGCCATCATCCATCAATTCAAAATGGGAAGAAATGAAGATAGCTCTGAAAGCCATCCAAGAAGGGAATGATCCAAAGACATTCAAGTTTGAGACTATGTGTCCTTATCCATTTGATAGAGCCATTACTATGACTCCATTTCCCAAGAATTTTGAGATACCCAAGTTTGACAAATTCAGAGGAAAAGGAGATCTGGTCACCCACATCAAAGAATTCTTTATGCACTGCCAAGAAGTGGCATACAGTGATGTCTTCCTCTTGTGCCTCTTTGCCAAAAGCTTGGCTAGACCAGCTCTTGAATGGTTTTATAGAATCCCATATGGCACAATTAAAAACTTTTCTGAATTGTTTGAGGCATTTGTAGGCCAATATGCCCATCTTATTGAAACATAGCTATCAGTAGTTGATCTTGTCCACACTAAGAAAAAAGGTGGAGAAAGCCTTCCCGAATATCTGTAAAGATGGAAAACCCTTACCACCTACATATCTTGCACCTTGCCAGAGTGCCATTTGGTGAAAATGTTTATTGATAATGCCCATCCTAGCTTGGCTCACCACAAGACCATGAACTATTTGCAGACCTACAAAGATATCAAAGAAAAAGAAATGATCCTTGAGCAAGGACTCATTAAAGATGGTGTGGTCAAGATTTACAAGGAAGCCAACCAAAATCAAACACATTGAAATGACAAGTCTAGGTATTGGAACAAAAACAAACACGTTGCAACAGATGGCATCACTGACACTACACATGTGAATATTGTTGGTCCTTCCCAAAATCAGTCCAACCCACCATATCAACCAAAAAATCAACAAGCTATCAACTACCAATAGAAGAATCACCAAAGCTATCAAAGACACAATCTAGGACCCAACTTTCAAGGGTCTAGCAATGAAGCTAATGCCATCAATGTAGCTGCAAGACCAAAGCCAAAGTTCCAACCTGCACCTAGAAACTATACACCCCTTGGTGAGCCATTAGATGTCATTTTTGAGAAATTAACTAAGGAAAACCTCATCAAATTTCCTCCTACCGAGCAAATTGACCTAGGCCAATCCAAAGCTACATGGTACAAAGATAATGAGTACTAAAAATTATATAGGGTAAAAGGTCACACCACCCTCAGATGCATGAAATTGAAAGATTATGTGCAGGACCTCATTGATCGGAAAGAAATCACTGTTGGTATCCAAACCTCTCCCAATGTAGGCTTACAAATCTATCAAAATGCTTTTCCTCCTCACAACAACCAAAATCCTGAAAAAACACCTATCCAAACCAACAACAACAACACCAACAAGTGCTAGCCAAACCAACAGCATGAGAAGAATAATGACCACACTTCATCCTACATAGACTATGGTAGCCTCATCGATTGTATATCTAAAAAAGAGCCTTTTGTCAATGTTATCAATATCCAAGGCCCAAACAATGAGTGTGTAGTCACCACTAGAAGAGTGTGGTTGAACATCGCAGCCCCATTAGTCCCATCAGTACTATCAACCCAAACAGTATCATCAGCTCCATCCAAAAGCCAATACAACATCTTGGAACATCTTGGGAACATGCCAGCCCAAATCTCCATTTTAGACCTTCTCTGCACTAGTCCTTTGTATAAAGACATCCTTGACAGTGCTCTCATAGAATCCCATGTCCCTTTGGATATTAATGTGACTAATTTTCATAATCTTGTTGGACACCTTTCATCCTCATGTGCCCTATCATTCAAACCCACCAACATACTCGTGATCGAGCCACATCACACCCTTCCACTTTGCCTAGCCATCATGGTATCCAACTTCACCATAAAAAGAGTAATGATAGATAATGGATCAGCCTTGAATATTTGCACCCTAAAATTCATAAAACAAGTTGGGTATACTAAGGCAGTTATCATTAGTGAGGTTATCACCATCAAAGCTTATGACAACTTGGAGCAAACCATACAAGGCACATTTTTTCTACCCATCAAGGTTGGGCCAGTCATCCAAGAGACAATTTTCCATGTTGTTGATCTAAACCTACCATTTAACATCCTCCTCGGTAACCCATGGATACATGCCATGAAGGCCGTTCCATCCACATATCATTAGTGCCTCAAATTTTTGCATCAGGGCACTGAAGTGACCATCCATGCCGATCTAGAATCCTTTGCTTATTGCAATGCAGTTGAAGCCTCATATACAAACCATTGCCTTGGCATTGAAATTGGCCAATCCATCGCCAATTTCTCTAACACCTATAATGACCCAAAAACCATCCTCGCCTCCACCCTATCTATCATAAAGATCAACAACAAAGGTTGTAGAGAATATAGCCTATAAGATGTGTTTGCAGTTGGTGCATTGCAACTTGATCCACACACCCATGGATGGCCCACATATCATAATGCCAAGGAGACTCCATCTCCTTGATACACACATCTTGGCCCAACAACCTTTTTATCCCCGAGAATCCCTCTTCATGAGGAGCTCACTCCAGATATCAACAATTGGTTACATAAGGATGCACCTCCAAAAAATCAAGCACGCCTTGATCACTTCAGCCAGAAGTATCCCCAAGCACATAAGCTCATCACTAAAAAATGTAACTATCAAGGTGGTGGTCTAGGACTAGAGGAAAGAGGCATGCAATGCCCCATCAAAGCACACAAATAGGAAAATAAGTTCAGTCTAGGCTTTGGCATACCCGCATTTGGGGGCACCAATATGGATGGTCATGCTTTTTTGAACATCCACTGTGACCTTGCAAAAATTGAAGACATTCCAAAGGAAGTTGAAAAGAGAGCGTACGATGATATCCTAGACCAAATCTTCTTGGGAGAATCTGTTCTCCAAGAACTATCCATCCATTTAATTAACCTACCACTTGCTCACCCTGAACTCATAGATTGAGAGCAACCAAGCATCATACACATCGATAAGTTCACATTAGAGGAAGCACTTCTAAGATTCATGGGAGCTGAAACTCCTCACAAGAAAACAAAGCTAGATTCAACCTATATCTATAAGCTAGATCCTAAGGGGTATTTTGGAGAAAATCCCCAACCTGATTCTGATACACCCAAAACTAGAACTATGGTGAATCTAAGACTAGCCAAGGCAGCAAAGAGAGCCCCTCACCAAGAAAATCCAGAGTCACAAGTAGAACATGAGGATTTAGCATTGCCTCCTCAAGATAATTGACTAGAGGCGTCTTCTATTCTAATTAAGGATACTAGAGAAGTCAACATTGGTTCTTCAGAGATCCCCAGACTTGTTCACATTGTTGCATCCCTATCGCAAGACCAAGCTAACCTCCTCTTTGAGGTCTTGAGAGAGAACATTGGCCAATTTGCATGGTCATATCAGGACATGCCAGGACTTGATCCAAAGCTTGTAGTTCATCATCTTGTAGTCGATCCAAAGATCAAGCCCATCAGAAAAAAGCTTAGAAAAATGCACCCATAGGTGGCATTATTGGTCAAAGTTGAATTAGAAAGAATGTTAGCTGCTAAGGTTATCTGACCTATCGACTACTCAGAGTGGATCTCCAACATGGTCCCCATCACTAAGCCTTTTGGTGACATCAAAATCTACATTTATTTCATATATCTTAACAAAGCTTGTCCAAAAGATGATTTTCCCTTGCCCAACATAGATATGATTGTCGATCTTAGAGCTGCACATGAAATTGTATCCCTCATGGATGGATTTTTTGGGTATAATCAAATCAAGATTGCAGTAGAAGATCAGCATAAGAAATCATTCACTACCCCTTGGGGAACCTTTTTCTACAACATGATTCCTTTTGACCTAAAGAATGCTAGGGCTACCTATCAAAGAGCTATGATAACCATTTTCCATGATCTTATCCATAGCATTTTAGAGGATTATGTGGATGATATCTTGGTCAAATCTCATACGAATCATCTTGCTGACCTGGAGAAAGTCTTTAATAGGTTAGCCAAATATCATCTCATGCTTAATCCCAAGAAGTGTGTCTTTGGGGTCACATCTGGAAAGCTTCTAGGTTTTATAGTTTCTAAACAAGGTATAGAGATCAACCCCAAGAAGGTCAAGGATATCTTAGACATGCCTCCTCCCCAGACACTATGACAACTTTGCACTCTTCAGGGAAAGCTTCAATCTGTCTGACGCTTCATCTCCTAGCTTGTAGATAAGTGTACTCCATTTGCACATTTACTTAAGAAGGATGAAAAATTCAAGTGAGATCCTTTATGTCAACGCAGCTTCGATCATCTCAAGTAGTATCTCACCAATCCCCCTATCTTGGTTCCACTAGTTCCTACTCGTCCCTTGATCTTGTACATATCAACAATGCCTACTGCTCTAGGGGCACTTCTAGCATAGCACGATGACTATGACAGAGAAAGAGCCATCTACTACATCAGTAGAACCCTAGTTGGTTATGAACTCAATTACACTCTTATGGAAAAAGCTTGTTTGGCAGTTATTTTCTCAACTCAAAAGCTTCACCACTACATGCTAAGTCATACTGTCTAGCTAGTATCCAAAATCGATCCTCTCAAGTATATGCTCTCTAGAATAGCACTTACAGGTCATTTGGCCAAATGGGTTATGCTCCTTAGCAAATTTGACATCCAGTATGTGGATAAAAAGGCAATCAAAGGGCAAGCTATAGCAAATCAGCTAGCTGATGCACCTCTAGTAGATACATATCCTTTGATCACAGAATTTCCATATGAGCATATCTGTCTAATTGAAGAACAAACCCCATGTAAAATTTATTTTAATGGCTCATACACATCTCATGGATCAGGGGTAGGAATATTGTTGGTCACACCTCAAGGAGATTACATTCCAAAAGCTTTTAAGCTAAAATTCCCTAGCACCAACAATATAGTTGAATATGAGGTTCTCATCATAGGATTACAGATAGCCGTAGAATAGAACATCACTGAGTTACAATTTTTTGGCAATTCTTAGCTCATCATCAAGCAAGTCCTAAATGAATATCAAACTAAAGATGAAAAGTTATTACGCTACAAAGAGCTAGTTGATCAGCTAACCCAACATTTTACAAAGCTTTAGTTTACGTAAGTTCCTCGAATATAGAACAAAGCAGGTGATGCTATGGCTACTATTAGCTCACTCTTGGAAATTCCCCAAGGGGCTATGCAGTATGAGTTTTTAGTCGAGCAACTCCTCACACCTACCTATGCGAATGATGACTCAAATCATGTTTTCATCTTGGTTGGTCCCCAATCCCCTTGGTACCATGAGATTCGTGCTTGCCTTAAGATGGTATCATCTCCCCTCACCTCACATGTACCCAATGCCAGAACCTTATCCGAAAGTCATCCTGCTATGTTATCATAGCCAATACCCTATATCGTCGGGGTTATCATGATACTCTCTCTAGGTGTTTAGACCAAAATGAGTCCGCGATGGCATTAAAAGAAGTACACTCTAGACTTTGCAGTGCCCACACGAGTGGTATTTTCCTAGCATGACAAATCCTTAGAGCAGGCTACTATTGGCCTACCATCGAAGAAGACTCCTGTGACTTTGTCAAAAAATGTCTCCCATGTTAGCAGCACACAAATCTTGTGCACGCTCCATCACAAGATCTATAGCCTATTGCACCACCTTGGCCCTTTGCATGTTGGGGCCTTGATCTAGTTGGAACTATCACACCTCTCTCATCTGATGGACATAAATGGATAATAACAGCTATAGACTATTTCATTAAATGGGTGGAAGCAGTCCCCCTAGTCTCAACTACAGGAGTTCAAGTCTCCAAGTTCATCTTTTATCACATTGTTTGCCGCTTCGACATCCCATCCACCATCTTCACTGACCACGATGGTAACTTTGAAAATCTCAACATGAAGAATTATGCACTTCCCTCTATATCTATCACCACTTTTCTAGCCCATATTTCCCACAAGGTAACAACCAAGAAGAGGCAACTGACAAAACCCTCCTCAAAATCCTAAAGAAAGTTGTCAATGATTCTGACTATGATTGGCACCTACAAATAAATCCATCCCTATAGGCCTATCGAACCTCCTTCCATACATCCACAAGAATAACTCCATACTCCCTAGTCTATGGTGCCAAAGCGGTACTACCCATAGAGGTTGAACTTCCCTCCTTGCGCATATCTTTGTGAGGGAAAATATCAAATGAAGAATAAAGAGTAGCTTAACTCACCTAGCTAGATCTCCTAGATGAGAATCGACAACATGCCTATGATCACCCCATAGTCTATCAATCTCATCTCAAAAGGAACTTCAATAAGTAGTTGCTTCCTTGACACTTTCAACTGAGTGACATGGTCCTCAAAGAAAATATGAAAATCCAAGCCAATCGAGAAAAGAAAGGCAAGTTTGAACCTACATGGCTTGGTCCTTATGTTTTCACTGCCTCCTTTGGCTCCAGAGCCTATCAGCTATCTACATCGGAAGGAGAAGTCTTGAATGATCCTATTAACATCATTCATCTTAAGAAGTTCTATGCTTGAAGATCCTTGGTATACCCAGCTTTTGAAAAATACAAAAAAAAAATAATAAAGAGAAATAAGCATCCAATGGTGAAAATTTGGCAATTCAAGTGCCTTGGATAGGTACTTTGGTAAAAACCTGGTAATTTAGGCACCTTTTGTACTAAGAATAATCCATTATCTATCACTATCCTATCCCTCATCCATCCACTCACCATCCCATAACACACCTGCTTGTTCCCTTAGTGTTCCAACCAAATATCCAACATCTAATGAAACTTGTAAATACCTCCTGTACAGCTTGTAAATCTTGTACCTCAGCTTGTAAATCTTGTACCAAACCTTGTATCATACCTTGTAAATTTTGTACCATACCTTGTACATCCAAATCTTGTCCAAAAATTATACCATATTCCAGCTTGTATTATATGCCAAAGCTTGTATCCTTGTTTGTATCCTATCACATGCACACAAAGAATCCCATTTTTCTTAACCTTTTCAAAAAACCATCAAATTATCCAACTATCCACCCAACACACTCTATCTCACAAACTCAAAACATGAACAACCTTGTACATTTGTAACATATCTTGGTCTGTCAGCTTGTACATCCTCTTTAGCTTAGTACCATTGTATCTATCCAACTTTCGTGTCAGTTCATCCTTGATCAGCATCTTGCACACATTGCACAACCCTTGGTTAGCTATTCCAATGCATCCTTTATCTAGATCTCCTATCAGAAAAGTGTTATCCTTCTTAGTTCAGCTTGCCAAGTGCATCTCTAATCCAAATCCACCAGCTTAGGTGCTCTCTGATAGATCCTTGTAGGATATAGCTTTGCTCATGTCTTATCTTGGTCTGTTAGTACCTCATCCTACCCATCTCGTTGGCAAACAGTTCTCTTTTGGATTTTTGCTTTCTTTTGATTTGGAATCTTTCCTTTTGGGTCTTGAAGTATCTTTTCCAAGCAATCTTTTTGTTCCCTCCTCAAGGTTGCCACGATCTTCCATATCATGGTATGCTACAAATGGGGCACTCTGAGCATATGGTTTTGATCAAGTCTTTCATTTGTTTCTTTTTTTCTTGTGGGTTACCCAGTGTCGATTCCATGCTATTTCCTCCAGGTTTCATGTGTGATGCTGGGGTAATCCTTATGTGTTTGTTTTGAGTCAGTCCATCAGTCTTTTGGATAGTTGGTGACATGGCCTTGATGTTCTTGGTAACCTTGGCAATTAACCAACAATCCTATAAAAAATCTAGTGCTCAACTACATGGTGGTACTTCTCTTTGAAGTATCCCCCTACTCAAAAAGCTTCAATGGTCAAAAAAGGCACATATCAGGGCACATCATCCATCATCACCCCCCTACACGCTCTTCCATATCCTCTCCATCTCACAAAGCTTCTCCTAACCATCTTCCCAAAGCTTACCACAACAATGTGAATGCCAACTTCAAAATACATAAAGCTAAAAATCCACATCCTAGGCAATCATATGTCTATTCTAAAAGACATACTCCAAAAGGCAAAATCCAATCAAAGAATGCAAAACAATGCAAAAGCCTATGAAAAGAAAATCCAAAACCATGTGGATCCCAAAGAAAAATGTTGAAACCCAATGCATAATGGCATTCACCATTGCTATTCCCCCATCTAGTGACTCGTGTCCCCCATCTCCTAACTCCATCTTGGGTGCCTATATCCCCAAGTGCGCTTCCACAAATCCTCCATCAAGCCCGCATCTACCATCTATCCCCCATATGCTCTTTTCACACCTGTCCCAACATGTGCCAATGTTGATCCTACAAGCATCCCCATCTCATGCTCCTTTCTAGCCTTTTCATCCCTTCATCTCCTACCATCAATCCCATCTAATCCGATCTATTGCATAGATCACACATCCGGTGTACCAATAGCTAGCAACAAAATTGAACATTCCAACAGCTAGTGAAAAATCCCAAAAAAGCCAAAAATAGCTGAAGAAAGCCAAAATCATTCCAGCTAACTCAAAAAGTCAAAAAGTCAAAAAAGAAAAGAAAAATAAAGCATCCATTGGTGAAAACTTGGCAATTCAAGTGCCTTGGACAAGTACCATGATGAAAACTTGGCAAACAAGTGTCATGCATAATCTAGCCATCGCCAGCTTAGCCTATCATCCTCATGCTTTTGGTCAAATCTTGCTATCCAGCTCCATCTTCCAATTTATCCACCTATCTTTTATCCTCTAGATTTTATCTATCACTATCCACTTATCTTTTGCAACATCACCCCATCATCCTAGCTATCATTCATCTCCCTAAGTGCCTTTAGCTTTTCCATTCTAGCTTCAATCCTATCACATCCATAGTAAGACCTCCTTCTGCATGTCATCTTTTGACTAGGGGCACTGTATTCCTTGGAGATCTTGTCTTGTCCATCCTCCCTTGTCATTGGTATCTCACTCTAGGCTATCCTCATGCAAATCCAATGTCATCCTCTCATTAGCCATTCACTCTAGTGCCATCTATTAGCTTAGATACCACCAACCTTAGCATTGTCCCCATCCTTGGTCACACATCTATCATCATCATTGGATGCATCCTGCCAAATCCATATCTTCCGCTATCACCTCATCCTAAGCTTTTGCATCTTGCACCAACTTGAGCCATCCTGCTATCTTATCATCTAGAGCTCCTGTACAGCTTATAAATAATCTTGTATCCAACGCTTGTATCATACCTTGTATCATAGATTGTATATCCAATCTTGTCCAAAAAAAATTGTACATTTGTACCATATCTTGGTCTATCAGCTTGTACATCCTCTTTAACTTAGTACCATTGTATCTATCCAGCTTTTGTGTCAGTTCATCCTTGATTAGCATCTTGCACACATTGCACAGAACTTGGTTAGCTATTCCAATGCATCCTTTAGCTAGATCTCCTGTCACCAAAGTGTTATCCTTCTTAGTTCAGCTTTCTAAGTGCATCACTCATCTAAATCCACCAGCTTAGGTGCTCTCTGATAGATCCTTGTAGGATATAGCTTTCTTCATGTCTAATCTTGGTTCATTAGTACCTCGTCCTACCCATCTCATTGGTAAATGGTTCTCTTTTGGATTTTTTCTTTCTTTTGATTTGGAATCTTCCCATTTGGGTCTTGAAGTATATTTTCCAAGCAATCTTTTTGTTCCCTCCTCAAGGTTGCCACAATCTTCTATATTATGGTATGCTGTGAATGGGGCACTCTGAGCGTATGGTTTTGATCAAGTATTTCATTTGTTTCTTTTTTGCTTGTGGGTTACCCAATGCCAGTTCCACGCTATTTCCTTCAGGTTTCATGTGTGATGCTGGGGCAATCCTTGTGTGTTTATTTTGAGTTAGTCCATCAGTCCTATGGATGGTTGGTGACATGACCTTGATATTCTTGGTAACCTTGGAAATGAACCAATAGACCTATAGAAAATCTAGTTCTCAACTACGTAGTGGTACTTCTCTTTGAAGTATTCCCTTGCTCCAAAAGCTTCAATGGATTCCCTTCCTCTCCATTATCCCCCATCCATAACCAACATCTATCTCTCCTACCCCAGCTTGTGCAACCATATCTCTTAGAATCAATCATCACTCTTAGCTTGAGGGATCCATAATCCTAGTCTTAGGGATCTCTGACACCCATCTTCCATCACTCTGACTCTTTGAAATCCTGTTGCCTTAGCTTTATCTCATCCCATCATCTCTTCCCTTATCCTGGATTCCTTTTTATGGTACTCTGCTCCTTCATCCTCCATCTCCCCTAAAGTCTTAAGCTTATTTACTCTTGTACCTCTGATTCTCCCTTTATTATTCTCCCATAGTGAGAGTTTGAGCTAATCCAACCCCTTCTCTTTGCCAATTTGAGTCTCCTTGCTCATCCCAAATTCTTGTATTTTTCAAGAAACTGTCAAGCCTCATTTTCTCTCCCCTCCACCTTCTTGAGGGGACATCATGTAGTCCATTCTCTCTCTTCTACTTGAGACTAGGGCAATTGTGTTGCTCCATAAAGTCATCTCCATGTCATTTATATCTAAACTTCTTTGAAATAGTGTTGTTTCAACACTATGTCAAAGAGGGGAAAAATGTAGACACCTAAAAATCCTTTAGAAAATAAAGTATTTTTATTTTCTGAAAAAGTCCCTGATGACATCATCATTAATTAATTAATTAATTAATTTTTATGCCATTAAATCCCTTTATCTTAATTAAAAATATTTAATTAAGGAATCCCTCCCAAAAATGTTTAAATCTTATTTAAAAATTATTTCCTTATTTATTAATTATTTAATTAATAAATTGAACAAAAATTCTAAAATAAATAAATAATTTATTTTTTTCCCAAACTTGGCCAATTTCCTTAGGACCACTAACCTCTTCCAAAATCTTCTAATCCTTCTTTAATTTTGATTAAAAGCTAATCCCATCATTTCCTTACCCTAATCCCAACTTAAAATATTTAATTAAGATTAAATATTAATCCTCATGTTTATTAAAAATGTTTTAATAAATATCTCCTCAATCAAAACCTTTGAAATAAATAAACTTTATTTATCCTCATCCTAGGAAGTTCTAGACTCTTCTAGAAAGTCTTCATCCTCATCCTAAGCCTATCTCTAATCCCCCATTTAGCCTAATCCACCCCATCCACCCATACTAACCAAGCTTAGCTACTAACTCACCCAGCCTCATAAATTCCATCCACTTTCCCATCTCTAAAATTCCTAATCTAATCCTAATCCATCTCTAATCCTACCCTTAATCATTTGCACATTCTTAAGTCAAGCTTAAGACTTTATTAACCCAACCCAAGTCAAATATCTCAACTCTCTCACAAATATCCCAACCATAAAACTTTATGAAGCCCACAAAGCCATAAATGACTCTTACAAGCCCATTAATTTCTCTTACAAGCCATTATGAGGGTCTTTATGAGCCTTGAGCCTCCTTTGCTGACCCCTCAACCCCTCTTGCTCTAACCAATGACCCTGTGACATGTGTCACTCCTTGATTGGCTATAAGGAAGCACAATCCATGTGCTCTCCTCTCATGCAATTTGAGCCCTCCATGAGCTTTTTCCCATCCTTGCATCTAAGCCCTCAAACCCTCAAGCCATTAGCCTATAAATTGGATCCCCTCCCAAGCCATTTTAACACTCTCCATCATCCTAAAGCCATAATGCTATTTTGAGAGCAAGTTTCACATCAACCACCATATATCCACTGCCAAAATCCAAATCCTCCATTGAAGCTATTTTGAGTACCTTGAGCAAACATCCTAAATCCATATCCAAATTAGACACATCTATAAATCAAGAGAAAAATCTCATTGATGGAGCCCCTTAATGGCTCATATTCTCATTTGAGGGCTTCTCTTTGTCTATCTTGAGGTTTAGGTCAATTTAGTTAATGTTAATACTTTTTTTTCATTAAGTGAAGTGTTTACTTGCATACTAAATTAGTGTAAACACTATCAACTCTAAGGTTTCTTTTGTTTATAGATCCACTAGTTATGGGGGGCCAATCACCCCCTATATAGTAAAGTGATAACCTACATGGAAAGAGGGCTATTACATCTATAAGACTACTATCTCATCTATTTGAGCTTGAATTATAATAGTAGGGCCTATAATTTTATGGATCTTATAATAGTAGGGAACCATAAAACCATAAAATTAATCATACTCTCAGTGATAATAGAGGGCCTTGCCTTTGATGACCAAAATTGGCAATGATGATGGGAAAAGTTGAAGTGCTTCTCTTTTCCAAAGTGGTTCATGGGGAATAGTAGGCTAAACCTTTGTTATTGACCAAATTGAGTTGGGATGTGAGTCTGCATGCATCAGAACTGAGAGTTTTAGATACTCCTATTCACAAAAGCTAGGCTATTAACCAAATGTTTCTATAAGAATATGGAAGCTTAACATAGAGCCAAAGCCATACTTTGTTCCAGTTCTTACAGCATCAGGGTGGGTGGGAGGAGAGTAGTGTTTAGTAATCGATTCTAGATTCATACTTGGATCTGAATATGTGCCCCATGGCTAACCTTGTGTGCATGAATTGATGCACCCATTTCTGAGTTGGAATAGCTTGAGCTATCCATTGGATGATATATATAGGCACAACTACCCACATGTTCTAATGGGTCGGTGGTAACACTGTAGTGACATGGCACTGGTGTTAGAACTATAGCCATCAAGTAGGACCCTCCCTAACATTCTATTGTGGGTTGGAATAAAGTTTTTGCAACCAGAGATAGATCTAACACTCCAACCCAATGCTTAAACACAACTTGTTCTTTTGTAGAAAAGAGCCATGGAGCCCATAGCCCATAGAATTTATAGGATAGGGCTATGGCCCATAAAATTTTAGGCATTACAAACAAAGAAAAATAGTAGAACTATATAACTATAACTCATGTCTTTCAATCAAATTTTTTTGAAAGTTTGATGCCAAAGAATTGACACCCATATAATGTACCAAATATTTCATGTATTTTTTATGAGCATAACATGATCATCTATTGTTTACCTAGTCAAGTATATGGGCAGAAGGCGGGGCTACTCCTACCTTCTCTAGGCTACCCCTACCTTTTTTCTGATTGCTTCAAAATATCCATCCCTCCCTTTTGTTCTAATCACTAATGGCCCCTACCTTCTTTTGATTTCTTGAGATGGAGAGCCCAACCCCTATATAGCTATGGCTATGGGCTGGGCTATTCAAGGTTGGGCTCAGTTCAATGCTAGTCGATGCCTTCTAGTACAAAGGAAGGATTTAATCAACTCATTTATAGGCTCCATCCTCACTCTTGAGAAGAGGAGCTAAATGAAGGTCAGAAGGATAGATGTACCTCCCTACCCTACCCTATAGTTAATCATTCAACTGGCTAGTTAAGGGCCTATAAATCTATCTCGGCTAGGGAATGCTAGATTGTTCACATGATGAAATGTAGGAAACACATGTTATGTGTTGAATGAAGTTGATAGTGTACTACTTTGGCAAGGGGGAAGGAGAGGGAAAAGAGACAAAGGAGACAATGCCCTATCCAATTTTAGGCAAGGCCCTATTCCATCCCTTAGAGGTCTGGTATTTGGGCCTTGGGCCAAAGTGCAAGATGGTTGGTTCTCTAGTATATGGCACTAGCATTCTTGGGTTGGGTTGGGGATGGGATTCCTACATTTTTTCACTGCTCCTACCACATAGCCTCCTCCTAATATTATATGCAAGTGGATAAAATTGTGTGGAGTAGTGTGCGCATAGGAAGATTTGAAAAAATCTCCCAACCAATAATCTTAAAAAAAGCAGTGGAGAATGGAGGGCTAGTAGGTTGATGACATTAAGCATGCATGGTGGGAAACTATCAAGCCCTTCCAATAAAGCCCCTTTGTTCCATAGTAGGGATATTATCTCCCACCTAGTCTATAGCCACCTTAGACCTTAAGGATCATTGGTCTTTATTGGAGGTTGAGGTGTGAGTGACCATTGGCCCACTATTGGGGAGGGTGGGGGAAAGTTCAAGAAGAGAAAGTTTTGATCCTTTTGTTGAGATGAGAAGCATCATAAAAAGGGCCCCCCTATCTCTAGCCTAGCCTAGAATTTTAGGTAGGTTAGGTATGGGTATGGGATGGGCCCTAACCCTAGCCTAGCCTATAATTTTTTAGGTATGGCCTATACTTTAAGGGGGGATGGGCTATAATTTGAGGTATGGTTTGGGCTAATGATAGTTCAGGGTGGAAGCCCTCTATTCTATTGCCTACTAGGGCCCCTTTAGAATAGAAGGGAGATATAAAAAGAAAGTAGGGCTTCCCAGTAGGGAGCTATCAAAAGAAAGTAGGGTAGGGGATATTTGTGATTGTTAAGCTATAAAGAGAAAAGGGTTGGGGCCAGCCACTAGTAAGAATAGAAGGTGACAAGTTTGATAGAAGATGTTACTAGCACGGGGCTACTAAGCCCAAACAATGACACTTTCAATTTATCCATCTAGAATATGACACATCTTGTACTTAGTTTACACTCATATCATTCCTTGACAAGACATTTGATAACTAAATTATATCAAAAAAGTTAGGTTCTTTGCCTACGATTCCACATTTTTCATGATTTTCTATCACAAGATTTCTAACATATTTTTTCATAGAAATATCCCTCCATTTTTCTTGGATGAATTTCCAAACCCTATTCCAAAGATTTCATTTTGACATGAGTAAGGAGGACATAAGTAGAATTTTTGGCTTTATAAATTTCAATTGCTTTAGTTTAAAATTTTCATTTTTGTACATGTATTTTATACAAAGCTTATGGAAATTCAATTCCATGGGGAAATACCTCTTTGAGGCATTATACAAACATTATGCACCTTATTAGAGCTTCTATATGTTGGATTCACATCTACAAAAATATATACAAAGATGATACTTGACAAAAAGTCCCACCTTCATCATGCTTTATGAATGTTCATACCTATTTCTAAAGCCTCACATTTTATGTAGAGAGGGAATTGTCAAAGGTCAATAAATATAGCTTTATACACATTACATAAATTTTCTTGAGATTTTTCAAACCTTTTCCAACAAATATGTTTTTAAAACATATGACAATCATTGCAATCATTGCAATTCATGAGATTATATTCCTCTTTGAAATTGTTATATCATCTTAATTTGAAAACTTGTTAATTTGATTTCCTAAGTATAAAAATTTCAAGTTTCCTCATAAATGATACAAAATATTAATTATTATAATTTTAATTTTGAATAGATTAGTATACTCATCATTTATATCAGATAGTTGTGAAATATATGAATCAATGTTTTCTTTAAAAAACCATTCTCTACACATTCTCTAAGAGCTCAGTGGGTTGCTAGAATTGGACAAGAATTGACATTTATAACTTTGAAAAATTTATAAACTCTAGTTTGAATGCACTAAATTGGAATTGGAATTTACATTAATTTGAATTTTGTATTCTCATTTACTCCAATTACTAGAATTCAATCTCTCATTTAAACATGTAGAATTGGAAAAATTCTTATTCTAAATCCAATTCCATGGAAATTAATATTAATAGTTTTTCAAGTTCACCTAGCTATTTTATCTATTTGGTTTTCATTTTTAGACAAAATTTGAGATTACCATCTTTACCCAGTTGCTCTGGTTGCTACTTACAACTTTAACTAATTGAATATTTTCTTTCCCTTGCCCCATAAGTTACAAAAAAATCAACCAACATACAAAGAAAAATTCAATGATACATTTTGACCTTTGAACACACATGAAACTAAAGGATCATAAAGGACTACAATGTTTAAAAAAATTCAATGACATGATGATCAACATATTTGTCACAAAGTACCCTCGTAAAAAGTGATAAACATTAAGTAAAAAGAAGGAGAATTGATTGAAAGGTTGTTTTTGCAAGCTCTTGAAAGATTCTCTACACTCTCATTTGAGCTTGAATTCTCCATGAACAATATGAAATCTATGCTAGAGTGAAGATCATGTAGTTAGCCAATAATTTTTGTGTGCAAATGATTTGTGTGTAATCAAGGTGGGAACAAGACTAATGGATGCATTGATAGGCCTATAGATTACCCAATAGATAAATATTAACAATAGTGGATAAATTTATACACGATCAATATAAGAATATGCATTTAGCTATCTGAATTCTATTAGAGAATCATGCCCACAAGATCTAGAGTAAGAAGTATAGTTTCATAATCAAAACACAAGGTACAATCCAAGTTGCACCAATAACCAAAACTATCACATTACATTAACCTTCAAATCACTAAATGAGTAATCAATGAATGAATAGTCTAAGAGACCACTTTGGAAAAAAAACACTAGTACAAAAACAACAATATTTGACTAAAAAACCCAGTAATTTTTTTGTATATGTGACTAAACTTAGTCACATGACAAATAGTAGTTAATATCCAATCATTTATAACACTAATAAATTTACTACTAAGAAATTTTAGTCATGTATTTGATCACTAATTTTGATCATTGGTTTAGTGAAATATTTAGTAATATGTATAGTGGTATATTTAGTAGTTGATTAGTAGCTTATTTAATCATGTGGCTAGTCACATAGTAGTATATTTAATCACATATTTAGTTGTATATTTGATAGTTGATTTAGTCACATATTTAGCGGTATATTTAGTAGCATATCTAGTAGTATATTTGATCAGATATTTAGTAGAATATTTAATAGTGTATTTGGTCATGAGAGGGCATGATGGAATCAAACCACCATCCATCTACTTGTAAAGAAGGCACAATATCACTCTTTAAAAAATGATCATATAATGTGTAATTTTCTATATTGTCTTGGTTCTTATCTTTTGAGTTCATCCCAATCATTTCTTTAGTGATTTATACCTAGTTTCTATATATAACTAGTGTACCTTTACATTGATTTTTTCTTAGATGGAAGTATATTTGATTATTATACTTAGAAATAGATAAATTTCTTCTATCTACATAATGTATATTTTTCCTTAAGTTCTACATCATATAATTAGAAATATCAATCATCATATTAATTAAACATCACCATTGTCAAAAATTGTTTAAACATATAATCATGACTCATGATTAATCTTGATCAATACTTGATTATAACACTTGTCATTTTTCTCTTAAGTTCAACCTTTAGACCTAATTAGACTCACAAATGATGACTCCATCTTTTGTTGAAAATTCCATATTTCTTTAACACAAACTCATTAACCTTTTGTTATTCAAACACCCATTCTCTGACCACATTGAATATTTATAGTCATATACTATAGATGAAGACATCCAAATGGTATATTATAAGAGCTTTCCCATACACATCACATCACATTACTTGATCTTTGAGGTCTTTGAAACATTTCTTCCTAAATAGATGTTGCCAGAACTATAACTCTTGATCTTTAATCTAAAATATATATATAAGATTTTGCATTTAGAGGTTTTCCTTAGCCCCTTGCTGAAGATTGAAGATTTTGTATTATACACTGGATATATTTTTATGGCATCTAAATTTATTTATATTATATGGATCTCACACAATTATTTAAACTTATGTTCTCTTAATGTTAATAAATCTCCACAATCCATGAAATATCTAGCTATTATTTTTTGATGCCATTGTGTGAATTTTTTTGCATCAATATTTCAAATAACACTCTATGATCAGTTATCATGATAAAAGAGAGCACAAGGAGAATTAAAACAAGAAATAACTAGATTTTATATGCTCTATTTGGTGTCCAAATGTGCCCAAACCCCTAGAAACCCTATAGGCATACCCAAATTCTTATGCCTAGTTTGGTAATTTAGGTCTAGTTTTTTATTGAAGACTTCCATATGAAGTTCTTCTAAATATGATTCTTCTATAATATTTGTGCTCCCAAAACATAGTTTGTGTGCTTTGAAAATATTGTATATGTTCCTTGAACTTTGAACTGCAAAATTTGATACAATGTTATTCATAATTAATAGCATAGTTAAAAGGGAAAAATCATCTTTACTTCTATTATATATGCATTAATATCTATAAAATTCACACTTGAAAAAAAAAATGAAGTTAAAATTTTAGTAAGAATCATGAAAAGAGAAAAATACTTCAGTATATGTGTAAATTCTTGTTTCCCTAGAGCTCACAAATTGTCACATAAATTTTTTATATACAAAATAATTAAGTAAAGAAAATGGAAAATCTCAATCAAAATATTTGTTTCTATTAATCAAAGAACACAAGAATTTTCCTCACATTCAAAGTAAGCAATCAAATAGGTTTTTCTGAATAAATGAACGACCTCATTAGTTGTCAATGAATGTTCCTTGATGGATGAACTGCATCCTTAAATGAAATGGAAGTAAACGAGCCAAGAAATTCCAAAGGTTTGTCCAACCACACAAAATCTAAAGAAAGGAAAGTCTTTCATGTTGTTTAAATTCTTTCATATTTGCAAATTCCTTCATTCTTATCTATGTTGTTTAAAAATGGTCAGAGCTATGGTAGGTGAGAATCTAGAAGGCACAAAATTAGTGGAAGGGACTGACCTTGGATGGATCAAGAGTTAGAAAGTTGGAATTTTGACAAGAAATGTAGGATTAGACATGGTTTGTGATAGATCTGTAAGAATTTTCCTTCGAGAAAAATTCACCCAAGATCAAGGAGCACAAGCACAAGCATAAAAATAGACCAAGAGTATGATCAATATAAGAATGCTCAATATTGTGTTGGAAGCATGTACATACACACTAGGACAGCTTGTATATAAAGGCCTCTAAGATGCATCTAGAATGTGTCTAGAATGTACTAGGAGATAAGCATGACAACTAAGCACATATCCTCCATAATAAGAGGATAATCATGATGAGGAATCTATAATGTTGTAGACACCATGTGCTCAAATAAATTTCTTACTCCTAAGTGTAGATACCATGTCCATATTTAGAGTGCTAACTCTTGTGTTGTCAACATGACAACTCACAAGAGTACACATACTCCTAGGTGACTAATAAATGAATTATAAAATATAAATTAACTATTAAATAGTAAATTATTATTTACACCAACATGATCTATGGAAGAAGATGACAAAAAATTAGGTTCTTGTTCCACAAATTATGGGGGTGGTGATGTTTCTATTCCTTTATTTGACTGTCATGTTAAAAATGAGATCCCACTGCATGAAGGGAATCTTTAGAGGGTGTGGATAAGAATGTAAATGTGTGTAGTGCAAAGTACTAGAAGAAGGAAAAGTTGGAAGTTGATCAATGGAAGTGGTCTTCTTTGTTTGGGAAAAGACCTAGAGGGAAGTCCTATTTTCCTTCAGTTACATAAAAATCCTACTAGGAAAAAGGTGAGTTTCAAATGTTTATACCAGATTCAATTATTGATTATTATATCTAGACGAGGGTATAATATAGTGGAAAATTTTCATATTTTGGCAAACTTGACATTTTTCCAGTGTTATTTTTGGTGATTTTTGAGCCCTTCCATGGTTTCCTAGTCGCCAAGCTTTGTTGGGTTTACCTAGTTGCCTAGCATTGTAATCACTAAGGCAAATGTTATGTTTGAGTTTTTCCCTAGCAGTATTCGCCTTTCATGCAACCAACTAGGTAATGCTTATCATGGAATGTTCACTGGGTTTCAAGTTTTCATTTAATGTAGTATGGGGGAATTTTCCATCCTAGTTTAATTTTACCATGGAGGAGTCAACTTGTTTCACATTATGGGAAGTGGAGGAGTCGCCTCATTTTGCCAAACACTTTGATTTTGTCGTGGAGGAGTCAGCTTGTTTGGTGTGGTAAATTGGTAATTATATTGATTTGTATATAAATCCAAATTTGCCCAAGCAATGAGACATTCACTAAATACTGCTGGCACTCCATCAAATTTTTGGCAGTGCAGGACACATCGCGGGCAAGACTCAGACTCCAGAGATATCTTCCACAAGTGGTGGTACACTGGTATGTGCAACTGTGCTATAAAATACTCTCCTTGAGCTTATGTAGTTTAATTTAATCAGAAGCTTATCTACAATTTCCTTTCTTATCTCATTTTCATTATAAATTTTTCAAAAAGCGGATGTTAATGGTTTTTAAAGCTTGCATGCATGGATATTGACCACCTAAGGTCAATATCCTATTTCCTTTGCCATGGAATGTCAATTCACCAATTGTCAAAAATCAAATTTGAAATTTAACTTTGTTTCTTTAAGTTTCAATTCCTAGTCTGAAAGTAATACTGCTTATTCTCAAGGAAGTAAAGTTTAAACAGATTATCAGTGGATTGAGATGTTAGGGGAGGGTGAGTCTATAACTAATATTGCTTAGTCTTAGAGAAGTGATAAGGGTAAGACTCCCAAGGGCAGTGAAGGGATTAATCTTACATCAAAATGACAAAAACTTAGAGATACTACCATAAAGGCTTTCTTTGGAATTGACAATGTTTTTGGTCCACCAAATGTGGCAAGTACAAGTGCAGAAGGAAATCACAATACCTCACCACCACTAGAATAGCAAGTTGTTATTCAATTAAATCAAAATGCATCAAATGAGGATAACAATGTTCCAAAAATAGAAGATGTTGTAACAGAAGATAATATTGATGTTGGTAAGAAGAAAAGAAAAAGGAATGTAAAAATGGGGTGGGAGTGGGAAATGAAAAGGACTTTCCAGGTTGATTGGGTAGCAAAGTACTAGTTTATTGAACCAGTCACAAACAATGATGAGCCACCAATAGAATGCAAGTGTACGATTTCTACTTGGAAAATTAAAAGAGATAAAAAGTTGCAGTTAAAGCTTGACACTATAGAAAAACATATTGGTAAGGTTTATGAAAAACAAATCATAGATGGAAAGGAAGTAGTGGTAGTGAGATGGAAATCAAAGGAAGAATGCCTTCATGTTAAGTATGCCATAGAATATGAAGAGCATTTCAAGAAAATAGTGATAATTGGTAGTGGTAGTAGTGGCAATATAATCAAGGATGGGCTTCAACATGCAGTTAATGATGCAAACTTTGCAAAGACCATTCAGATGAGTGTTATTTTTCATATTCTATCTAGAGGGTGTCCTATGAGAGACTTTTCAAAATATGGTAATTTATTATCTTTTTTGAGAGTTCCTCACTATCCTATGTCACATTGGTCAATATACGCTGGATGGGAAATGACAAGCTATCTTGCTGAGGTGGAAAAGCAAAATGTATAGGAGAGAGTAAAAGAATCCAAGTTCATTTCATTATCCTTAGATGAAGTCACTATGGTAGATAACACTACTTGGGTCTATATGCATGTATATACTGTAAAAGATCATGTCCATCAAGCTAATCTACTTTGTGTTCATAAAATGAGGGCCAATTCAACTGCAAAAAAATTATATTTAGAAGTTAAGAAAGCTTTGAATGAAATTGTTGGTATGGATGACTTGACAATTGCAAAGAAGTTAGTGTGTGTTGAAGTTGATGGAGCTATAGTAATGCAAGGGCAAAGGACTGGTCTTTGTGCAAGATTACAAACTAGTATTGCACCTTACATGCTTGGCATACACTGCATGGCCCACCAAATGAATTTAGCATATAAGATTGTAAGTACTTTTCCTACAGTGTCAAAAGTTAAAGATCTAATCTATGAGCTCCACTCATATTTTTTTAGAAGTCCTAAACGCTTTGCAGAATTTAAGATTTTTTTTGAGGGAGTAACAACAGGAAATAATATTCTCAAGGATGTTGAGACTAGATGGATATCTTTGCATGGACCAGCAGAATGAGTTCTAGTAGAATATCAATCCTTGATTGGAGTTCTATATGAGCAATGCCTTAGAGTGGACAGAGCTCTTGATTTGTTAAATAAGTGATATAGAGAACCTATTAACTTTAGCTAGTCTTCTCCCCATGTTGGATTTAATGAACAAACTTGTTAAGAAAGCCCAAGATAGAACTATGTGCTATGTGTGTTTGTGAAAGGATTTGAAATACCAATGGACCAATCTAAAACAACCAAGAGAGGTAGAGTACTACCAGTTAGAAAGGATGCTTTTGACAAGATTGTTAAATCTGTTAGTGAAAATGTGAAGTCTATTTCCTACCAACTTTCAAGTAAGATTCATGAAAGATTTTGTCGAGAAGAAATTCTTAAAGCCATGAGTTGTGTGTTTCCTCAATTTTGGAAACACTTTGGACATAATCCAACTAATGCAAAGTTGTTTCATAATAAACTTGACGAATTGATAACATAGTTTTCAAAGCATACAGATTGCAATGGACAACTAATACAAGGAATCTTAGATTCAAATAATCTTAAAAATCAATGTAAACTTTTTGCATTGTATATGAAAAAATAGATGGAAAACTTTTAGAATCCATTCGATCCTGGTACAAAAACAAGGCTCTAGAAAAGGATAAGTCAGAGTGAAGTATTATGTACTTCAATATCATAATATTTCAAACTTGCTGATTTATGTCAAACAATGATATTAGGGTCGGTGGAAGATGAGAGAGTTTTCAATGCATTGGGGTTTTTGAAATCAAATGTCAGAAAAAAAACCAGAGAAAAATTTGGAAACTTGTTTGAGGTTGTTTGTAACTCGATACAATGTTAGAGATTTTCCTTATGATAGGTCATTGGCCATTTGGAATTCCACACATGAAAGATGAGGGCTTTGCAACACTTTAAAAGATGGTGGTTCTACTTCTACTATTGACTCCAACATAAATGATGAATTTAGGTCTCAAAGTCAAAATGAAGATGAAGATTTTACAAATTTTGAACACCTAGTTCAGAATGAAGAGGAACTTATTAGTACTAGTCAGACTTCAATTTCAGGATCTAGAGTCCATATGGGATATAGAAGCATGACATTTGAGACTGAGTCAATGAAGTGAATCATGATTTAGTAATGTAGCATTTAGTTCTAAGGAATTTATAGGTATACAATATACTCTACTTTAGTTCTTCCATATTCATTATTCAGTCATATTGCAATTACAATTTACAAAAATTGAGTTCAATATTTTTGTTACTCTATTGTTGACATAATGTTATTTTTGTACCTTTCTCTTGATTTGAGTTCAAGATTTTTGTTAGTTGTTACTCTATTCATATTGTTGACACAATGTTATTTTTGTATCTTTCTCTTGATTTAGTTGTTTGATAATTAAAAAAGAGATAATAGAGACATGTGCAAAGGCCGTAACATCATAGAGAACTACTAACTACAAAACATAATGGAAAATTGAAATACATAGTTGGAACAATATCTACTCTTAAAGAAAATTATACTTAATCTAAAAAATAACAACAGATCGGACCATTTCTAAGCCTTGGGAACTCATATTTATATCACTTGAGTTGAAACAAGCTTCAGGCTTAGAAAGGTTACATCATGATTCATTACAAAAGATAAAAGATAACAATAATTAAGATAATCATTACAATTTTTTGAAACCTTTTGTGACATATTTTAACAGAAAAGGGGGAAACAATTACAAAATGTGAAAAGTGGCAATTGATCATTAAGCCTATCTTCTAGTTCTGACTACAACATTACCCATAGTGGATGTATTGCAAAGGTAAGGTAATATGTTATGATGAACAACTTCTCTTTGATATTCTTCTACAACACTTGTCCTTCAATTGATTCCCTAGGGCCACTATCTTTTCTGCTAATCGTCTTCTATTGAAGTGATTGCTTTGATATCTGCTATAACCTCCTAGATGGCAATATCTGTATCCACAATAGGCCATGCTTTATTTCTAACTACATCTAATTCACTCCTCTATACATCTGATATAAATATGAAAAATATCCTAGGTACTTCTAGCTGTCAGGGCCTTTATTTCACCCACTTCTTCTTAGACATAGATTTCTCTTTTGGTGGGCCAGTCAGTTTCCTTTACCCCTTGAAAATCTTGTATCTCTTTAGTCCATTTGGTGTCCATAATCACCTTAATTTCAACAATAAATTTTTTTAGATTTATCTCTACCTTGAAAAGATGATCAATCAGTGAGTGGAAAGGGGAATCTGATTTGTCTTCAAAAATTGCTGATGTAGATTCCTGGGTCAAAATGTTGTCAAATGAAGTTGACCACTCTTGCCAGTCCCTTACTACATTAGTAGTATCCAAAATTGATGGTATACAAGGTTCCATTCCATCTGACAATGTCCTCAACTTGCCTTGTATAACCTGTAACTTACCAAAAAAGAAACCTCTCAATTCTTTTACCATTTCTAGGCTCTCTTTAACTATGAAAATCTTATCTAGTAAATCTAGCTTCTTAGCCATCAGCATTATCAATCTATCCAAAAATTGCATATATGTTCCCCAGAGGTTGAAGGTAGGAGCTAACCATGAAAGTGCTTCATTGCAAACTTTCTCAACACTCTGCAGATAAACAAATGAACTATGAGCCTGTTGAGATAGGTTCTTTAGAGTACCAACCCTGTGGCTTATCATAGATTTAAGGATCCCAATCCTTACATTTTCCCCTTGCTGATTTGACTGAGAGTCAGTGCTCATCCTCCTAGGTTGTGAGGATTGTTCCTCTTTAGTGTCTGTAGTCTATACCAGAGCCTCAGTAGTATCTTTGGCTGGCATTGAAGTCCCCTATCCCTCCTCCACTTGAACTGGAGCCATCCTTTGTTCTACTTGTGTTAATTGATCCTTGAGGGATGCAATTTCATCCTCAAGTGTTTGGACCTTGGCTTCAAGTTCAACAATTCTTTCTTTGTATACATGACTACTTCTGAGCTCATTTTCATAGAGCTTTCTAACATCAATGTAATCATGTATAGCCTGGGATAGGTTATCTTCTACCTCATCTACCTTGGCCTCATTCATAAATGAGAAATGTTGAATTACCTTGGAGATTTCCTTGCTGAAGGTGCCATGTAGAGTCCAAATTATCATGTTGCCCTGTTATGTGCTCTGCACATCCATCAATCTTGGTTTATTTGAAGCAAGGGCCATGCACCAGACTACCAAGGATTTGGTATCATCATTAAAACCAGTGCCCCTCTTCAAACCACCAGCACCAATTGCCTCATAGGAGATGGCATTCTCTTGTATTCTAATTTGATCAAGCATAAATTCTTGCTCCAAGTCCCAACCTAGTACCAGCAACATACCACTTCTCTAAACTAGATCCCTAGCCTCTTATAATGTCATTACCTCTCTTTTAGGATCATAGGCCTACAAATTTTCAATCAATTCCATCCTTCGCTCATCTGGTTCATCAGGTTTCATTTGGAGGACCAACTCACTCTATTTTATCTTATATAAAAAGCTTTTGAATTCATTGGATTTGATGAACTCATCATCCTCCAAGAATTCTTGAGCTTGGATAATCCTATTGTCCAATCTTACTGCTGCCAGTTCTAGACCTATCAAATTATTCTCTAGTGCATTAGCCCTAGTTTGGATATAGTTCTATCTTATGTTAGCAAAATACTGACCATTTCTTGGAAAAATTCGCAAGGCTCTTTGCCTGACCTGAGGAGGAATTTGTACAACCTTCTATCTTTTGTGCCCCTTTGCCATCCAAGATGATTGGGGTGCTTCCTCCTCTTCAACCTCAAGGGCTACATCAAGTTCAGGGCTATTTGGGCACACTCTTTCTTCTTCCCCAATTGGACCTTCTGG
This sequence comes from Cupressus sempervirens, assembly GCA_028749045.1. Lineage (NCBI taxonomy): Eukaryota > Viridiplantae > Streptophyta > Pinopsida > Cupressales > Cupressaceae > Cupressus > Cupressus sempervirens. The sequence continues at coordinate 838,769,531 of CM053785.1, read as the reverse complement.
TATTTTAGCCATTATGTTAGCATGGTCTGCAACCATCTTCCTAATTCTATGGGGATAAGGGATATCCATATGAAATCCTGGGAATTGGGGATCAACTCTTTTTAATTCCTTTTTCTACCCTCAATACATCTTGCAACTTTGAAAGTTTATCAGCTGCCTCCCCTTCTGGTACTATGTTTGAAATGATGTGTTCATAGGGCGATTCTTTAGAATTGGGTAGCACACAGTTTCTCATTTCTTTTAAAGTAGCCCTCATCCACCCATTAGGGTCATACATCCTATAAGGGCCAATGCATAGATTATAGTGGTGTAGGAAGGCATGGACAGGCTCTAGGGCTTCCTTTCCAATGGCAAAATCCCCAATCTTAAAACATCTATACAAAAAATTTCCCCTATGTACCTTAGGGCCTAAGTATTCCCTATTAACCATGAACAGTTTCCAAATGAATTCAATTATTCCCAATCTAGGAGGAATGTACTTTAGTAAAATGTGGGGTGGTTGAGGGAAACCATACACTCTCATTAAAGAAAAGGTAGGAAAAAGAAAAATATCTCCCCAATTATGGTCTACCCTTCTTCCCTCAAGTAGCAATGATGGTCTTAGGATACATTTTAAAATTTTAGGGGCCCTAAAGTACCTCGGGTCTAACATTTTCATAATAACAGCACAAAAATTATTGAAAAATGAAACAAAGTTAGACAAATGCTAAGAGCTATCCCATACCCATGTCCAAAGTTGTACTGGCAAGGCTCCATGTAGATTAAAATTTTTCTCAATAAAATTAGGGCTGATGTATCCCACATTTCTATAGAGGATCAAATACATCAGCAAAGAGTAATATGAGAAGGTGAACTCCCTCATTTCTCCAGACCTTGCCTTGGAAATATTCTCCCTAATTATATCCAGTATATGACTAACATATTCATATTCATAGGCATGGAAAAAATCTTGTACATCTCTAGCAATTATATACTCTGCTCCCCAAACTTCATCAGACCCATCCTTTCCTACAACCTTATGGACACCATATATGGTTTTGACAAAATAATTCTTGAACTTGTCTATGGGCATCTTATCCTTTACCTTTTTTGGGTAATCTCCCACCCTTTTGAATTCTCTAGGGATATGTTGCAACAATGAATTTCTAGTGAAAGCAGTAGGGTTTGCCTCAAATCTTCTTTTGAAGTCCTTTAAATCCAGAGGTTGTCCCATTGCTCCAATCAATCCAAATGCCTCAATGAAAGATTCTCTATCTAGTGTGCATAGAACTATCCCATCTCTCCTATGGAAAGATTTGGTGGCCAGATTATAACATTGAAATAGAGCTTTCATTAAATCCACATCCATGAATACCTCTGGAAAAATTAGCTTGGCAAGGTTCTTCTTTCATGGATTGCAAACAAGGACCTTCTTATCCTAGTTGTAGTAGAAAAAATAGAAAAGCTCAACACCATTAGTATCAGGGCACTTAGCATCTTTGTAGTTGGCATATGGGTCAAAGAAAACATGATCATTTGTAGAGTTTGCATTTGTGGATCCTGGAAACAATCTGATCCACTCTTCCAGGAACTGACTAGGCTTCCTCTGTCCGACTTTACCTCCCTTTGAGGTAGATGTCTCTAATACTGTCATCTCTATGGCTGAAATTTCTTCCACTTCCTGGTCTAACATTCTAAATTTGCAACTGGAAAATCTGTAACTGCAATTAGACTGTGGAAACAATAATATAACTTTCTCAAGAAACATAGGATGAAATTCCAAATCTGAACTTGTGAATACTTGAAGAATGACAATGGATATTCAAAAAATCATATAAGTTGACAAGCACAGCTGAATGTTTAAATTGCATTAATTTTAGCATGCTTGGGAAGGATATCAACTGATTTTTCCAACTTGGAGGAACATTGCTATTAAATTCTATCTATGCACTTTTCATACCACATTCAAAATTGATTGGCCGAGAAGTTCAAACTTCTTTTCTTGTCATTATGTTCACTGTAGAGATTAGATTCTATGATATTATGACAAGGTGACTGAAAAGACCTTTCATACTATTGTAGCACTGATCTATTAGCTCTTTCAACCTTATGCCAATCCCTTTTTTATCTTTATCGAGCAATCAGGAAAGCCAAGGAAATCTCTTACAATCCTATGATAACCTCCTTTATCTCTACATTGGCAGCTTACTCATTCTCTTTTATGATCCCATGACAAAGAGCCTCGAGGAATTGTAAGTCATCTTTATAAACCCTACGATTTCATGAACACAACTGAGCTTACCACTTTGTAACATCGCAACCCTTCAATTTTCTCTCTACTATGTTATGGTTAGGTTGAAAATAGTATATCGTAACATCGTGGGCTCTCAAATTTATTGCTATGATGCTACAACAAACTATAATCGCAACATCAAGAAACCCTACCTCAGAGCCCTGAGATCTTATGATGAAAAGGTTATTGTAAGATCGAAAACCATGCACCATCGACCACCTCACAACCCTTGGGTCCCATAATGCTGATGATGAACTCAACTGGCATGTACCTGCTGGCTCTACCTTAATAGGAAGTTGACATCTATAGACTGTCACTATCAAGAGGGGATGCCTTTATCTTTATAATGCTTATGATGTTATGACAACCAGGTGTTGCACCATCGCAACAAATCTTCATGCCTCCTATGATCACATGATGAGGCTTTGATTTTCCCTTTTAAAAATCCTGTCATAGAATTGCAAGCATTCAAATATAACAATCCCGATCATATGAGAAACCACTCCTCGTAGCATCAAGCTTCTTTTTAAATCATTCTCCAATCATTCACCAAGCTCAAATCATAGCACCAGAGGGGCCTTGAAAGTCTTTCCCGATATCATGATAAAGGTACACTCGTATCATCATGGGGGCTCCATCTATCTATTTATGACCTGACGATAAAAGAATTTGTTGTAGGGTCATGATCTTTTTGTTTTTTTCTTTCAATGCTGTGAACAAGTGTCGATCGTAAGATCAAAAAAGACCTTTTCACCTACAAAACATAGTGCAATACGATCTCATGATACAAGGTTATCGTAATCAAATGTTGATACACAAATATTCTCATTTGTGTATGGTGTGAATAAAATTGGAGAGGTCTTCAGTTGGTTATGATTTAGTTGGAACTTGATCAACCTGTTAAATCATAGTAGTGTTAGCTCCTATGGATCTGGTCTAGTTGATCAACTATGGTTTTGCTATAAATTGGTGGAAGCTTTGATATTATGATGGCCTTTGATTAGTTATCTTCCATGTTGGTTATGAAGATTATATTTGATCATCATTCAACTAAATTATATATTTATTTTTAACTATTATTTTGAATATATCTTTTTATTGTCCCAAAAAAAATTATATGAAATGAAGAGTAATAAATGGTTTAGATTTAGAACATTGTCAGTATAAATTATATGTTTATATTTATATTAATTGTTAAAAATTACACTAAAAAAGAAAAAATAGATATATTTTAATGTTAATAATTTAAAAATGATTGTAAATGACAAAATTATCTTTTCTTAAAGATATTGTATGTTTAAAAATATTATTTTAACTTTTCTCTTTAAAAATTATTTAAATTATTTTATTTTTTATAAAATTAAAATTAAAATTCATTTAATATATAAATCTAGATTAATTATTATTACATGTTAAATTCAAATAGAATCATACCTAAGACCTTTCAAATAAGATGCTCACAAATTACCATTGTATTATAATTTCTTATTTAGATTTGCTATATAATTACGATGCTACGACAAACCATAATTGCAACATCAGGAAACCCTGCCTTAGAGCCTTGAGATCTTATGATGAAAAAGTTATCATAATATTAGAAACCATGTGCCATTAGCCACCTCACGACCCTCGGGTCCCATAATGCTGATGATGAACTCAATTGGCATGTACCTACTAGCTCTGCCTTAATAGTTAGCTGACATCTGTAGACTATCATTGTCAAGAGAGGATGCCTTTATCTTTATAATTCTTATGATGTTATGACAACCATTTGTCACACCATAGCAAAAAATCTTCACACCTCCTACAATCATCATGACGAGGCTTTGATTTTCCCTTTTAAAACTCCCGTCGTAGAATCGTAAGCATTCAAATCTAACAATCTTGATCATATGAAAAACCACTCCTCGTAGCATCGAGCTTCTTTTTAAATAATTCTCTAATCATTCGCCAAGCTCAAATCATAACACTAGAGGGTCCTTGAAAGTCTTTCTTGATATCACGACTAAGGTACACTCGTATCATCGGGGGGGGGGGGTGCTCCATCCATCTATTTACAACCTGACGACAAAAGACTTTGTCGTAGGGTCGTGACCTTTTTATTTTTTGCTTCCAATGCTATGAACAAGTGTCAATCATAAGATCAAAAAAGACCTTTTCACCTACAAAACACAGCGCAATACGATCTCACGATACAAGAACCATTGTGAGATCGCAGAAGATCACAACATATGCCCATGATATTGCACCATTTCCCTTGTTGCAAGATTGGAAAGTATCATTAAAATATGAAAATCACACTCGAATTATGGCTTAAGGCTAGGGCATGATGATGCATATAAAATTCACTAGGGTTTCTCTTTTTTTTTAACCTTGAATACAATGAAATGATTCACCCAAAAAATTAAAATTTTACTATGATTATTATTTTTTGTTTGCCAATGTATAAATTTTTGTGCTTTTAAAATAACACAATTCCTCCAAATTTTACACATTGTTTGAAAGACTATGAATGATTCACCAATGGAGATTATTATTTTTTCTTTGTAAACTATTTTTTTCACCACAATTTTTTTTTTTTTTTTTGTCAGGGTTTTACACCTTTCACCAATTTTTTACACCTTTTCTAAAGGAGGGGTTTCTTAAAGTATACCCTAATCTCGACAATGGATTTTACTCTAGTTGGTAAATTTCTGGGGGCTAGGCTTGATATTGATGCATTAAGAAATATGATCAAAAGAAAATGGGCTCTTTGTGGACAAGTGGATATTGCTCTTATAATGAATGGTTTCTTTTCCTTTATTTTTACTTGTAAGGAAGATTTAAACATGGTGGTATGTGGAGGACCTTGGTCATTTGGTAATAGTACTTTAATGGTCAAGAAATGGAAACCTAATATGGATCTATCTGTTGCCTTCTTCCTAATGACACCACTTTGGGTGAGACTATTTGGTTTACTCCTTGAGTTTTGGCATGAAGAAATCTTCAAGGGGATAGTTGGATCTTTTTGAGAATTTATAGCTATTGACAATGTTACAACCTCAAGATCAAAACTTAGTGTTCTAGAATCTATGTAAAACTTTCTCATTTGAAGAACCTTCCTCAAAAGGTTGAATTTAATTCAAAACTTGGTAAAAGGATGCAAGAGACAATCTTTGAAGATCTTCCAAATGTTTATTTTGCGTATAAAAAATAAGGACATCGGGCAAAAAATTGTCCTTTGAAAATTAAGATCTAACCTAAGTAGGTAAATGTGAAAAAAAAGAAACAAACTAAGATCCAATAAAGGGAAAGGGTATGGAGACCTAAAGCAATGTTTGAGAAGGTGATTGAAGGTAAAGATGTCCAAGATAATCAACTGTCAAGACTATAGAAGGAAGTAGAGGAGACTTCAAGTGTGCAAGAAAAAGAGGAGGATGTAGTTTTGATGAATGAGATGGTCATTTACTAAAAAAAAAAGATAGATTGGGAAGATATAGAAGAATTAGAAGAGATTGAGGAAGGATAAATTCTTGAGGAAAGGAGTTGTATTCTAGCATTATAGAGTATTTAGGTCTTGGAAACTCAAGTTCAAATGTCACCCCTTTGTCAAGAGATTATATTCATAGAGAATTCCCTTGAATCTAAAGGTATGGATGTGATTTTAGATAACAAAGAACCTAAGAAAAAATAGAGCCAAAGAAAGAAAATAGAGAAGAAAGGTAACATTTTATCTAAAGTAGTAAATTGGAAATGTTCTTTCCAAAACATAAACCAAATGCTAGTACTCTAAGGAAACCTAGAAGGAAAATGTCTAAAAAATATAGAGAAAGTGAAAGTTTACAGATTATTGTTGATAGGAAATAGGAAACTCTTGTGGATTTTACCCCTAAAAATTTATGATGAATATTATTACTTGGAATATCAAAGGATTGAATAGTATTCATAAGTTAGATATTGTTCAAAATTTTGTTAGAGCACAAACCATATTTTTTAGTGCTCTAGGAAACCAAAATGGATAAAGAAAAAGCTGAAAATCTTAAATCTTTTAATAACTATTGTATAATGGCTAGTAGCTCAGAAGGAGCTTCAGGAAAAATGATGATAATGTAGAAGCACTCATTATTTTTAGGTACTTTTCTGAATTCCAATAAGCATTTTACAGTGGTAAAGATTAAAAGTATTTCTCTAAACAATGAATGGTCTATTATGAATGTGTATGCATCGAATGTCAAGAATGCAAGAAAAATTTGTGGGATACTTTATATAACATTAAGAGTAATTACTGCTATGGTAGATGGATCTTCTTGGGGGATTATAATGTTCCACTTTATGAGCATGACGAAAAAGGGGGAAATTCTAGTTAGCTAGATAGAAGACTGGATTTTATGGATATCATAAACAAGAAAGGATTAATGGACCTAGATCTTCTTGGGATTGATTTCACTTGGAGTAACAAAAGGGTTGGTAATGATTGCATCCAAGATCATCCAAATAGAGTTCTTATATCACTAGATTGGACTAAATAGTTCTATATAATCTAAGGGCTATCCAAAAGATTGGTTCAGATCATTTTCCTTTGATATTTAGAGTTGAGGCTATTTTAAACAAAAAGAATTTTCCTTTTAGATTTGAGAAAATGTGGATGCAACATCCATAGTTTAAGGACTGATTGGCTGAATGGTGGAACATAAATATTGAAGGAATGACTCTATTTTGAGTGGCTTCTAAACTTAGGAATGTTAAAAAGAAAGTTAAAGTTTGGAACAAAAGATTTTTTGGGAATATTTTTGATAGCAAAATTAAAATTAAAGAGGATTTTCTAACTATCCAAAATAGAATGTAGGTGGAAGGATATTCTAAGGATCTAGTAATGGAAGAAAATGAGAAGATGGTGGAATATCATGATATTGTTACTAAAGAAGAGATTTACTGGAGGTGGAGATCTAGATTAATTTGGCTAGATGAAGGTGACAGAAATATATATATATTTTCATTTCTCAACTTTAAAACATAGTGCCAAAACACAAATTTCAAGTCTTAATAAAGAAGGAACTAAGTTAACTAATGAAAAGGAAATTTTAGAGGAAATGGTTTTGTTTTTTTCTTCTTTGATGGCCTAAGATCCTAGAATTGATTTGAATCATTAGGCTGAGTTTTTGGATGTTATCCCTTTTATGGTTACTAAAGATTAGAATAGATTGTTGTGCACTATTCCTAAGGAAGAGGAAACTTATAAAGCTATTTGCACTCTAGAAGGAGATATGTCATGAGGACTAGATGGTTTTCCCATGCCTTTTTCATAGAAAGAATGGAAACTAGTTGGTAAAGATGTGTGTGATGCTATTAAAGAATTCTATGGGGATAAAAGGATGTGAAGGAAATTAATTCTACTTTCCTATGTCTAATTCATAAAAAAAATGGTGTTGATTCCTCAGATCAATTCAGGCCTATTAGTCTTTGCAACTCAATTTACAAAATTATTTCTTGAGTACTAATTTTATATTGTTTCTTTTTCTTCATTCTCTTATTTCTGAGCAACAAAATGGTTTTATCCTTAGTAGAAAAATCCTTAACTCTGTTATCTTTGTGAATGAGAATATCCATTCTTTGTCTCGCTTAAATAATCAGGGGTTTATTATGAAAGTTGATATTGTTAAAGCCTATGATAGAGTAGAATGGTCTTTTCTTCATAAGATCCTCTTATCTTTTGGTTTTAGCGTCAATGTGATTAAGCTTATTATGTAGATGATCACTACTACTATGATTTTTGTTATGGTTAATGGGAGTTCTTTTTCTTTCTTCAAACTATCAAGGGGTTTGAGATAGGGAGATCCTTTATCTCCTATCATCTTCACTATTATGGCTGATTATCTGGGAAGATATATTGGGAAATGGGTATCTTTAGGGGAAATTAAAGGCTTGAGACCTTCTTCTCATCCTCTTATTTTTTCTCATGAAAAATTTGTGTATGATACTATTTTTTTAGGTAAAGCTAAGGTAAGGGAGATGAGGAATCTCAAGAAGGCCCTAAATCTTTATTTGTCTACTTTTATTCAATTGATTAATTGGAATAACAATTCTTTGTATTTTATTACTACCCCTATTTCTAGACAAGGCAAGATTGTTAATATTCTTGGGTGTTCTATAAGATCTTTCCCTTCCATTTACCTATTCATCTTAGATTGGTTTTGAAAATGGAGTGTCAACACACTTAAGACATTCACTAAGTTCATGATGAACTAGTAATGCATGCAGAGTATAATATGTAAATACAAGACCATGTTGAGTTACAATGAGTGTCAAGTCATTCATGTGCTGAGTCACTCAAGTGTTGAGTAGATAAACCATGCCGAGTGATTCAAGTGCCAAGCAAGAAAATTGATGCCAAGCAAGATAGATGATGCTAAGTAGTTCAAGTGCTAAGCTAGAAGTAAAATTATAGTATGTGCTGAGCATTAGTAACATCAAGTGCTGAGTAATACAGATTGGAGATAGTTGTTTGTGATGGTACAAATAACTATGTAAACCATTTTTATGCTGACTTATGGATAGATCTCAAAGATTTTAAAGATAAGGACAAATATATTTGAATTCCCTATGTAATCATATGTATCCAATCAAAAAATAGGAAGAGTTAAGCAAAAAAATGGATTAATCTTAGTCGTAGATTCATACCTAACCCTAAGTCACCAAAGTCTTTATAAGGAAGGCGATACCTAAACATTTTATATGATCAAGAGAGTAGTGATAGAAGGAAGATATCAAGGGATGAACGATTGAATTTTTTAGAAAGCATTCAAGGTGACTTAGTAGTGTAAATTAATTGTAGAATCAATTTACAAAATAGAGGATTGAGGAGACAACATTGTTATATTAGATTAGAGAGGATCAAAAGGACAACATTGTGATATGAAATTAGCAAGATAAAATTATAACTTGTATCAAATCAAAGATCTACTATTACTTTCTAACAATTGTATCAGTTAGGGTAAAATCCTTTGGACTAAGGTTGATTTAACAGTCATTATCAAATCCTTTAATAGGGTGACATTCCAAGTGAATTTTCTAAAGTTCTTTAAATAAGCACACTTGTAATAGGGTGTTAAAATCCTCTAACAAGGTAGGACTTAATAGTCCTTGTAAGCCTTTAATAGGGTAGGCCTTTTACAGGGTAGATCATGCTTCATGGTCAACCTATTGTAACCTTAATTCACTACACTTCATTGATATAGGAGTAAATATTTGTGGGTGTCATCCCCACCCCAATTTTACCTTCTCATTTGGAGGGTTCTTGGGTAATCATATCAGCTGTCAAGTGTATATGTGCATGCTTATATGTTTTAGATGCATTTTATTTATATTTTATTTTAGTTTATATATGCATTTAATTAATGGTGAAAGTTTTAATTACTAAAATTTGAACTTTTGATTCACCTCCTTCTTAGAAGTATATGTTTCCCATTTGTAATTCCAGTGATTGGTATCAAAGCTAAGTTCTCAAAATGAGAAGCTTTATAGCTTAGAGAAAAGATCTTGAAATGGAAGTCTACAAACTAAGAAAAATTATTGAGAACCAAGGAATTGAGATCCAACTCATCTTGCATTCATTGGAAAAGGCTAGAGAGGAGTTAAGGAAATCCTTAAAGAGAATGAAAGAGATACCCATTGCAAAGAATGACACACAATACAAAGAGATTGACACCACTAAGTTATTTGCAAATGGAGACACAAATGAGTTTGATGCAGTAATTGTAGATCTAATGGAAAAGAATAGAGTACAAGTAGAAGAGATCAAAAATCTCAAGATAGAGCAAGAATCCCAAGCCATGATGCTATGCGAAGTAACTAAATAGAAGAAGAGAGCTATAGAAGACAAGGTCATGATTGAAGAAGAAAAGAGAACTCTAGCAAATAGATTGGAAGAGAAGTCAACTAAGCTTACCAAAATCTCCAACATGTAATTAGATACCCTAAACTAGGTATGAATTCTCACCATGAGTTGAATGTCAAAGACATTGAGATAACTACATTGAAGTTGTAGAATGAACAACTACAAAATGACTTAAGAAGAGAAAGAGAGATTGTTGAAAGTTTCAAGAAGCCAAATGAAGCCATCAGGTACTTTGAGCAATTACTAAAATCCCCTAGATTCAATAATAATACATTAGGATTAGGATGCATAGGAATTGAAGAAGGAGAATCATCCAAAACTACTAAAGAAAGGAATTCCAAAGGTAAGAACTCCAAACCCACTTGTCATTATTGTGGTAAGAAAGGACATACTACTAATTTGTGTAGAAGGAAGAAAGAAAATCAACATGGCAAACCTAAGAACATGGGTCACTATCATAAGTGCAACAAGCAAGGTCATCAAGCACATGAATGTAGAACCAGAACCATTCATGCACCAATATTTGAAGGTTACTTCTACAATTGTTAGAAATATGGACATAGAGCCTTTGAATGTAGATCCTAATCCATGCTATCACCAAAAAAGTTAGCAAAAGAAAGAAGTCATGGACACTTCTATAACTAGAATTATAGTAGAAGACAAAGCTTTCATTATTGTCAAGAGTATGAACATATCCCTGAGAATTGCACTAGAACAAACTTTAGTGGCAACTACAATAGATGGTTGAGTCAAACTACATGCTTTATCTCTTTGAAGATGAGTCATATCAGCAAGCATTATACAACAAGGTCAAAGGCACCTAGTTGTGAATTCAACAAAGGAAAAGGTAAGGCAAATGTTGAACACAACAGAGGAGATATGAACAAGACATGGAAAAATAGAGATGAATGTAGTACATCAAATTGATGGATCACTTCACCTAATAGGTCAAATGTTCACACCTCATCAAACTAAGCAAAAAGGAGGTATGTGGGATTGATACTCAAAGTATTATATCTTACATTAGTTCAAAAATAAAATAGCACTAAATAGAATAAATTAGCATGAATTAAGATGTAAGATGATGAGGAAAGTTCAAGGTTAAATCTTCAAATTCTCATGTTGTTACCAAGCATGAAAATATTTCAATAGATGTCGAGTAAAATACAAGTGAATGCCCAACTACTAGTCAAAGTCAGTTATAGTCAAGTCCGTAGTAGCTACTGAGTAAGGTTAATATTCAATAGCTATTGAGTGGAACATAAATCATGTTGATTCCAAGTTTATAGCTATACAAGCATTAAACATTAAATGCAAAGTTTTGAAGGATATAAGGTGGATTTTCACCCATTTTTCATCATAATGAATTTAAGCATGAGTAAGCAGAGTGAAGAGGAAATTAAAAATATAGTTCAAAGAATTTGAAAAGATCCTAGTGATGATCCAACATTAGTTCATCAAATTTCCAAGGTATTCCTCATTAGCTGAGTTGCATAGTTAAAATTTGTTAAGCCCTAGTTTTACAAAATGGCTTCTAGCTCAAAGAATGTGAAAATGGCACCTAAGGTCATAATGGTCATAATTCCATGATTCCACCTAAGGTAATGATGGGCCAAGATGTTAGAAACTATTACAACTACAAGGTAGGAGGTATAGGTGATATGGAAATAAGGCAAGCCTATGATAGGTTGTGTGAAAATGGAATTTTGTAGGAAGAATTTAAGATTGTTGAGAGAAAGGGTTTGAATCGTGCCCTAGAATTCCCCATGGTGTTCAAAATAGAATGGGTCAAGATAGTGTTAAGAAAAATTCATGATGGATGTTTGTGGTTGGAAGGTGGACCGATCAAAATCTCAAAAAGAATTGTTCATAGCATAACTGGATATCCAATCCTAGATCGGCCCAAGACCCTACAAAGTGACTCCAAGGAGGTTATTGAGACACAAAAAGGAGCCAAATGGAACAAAAGAGGAATGACTATAGAAATTTTCATAGATCCACTACTTGACTTTGCAATTAGGGTAATTTTTCATAAGTTTTATTAGTCAAGTAGATTAAATAGTGTACCCTATATTGTAGTAGATGTTGGCTATAAAATTGTAAAGAATAATCACACGTATGATCTTGCAAAGCTTCAATTACAAAAAAAATGGAAAATCTTGGAGTAGTCAGGAAGACAAAGAGTGCTCAGTGCAAATTTGGATCAATTCTAATTTGCATATTTTTCTTTGTTCAAAACACATTTCCATCTTTTGATACAGTTGGTTGGAAAACCAATAAAGCAGTGGCTATACAGATCAATGAGTATATTGAGTAGATGGGTGAGAACTTTGGAATAGTTATGACTAGCTATTTTGAAGACTTTAAGAAGTCTGTGAAGCAGAGGATGAGGATACCTATCTCGTTAATTGAACAATATTAAAATGACATATTCTTTCTTATGGATATTGATTACACATACATACAAGCTGCAACACTTAGGGTAAGATGGCTAAGACCCTTAGGATATGAGATAAATGTTGATGGAGCATCAACTATCATCATTTTACTTCTTGCTAAACAAGTTGATAAGAGTGCTAGGATATTTGGTAACTATTATGTTATGAAATCCAAAGTTGAGATGGAGTTAAAGGTAGCCTCCACACTAAAGAAGAAAGACAAATTGATGAAGAAATTAAAGGTCAAGTTTGGAGAAGTTTTAGGTGAAGAGGAAGAAGAAGATGATGAAGAGGATGAAGAGGAAGAATAGGAACAAGCACAAGAACCTCTTGCTTTGACCCAAGGCATGGGTGAAGACATTGAAGAAGAAGAAGATATCAAGGAAGAGCAAACCAAAGATGCACCAATACAAACAAAACCTAAGAAAAGAAAGGAAAAGGCACAACCTATGGAAAAAAGAAAAGGAAAAGAAGACTAATAAGCCCAACCTAGCAAAGCAAATGACACCAAAAACTAGGGTAAGCACAAGGGAAACTACACAAAGCCAAAGAGCAAGCCAAAGAGAAGAAAAAGGCTACTGAAAAAAAAGGCCCATTGCAGAAGAAAAAAAGAAGAAAATACATTGCACAACTAGAGACTGATGATGAGAAGACATAATATGACCCAAGGCATGGGTGAGGACATTGAATAAGAAGAATATGTCGAGGAAAAGCAAACCAAAGATGCACCAATACAAACAAAACCTAAGAAAAGAAAGGCCAAGGCATAGCTTGTGGAAAAAAAAGGCAAAGAAGACTACTAAGCCCAACCCAACAAAGCCAACAACACCAAAAACCAAGGCAAGCACAAAGGAAACTACACAAAAAGCCAAAGAGCAAGCCAAAGAGAAGAAAATGGCTACTGAACAAAAGGGCCTAGTGCAGAACAAAAAAAGAAGAAAGCACATTGCACAACTAGAGACTAATGATGAGAAGACATAATATGAAGATACAAGTTAGTTTAGAGTGGTAAGTCATACACCAAAATATGATCTTGAAAATATCTGTGAGAATGTTAGAAATAATGTAGTTTTGATAGGTTTGAAAAATATTGATTTTGGAAATCTTGATAGAGAAGAACAAAGTTTGATAGAAGAGTCAATATATGCAATGTTTTCTAAATTCAAGAACACTCCACTTGAATTAGATAATACTATACCAAAGGAATTGTATACTATTGTTGAAAATAAGTGGCATTACTATTTAAACCTAGAAAAAAAGAGATAGTCCACACTAGCCTAGGTAATGCCATAGTTGACAAAAGGATAGATTGTCAAAGAAAACGAGAAATATGGTGGAAATTTTCCACCAAAATATAAGGCATTCAACATTCTTCAAAATAACATTGAAGATGTTGTGAAGAAATCCATTCAAATGTGGAAATTGATCTATGGATTAACAATTGTCAAAGAAGGAGAAGAAGACCCATTTGAAGGTAGAAATAATGAAGATGAAGATGAAGACAAGGAGGAAGAAACAAAAAAGGATAATACTATTGAGGAGAAGACATAAAAGAAAATAGAAGACATGGCTACAACTGAAGAGTAGTAGGAAGAACAGAGTGTACAAGACACACAAATTCCAAGTATGAGCCCTCCACATGACACAAGCATGCTTGTAGAAACTATAACTGTTAAGGATGTTTCTAATAGTTAAACTTAGAACACTAATCCTTTAACTATAGAAGACCTAAAGAAGATTCTTGACCAATCCACACTACAAGCTAGATTGTGTGAAAATCTAGTATTGGTTAGCATTGATGAATTTTAGAAGGCAATAGCTAACATTACAAGGGATAAGGTGAATACACAAGAGCCACCATTTGCCATCCCTTCAGCTACCAGTGCTCAACCTTTAATACAAACATTAGAAGACACATATACAAAGGTTGACACAATTTTTTAAATTGATATAGTTGAATAAAGATAGAATACAATAGAAGAGAAAGAAACAATAAATGATCAACTTGATGCACAAACACAAGGTGCAAGTTAGATCATGGTGATTGATTAATGAAAATCTAAAGAAAGTAAGGAAATAGCTAAGGAGAAGGAACAAGAGGCCATTCAAGCATTGGTAACTCAACCAACATTTGGCACTCCTAAAAAAGTCCTTTAGAAGCCAAGCACTGAAGTTGTACCATTACAAATCTTAGCACTAGGATCAAGCTCATCCAAAGTTTCTAAGGTAAGTCACTATGGAGATGTAACTCTAGATGAAGAAATAGTGATACCTAAGTATGCCTATGCAACCATAACATTAGAATAGATAGGCATAATGCAACAAGCCTTAGAGAAGAAGAAAAACTAGAAAATACTCAGGAAGGAGTATAGATAGAGACAAGCATTGTAAGAAATTAAAGACATCTTCTTAGATGCATTCAACTTGCCAACACCTGAAGAATCAAAGCCACTATTGGAACAATTGTTAGAAATTATGGAATAGGTGAAAAATGAAGACCAAGACACTAATGCCAAACTCATGGAATGGTTAGAAAGAAAATTTCAAGGGAAAGTAAATGAGAAAATATTTGGTGAGATAGTACTGACGCAAGTTGAATTGGAAACAAAGATTGAGAAAGTGAAGAAGATACTTGAGAACATATTCTCATTGTACACCAAATTGTGTGATCCCACACTCTTCACTCAAGAAAAAAGCCATAGAATTTTGAGTCTAGAGAGAAATTTAAAAGTCTTAGGTATGCAACTACCTCAAAACCCAACTCTAAGTGAGAAGCATTTTCACTCATTGCTTTAGTCACTAAGTCAACTAGTTGTCTTAACAACAGAAGAGGCTAATATAAGAGCCAATTTGACCAATATCAAAGCCTCCCTTACCCCCCATATGAAGATATTCCATGAAAAACTAGGATTTGTAGAAACTTTGTTGATGAAAGATCCAGATCTTTCTACATTAGATGGACTAGTTCACCTTGCTACAGAGCTAGCTATCCAAATAAAGTCATTGGATGTTGCATGTGACAATTGGGATGCTACTATGAAAATAATAATGGAAGTCCATAAATATTTTTTGGACAAATACACCATAAGTGTATAAATCCTTTGACATAAGTATCAAAATGGGGAGATAAATAAGAAAGGGGGAGATAAGGAGAAAGGGGAAATAAAGAAAAGGGGGAGATAAACCAAAGGTGGAGAAAACAAAATAAACAAAGGAAGAGTATTAGCAAAGAATATGAATAGAGAATATCAGATAAAGAGTATCAACATATTGAAGTCAAAGATTATCAACAAGAGACACATCTAATCAAAATGGAGAATAGATTTTTAATACAAAATAGGCACATTAACTTAGGGGGAGTTACACAATTTTGAAGTGTATAGTCTATTACAAAATTTTGAAAATTTTGAAGTTTTGTATATAAGCTGAGTTGTAAATATTTTATACTCGAGAAGATTATATGATCATGTAAAATTAAGTATTTTTGGCACTCATCTCAAAGGGGGAGATTGTTGATCTTAGATTGTTTTGAAAATTGAGTGTCAACACACTTATGACATTCACTAAGCTCATGTCAAACTAGTAATGTATGCCAAGTATAATATGTAAATACAAGACCATGCCAAGTTGCAATGAGTGCCGAATCACTCATGTGTCGAGTCACTCAAGTGTGAGTAGATAGACCATACCAAGTGATTAAAGTGCTGAGTAAGATAGTTGATGCTAAGAAAGACAGTTGATGCCAAGTAGTTCAGGTGTCAAGCTAGAAGTAGAATTATAGTATGTGTTGAGCATCAATAACATCAAGTACCGAGTAACACAGATTGGACATATTTGTTTGTGATGGCACAAACACCTATGTAAACCATTTTTATGCTGACTTATGGATAGATATCAAAGCTTTTAAAGATAAGGATGAATTTATTTGAATTCCCTATGCAATCATATGTAGCCAATCAAAAAATAGGAAGAGTTAAGTGACAAAATGGATGAATCTTAGCTGTAGATTCATACCTAACCCTAAGTCACCAAAGTCTTTATAAGGAATATGATGCCCCAACATTTTATATGATTGAGAGAGTAGTGATAGAAGGAAGATGTCAAGGGATGAATGATTGAATTGTTCAGAAAGCATTCAGGGTGACTTAGTAGTGTAAAGGAATTGCAGAATCAGTTTACAAAATAGAGGATCAAGGATACAACATTGTTATATCAAATCAGAGAGGATTAAAAGGACAACATTGTGATCTAGAATCAACAAGATAAAGTTGTAAGATGTATCAGATCAAAGCTCTACTATTACTTTCTAACAATTGTATTAGTTAGGGTAATATCATTTGGACTAAGGTTGATTTAATAGTCATTATCAAATCCTTTAACAAGGTGACATTCCAAGCGAATGTTCTAAAGTCCTTTAAATAGGCACATTTTAATAGAGTGTTAAAATCATCTAACATGGTAGGACTTAATAGTCCTTATAAGCCTTTAACAAGGCAGGCCTTTCATAGGGAAGATCATGTTTCATGGTCACCCTATTGTACCCTTAATTGGCTACACTTTATTGCTACAAGAGTAAATATTTGTGGGTGACATCCCCACCCCAATTTTACCTTATCATTTTGAGGGTTTCTGGGTAATCATATTAGGTGTCAAGTGTGTATGTGTTCTAATATGTTTTAGATGCATTTTCTTTATATTTTATTTTAGTTTATATATGCATCTAATGAATGGTGAAAGTTTTGATTACTAAAGTTTGAACTTCTGCTTCACCTACCCTCTTAGAAGTATATGTTTCCCATTTGTAATTCTAACATTACCTACATCTTCCTTTAGGTCTTAATCCTTTAGATTATTTTTGGGAGGAGCTTATTAAGAAATTCAATAAGAAATTAGCAGGTTGGAAAGATAATTTGTTGAGTCAAGCTAATAAAGTTACTCTTTTTAAGGCTCCCCTCCAAAGTATCCCTACCTATCCCTTGAGTCTCTTTAGGATTCTAGCTAATTTGTTGATACTATTGAAAAAATTCAAAGGAATTTCCTATGGTTGGGATCTAAGGAGAAGAAGAGAATGGATTTAATTGCATGGGAGGAAATTTGTAAGCCTAAATTGGATGGTGGATTAGGCATCAAGTCTGTTAGGATTATGAATAAAGCTTTACTTGCAAAGTAGGGTTGAAGAGTTTATCATGATAACAAGGAGTGGAGTTCTATATGGAAACATAAATAACTCTTTGTTGCTCCTTCTTAACTTGATTTTCTATCTTACCCTAATGTCTAATATTCTTTTTCTATTTGGCATGCTATTTAGGGATCCAAAAATATCTTAATCAAAGGATGCATTTGGCAAGTGGGAAATGGGCATAATATTAGGCTTTGGGATGATTTTTGGCTACTAGATCATCCTTTGGTTAAGGATTTTGAGGATAAAACTCTTTTGGATAGATCTAAATAGAGATTTTATTTATTAGTTGAGAATTATTGAATTAATGGTGAATGGGTCAATCTTGCTGAAATCAATATGGTCTTTACCAGAATCTAGTTCATCCTAAATGCTTTCAGTATTTATCCCCATATTAAAAATAAAATGGTTTGGGGGATTGATCCAAGAGGTTGTTTTAAAGTCTCTTCTATTTTTAGAATTGAGGAAAATGGAATGAGACCATTATGGGCTAAAGCCTAGATTAAAATGCTTACTCCTAAAATTAATATTTTCTTCTGGATCTTGCTTCAAAACAAAATATTAACTTTGGACAATTTGGAAAAGAGAGGGGTTAATGTGGTTAATAGATGTTGTCTATGCAAAATGGATTTTGAAGACAAGAATCACCTCTTCTTAAATTGTAGGTTTAGTCAGAAAGTATGGAGTTATGTCCTTCTCTACTAGAACTCAAATTGTGTTTAGCATAATAATATCAATCAATGCTTCCAAAGTTGGAAATGCCTATCCAAGGATGTTAATATTGGTTTCTTTGTGGAAAATTTCTCTACCCCATCTTTGGTGGGGAATCTAGAAAGAAAGAAATAATAGAATTTTTAGAGACAAGGAACCTCTAGAGTGGCTTCTCAATCATAATATTATTAGAGCTATCAAGGAAAATTTCAAGTCTTATAGAAAATTGAGTGATGAAATTCAAATTAAGAGTCCTATGTAGACAAAAAGCTTTAAAACCAAAATTGATGATTAGAGGTAGAATGTTAAATGGGATTCCCCTCCTATGGGTTGGATTGAAGGTAATTTTGATGGTGTAGCTAAAGGTAATCTTGGTAAAACTAGTTGTGGACAGGTGTTGAGGGACTATACTGGTAGAATTGTTAATGCTATTGCCATTCCTATAGGGATAACTACTATCCATAAAGCTAAGGCTATGACTACTTTGTATACTATGAGGTTGGCTATGGATTCTGGTTATCACAATCTTTGGGTAAAAGGAGACTCACTCAACATCATTAATTTTCTAAATAATAAGAGCCTGGTTACTTGGACTATTGAGGGAAGTATAACAAAAATTAAAAGCCTTATTAATAAATTTGATAATGTTTTATTTTCTCATAATTTTTGAGAGGTAAATTTAGTTGCTGACTAGATTTCCAACCAAGCTATTTATAGGGAAAGTAAGATGAGTTGACAAGTTAACCTTTGGAAGGAAGTGGAGCTGATGGTGAAAACTAATTATGACAAGACACATGCTAGAGAAGGAAATATTTTCTAAGGTTAGAAAATTAGTTAAGGGGAGTGATGAGTTTATGGAGAATTGTTTGAGTTTCCCTAGTGATATTATGACTTGCACTCGGCATGTATGTAAGGTTAATAGCTCCTCAGTAATCATAAACACTTTATTCTTTTTTGGAATTTTATTTCTAAAGTGAATTGTAGGGAAAAATAAGATTTTAAAATGGGAGGGGAACCTAAAAAGTAAGAACCAAGCAATTGTAGGGAATGGAAGGAAAATGCTTCTATGTGGGAGATTTTATAGAAAGGAAAAGTGACACCTTACATTGACAGACTCCATGGATATAAACCTCACATTATAGAGGACTTTTTCAAAAAATTGGTTTGAACAAAGGGTCACTTTGCATGGGCTCATGATGAACTTGTCTAAAGAGTTTATTTCTTGGATTACGAGGCTTCCTATGGTAGGGATAAAATTTAGTAAAGAGACTAGTATTTTGAATCTGGCTTTTAATAAATTCCTGAAGATGAAAGATGACGAGAAAAATTTGGAGGAAAATGGTGATTTCTATGACCTAAAACAAATTAAGATCATCTGGAGAGACATGCTGTCATGTATCTGTGAGTACTTCATACTTGATGGTAGGGCTAAGAGAGTCCATAAATTTAACTTTATTTTCCTATATCATTTTAGGCACAAAGATAGGAAATCCTACCCTATGCTTCATGAAGGTTTAATTTTACTTATAGGAAACTTCTATAAAAGTAAAGCTATTAAGCCTTCTCTGATTTCAAAGAAGAGGAAAGGGTTTGGTATTAATTTTCATTCTAATAGAATTAAGGTTGAAAAAGAGGAGGGTACTAGTGAGACTAAGAAGGTTATCAAATAGGAGAGGAAAAATATTAATGTGGAGGAGATCACCAAATTTGAAGAAACTAACAATGATGATAAGATGGAAATGGGTTAACTTAGTTCCAATTCGGAAGGTTATTTTGGGAGTAAAGGGTTGTTAACTAGTAAAGATAATATGGAGGGTAGCAAGGATAGAATCACTGATTCTAATGTTGGTTTAGAAGCCCTCAGGGAGGATGAAGAGAAATAGAGTAGTCACCCTACCCACCCAATGAGGAATGATAGTGAGAAGAAAATGGAGGAGGAAAAAAATAAGGATATAGAAGTTAAAGACTTTGATGCTAAGGACAATAGCCTGAGTAAAGAGGAAAAGGAGGAGAGGACAAATAAGTAGGATATAATTCTGATATCTAGATCAATACTACTAATATTTCCATTGACTATGAGATTAGGGTTGTTGATGATTGTAGGGAGGATTCTCATGAGGCTAAATTATCCTTTCTTCACACTACTAAGCTTAAAGTGGATGCTTCCCTATAGGGTAATTCTTGGCTTTATAATGAAATAATGGTTCTCAAGAAGAAAATGGGGGTTACACAAAAAGAGCTAGACTTAAAATGCACTATGAAAGTTCATATGGAAGTACAAATTGGTAAAATACCTAAAAAAATCAAAGAATACAAGTAGGCACTCCATTACCTTATTAAGGAAAGTGGTCAAAGAATGGAATAGGTCACATCTAGTCTATGTGTTGTGGTGACTAGTCTGGGTAAGAAGAGTAATGAAGAGATAATATCTTCTGGTAATGTGGGGTTGGGGAGTCCAAGTGGTCCTAGTAAGAGAACTAGGTAGAGCACAAGGAAAAATGCCACTGAGGCTCTTGAGGCTCCTATTTTAGCTTCAGTGAACATTATCCAGAGTACTACAAAAGCAGGTAAAGAGGTGGTGAATATCATAAAGAGTTGCTGTAGCTGCTAGTTTTGGAGTGGGTGTGTTGATTGCTGGTCTAGGTGGTTTTTATGGTTTTTTTTCTTTCTATTTTTTAGCTTGAACTTTAGGTTCTAGGTCCTTGTAAAACCTGGTTGTTTTTTATGGTTTAAACTTTAGGTTTGAGGTCCCTGTAAAACTTGATTTCTTTGTTTAAAACTTTAAGTTTTAGGTCCTTGTAAAACCTAGTAGTGCTTAATGTTTATCCTTAGTTTTTTGTAAAGGGCTTCAAGTCCCTTCAAAATTTTCTTTTACTGTAAATTAAAAAAAATTCAAGGATAACCACAATAATATGATAATTTGTGAAATTTGACATGACTATTCAAAAATTATGATGGGGTTGTAGGTGGTTTTATTGATTCTAAATATCTAACAAAAAAATACAAAATCCAGTAACATAGAAAGAATATCAAGTCCTACAAATAAAATCTAGTATATTATATTGTTACCTACCAAAGACAAGAAACTTATAGTGCAAACTTAGAAGAAATACAATATTTATCATTTGCACTTTTATTTTTGTTTAGTTTCCTTGAGAACATCCACCACATACTAGATAAATAAAGCACAGTAAGATATTATTAGAAAAATGAACAATGTTAGTGTTGGATATCCTCAAACCAAAGTGACAAAATTTTAATTTTCATTCTCATAATGGTATCTAGAGAAAGAACATTTTTTGAAGAAATGAGAAAATTAATAAATTAATAAATTTACATCAAAGAGATAATAAGTTTACCTCTGGTGGCTCAATAACTTGTTGGAAAAGATATTTAACGTAAAGAAGACATAGATCAATCTTAGTTGGGGTTTTATACGTTAAAGTAACAATATATATTTCAGCAGATGTTGATGAACTAGAAATTGGTTTTTGTCACTTCTATTTAGTCAAACAACTGCATTTAACATTTAAAAATGCATTTCAAATATTCAATAAATGAATATATGAATTCCATTCAAAGGTTTACATTAACCAAACATAATATAAAAGTGAAATAAAAATAACATGATCATTAATCAAAATTACCTATTTGAAACAATAAAGTAGCACATTGTAATCCTAAGATCTAAACACCTATAAAATTTCATAACAAGTGACATATTTTTTCCAAACTCATGAGACTCACAATTGAAATTGCTTGCTAGAAAACTTCCAAAAAACTCAAAAAAAAATTTCTACCAAAAATAATAAGTTTTTAATGCGATAGAAATTTTTACCTACAACTAGAAAGTTAAAGAGGATCCCCGAAAAACCCCTATTTTTTTTCATTATATTCTTTAGAAATTATGATCTCATTTGTATCAACTAATTTTCAAGAGAAAAAAAATGACATGCACATGGAATGCCCATGTAGCTTTCTCTATTTTCAAGTGCCAAGTAAGCTACTATAAAAAAAATCAAAAGAACTCAAATAATAGACATATCTTTTGTCACTAATCTTACATCAATAATCATAAAAATCATAAGCAGTTGGAAGATTTTGTATGACCCTTCATAGGTAATAGTTATAGTACTCTCCATCTATTTGGAACAACAACAACAAAAATAATTCCAAGAATTAGAAGTGGGAAGGGAACAACTTAGAAAGTATTTGTTGAGATTAGTGAAGAGAAAAAAACCCAATATTTACTATTGGTGCTTCTTTATTCTAGTATAGAAATGGGGGATGAGAGGAATAGCTTAATGAAGAACCCAATTACTCCCTTGTTGTTGTGGTATGATGAATAAAGGATTTTAGGATTCTTCCACATATCTAACCATATTTTTAAGATGTGAAGATTGTCTCCAACTATGAAACATAATCCATTTAATTTTCTAATTATTTCAACCCACGATAAGTGTTTTTTTTTTCAAAAGAAGGGAGCTTAAACTATGTCTTCACATCTAGATATTTACAAATTTATATTTCAATTTCTTTCTTTTGAATAGCATTGGTGATCTTAATGTTAATTTTTTTGGGGGATTTCAATTAAATAAAATTGTGAGCATTGCAACCACACACTCTCTACAAAATGTCCAACCCTTTTAGAAATAAGAAAAGCTTCTCAAATAGAGAAATTGAAGATGCTCAACTTGTGAAAGATGAGGAGTCATTGAGGAACAAGAATTTTACTTGGTATTTTTTCTCCCTCTTTGTTTAGATTTGTATGACTGAATATCAAATACTTTTTTTTGAGGTCTTTTTATTTAATAGATCATCTAATTATTTATAATTGAGCTATTTTGTTTCATATATTTAGGTGGACAAGAAGCAACTGGGCATTTTTAAATGAGACTCTATTGTCAAAAATGGGAGGAGCTACATAGAAATATATTACTCAGTATCATGTTGCTATGATTAGGGGCAAAAAACAAGGCTTAACACCCATAATGGCAACCACATAGACAAGATGAGAACTTTGTATATACAAAATACATAAATGATGTATAAATGTAAATATTAGATTGGTTTCTACATGGTAGTCAATGATAGATATTGTGAAGTTGGGAGAGCATTTTAATATCATTAGTATTTGAACTATATTGGGCCACAATTCTGTGTGCTTGCATGGATAAAGATGAATAAAATAGTATTTGAGGTGATAGCATGGATACAGATGATGAAAAGGATATTTATGGGTGCTAGCTGTAGACACCTAAAAACCTTTAGAAAATAAAGTATTTTTATTTTTCGAAAAATTCCTGATGACATCATCATTTATTAATTAATTTATTTTTATGCCATTAAATCCCTTTATCTTAATTAAAAATATTTAATTAAAGAATCCCTCCCAAAAATGTTTAAATCTTATTTATACATTATTTCCTTATTTATTAATTATTTAATTAATAAATTGACCAAAAAACTCAAAATAAATAAAATGTTTATTTTTTGCCCAAAACTTGGCCAATTTCCTTAAGACCATTAACCTCTTCCAAAATCTTCTAATCCTTCTTTAATTTTGATTAAAGGCTAATCCCATCATTTCCTACCCCTAATCCCAACTCAAAATATTTAATTAAGATTAAATATTAATCCTCATGTTTATTAAAATTTTTTTAATAAATATCTCCTCAACCCAAACCTTTGAAATAAATAAAACTTTATTTATTTCCTAAAATCTAATTTATCCTCATCCGAAGAAGTTCTAGACTCTTCTAGAAAGTCTTCATCCTCATCCTAGGAAATTCTAGACTATTCTAGAAAGTCTTTATCCTCATCCAAAGTCTAGACTCTTCTAGAAGATGTTTTTAAACCTAATCCTAATCCCCTCCTAACCTTGTCACATTATCTAAACATGGGTTAAGACTTACTAACCCAAGCCAAAGTTAACAAATATCTCCTCCTTCACCCACCCTCATTAAATGCCATCCACTTTCCTATCCCTAAGCTAATCCTAAACCATCCTAATCCATCCTCTAATCATTTTCACAATCCTAAGCAAGCTTAAAACCCTCCTAATCAAGCCCAAGTCAAAATTTCTCTCATCTCCCTCAAAATATCTCAACCATAAAACTTTATGAAGCCAACTAGGCCATAAATGACTCTTCCAAGCCCTTTTATTGCTCTTACAGCCATTATGAGGGTCTTTATGAAGATTTTATCCCTTGAGCCTCCTTTGTTGACTCATCCTTCCTCTTTCCTCCATCCTCTCACCCTGTGACATGTGTCACTCCCTGATTAGCTGTAAGGAAGCACAATCCATGTGCTCTCCTCTCATGCAATCTGAGCCCTCCATGAGCTTTTTCCCATCCTTACATCTTAGCCCTCAATCCCTCAAGCCTCTTGCCTATAAATTGGATCCTTCCCCTTTGCAAAACAACACAATCCATGAAGTAAAGTCATAATGCCATTTTAAGAAGCCATTTTACATCAAAACCATACACTCACACCCAAATTCCAACTCCATTTGAAGCCCTTTTTGAAGCATAAGCTTGAC
Organism: Cupressus sempervirens; assembly: GCA_028749045.1. Lineage (NCBI taxonomy): Eukaryota > Viridiplantae > Streptophyta > Pinopsida > Cupressales > Cupressaceae > Cupressus > Cupressus sempervirens. The sequence continues at coordinate 838,744,517 of CM053785.1, read as the reverse complement.
CATACATTCTATCTATTTAGACAAAGCCACTCAACAAGAGAGCTTCTTATTGAGAGAGCTCATCTTAGTCTATCTTGAAGTTTATGAATTTTGTTTAGTTTGTAGAAGCTTTATTTAAATTTGGTTTCTATTAGCATACTAACATTGCTCATATACATTTTGGCACGCCCGGTGGGACCTCGCATGGGTCATCTTCATTAGCTTTTTTAGTCAAATTTTGTATTTCATTTGATAATTTTGGCTAATTTTACTTGTTTTTGTGATTGGTAAGATTGTATAAATTGGTTTTGTAGGTCCACATGAACATGAAAAAGACAAAGGAACTCATAATCTATCTCATAGTGTTTGCAGATTTTTCAAGCTTATAGGTGGACAAAGAACTTGGAATTCTTCTTCCTCTTCTTGTCTATATTCTTCTTATTCCATCTACTTCTTCTTCTTCTTGTGGGAGATCTTGGCCATTTTTTTTTTAAGGAAGCAAAATCATACACACTTCTTTTTAGTGCTTAAAATGAACCCCCAAATCATACTTAAATCCATTAAAAAATTAAAAATTTGCAAAAAAGAAAAAATCTTTTAACAAGTGAAACTAAACCAATCCAATCATTTGCATCCTTGCAACATCAAGGTTTTAGATGCATTCATGCAAAGTTAGGAACACTTCATTTTTGGGAATTTAAAAAGAACTTCAAGTTTCCATTTCAAAAGGTTCAAAATCAACACTAAGTGCACACTAAAATCTAAATCAAACTCAAAGCATCAATCAAGGATAAAATGAACCTCATTTGCAAATATTTTAAAGTTCTTTTAAAAATCTCATGAAAACTAAGATTCCTAAATGGTTGCCAAAATTGTCCTAAAAGCTTTGCTATTTGTTCCAAACAAATGTCTTGTTGCAAAATCTTGAATGTTTCTTAGGTTCTTCATGCATCAAAACAACCTAGGAATATCATTTTTGGGCTTAAAAAATGCAAACTAGAACACAAAATCTTGAATGAAAACCAAAGTCCAAAGAGTCATTTACACTTTTGAGTCCAAGACAATCTTGAATGATCTAAGGTTAAAACAAAGCACTTCAAAATTCTTAAAACAACACACAAAATCTCAATCTTGAATGCTCAAAGGAAAAAACTTGAATGTTTAATCACTTGTTTTTGAATGCATGTTGCTAAAATCACTCTTGAGTGCCATGGATTAAAATCAAGTTTTTTTATTTTAATGAATGCATGATTAAAACAACAAATCCAATCTTGAATGGCATAGATCAAATAATCATCTTTTGGGGCATAAAAAGAATCCACATTTTTGAAATCTTCTAAGTTATAAAAACTAATAAAGACGCTTTGAGTAAGTTTGTAGTTGGACTCACCCTCTTTAATCACCCATCAATTTAACCATTGGTTGCAATCTCAGAACCATCTATGGGGATGGGTCCACCTAAGAGGGTGTTAAGTGCTCCATGCAAATCAAACTCCACTCACTTAGATTTTTAGTGGTTTTTCTAAGTTAGAAAATTCCTTGAATGCACATTAGTCTCGCTAACACTTCATTTGGGCATAAAAATTGAACAACTCTTGACGTGGAGGGCCTCCGGGCACGCGCTTGACAAATCGAGTTTCAGATATCTTTGTTTTGGGCTTAAAACAAACTCCCACTCAATCTTGAATGCCTAACAATCAATGAACATCGCATGGTTTTGACGCATTTTCAAAGATGCTCACATTTCTTATGTTGACAATCTCTCGACTTCCATTATGCTAACGACGCTGTCAAATTGGAATGAACATTGTATGCCATAATCACAAGTGTCTTCAATCATAGCTTAAAAAATCTAAATCATCAATTGGAATAAACGCAGGTCTTTTAAAGCCCAAGATCATGTATGTGGTCTTGTTTTAGACTTTTTAGGAGCCTGCTTGGGGATTTCATCACCCCTTGGGACGACCTCAACTCCAACGTTCTGGCGGAGTATAAAAATAGGGAGGTGAATCCAAAGACACCTCTCTTGGAATCAAGATTTTATCACTCGGGCTAAGCCTCAAGGAACTTTATACCCTTAAGAAGTGAAAGAGGAGAAGTAGGTTACCGCTCCTCTCGACTGTGTGACATCTTTTTGGTTTCATCTATGGATTTGGGCCTCACGTACCTTGCGTATATCGAGGACTCCCTAGCTAAACTAAATTTCATCCTTGTAGAAAGCTTCCTAGGATGTTGGTGTGTTTGACGTGCTTGCTCCAAAATTTTTTTTGCTTGTTTTTTCATAGCTTTTGAATGAATGTTTGCCAACTTTGGTCAAAATCCCAAAAAAGCAGAAATCTCCTAGCTCAAGGCATACTTAGCATAGTCATTGCCTCATTAGAAAATCATCCAAGCTCCCCCGTTGCAACCGAATCTATCTAGTTCCTTGCTTTAGAAAAATTCCAAATCCAAAGTCCATCCAAATCATCCCCCCAGCCAGCTAGCAACCCAATCCAAAATCACACTGAAGCCTTTAGAGAGTTTTTGTCATTCTGCTAGAATTTGTTATCCAATCAATTCGACCAATCCACCAGCCTCACCAAGGTTATCCCTTTGACAAAGCTTTGTCTAGGGTAATCTAGCTTTGTCACTTGTTATCCCTCATCACCTTGAGCTAAAGTTTGGGATCCACAAGTGGTCAATCTCATGTCATGCCCATAGGATCATTAGTCTATCCTTAAGTTGACACAATCTCCACCAATCCAGCTCATAGGAAAGCAAAACTCTCACTTTTTGACAGCATGCCCTTGAAGTCTTTCATCCACAGGAAAGCCAAAAATCTCCAGCCAATCCTCCTTAGGTCTGTCATATAGCTTTGACTCTCCCTAGGAAATCCTTCATCAGCCAATCAAAAATCTGCACTTAATCCAAATCCAACCATGAGCTTCCGTGTTCATCCATATGCAAGACCCCTTCCCCATCTGACTCGTCATCAAAACATGAAATCCCAAACCTATCATGATGTGTTCAGTCATATTGTCCTTGCTCCCGCCACCTCCTATTCCAATGATGATGAAAATCTTGTTGACTATGATGGGTATATTGAAAGCCTTAGAAACATTCCCCCAAGCATCTCACAAAATCCATGCATTCTTCCAAACTATCTAGTCATGCCATCTGATATCCCAGCTTCTCCTCCATCAGACAATCAACCAAGCTTCCAATCTTCCACCCCCATCACACTAGCTATTCCTGTCAATCCACCTCCACCTCTGACACACGAGTCTCCAAGGAATCTCCTAGAGGAAATACAAGAAAAGTCACCTCCAGCAGTCGATAAGCCATATCATCTAATCCAACCATGTGAAGTAGTCAGTAATGAAACTTCCCCATCTATAATATCACCTCCATCTCCCATAGCTATCATCCCCATACCATCCATCAAATTGCTTAAAATCCTTCCACTTCCCACAAGCACCAAAATCCCACCATCTGTCAAAACCCTCCAAATCCTATCCACATCACCTCCAAGCATTTCCCAAATCTCCCATAATGACCCTTATGCATCCATCTTCTACCCACCCATCTCCACTATTGAATCTCCCATCTATCCATCTGCTGCCTTTGAAGAGTCCATCCCTTCACCTCCTATTGCACCATCCACTCCAAACCAATCCTATCAAGATCCTACCCAAAAGAATGTTGACATCCCCCAAAGCATAAAAGAAGATATCATCATACCATGTCTTCCATCCATAGTGTAGTCACTATCCCCTCCATCTCGAAAACCTCAAGCCATACCTCCTCTACTGCAGGATATCTTTTCATCCCATCAGCTAAATCAAGATCCTATCCTACCATCTCCTCCACTCCATGCTTCCATCTTACCACCTATCCAAGCTATTTCACCATCTATAATATACCCTCTTGGTTCACTTACATTCATCCATAGTGGCCTCCTCTTAGTAGAAGAATTAAGAATAATATCTCCCTATTGCAATACATCTGATAAAGCACTTCCACCATTTTTTGCATGAAAAAAGTATCCTCAGCTAGTTCAAATGCTCAATCGATGGCATTATCAAGGTCAAGGTTTAGGACCACAAGAGCAAGGAATCAGAAAGCCTATTATTGCACAAAAAAACTAGGATTTCATGGTCTTGGATATGTATCCAAAGGCTCACCATCTAAAGGTGTTGGTACACCACACCCCCAAACCAAGCCTATCTCCAAACCCCCCATGCCAGCCTCCCATCACTCCTTCAATAAATCTTATGTCATCCCTCCTCCACCATCTTTGCAACCTAAAACAACCTACCATATCCCCCCTTCATCCACTAAATCCATTTTGGGTCCCTATGTCCCAAAATATACCATCCTCCATCCTCCTATCAGGGATCATTCAAATCCTATTCCCTCCATTCCTATGCAAGATCAGCAAAGGCACATATTGAGGCACATCATCCATCATCATCCCCCTACATGCTCTCCCATATCCTCTTCATCTCACAAAGCTTCTCCTAACCATCTTCCCAAAGCTTACCACAACAATGTGAATGCCAACTTCAAAATGCATAAAGCTAAAAATCCACATCCTAGGCAATCATATGTCTAATCTAAAAGACATACTCCAAAAAGGAAAAATTCAATCAAAGAATGCAAAATAATGCAAAAGCCTATGAAAAGAAAATCCAAAACCATGTGGATCCCAAAGAAAAAAGTTGAAACCCAATGCATAATAGCATCCACCATTGCTAATCCCCCATCCAGTGACTCATGTCCCCCATCTCCTAACTCCATCTTGGGTGCCTATATCCCCAAGCACGCTTCCACAAATCCTCCATCATGCCCGTATCTACCATCTATCCCCCATATTCTCTTTTCACACCCATCCCAACATGTGCCAATGTTGCTCTTGCAAGCATCCCCATCTCATGCTCCTTTCCAACCTTTTCATCCCTCCATATCCTACCATCAATCCCATCTAATACAATCTATTGCATAAATCACACATCCGGTGTACCAACAGCTAGCAACAAAATTAAACATTCCAATAGCCAGTGAAAAATACCAAAAAAGCCAAAAATAGCTAAAGAAAGCCAAAATCATTCCAGCTAAGTCCAAAGTCAAAAAGTCAAAAAGTCAAAAAAATAAATAAATAAAAATAAAGCGTTCACTGGTGAAAACTTGGCAATTCAAGTGCCTTGGACAAGTACCATGATGAAAACTTGGCAAACAAGCATCATGCATAATCCAACCATTCCCAGCTTAACCTATCATCCTCATGCTTTTGGTCACATCTTGACATCCAACTCCATCTTCCAATCTATACACCTATCCTCCATCCTCCAGCTTCCATCTCACACCATCTACTGATCTTCTGCTACTTCAGCCAATCATCCCAGCTATCATCCATCTCCCTAGCACCTTTAGCTTTTCCATCTTAGCTTCAATCCTATCACATCCATCATAAGAGCTCCTTCCACATGTTATCTTTTGATTGGGGGTACTATGTTCCTTGGAGATCTTGTCTTGTCCATCCTCCCTTGTCATTGGTATCTAGCTCTAGGCTATCCTCATGCAAACCCAATGTCATCTCTTTATATCCATCATAATCCTAGCTATCTACCATCCTATCTAGCCATCTCATCCTGCTCCTCTAGCTATCCTTGGTCACAAAATCTCTCATCATCATTGGATGCATCCTGCCAAATCCATATCTTTCGCTATCACCCCACCCTTAGCTTTCGCATCTTGCACAACATCGAACCATCCTACTATCCTATCATCCTGAGCTTTTGCCTGCTTGTAACTATCTTGGTCAGCTTCAGCTTGTACATCCTCTTTAGCTTAGTACCATTGTATCTATCCAGCTTTTGTGTCAGTTCCTCCTTGATCAGCATCTTGCACACATCACACAACCCTTGGTTCGCTATCCCACTGCATCCTTTAGCTAGATCTCCTATCACCAAAGTGTTATCCTTCTTAGTTCAGCTTGCCAGACACATCACTCACCCAGATCCATCAGCTTAGGTGCTCTCTGATAGCTCCTTGTAGGATATAGCTTTCCTCATGTCTGATCTTGGTCTGTTAGTACCTCATCCTACCCATCTTGTTGGCAAATGGTTCTCTTTTGGATTTTCACTTTCTTTTGATTTGAAATCTTCCCTTTTGGGTCTTGAAGTATATTTTCCAAACAATCTTTTTGTTCCCTCCTCAAGGTTGCCATGATCTTCCATATCATGGTATGCTACGAATGGGGCACTCTGAGCGTATGATTTTGATCAAGTCTTTCATTTGTTTCTTTTTTGCTTGTGGGTTACCCAGTGTCAGTTCCACACTGTTTCCTCCGAGTTTCATGTGTGATGCTGGGGCAATCCTTGTGTGTTTGTTTCGAGTCAGTCTGTCAGTCCTTTGGATGGTTGGTGACATGACCTTGATGTTCTTGGTAACCTTGGCAATTAACCAGCAGTCCTATAGCAAATCTAGTGCTCAACTACATGGTGGTACTTCTCTTTGAAGTATCCCCCTGCTCAAAAAGCTTCAATGGAATCTCTTCATCTCCATTATCTCCCATCCATATCCAACATCTGTCTCTCCTACCCCAGCTTGTGCAACCGTATCTCTCAGAATCAATCATCACTCTTAGCTTTAGGGATCCACAATCCTAGTCTTAGGGATCCACCAATCCAATCAATCCACCAAGTCTCATCTTTCAAGATCCACAATCCTAGTCCTAGGGATCTTCGAAACCCATCTTCTGCCAATCTAACTCTTTGAAATCTTATTGCATCAGCTTTATAGTCCTCTCATCCATCTCCCCATCCTAGATTCTTTTTATAGCGCTCCGCTCCTTCATCCTCTACAATCCCTGAGATCTTAAGCTTGCTTCCTCTTGTGCCTCTAATTCTCCCTCTATCATTCTCCAGTAGTGAGAGTTTGAGCTAACTAAACCTCTTCTCTTAAGCCAATCTGAGTCTTCTTGCTCATCTCGAATTCTTGTACTTTTCAAAAAGTTGTCGAGCCTTACTTTCTCTCCCCGCCGCCTTCTTGAGGGGGCATCTTGCAGTCCATTCTCTCCTCTTCTGCTCTAGCCTTGGGCATCTTATTTTATTATCTTTGATGCCATGCCACTTGCGACATCACATCAAAGAGGGGCAAAATGTAGACACCTAAAAACCTTTAGAAAATAAAGTATTTTTATTTTCTAAAAAATTCCTGATGACATCATCATTTATTAATTAATTATTTGTTTAATTAATTAATTAATTTAATTTATTTATTTATTTTTATGCCATTAAATCCCTTTATCTTAATTAAAAATATTTAATTAAAGAATCTCTCCCAAAAATGTTTAAATCTTATTTAAACATTATTTCCTTATTTATTAATTATTTAACTAATAAATTGACCAAAAAACCCAAAATAAATAAAAAGTTTATTTTTTGCCCAAAACTTGGCCAATTTCCTTAAGACCATTAACTTCTTCCAAAATCTTCTAATCCTTCTTTAATTTTGATTAAAGGCTAATCCCATCATTTCCTACCCCTAATCCCAACTCAAAATATTTAATTAAGATTAAATATTAATCCTCATGTTTATTAAAAAAGTTTTAATAAATATCTCCTCAACCCAAACCCTTGAAATAAATAAAACTTTATTTATTTCCTAAAATCTAATTTATCCTCATTCTAAGAAGTTCTAGACTCTTCTAGAAAGTCTTCATCCTCATCCTAGGAAATTCTAGACTATTCTAGAAAGTCTTTATCCTCATCCAAAGTCTAGACTCTTCTAGAAGATGTCTTTAAACCTAATCCTAATCCCCTCCTAACCCTGTCACATTCTCTAAACATGGGTTAAGACTTACTAACCCAAGTCAAAGTTAACAAATATCTCCTCCTTCACCCACCCTCATTAAATGCCATCCACTTGCCTATCCCTAAGCTAATCCTAAACCATCCTAATCCATCCTCTAATCATTTGCACAATCCTAAGCAAGCTTAAAACCCTCCTAATCAAGCCCAAGTCAAAATTTCTCTCATCTTCCTCAAAATATCTCAACCATAAAACTTTATGAAGCCCACTAGGCCATAAATGACTCTTCCAAGCCCTTTTATTGCTCTTACAAGCCATTATGAGGGTCTTTATGAAGATTTTATCCCTTGAGCCTCCTTTGTTGACTCATCCTTCCCCTTTCCTCCATCCTCTCACCCTATGACATGTGTCACTCCCTGATTGGCTGTAAGGAAGCACAATCCATGTGCTCTCCTCTCATGCAATCTAATCCCTCCATGAGCTTTTTCCCATCCTTGCATCTTAGCCCTCAATCCCTCAAGCCTCTTGCCTATAAATTGGATCCTTCCCCTTTGCAAAACAACACAATCCATGAAGTAAAGTCATAATGCCATTTTAAGAAGCCATTTTACATCAAAACAATACACTCACACCCAAATTCCAACTACATTTGAAGCCCTTTTTGAAGCATAAGCTTGAGCATAAATCCTATCTATTTAGACAAAGCCACTCAACAAGAGAGCTTCTTATTGAGAGAGCTCATCTTAGTCTATCTTGAAGTTTATGAATTTTGTTTAGTTTGTAGAAGTTTTATTTAAATTTTGTTTCTATTAGCATACTGACATTGCTCATATACACTAGCAAGAAGGGATTTAACTTCAACTTTATTCAAAATAAAACTAAATGGTATAAATCAGAATAGAATTGTAGATAGTAGAATGGAATAATAGAATTAAGCTCACTAGAGGTTCACTTTGATCCTACAAACAATATGCTCATCCTCTTTTTTATTGTAAGAACATTGATAATTCTATGCTGTGACTTGAAATATTTGAATTAGCACTAACTAACATATTATTTTCAAGTTCACACCCATCCACAAACCTATTATGTAAATCAAACATTGACTCACCTTTTGAAATTTTAGAGGATAGTGTACATATTTTTGCATCTCCTTTGACTTGTTTTCTTCACATCTAACAATTGTTTCCTTTTCCTCTTTGACTTTATTATAAACATCTAATGTGACAATATGATCAAATCCATGAAAAAGTCACCTATAGTAGTGAAAAAGTGGATGAGGTCACAAATTCACAAATGCTAATGATAGTACTATTTATCATGATAGTGATATGTGCGTTTAAAAGAGAGTGATATGTGTCAAAGTTGAAAACACATTATTAAGGAATATATGGAAGGCATTGTTGTGAAAAGATCATGAAAGATGTTAAAACCCTTTTGCTTGCGGCAGCCATATATTCATAAGCATTTAAAATAGATATAATTGAATGTAATAAAGTTCTTACTAGTCTTAAGAAAACATCAACATGGTAGAGTTCCACTTTGGTGGACTTTCTTCCTACTGTAGACCACCAAAACACATAATTCTTGATTCAAAAAAAAGTCCAAACACATAACTATTAATTCTAATAGGCACATGTCTCATTTCTAAAGCATTAAAGCTAACTTGATTCATAATGAGATTTATATCCAATTTTTGGAAACACAATAATTATATAAAATTGCATTGCATAGGAACCCATTTAAGACAAAATTGCTTGTTGGCTCTTGGGGTAAAGACAATAATAATTGCAACGCACCCATTAGAGGACTGACCTAGGATAAAAAAATGTTTGGAGGAATACAACCAATATATTTCTAATTGACCATACTATTGTTTGTTCCTGTGCCTTTAAAAAACCTCAAAATTACAAACTAAGGCCTAAAGGGTTTAAAGATAGCAGATTCTCTAAACATTTTAAAAATTAATGGTGACTGTTAAATTCTTAAGAATTAATTTTTTTCAAAAGCTAATTCTTTTGGAACAGGTCTAAATATGTGGTTATAAAATATTAAATACATAAGAGTTCAATATTATATTTATGCTACTCTTAAAAAAAGTGATCTTTTAGTTTACACCCACAAGTTGAGAGGACTAACCTTGAGACACATAAAACAAAAATGAATAACTCAAATTATATTTACATTGTTATTTTTTAAGTACTTCATTAATGTATTCATAGGAAGAAACATAGAATAGATCTAAGTCAGGTGCTAACCTAGAATAGGGCTATATAGTGGGAAATCCCATTGCAATGATCTTACATTTGATTTAGTGCCAAGAACATTTAGATAAATATTCTATTTGTACACTGCTAAACCATACAAGTATAGAACTTTGACTAGACCAAAGGGATCTACATTTTTAATTCAGATTTTTTAATATATTCTCATATATAGGAGCAAGCAACAGAGGTTAAGTATTTAAGTATTGATAGAATCAAAAATTTGAATGAAAGAAAATTTGACTATCTTAAAGGAGAAACATTTTGAATGCATGATTTAACATCCATTTTCTTAGGAACAATTGCTCTGTGGTTTCTATCAACAATTTCTTCTAATAATGACGAAATCAAAGCTACCTTTATGGAGGCAGGTGCAATGAACTCTCAACCGAATAGATGGCTTACACTTCTCCAAATAGAGTACACATATGATTTTTGATTCTACATTACTTTTTCTTTTTATCAAGGATTTACCAATATGTTATGCCTTATTCCTTTGTGTTTGTTTTGCATTCCTACTATATGCTTTATGTGCATGGTTTAGCACTGTTTGATTGAGTTTTCCTTTATTTTATTTTTTTTGAAGTTTTCTCTGTATTATCTTCTATGTTAACTTCACACCTATTTTGTGCTCCTAATTTTTTAATGTTTTTTTCCTTATTCTATACATATGTGTTCAATTTGAACTTTTATCAAAAGATTTTTCCTCATTTAATGCCATTTACATTTTACAAAGCTTTATATCTTCTACGTTCTAGAAGATTTATCAATCAAAAATATTGTTCTAACTTCTGATATAGAAGTAAGATAATTCTTTTTTAGTTTTAGATGGAGGTGGAGAATGTTGGAGTCACCTGGGTTAGCACAATTCTATTAGTTATTCTGTTCCAAGATAGATATATTAGTAGAGCTAGTGCTACCATGCATGTGTCAAAATATGTGTCTTTAAATTTTTTTGAGGTCTAAGAACAAAATTATTGATAGGTTTTGATCAAGAATTTTCTAACCTTGTGTGTAATGGTAATGCAATAACACTTCCTTTAGTAATAGATTCAAAAGTGGTCAAAGGTATGACATCACTACTTGGCTATAAGAAATTGACTTTATCAACACTTGATACATTATCTAAAGAATTTTCTTTCATGTGAACTTGTTTAGGTTGATCTTAAATAGCTCTTTACAGAGTATGACATTATGGTGGTTACCACTGCTTGTAAATTTATTCTTTTTTTAGTTAAGCCTATGCCATATCAATCAAATGCAACTTCGCTTGTCTAGTTCTCTTGACTAATATTTCAAAACCCAATATTTCAATTGGCCATGTAAAATGTGGGAGCTTGAGTAGCTTAAGATTACGCCAAGTCAATCAGATGCAACACCACTTGTTCTAGTTTCTTGACTAAGATTTCAAAATTCAATAGTGCAAATAAATTAACCATGGCCAAAGTGAGAGCTTTAGATGATTTAGCCAAGTACTCATCCTTAGGTCCTTAGGATGTAGTAGAAAGGTTGCGATAGGGTTTAGGGTTCACGGTACTATGATTTTGCAATGGGAACTATCATTCTACTTAAGCCTTAAAACAATTATTGCTATTGTCAAGTTCAGAAGGCATAATCACCTATGCAAAATTAATATGGCCAATGATCAATAATTTTTGTGAAATTCTCCTTGATGCACCTAATTATCTATGTTTTTAAATTGCAATACTAAACATATGGGTCCAAAATAGGGTATTGGATGTAAATTTCATAGAAAATGAGGAGTCTATCTAGCTATCAGAAACCTAAATCTTACCAATAAGGGACTTTAAAATATAAAAAATAGTTAGATATAGATTTTTGATGGTTGGATAGACAATTATCTATAGAAAATCTAATATCTTTTTAGCCTACAACTCATACATAAGCAAGCCATGCAGTTGTTACTTGTATTTCTTGAATCACCCCTTATTTTGTTTATCACCTTGGAGTTGAACTAGTTTCACATCTTATTTCTCAACCCTATTTCAAGTGAGGTGTGACAACACTGCAAGCTTGAGTGCTACTAGTGAAACTAAAAGACTTGGAACTTAAAAATTATATTGGAAATCAACAAAGGCACTTGAAAGTGCTTCTGCAAGTTGGCCAAATGCTACCCTCAACACCAATGAGTTTATTTGAACTTTCAAAGATTCTTTTACTAGTTGATCCACAACCATCACATGTTGTGAGAATCAACTACCTTTGTGCTTTAGTTCATAGTACTGTTTAAAAGTGCCTCTTGTTCTAAAGTAGACACAATCAAGTAGAAAATAGAGTTTAGGAATATCTTATAACTCCAACATGCATTATTGTGCATAAATTAGATTACCCCAAGTTTAGAAATAATGTGGCATTTTCATGGTCACATCTAATGACATTTATAATGAAATAAAATAATGAACTGGGTTAGATAACATTGGCATGATGAGTCACGATTATCTCTCTTTTGGTTCATAAAGAAATAATTTAACACTAACCATGTAGACAATGCCATCTACAGTATCAATTATTTAATTTTTGAAGCCCACTGTAGGCTATGTTATCAATTATTCCTAATAATTTTATTCATTGAGTATGCTCAATTTAGTATTTTATGTGAGTAAATGTGTTATCCATATATGATTGATCTATCCTTCATTATAGAGTTTTGTTCATCTCCATTATCTATACCATACATTCTAAGTGTTTCCATTGCATTAATTATCACAAACTCCCTTTCCTTGAAGAGGGTGTGATCTAGTATTTGGTTCTTTTGGTTGGCTTACCTACATTATTGTAAACTTTCAAAAAATTGGTAATGTTGTACAATGTATTCATTACAATAGTGAAAACCTCTAGCAATGTGAAAATCTCTAATAGGTGGAGTTGTAACTTCAACCCACTAGCAACAAGCAATGCAACCTTACAATATCAATTTTTGATGAAACATAATAAACAATCTTTCTTTCATATTCTGCACATCCAAACTGTATTCTCTTATGTCATCTTTGTGTTTGCAATGAAAATCAAATTTTAATTCTTAATGTTTGAATTGACTACTCATCTTCATCACAAGGCTCTCTTATAACTTTGTGAATATCTGAATCTAAAGATTCCAATTTACCAAAAAACCCAATGAACAATATCCAGACCAGTTGACATTCCAATTTGTGTAGTTTGTTTAATGATTATTCACTGTCTCATTTGGGAAGAGTTTAGTCTTAGACAAGCTTATTCATTTGTATTTATATTTATGGGATATGTTCAACCATCACAAACATGTTTGGATTTGACTTCCCTAGTTAATCACAAGCACAATAGCTAGAATTTGATTCTTAAAGGATAATAAAATCCTCTTATAGTCTTTACAATGGATATGAAATATTCATGAATCAAAATTGGATCATTTTTAGAGTGGTACAATTTATTAGATTACTTATAAGCAACAAGCATTTTGTCTACAAAATGTGTTGATACATCTTTTAAGGATACTTAAATTTTTTTATGGTGTTTGTCATAAAGAGTGACCATGGCTAATTTTCCAACTCTAATTTTTCATTTTTCTTCTAGTTTTGGTTGAAATAGTTATTTGATTGTACATTATGATATGGTTTATATCCAAGTTCAATATAAATATTGTTTTTCCTGAGATTTTTTTTTGAATTTTTCTTTTAGATGTTATAAAAAGATTGACAACCTCAATATGATTGTCAAAGGAAAGAGTAAAAATGGCACAATATTTTCACTACTAGTAGAGAAAATATCGACAATAAATAGGCTCTAAAAATATGTATTGGAAATGTCAAAAATTCTCACCAAATTCAAGTGTAAATAAAAAGTTTTTAAATTGAATCCTTATAAATTTATGATGCCTAGTAGGTGTGGTTCTGAGCACTAGATAGTAGACATAGAATTATCTTTATATGAGAGAAAATAATAGAAATGTGGACTCTATGAGAAAATCCAAGAGTTAAAATTCATGATTGATGAAAATATGTTTAAGTAAATAGCTATGAACAGAGAACTTCATTGCAAGAAATAGTGTGGGTGTCATTGAAAAATATGGTAATGAGCACATTGTCTAAAAAATGAGACATCTATGGTAAATAGTGCTTCTAAACCCTGTGATTAATTTTTTGTCTAAGGTAATATAGTTGTTTCTTTTTGGTAGCTATCTTAGTGGTTGATATATACAAAATAACATTAAAATGTTGTCTATGAAGATAGACTTGTACCTATGCTATGAGGCTAATTTATTAACCCATAGAAAAAGTTCAGTTATCTTGAAACTAGGTTTGAGTTGTTCACTTTCATTTGTTTAGCTTCTCTATGTAAAAACTTAGTGCTGAAAAAAATTCATCCCGAAAAGATTGGTGCCACAAATTGTGTTTCTCAAATGCGACAAGGGTTACAATGTTCTTAGGGCATAATTGCTATTTTTTTGTACAAATCATTGTGGTTTCAAGGGGTAAGCATACTATTTCTACACATATTTTCTTGAAGCCTAGGTAAGTATTAGGTATTTGCATGAGAGGAATGAATATTTTTGAGCATAGGTATGCTTTATGGAGCTATCTATTTCACTCAATTTCTTAATGTTTCTATTTTACATGAGCTACTCAAACATCAGATAGATATCATTTATGTAATGACCTAACTGATTAGTAGAAAAACCCATTTCATTATCAAAGTTATTCATTATATAAAACTTTGAAAAACATTTATTGAACTTATCATATTCTTTTAGTAGGAAATAAATTCAACTATTTAGTATGTTATCATTCTCAATGCACTTACTAAGCATATTACATTCATTGACTAACCCTAGCTCCAAGGATTAATGTGCCTCAAGAAAAGGTCTTAATTAAGAGTATGACATAAAGGCTAGGGAGAATATTAGATGTATATGAAGAAATGTTGTGAAAGAGAAAGTTTTTGTCGAGGATGTACATAGGCTTGTTGATCTATCTCATCTTCAATTTACTAAGTATGTAGCGAATGTTACTGATAAGGGATATCTAGTTAAGCATAGGAAACATGTGAATGCATGGTGGGAAGATTTTTCCTCCAAAGATGTATGGAGTAAGGTTTTGTGATGGGGACACAACCCGAGAACAGAATGGATGCAACAGAAAAGGGAAATTGTATTAACTGAGAAAATAAGCTAGTACAAACAGTACAGAGAAAATAAACTTCAAAACATGCCCTAAGGGCTTACAATAGCATAAATCTGGAGATAATTTCTCCTTTCAGGACCTCCTCTCAAACTCCACTCTGAACTGCCTTTTACAATGCTAGAAATATTCTTAAATAGACCCCAGAGGGTTAAGGACTAGGAGTACATTCTAGAAAGTGCTAGTAGGCTTCCACTGACCAAATAGAAGGTTCCGAAAGCTGTGGTAGAAGTTGGTGCAAATCTAGAAGAATCTAGAAATGGTAACCGAACTTTTGGGAGGCATAACTTTTGAACCGTAGCTCCGATTGACGAACCGTTTACATTTTTGAAAAGCTCTCAAAGTGCCCTATATCCCTATGGAAAAATTTTCTCGTCCCCCATTTTTTGGCCCTTTTTGAGGTCATTTAATGCCCCTAACTTGACTTTGAAGTATTCTTAGGAGGTCTCCAAAACTCAAAAAACTGCAATAACTTTCAAACCGTGGGGCCTTTTGACCTGATTCTTTTTCTGGAATGCTCTAAATCACAATTACATTCATCTGGCCAATTCACACCTTCTAGGTCACCAAAATGATGGCCCAATTGCATGCTCCTATTTTTTCAAGATTTTCAAACACACTGATAGTGGAACTGTGAGAGTTGGAACCTTTATTTGACCCAAATGGGTATCCAAAAATGAAAACACATGAAATAGAAATTAAGTCTAAGTATATTTTTTTAGGTGACACAGGATTTCCCTTATACCTCTGGATGCAACTGCATCAGACACCCAAGGTAGATTGAAAAGTGACCTTGTCACTTTATGAATGGTAGAGGAAATCCCAAATGGGAAACCTCAGCTGTTGAAATCCAAGTTGAGTCCTCGATCAGTCGTCTTTTCCATTTGACCAAATACTCTTCATACTGCTTGTTTCTGGTACTCCTAACCACATGATGATCTAGAATGTCTTCTATCTCCTCCTTCTTAGAAGCAGGAATTGGACATGGCTCTAACACTAGCTCCTCATCTGCACCATCATCATGATACTCTATTAAATCTGCAATGTTGAAAATGGGAGAAATGTGAATACCATCTGGCAACTCCACTTCATATGCATTTCCTGAGTCATGTTTCTTCAAAACTTTGCAGGGGCCAAATTTCTTCATTTTCAGCTTGTTGTAAGTACCGGCTGGAAATATTTCTTTTCGTAAGTGCACCATGACTAGATCCCCTACTTGGAATTTCTTATGTCTTCTCCTTTGATCAGCCCTAGCTTTATATTCTTGATTCATCTTGGTAATGTGTGCCTGAACCTCCTCATGTAGATGCTTGATATGTTCAGCAAATTCTTCTGCTTCAGCACTTGTCCTCTCCCCTTGTTCTATCTTCCTCAACTCTGGTGTAGTCCTTGGGCTACTCCCATATACAACTTGGAATGGTGATTTTCCAGTACTCCTATTTACAGAGTTATTATAAGCAAACTCTGCCTGTGGTATAATCAAATCCCATCCCTTGGGCTTATCCCCAACTAAACATCTCAGCAAATTGCCCAGACTTCTATTTACCACTTCTATTTGGCCGTCAATTTGTGGGTGATGCGTCGAACTGAATTTCAAGTATGTTCTCAACTTTTTCCACAATGTCCTCTAGAAATACCCCACAAATTTAGTATCTCTATCAGAAACTATACTCCTTGGAAGACCATGTAGTCTTACCACCTCTTTGAAAAACAAGTCTGCAATATGGACAACATCATGAGTTTTGTGGCATGGAATGAATTGTGCCATTTTGGAGAACCTATAAACCACCAAAAATACTGAGTCATTACCCCTTTGTGTCCTCGGCAATCCAAGAACAAAATCCATACTTATGTCCTCCCATGGCCTTGATGGAATAGGCAATGGCTGATATAGGCCAGTATTGTGACTAAACCCCTTGGCAACTTGACAAACTTGGCAACTCTGTACAAACTTCTTCACATCTTGTGAAATTTGAGGCCAAAAATAATGTTCTCTAAGAATGGAAATGGTCTTATCTCGACCAAAATGTCCTGCCATTCCTCCACTGTGTTTCTCCTTAATTAGATTTTCCCTCATGGAACTCCTTGGAATGCACAATTGACTACCTTTGAACAACATACCATCTTGAGTTAAATAGTCTAACCACTTGGTTCTATCTATAGCAACAGGTTCTTTACAAGCTTTTCAGGCTTCAGAAAAATTAGGATCCTCAGGGTACAAATTCTTGAGTTCATCAAACCCAACTACTTCAACCTGCATTACTATAAGCAACAATTGTCTCCTACTTAGTGCATCTGTAACCCTGTTAGATTTTCCACTTCTATTCTTCAACACAAATGTATAACTCTGCAAGAACTCTACCCACTTCATATGCCTCTAATTCAATTTACCTTGACTATTTAGGTACTGTAATGCCTGATGATCAGTATACAAAAATAAATTCCTTTGGTAATAAATAATGCCTCCATTTCTTTAAGGCCTGAACTAATGCATAGAACTCTTGATCATAAACAGAATACTTTTTCTTTGCATCATTCAATTTTTCACTAAAATATGCAATAGGCTTACCTTCTTGGCTTAATACAATCCCAATAGCACTACCACTAGCATCACAATCCACCTGGAACACTTTTCTAAAATCTAGAAGTGCCAACACAGGTTGTTCTGTTACCTTCTTCTTTAGCAATTCAAAACTTCTCGCAGCTTCTGTAGTCCATTTGAACTCTTTTCTATCCCCTCTTATTGTATTATTTAGGGGTGCACATATGCCACTGAAATTCTTAATAAACTTGCTGTAAAAACTAACTAGATCATGAAATGATCTTACCTCAGTAGCAGACCTTGGAGTAGGCCATTCCAAGATGGCTTTTACCTTCTCTGAATCCATTTTGAGACCTTCAGGTGATATAACAAAACCCTAAATAGACTAACTCCCATTTTGCAAAGTTACACTTCTTCAGATTAATTAACAGTTTCTCTTCCCTTAGCCTTTCAAGGACTCTACAAATATGCAATAAATGTTCTTCCAAAGTCTAGCTGAAAATTAAAATATCATCCAAATAAACAATAACAATTTTTCTCAAGAACCTCTTAAGTACCTCATTCATGAGCCGCATGAAGGTGCTTGGGGCGTTCGTCAATCCAAAGGGCATGACTAACCACTCATATAGACCCTCCTTGGTCTTGAAGGCTATTTTCCACTCATCTCTTTCTTGAATCCATATCTAATGATAACCACTCTTCAGATCTATCTTTGTGAAGTACCGAGCTCCACTCAAGTAGACCATAAGGTCATCCGTCCTTGGCAAAGGAAACCGGTACTTGATGGTTATCCTATTTATAGCTCAAGTATCTATACACATCCTCCACTCTCCATCCTTCTTTGGTGCAAGTACTACAAGTACTGCACATGGACTCAGGCTCTCTCGAATCAAGCCCTTCCTCAACAGCTCATGAACCTATCTATTTAGCTCCTCTGTTTCAGTAGGAGTCATCCTGTGAGTAGCCTTGTTAGGAAAACTAGCTCCTGGAATCAGATCTATCTGATGACTAATTTGCCTTATTGGTGGCAATCCATCTGGAACATTATCAGAGATAATATCTCCAAACTCCCCTAGTAAATCTGAAACTTCAACTGGTATTTCACTACTACCTTCTTTATCTTTCCTAGGAATCAAAGCATAGCACATATGCTGATGTTTCATGCCATCTAAAAAATTCCTTTCATCAACAAGGCAAATCCTAGCACTGCTACATACCTTTTCCCCTTGCTTTTTCATGGGCTTCAATTTGTGGCAAATTCCATCCTTTTTCAGAGAGTATGTGTTTGCATGTCCATCATGTACTACATGTCTATCAAACTGCCATGGTCTACCCAACAATAGATGGAAAACATCCATCAAAATAACATCACAGAGAACTTCATCATGGTAACTCCCAATTTTGAATTTTACTAAACATTGTTCACTTACCAAGACCTTATGATCATCTTTTACCCAAGCAATCTGATAGGGCTGGGGATGTTTCTCCCTCTTGACCTTTAGCTTAGAGACCATCTCTTCTAATACCAAGTTATCAGTGCTACCACCTGTTGGATACAATTAAGTAATTGTGTATTGTCTTTGATGTTACACAAATGTCATATCAGTTATCAGACAGAGTCTACCAAGTTCTATCAACTAGGAAAATAGTTTACAGAGTCTACCGAGCTTAGTTGGTCAGTAAAAGCCTTTTTGCTGTGTATACCGAGCATTCTGGTATGTCACACGGTGAGTTAGTGTTAACTGAGTTCACTTGGTAAGCTAAGGAAAGTTTAGTTCTTACCGAGATCACTTGGGTATCAAAGGATTTTGTAACAAACGGTTAAGTGTTAACCGAGTTCGCACGGTAAGCTAAGGAAAGTTTAGTTCTTACCGAGATCACTCAGGTATCAAAGGATTTTGTAACGAACGGTTAAGTGTTAACCGAGTTCACACGGTAAGCTAAGGAAAGCTGAGTTTTCACCGAGCTTACTCGGTAGTCGAAGACAACTTTTACCGAGTCCAGTCGGTTTCCAAAGGAAGTGGCAGGATTACCGAATTTCCCAGTAATTGTAGTTCTTACCGAGTTCTGTCGGTTAACACAGGAAGGAAGTTTTTGTTCTGTATTGACTGAGCAGCGTCGGCCAGTGAAATTTTTTTTTGTTCAAGCCGACTTTAGAATATGTTTAGTCAAGTTGGTTGGGCAAGCCGACTTTGGAATTGTTTTAACAAGTTGGTTGGGCTGACCTGGTATTATGAATAATATATAAAGAGGTGCTCAAGATGAAAAAAAGAGGAGAGAATGAATATACGAAAAGTGCAAGGAAGTGCAAGGAAGAGACTTGCGTGTGCCTAAGCAGAATTGAGCAGAGGGAAATCTTGGAGCTGCAGAGATATATATTTGATCAGTAAGGATCTAGTGGAGCTAAACTGAGATCTGTATTCAGCAAGATAAGTTGCATGTATTTTCAGATAATTCATTGTTGCTTTCTAACCATTGTAACAGTGATTCCAAAATCTCCTAACAGAGTTGGTTTAACAGCCATTTCATAAATCCTTTAATAGGGTGGCAATTCAGTTGAATTGTTCAAAAAGACCTCTTACAAGGCCACTCCTAATAGGGTGATTAAATCCTCTAACAGGGTCACACCTAACAGTGTGTTTTGTAACCTTTAACAAGGTTGGCTCCTAACAGGGCTCACTTCAAAAGAGTGAAAATTGGTGACTAGTTGCTGGTGGTTTTTCCCATATTGGGTTTCCACGTAAATCTGGTGTCTACTGTGTTAATTATTACTTTCTTTTGCATAGTCACTTATTTCAGTAAATGCTTCATAAATTAACTAAACACCTATCAAGTTTTAAGCATTGATTTTTGTAGCAGCAGCAACTAAGTTTAAGGCATCTTTGGGACTTTTGAAAATGTTTTTGTGGTAACTGATTCACCCCTCCCCTCTCAGTTACACCATCTTCATTTTCCAACAATTGGTATCAGAGCTTTTGGTGCTTGCAGGAGAATATTTCAAAGATCTAAGCCAAAGATCAAGATGTCTTATAAGAGAGAAATCCCAAGGCTTAACCGAAACAACTTCTCAGCATGGCAGGGATTAATGAGACTTCATCTAGCTTCCATTGGTGACACTGGTCTGAAATATCTTGATGAGAAATATGTAGAACCATCAGGTACATTATCAGTCAATGACATTGCTATAAAGAAGACTCATAACATTATGATGATTGATATTGCATCTGCCTTGAGTTATGAAGAGTTTGATGATGTCAAGGACTGCACTACTGCCTATGAAATGTGGGAAAGACTGAAAGAGATCTATGGTGGAGATGACAATGTCAGAAGAGCCAAAGCTGAAAGTCTGAGAGGACAGTTCGATCAGATGAAAATGAAAGAAGATGAAAATATTGCCAAATATGTTGAAAGAATTAAAGCATGTGTCAGTGCTATCAAAGCTTCTGGAGGAAGTATCAGTAAAGAGACAGTCATAAGTAAAGTTCTTAGAACTCTACTTCCAGTTTATGCCATTAGGGTACCAGCCATTCAAGAAAGAAGGTGTGAGGCCAATCACAAGATAAACCTAGAGGCCATAGTTGGAAGATTGACAACATTTGAATTAGATAATTTTGATAATTATGTTCCAGCTGCAAAGAACATTGATTCTGCATTTGAAGCCAAGCTCTCACTCAAGGACAAAGGCAAAAAGAAGAAGGAATCTCAGTCAAAAAGTAAAGATCAATCAGATCAGAGCTCTGACAGTGACCTTGAAGTAATTGAAGCCCTACTTGTAAAGAAATATTCAAGAGGAAGAGGTAAATACAGAGGTAAAGTACCCCTAATCTGCTTTTCATGTGAAGAAGTCGGTCATATTGCTGCAAGGTGTCCAAACAAGAAAGATAAAGATGAAAAGAAAGATAATAAATGGAATAGTAAGAAAGATTTCAAATTATTTAAAGATAAAAGTAAGAAATCATGTTTTATGGCTAAAGATTCTAATGATTCTAATGATGAAGAAGATGATGAGATTGTTTAGATTGCTGTAAAAGATGAATCTGACAATGAAGAAATGGCACTCATCTCTCACATAAGTAAGAATGATACATGGATCATTGATAGTGGCTGCTCACATCATATGACTGGAGATAAAATAAAATTTGATCAATTTGAAGAGTATGATGGTGGCAGTGTAAGATTTGGAAACAATGAACCTTGTTGCATCAAAGGAAAAGGAAAAATCACTCTAACCTAGGAACTTGTATGTGATAATGCCTATTGGGTAGAAGGACTAAAGCACAATTTATTGAGTGTGGCACAGTTACTCAACAATGGACTCAAAGTAGAATTCATCCAAGGCAAAGCAAGACTGCTGAACGGTAAAGGAAAGTTGATTGGATCTGGTATTCAAACTAAAGGTAACTTGTTCTATCTTGAACTTGATGAACATTCATGTTTTATTGTTCAAATAGAAGAGAGTTGGTTATGGCATAAAATATTATGTCATGTGAATTTTGACAATCTGGTAAAGATAAGCAAATTCAAGAAAGTGAGAGGCATTCCTGATTTAAAGAAACTAGAGGTCGGTTTATGCAAGAATTGTCAAATTGGAAAGATGGGTAAGTCTAGTTTCAAAAGCAAAAATTATCAGTCTGAAGATTTATTAGAAATTGTGGATACTGACTTATGTGGACCTATTGAAACTGAAAGCTATACTGGTGAAAATAATTTTATTCTTTTTGTTGATGATTATTCAAGAATGATGACCATCATGTACCTAAGGAACAAATCAGAAGCATTTGAAAAGTTCAAATGGTATTTGGCAAGAGTAGAAAAAGAAACAAGGAAAAGATTGAAATGCTTAAGGTCAGACAGAGGTGGTGAATTTATTTCACATGAATTTAATAACTTTTGTATTGAAAGAGGAATCAAAAGACAGGTTTCAACACCAGGTACACCTGAACAAAATGGCATAGCTGAAAGAAGGAACAGATCCATCATGGATTGTGCAAGAACCTTGATGATAGAAAAGAATGTTGCTATCAAATACTGGAAGGAGGCTATCAGTACAGCAGTTCATACCTTAAACCGAGTACAGTTAAAAAAAGACTCATTCAAAACTCCCTACGAAATATGGTATGGCTATAAACCCAATGTAAGTTATCTGAAAGTATTTGGAAGCAAATGTTATATCTTGAAAGAATCTAAAAAAGGAAAATTTGATGTAAAAGGTGATGAAGGTATATTTCTTGGATACTCATGTAAGAGTAAAGCATATAGATGCTTAAACTTATCTACTCACAAAGTCATAGAAAGTATACATGTGAAAGTTGATGAATTTGCAGAAAAGACTGAAGAAGAAAGCATAAAAGAACCAGAAGATTACAAAAGATTCGTTTTTAGTGATTCGGATATAATATCAACTGCATCTGAGAATCAGAAATCTTCTTCTACCGAGTCATCACTAACCGAGTTGCAGGAAACATCTACTGAGCCAACATCTACCGAGTCAACATCTACCGAGCCAACGTCTACCAAATCAGAAAATATCGAGTTAGAGATTACCGAGCCTAAGGTAACCGAGCAGGTACATACCGTGCCAGTTGATACCGAGCCAGACCAAACCGAGCAAAGAGGAGAAATGCAAGAAGATAACGACAAAAATCATCCAAAAGAAAAAGAACCTATTCTAGCCAAATATGTCAGGAGACATCATTCAGCAGATCAGATCATTGGAAATAAATTTGATGGAACCATCACAAGAAGTAAGTTGAAGGGTACTTGTTTACTTGCTGATTTTGAACCTAGAACTGTCAAAGATGCATTAGAAAATGATAATTGGATTGAAGCAATGAATGAAGAAATAGAGCAGATAGAGAAAAACAAAACATGGACTCTTATACCCAGGCCTAAAGAAAAAAATGTAATCGGTACAAAGTGGGTTTTCAGAAATAAGTTGGATGAAAATGGTAAAGTATCAAGAAACAAAGCTAGATTAGTGTGCAAAGGATATTCTCAAGAAGAAGGCATAGATTATGGAGAAACTTTCGCTCCTGTTGCTAGATTGGAAGGTGTTAGAACCTTACTAGCATATGCTACCTACAAAAGATTTAAAGTTTATCAGATGGATGTCAAGTCAGCATTTCTAAATGGTATACTGGATGAAGAGGTCTACATTGAACAACCTGAAGATTTTATTGATCCAGATAAAAAGAACATGGTTTGCAAATTGCACAAGGCATTGTATGGTCTGAAACAAGCCCCTAGAGCATGGTATGAAAGATTGCATAGCTATCTTATTCAAATTGGATTTCAAAGAAATAATGATAACAGTAGTTTGTATATCAAGGAAGGACCAAAAAATAAGATTGTCCTGGCAGAAATATTTGTAGATGATACTATTTTTACAGGGAATGATGATCTTTGCAAAGAATTTTTAGAACAAATGAGCAAGGAATTTGAAATGTCAATGTTCAGTGAAATCAAATTCTTTGTGGGACTTCAAATTTAGTAGAACAAGAATGGTATCTACATCACTCAAGCAAAATATATCAAAGAGATATTGAAAAAGTTTGGTATGGAAGACTGTAAACCAGTTGGAACTCCCATGTGTACTGGACTAAAACTTACCAAAGAAGATGATTCAAAGGAAATAGATCAGACATTGTACATATCTATAATTGAAAAGTTGTAATATGTAGTTCATACTAGGCCAGATATTGCTCTTGCAGTTGGAATTGTGGCAAGATTTTCAGCCAAACCAAGAGAAAATCACATGATGGCAATCAAGAGAATAATGAGATATCTGAAAGGAACTGAAGATTATGAATTATGGTATAAACTTGGAGGAAACCTAGACTTAAAAGTGTTTACTAATGCTGATTGGGCAGGAAACCTTGACGACAGAAAAAGCACAAGTGGAGGTGCATTCTTTCTTGGAAAGAGGTTGGTTTCTTGGATAAGAAAAAAGCAAAACTGTACAGCTCAATCAACAGCAGAGGCAGAGTATGTTGCTACAGCAGTAAACTATTCTAATATTGTTTGGTTCAAGCAATTGCTACAAGGCATGAAGATGGAAATCAAGGAACCAGTTGTCATGTTTTGTGATAACACAAGTGCAATCAATATATCTAAAAATCCAGTAATGCATTCTAAGACTAAGCACATTGCAATCAAGTATCACTTTGTCAGAGAATTGGTGTAGGACAAGGAAATCAGATTGGAATATGTACATACAAAGGAACAGATTGCTGACATATTCACAAAGCCTTTACCTAAGGATACATTTTTGTATCTCAGAGGTAAGTTAGGGGTTATTCTCCTATCTGAAGTTCACTAAAATAAGTTTTAGTGATGCATCAGCTCTTACAAAATTGAACAATCATTAGTTGATGCAGCAAATCAAGGAAATATTGCATATGAATCAGTACTAAAGGTACAATGAAATTCATTTGAAATTAGATGGTCTTTGGCATGTGTTGTCAAAGAGGGAGAGTTTTACTGTCATATCTTTTTCGAAATCCGAAATTTGATTAAGTAATTTCTTCACAGAGGGAGATTACTGTAAGAGGGAGAGTTCTCTATCTTAGAGGGAGAATTGTTAATTGTGTTGTGTTGCAGTAGACTTGCTTTCAAATTTCATTTCTGCTATGACATGTTGTGTTGCCATCAATGCCAAAGAGGGAGATTGTTGGATACAATTAAGTAATTCTGTATTGTCTTTGATGTTACACAAATGTCATATCAGTTATCAGATAGAGTCTACCGAGTTCTATCAACAAGGAAAACAGTTTACAGAGTCTACCGAGCTTAGTTGGTCAGTAAAAGCCTTTTTGCAGTGTATACCGAGCATTCCGGTATGTCACACAGTGAGTTAGTGTTAACCGAGTTCACTCGGTAAGCTAAGGAAAGTTTAGTTCTTACCGAGATCACTCGGGTATCAAAGGATTTTGTAATGAACGGTTAAGTGTTAACCGAGTTCGCACGGTAAGCTAAGGAAAGTTTACTTCTTACCGAGATCACTCGGGTATCAAAGGATTTTGTAACGAACGGTTAAATGTTAACCGAGTTCACACGGTAAGCTAAGGAAAGCTGAGTTTTCACCGAGCTTACTCGGTAGTCGAAGACAGCTTTTACCGAGTCCAGTCAGTTTCCAAAGGAAGCGGCAGGATTACCGAATTTCCCGGTAATTGTAGTTCTTACTGAGTTCTGTCGGTTAACACAGGAAGGAAGTTTTTGTTCTGTATTGACCGAGCAGCATCGGCCAGTGAAAGTTTTTTTTGTTCAAGCCGACTTTAGAATATGTTTAGTCAAGTTGGTTGGGCAAGCCGAATTTGAAATTGTTTTAACAAGTTGGTTGGACCGACCTGGTATTATGAATAATATATAAAGAGGTGCTCAAGATGAAAAAAAGAGGAGAGAATGAATATACGAAAAGTGCAAGGAAGTGCAAGGAAGAGACTTGCGTGTGCCTAAGCAGAATTGAGCAGAGGGAAATCTTGGAGCTGCAGAGATATATATTTGATCAGTAAGGATCTAGTGGAGCTAAACTGAGATCTGTATTCAGCAAGATAAGTTGCATGTATTTTCAGATAATTCATTGTTGCTTTCTAACCATTGTAACAGTGATTCCAAAATCTCCTAATAGAGTTGGTTTAACAGCCATTTCATAAATCCTTTAACAGGGTGGCAATTCAGTTGAATTGTTCAAAAAGACCTCTTACAAGGCCACTCCTAATAGGGTGATTAAATCCTCTAACAGGGTCACACCTAACAGTGTGTTTTGTAACCTTTAACAGGGTTGGCTCCTAACAGGGCTCACTTCAGAAGAGTGAAAATTGGTGACTAGTTGCTGGTGGTTTTTCCCATATTGGGTTTCCACGTAAATCTGGTGTCTACTGTGTTAATGATTACTTTCTTTTGCATAGTCCCTTATTTCAGTAAATGCTTCATAAATTAACTAAACACCTATCAAGTTTTAAGCAGTGATTTTTGTAGCAGCAACAACTAAGTTTAAGGCATCTTTGGGACTTTTGAAAATGTTTTTGTGGTAATTGATTTACCCCTCCCCTCTCAGTTACACCATCTTCATTTTCCAACAACCACCATCAATGATCACGTCACAACATTTATCCTCACACTTGCATCTAGTACAGAACAAACTCCTCTGTTGTCTTGGTTCAATCTCACCACTTAGTAGGACTCTTTCATTTACCAAGGTCTCTCCTCTTTTTGCATCCTTTGAATCTGATGATTGTGCATCCTCATCCACATGAGCAACCCTAGCTTGGCCCTCAGCTCTTCTATCTATCCTTCCTTGTCATTGATGGAATTCAAAGGCATGATGACCTTCTTCATTGCAATGGAAATAGGTACCACAGAAGCCTCCTCTTCCTTGTCCATGTCCTCTACCTCTTCCTCTCTGATTTCCAAAGTCTTGATCATGGGAGCGGTTGAAACCATCATTCCTCTGGTTCCTACTAGTACCCACATATTCATTTTTCTTTTGGGTTTCATTGCGGCCTCCAGATGATCTACCACTTCCCCTTCCTCCTTGACCACACCCTCTTTGTCTGCCTTCAAACCTTTTATTTAGCTTCTCTTCAACTCGTAGGGAAAATTGGTATGCCTCTTCAACGCTGGTCATTCTTACCAGACTTAATTCCTCCTGGATGCTAGGTTGCAACCCACTGATATAATGAGAAATCTTTTCCTTATTTGCTTTTGCATGTCTCGCTCTAGTCAAGAGTCAGTAAAATTCCTTTGTATATTCTTGGACGGATCTTCCTGCTTGCTTTAACCCATGCATCTTCTTAAACAAATCAAGCTCGTAGTCCACAGGAATGAATTGCTTCTTCAATTTGTCCACCATGCGATCCCATCTTGTGATCTTCTCCTTTCCTCTTCTGTTTCTTTCCAATTGGACCTCTTGCCACCAAATTTTTGCATGGCCTTTCATTTTGGCCTTTGCAAACTTAACCCTATCTGGGTCCCTGATATCCTCATACTCAAAGTATTCTTCCAGTTCATTGATCCAATTTATCAACTCATCTGGTTTCAGATTTTCTGAAAATACACCGACTTCAATTGTAGGTCTTTTCCCAAACTTAGTAATGGCCCTAAAAAGCCTTTCCTCTGCATGATTTAGAACTTCCCCATCAAATTCCCCTTTTGGTTCCATTACTTCTTCTCCATTGTCATCCTCACTGTCGTCACCTGCGGCAACATTTGCTCCTCTATAGAGCTCCTCTTGCAATGCCTGTACCTACCTTTGGAGGGCTCTAACCTCCTCAAGATTAATAGCTCTAGCCCTTCCACCACACTCTCTTCATGGAGGAATCTTCTTAACTCAAACCCACAACCACACAGTCCTGGTGCAAACTGCCTCACAGTCGGCATTCTATCTACACACTCAGGAAAACCAGCTCTGATACCACTTGATGGGGACACAGCCCGAGAACAGAATGGACACAACAGAAAAGGGAAATTGTATTAATTGAGAAAATAAGCTAGTACAAATAGTACAAATAAAATAAACTTTAAAACATGCCCTAAGGGCTTACAATAGCATAAATCTAGAGATAATTTCTCCTTTCAGTACCTCCTCTCAAACTCCACTCCAAACTGCCTTTTACAATGCCAAAAATCTTCTTAAATAGACCCTGGAGGGTTAAGGACAAGGAGTACATTCTAGAAAGTGCTAGTAGGCTTCCACTAACCAAATAGAAGGTTTCAGAAGCTGCAGTAGAAGTTGGCACAAATCTAGCAGAATCTAGAAATCGTAACTGAACTTTCGGGAGGCATAACTTTTGAACCGTAGCTCCGATTGACGAACTGTTTACATTTTCGAAAAGCTCTCAAAGCACTCTATAGCCCTATGGACCAGCTTTGCTCATCCCCCATTTTTTGGCCCTTTTCAAGGTCATTTAATGCCCCTAACTTGACTTTGAAGTATTCTTAGGAGGTCTCCAAAACCTGAAAAACTGCAATAACTTTCAAACCGTGGGGCGTTTTGACTTGATTCTTTTTCTGGAATGCTCTAAATAAAAATTACATTCATTTGGCCAATTCAAACCTTCTAGGTGACCAAAATGATGGCCCAATTGCATGCTCCTATTTTTTCAGGATTTTCAAACACACTAATAGTGGAACTGTGAGAGTTGGAACCTTTATTTGACCCAAATGGGTATCCGAAAATGAAAACACATGAAATAGAAACTAAGTCTAAGTATATTTTTTTGGGTGACACAGGATTGCCCTTATACCTCTGGATGCTCCTGCATCATGTTGTTTATGTAAAACTATAGATCTTGAGACCAGGGTTTTAAAATTTTATTATCTTTTCTATACAATACCACCCTCATCTAGTTTCTAGATGGAAAAATGCTGCAAGGAATATTTTTTAAAGAAAATGCCTCCTACTAGTATTGAATTCATGTTGGCTTCAAATTTTTATAAGAAATATTGAGGTTGTTATGCCTCTCATGGGGGTAAGTATGGATACAGCCTTAGGGTGTTTTCATTGTGTCTTATATAGTAGAATGAAGGAACACTAAGTTATTTTTTGACTGTCATGTTGACATAATTAGGATGGTAGAAGTTTATATTTACTATGAACCCAAAGTAGGAATGTGCATGGATGAATTGATAGGGCGTGGGGATTTAGTGGTGGGTTTATTCAATTCAAAGTGTGAATTAGCTATATGGAGAATACTAGAGTCAAGATTTTGATCAAGTTTTTGGATCCTTATATATATAAATTGTCTAATAGAATGTGGGATCATGACAGCCAAAAGAATAAAGTGATCAAAACTTTGTTTATGATTAGAGGTTTGGTTTAACTAGCATATGAAGTAAGGTGGGTGTGAGAGTTGGTAAATGAATAGATAGGCCTCTGGAAGATCTTGTTAGTTTGAGGATAAAGTGGATTGGTTGTTGTACCTTGAGTTGTTCCTAATTAGTAATATCTAGTTAGTATCTTAGAAAAGGATTTTTGATGTGAAGTTGTTCCTAATTAGTAATATCCTAATTTGGGCATTGGTTCATGAGGACCCAAGTAGGGTCCATGGTCCTTCCTATGCATCCCTTGGGATCCACAGGTCATAGATATTGATAGATCCACATGTAGGATCATGCACCTTGGCTAGATCATGCTCGAATATAGGTAGCTACACAAGTATCTAGTACGAATTTGTGAGAATCCATGGGAAATGATGGGTAAAAGGTGAGACCAACTTGAAAATATTATATTATTTAATATATATTTTTTCCCTCGAAACCCTAAAAATGACCCTTTTATTCAACATGTAAACACATTTCATCTAACATTTTCTCTCTATTTTGAAATGATTTAGTTTTAGAATTATGTATATTTCTTTGATTTTGTTTTAATATAATGCACACACAAACACACACACACACACAAACACACATATATACATATAAATGAATCTTAATTGGGAAAAATTAATGAATCCATGGATCCAATTCATATTCCTAAATTGGATTCATAACTTGAATTGACAATTAAGGTTACAAGCACTTTATCAGTAAGGCAAATATAAGAGAGGCTTTTTAGGGACATGAAATCCTGAGGTAAGAAATAGAGAAGAGTATTGAATAATCTAATAATAATTGAAACCAATAAGACATTGACAATTGGCTATATGTAGTGATTTAATTATTGTTATTAGTGGAAAAACATGATGTGCATGGTGTAAAAAATCTCAAAAATAAAGATACTTAGCTTTTGGTACTCAGAAAATTGTCTAAGTATGGAACTAGTTTACAACAATGTATCATTTTGATGTATAACTTGTTTATATGATGTTATCTATGAGAGGGAGGTTAGATGGAGAAAATATACATGTTGATGATGATGTATATAACCTTAGATATCAGTATAGATAGTACAAAAAGAGTTATGTAAGATTTATAGAACTACAAAATTGAAGGCAAAGGAATTATTTTGTTTACAAAATAATGACTTGACCAATTAGGGCTGACATCCTAGATTTTTTCTCTAAGTTGGAAAAGTATATTTTGGTCTTAGCTGACCTAGCAAAAATTTGTGAAAAGGCATGGTATTTATGCAAAGACATCTTGTGAGAATATTGGGAAGTGATTTTGTAAGTAACATGCAAAAGTTGTGAATGTGAAGTTTTGTATCATATGCAGAACCAAATTTTTAATCACCTAATTTTGTGATCCAAGATCAAGTTGAAGTTAAAGATTAGCTAAAATAAGGTAAAACATCCATAATTATATATTTGAATAACTTTAATTACTTTTTTGAGTAGTGATCTCTTCTTGTAATTGAAAGTGCATGTTTGGGTAGTGAGCTCTTCTTGCACACATTGTACCAACACTCCTAACAAGTTTGGAATCTCCTAATAGGGACTCCTATGTATTGAATGATTTTATATGCTCCTAATAGGGTCCATCCTCTAATAAGGAACATTTATATTAGTACATCATCTTGTGGGTATCATCTCCATTGAGATTTTCCCTTGGCCAGGGTTTCCCTAGTTAAAAAAATGGTGTTATGAGTTCTCTATATGTATGTTTACTTGTACTATTCAACATTACTTGTTTACTTTCTTATGCATGGTTCAAAGTAATAAATAATATCCATTTGGTGACAAAAGTTTGTAGAATACTGATTCAAACCCCTCATTATTCCATATTTATAACATAAGAGATATGTTTCTCCAGTATTCTAATTTTCTTTCACTATGAAAGTTAGTTTCTTAGTGTTCTTAGAAATCCAAACATTACTATTTTGATAAATCATTGTTTGAGGAAATATGGATGAGATAAGAGTATTCAAGATTTTGAATGACTTTATTTCATTGAGTATAGTGAGAGATATCTTCTTTTGACTCAAAATTTCTTAAAACCCTCAAATTGGAAACTCATGAATGCAACATATAAGTTTCTAATGCATTTCACATATAATAAGGCCTCAACCCTAGCCATTAGGGAGTAAAAATAATTTACTTTATTGCCATAAGATTGCAAAGAGTCATGCAACACTTGACACATGGATTCAATGTGAGAAGGTGATTATGATCAGTTACAGAAGAAGGTCTTAGCATTCATAATTGAGAGTATTGGCTTTATATACTAAATAAAAGTGAGGGATAGCCTTGTAGGCTTTGAGAGGGCTATAAGATGGGGGCGTTTGACATGATTAAGGTTTTAGAGAATACTAGAAAACTCATGAAGAGGGTTAAAACAATAGGAGTTGCAAAAAGTTAATAAGCTACCATGTTAGGGTAGGACTAAGTCTATATACTTGATCTTGCAAATTAATCTATAGAGATTCTAGTTATTTTTGTTGTAGTTATACTCATGGCATTTTTAAGAAAATATTTTGTTGTTTCCTATAGGTAATATATGAGTATAGCTTGAACATTTCTAATTATATTGTGTTTTTTGATACATCATATTTGCAACTTATATTCTTTCAAACAAATCTATGCACAAGCACACATATGTGGAAAAGTTGAAATAGAAAGGTGATTGATAGAAGATAATAGAAATTAAAAATATACCTACATACATTCATGTTCAAATCAATCATAGCCCAATCTTAGCTAAGAAAACTTGATGCATTGATAGGCGTATGAACCTATTCCTATTAGTCACCACATCAATGTGACCATAACATAATCAAATAAACAAAAAATAAATTAATGTAATTAGAAAAATAAACCCTAGCATCTTACTATTGTTTTAGCTTTAGCCTTGTAAGGATTAAAGGAGGCAAAATTGGTTGAATCCCCTTTGTTGATGGAGTAAGAAGATCAAGTGCTTAAGTTCCTTCTATTGGAGTGGAGGAAAGCCAACTCCGAAAATGCCAAGATCACCTGTATGCGAACCTGTCAAAGAGAAGCCATAGAAGGGGAGGAGCATGGAGCATGGGCAAAACCCTAAACGGACATGAGAGCCATCATAATGCAAACACAAGAAGAAATGTATTTACAATAAGAAATGATATGATGATAATGTTACAATGAGAGAGAGCCTGAATATAAAGAGCTCATGGAAGCTTGTAGAACAAGCTGGAAGGAGGTAGAAGATAAGATTGACAACTCAGCACACATCCACAAAAAGTGGAATATGCTAAAAAAGGAACAAACTCCCGAGTTGTCAACAACTAACCACTACATGCATTAAATATAAAATATTAAATAAATGCATGACCTAAGTAAACTTAAGCAATAGAATAAATAATTAATAATTAATTATTTACTCTAACACCCCCCCTTAAGTGCAACTTAGGGAAATGCCTTAAGCTCACAAAACTAAGATGAAATGCATAATGGGTCCCGGCAATGAGGCCATGTTAGGTACCCATGTACAATGCAAGAAAATGCAACCTTTGTAAGCGAGGAAAGAGAGAAAACCACGTGGGAAAAACCCTCCCCCAAAAAGAGGTAAGAACCCAGTGAAGAGCTGAAGAAGTCTCCAACTAGGGAAATTGTCCCCTAAAATAGGAACAAAGAGTGATCATGAAGAAGCAGCATCACTGAAGCATGAAGAAGTCACAAATCTGCCAAACTACTGATCTGAAGAACCTCCATGGAAGAAGAAGGCACGAACTGAGCATGTCTATATGGTAGATGATCCATCTCACCGAAATGCATAGGTAGCCAGCCACTGCAATCGCCTTGTATGTAGGATCAACCACTGAATACATAGTTCAAACTATCGAACCATCGAACCATGGATGCATTAGAACACAGCATAACCCCCCCTTAATGCAGACGGGGTGTGATGACAGGCAACTGAGAAGGCGAGCCAAAATCTCCTGCAAACGAACCAAGAACGAGGAAAGAGGAAAAGAGATACAGACACCGATAAAGACACGGCCTAACTGACTCTGCATGGGCTAATGTCGTGGAAGGGACACTCACTTGACAAAGGGAGAATGCCCAAAACAGCAAACAATAATCCCCCCCATGGTGCTTTATGAAATAGTGCAAGTACAACTGACTCAAAACAACGTTCATGACTCCCAGAATGCAAAAGTGACAGTTTATCTCAGTGCAAAATAGAAAGTGCTTCAAAAGGATAGCTACAATGATCATAACTGAAAAAGAGCTGAACCAAAAGAAAGTACAGCCAAAAAGAAAGCAAACCATGCCAGGAAAACGATCCTTGGGCCTAAAAGACTCAAAATATCCACCATAGAGCAAAAATGCCAAAACTATGATAGAAAGAGAAGAGGCCAAAAACAAAGAAAAAGGACTACATTTCTGAAAAGAACACAACACCAGCTTTCCATAAATATAAAGTTTTCAAAAAACTGACATGGGATGTAAAAGATATGCATGCCAGAGTCAAAAATAGGACTTCAAACTTCAACAGAAAAAATAGGCAATAAAATAGCATCAAAACCTAAAAATACCTGCACCAAAATCTCCGTCTCGGAACCAGCTTTTCGGCACTTCTTTTGGATCGGAAAAATACCTCCGTATGCAAGAGTTATGGCCAAAAAACCACAAGTAGGTCCAAAAGAGAACTTGAAGGAGAGTGCAAGCAAGGATGATGACATAGGGATGACATCATGCTGACATCAGCAGACCCTGAGATTTAAATTGACGGCCCGTCAGCCGTCGTAGCAAAAAAAGAGTCCCACGTGGCATAGCCACATGGCAGCTGACATGGCAGGGGTGACATGGCGGGTCCACGTGGCAAGGTGCCACATGCCGCCCATGCCACGTGTCACCCCCGCAGTGGCTACAGATTGCTGATGGGCTGCAGAGTTGTCTGCACAGCTGGCAGGTGGAGGTGGCCGCAGGGGCGGCAGAACCGGGAGGCGGTGGCCGCAGGGCGGCGAAGACGAAGGAGCCGCCGGCGGAGGGCCGAGGACGGGCGGTGGCCGGGAGGAGGCCGGGCCGCGACAGAGCGCGGGCGGCGCTGCCTGCTGCGGGCTGTGCGTAGGTGGCGCGGCGGTGGCGCTGCCAAAAATATATATTTTTTTAAAAAAAAATCCGTCGCTGCGTCCGTACAACCGTATGGCAGACTCCTGGAGGCCTCAAAAAATTGCCAAAATTGCCCTGTCTCCAAAAATGACAAGTTTTATATGAATCTTGACTGCAAACGGCCTTCCGGATCTAATGGTGATGTCCGTTCGGTCCCAAAGTGATCCGAAAATTTGCTGATCCCCTGATTTGAAGAAAAATTGCACAAACAAACTAGGGTTTGTGACTCCAAATCACGGCTTCAAAACTTCTTCAACAAAGCAGCAGCAGGAAGGCTCTGATACCATGTTGGAGTTGAGGAAAGCCAACTCCGAAGATGCCAAGATCACCTGCATGTGAATCTGTCAAAGAGAAGCCATAGAAGGGGAGGAGCATGGAGCATGGGCAAAACCCTAAACGGACATGAGAGCCATCATAATGCAAACACAAGAAGAAATGTATTTATAATAAGAAATGATATGATGATAATGTTACAATGAGAGAGAGCCCGAATATAAAGAGCTCATGGAAGCTTGTAGAACAAGCTGGAAGGAGGTAGAAGATAAGATTGACAACTCAGCACACATCCACAAAAAGTGGAATATGCTAAAAAAGGAACAAACTCCCGAGTTGTCAACAACTAACCACTACATGCATTAAATATAAAATATTAAATAAATGCATGACCTAAGTAAACTTAAGCAATAGAATAAATAATTAATAATTAATTATTTACTCTAACACCTTCCCATATGGAAATGATCATTCTCTCCCATCTCATACTAAAAAAATTGAAGTGTCGTGTCTTCCCTCTTTTCTCAAAGAAAAATTAATAATAATATTTTTAGTTTTATTTAAAATAATAAATATAAATTATAATAATTTTTATATATTTTAATTGTAATAATAACTAATTGTAATTTTTATATAACGAGTATTGATAGACAAATGATAATGCATACATATTTATAGAGAAAAATGGTTAAATGGTAATAATGCATTTTTTTTCTCATAGTAGATCTAAAATAAGTTGTCTTCAATTTATCAATTTTTAATGATTATATAGAAAACAATATCAAAGATAATTTTTATTTATAATAATAATTATTAATTAATTGTGATAGTTTTTATAATTTTTATTTATGGTATTGAGTTTTAATTTAAAGAATAATCTAATTTTTTAATAATAATCAAAGTAATAATTTTAATATTTAAATTAAATTATTAATTTTATCTTAAAATATCCCTTTTAAGGATGAGTGTGATTGAAGATGATATGACTATATTGTTGGAATTACAAATGGAAAGGTGAACTTTTGAGAGGGGGTGGGGGGGTGAATTAGAAGTTCAATCTTCAACAATTAAAACTTTCACCATTCATTAGATGCATTCAATATATAAACTAAAATAACATGTAAAGTAAATGCATCTAAAACATGTAATCAAGTGCACACACATATGTGCATGCGCGCGCGCACGCACACACACACACACACACACACACCGAATATGATCACCCAAAAACCCTCAAAATGAGGAGGTAAAACAAGGGTGGGGATGACACCCACAAATCTTTACTCCTATAGCAATAAAGTGTAGCCAATAAAGGCTACAATAGTTTAACCACAAGACATGATCTGCCCTGTTAAAGGCTTACAAATACTATTAAGTGCCACCTTGTTAGAGGATTTCAACACCCTATTAGAAGTGTGCCTAGTTAAAGGATTTTCGGTCATTCACTTGGAATGCCACCCTGTTAAAGGACTTTAGGTCATTCACTTGGAATGCCACCCTGTTAAAGGATTTTTCTATAGCCTATTAGGACTATTTAGCCTACGAGATTTAATTAAAATCACCTATTAAAATGTCTTAGCATAGATCTTATGAATGGTATTATATTTCCTAATAAAAGATAAAATCTTCATGCTTTCCTTATTGATCCTTTATGATCCGATATATCATTGTCATATCCTCTATCCTATATTCTACACTTAACTAATTCCACAATTCTCTCTCACTGCTAAGTCACCTTAAATACTCTCTAAACAATTGGATAATTTAGCCCTTATTATCTTCCTTCTCTCACATTACCAAAATGTTTAGGTCTTCATCTTCCTTATAAATTTTTTGATACATCTATCTGTCCTATTTTGTCATTTGTTGTCTCTTTCTCTTTTGTTGCAGTCTATCTCTACACAAGTGTGTCATCTTTAACACTTGTGTCAACCTTAGTAGATGTGTCTACTGATGTTTGAATTGAAGGTTGATCACTAGTAGCTAAAGGGATGAAAAAAGGTTGTTCTTGTGTATTCACCTTATCCCTTGTGATTTTAGCTACTATCTTTTGAAGTTCATCTACACTGACCAATACTAGATTTTCACATAACTTTGCATGTAGTGTAGATTGGTCTAGTATCTTCTTTAGATCTTCTACAATCAAAGGATTCATGTTCTAAGCTGAAATATTAGGAACATTCTCTAGTTTCATTGGTGTCTTGTGGTGGGCTGATACTCAACATTTGTGTGTCTTGCACACTTTGTTCTTCTTGCTATTGATCAACTATAGCCATGTCATCAGTTTTCTTTTGTGTCTCCTCCTCAATAGTATTTCCTTTTTCTTTGTCATCATCTTCATCACTATTAATGTTTTTTACCTCAAAGGGATCCTCTTCTCCTTTCTTAATAGTTGTTAATCCATAAATCAATTGGGTGGATTTCTTTACAACATCTTCAATGTTATTTTGAAGAATATTGAAAGCTCTATATTTAGGTGCAAACCTCCCTCCATGTTTATTTTTTTCCTTTGCAATCTACCCTTATTACCTTGGGTAATGTTGATTCACTAATTTTTTTTTCTAGGTTTAAGCAATAATGCCACTTTTGTTCAACAATGTCATATAGTCCTTTTGGTAGAGTATTGTCAAATTCAAGTGGAGTGTTCTTGAATTTGGACATCATTGCATATATTGACTCTTCTAGACTAAATTATTTTCTTCTCTTCCAAGTTTTTTAAAATCAACATTTTTAAAATTAGACAAATCTAGATTATTCTTGACATTCTCATAGATATTTTCAAGATCAGACTGTGGTGTATGATTTATCACTCTAAATTGGCTTGTATCCTTTAATTTTGTTCTCTCATCATTAATATCTAGTTGTGCAATGCATTTCCTTCTCTGTTTCTTCTATACTTGGCTTCCTTGATCTATAGGCTTAGTCTTCTCTTTGGCTTTCTCCTTGGCTTTTTTGTGGTGGCCCGTGTGCTTGCCTTGGTGGTTGGTGTTGTAGGCTTGGCTGGGCTTGGCTTTGTGATTTTCTTTGCCTTGGTCCTAGCCACTAGCTATGCCTTAGCCTTTCTTTTCTTTGGCTCGGGTTGTGTTGATGCTTCCTTAGCTTCTTCTTCCTTAGCACCTTCTATTTCTTCTTCATCCTTATCCTCTCCCATGCCTTGGGTTAATGCAAGAGGTCCTTTGGCTTGATTTTGCTCTTCCTCTTCATCCTCTTCATCTTCTTCCTCTTCTTCTTCACTCACACCTTCACCAAATTTTTCCTTAAGCTACTTTACTAGCTTGTCCTTCTTCTTTAGTGTGGAGGAAGTCTTTAATTCCATCTCAAATTTGGATTTCATAACATCATAATTTCCAAAGATTTTTGTATTCTTATCAACTTCTTCTACTAGAAGTGTTGTTATTGCTGCGAATGCTTCATCAACATTGATCTCATAACCTAGAGGTCTTAACCATCTAACCCTAGGTGTAGCAGCCTATATATATATGTATAATCAATATCTACAAGAAAAAATATATCATTGTAGTGTTGCTCAACCAAAGAAATAGGTATCCTCATTCTTTTCTTCATAGACTTCTTGAAGTCCTCAAAATAGCTGGTCAAGGTGGTTTCAAAATTTTCTCCCATCTGCTCAATTTACTCATTGATTTGAACTACTATAGATCTGTTTGTTTTCCAACTTACCTTGCCAAAAGATGGGAATGTATTCTGTACATAGAAAAATATGCAAAGAAGTATTGCTCCAAACTTGCACTATGCACTCTTGGTCTTCCTAATGGCTCCTAGGTTCTCCATTAATTGTTGTAATTATAGCTTAGCTAGATCATAGGTATGATCCTTCTTCACAATTTATAGCCAACATCTACTGCAATAGGGTACACTATTCCATTTATTGGATTGATAAAATTTGTGAGAAGTTATCCTAATGGAAAAGTTCAGATGTGGATTTATGATAGTATCAATTGTCATTCCTCTTTTGTTCGATTTGGCTCCTATGTTTTTCTCTATAACCTCTTTAGAGTCACTTTGTAAAGTCTTGGTCTGATTTAGGGTTGGATAGCTAGTTACCCTATGAACTAGTCTTTTTGAAATTTTAATTGGTCCATCTTTCAGCCACAGGGATCCATTGTGTATTTTTCTCAATACAATCTTTATCCATTCTTTTTTGAACATTGTGGGGGGAATCTAGGGCATAGGTCAAACCCTTCCTTTAAACAATCTTGAATTCTTCTTTCAAAATGTTGTTTTCACATAATTTTTCCTAGGCTTGCCTTATTTCCATATCACCTATTCCTCCTATCTTGTAATTGTAGCATTTTCTAACATCTTGAACCATTATGACATTTGGGGGAATCATGGAAAGTGTGCCTAAGGGATCTTGCTTGTATGCTATGTCAGGGATGGCTTAGAAATTTGTCTATTTTACCTCATTGCTAACTAATTGAACAATTAAAACCTCTTTTTCCTCTGTGTTCCTTGAACTAGATTCCTTAGAAAAACTAGGGTTTATACAAATTTCAAACAACATAGCTCAGCTTATGAAGAATACCTTGGAAATTCAAAGAATTGGAGTGGAATCATTGTTGAGATCTTTTGCAGATGCCTTGAAAAAATTCTTGAGTCACCTTCTACTCTACTTGCTCTTGCTTGAATTTGAAATGATGAAAAGTGAGTGAAAATGGATCATATACCCTTCAAAACATTGCATTTAATGCTTAGTACTTGTATAACTATAAACTCGGCATCAACATGATTTTTGATTTACTCATCAACTATTGATATTCCCATCACTTGGTAGCTACTATGGACTCAAAAACAACTAACTTAGTTTGGTAGCTCGGCATTAACTAGCATTTCACTTGGCATCTATTGAAGAATTTTTATACTTGGAAATAGCATGAAAACTTGAAGTTTAACCTTAAACTTTTCACATCTTGCATCTTTATTCATGTTAATTTATTCTTTTCAGTCCTATTTTCTTTTGGAACTGATGTATGATATAAAACTTTGAGTATTAGTCCCTTATACCTCTTATTTTCTTAGTTTGATGAGTTGTGACCGCTTGACCTATTAGGTGAAGTGATCCCTGCTGTACCGCATCCATCTCTATTTTTCCATGTCTTGTTCATCTCTCCTATGATGTGTTCAACTTAAGCTTTTCACTTTCCTTTATCAAACTCACAATTGGGTGCCTCTGACCTAGTTGGGTAATGCTTACTGACATGACCAATCTTCAAATAGCTAAAGCATGTGGTTTGACTTAACCATCTAATTGTAGTTGCCTCTAAAGTGTGTTCTAATGCAATTCTCAGTGATATGTCCATATTCTGGACAATAATGATAGCTTTGTCTTGTGTTGTAATCCCAATTATAAAAGTGTCCATGGCTTCTTTCTTTTATTGACTTATTTTGGTCATCACATGGATTTGGATCTGCATTCAAAGGCTCTATGACCATATTTATGACAATTGTAGCAATAACCTTGAAATCTTGATGCATGCACGATTCTGGTTCTGCATTCATGTGCCTGATGACCTTTCTTATTGCACTTATAATAGTGAGTCATGTTCTTAGGTTTAACATGCTGACTTGCATTCTTTCTCCTACACACATTAGCAGTATGTCCTTTCTTACCACAATAATGACAAGTGGGTTTGGAGTTCTTACCTTTGTTATTCCTTTCTTCAACATCTTTGGATGGTCCTTCTTCTTTAGTTCTTGTATAGCCTAATCCTAATGTATCATCGTTGGATCTAGGGGATCTTAGTAATTTCTCAAAGTAATTGATGACTTCATTTGGCTTGTTGAAAATTTCAACAATTTCTCTTTCTCTTCTTAAGTCATTTTGTAGTTGTTCACTCTACAACTTCAATGCAGTTATCTCAATGTCTTTGACATCCAATTCATGATGAGCATTCGCCATCTAGCTTAGGGCATGCAATTGCATGTTGGAGATTTTGATTAGCTCTATTGACTTCTCTTCTAGTCTTGTTGCTAGAGTTCTCTTGTCTTCTTCAATCATGGCCTTGTCTTCTATGGCTCTCTTCTTTTATTCAATTACCTCACATAGAATCATGGCTTGAGATTATTGTTCTAGCTTGATATTTCTAATCTCCTTAGCTTGTATTCTATTCTTTTCCATAAACTTTGCAATTGCTACATCAAATTCATTGGAGTCTCTATTTGCAAATTGCTTGGTGGTGTCAATCTCTTTGTATTGTGTGTCATTCTCTACAATGGCTATCTCTTTCATTCCCTTGAAGGATTTCCTTAACTCTTCTCTAGCCTCATCAGGTTGATGTAGAATGAGTTATATCTCAATTCCCTGATTCTCAATAATCTTTCCCAATTTGTAGAGTTCCATTTTAAGATCTTTTCTCTAAGATGCACAGCTTTTCCTTCTAAGAACTTAGCTTTGATACCAATTTTTGGAATTACAAATGGAAAGGTTTTTTTTTTTTTTTTCTTTTGGGGAGGGTGGGGGGGGGGGGGGGGGGGGGGGGGGTGGGTTGAATTAAAAGTTCAAACTTCAATAATTAAAACTTTCACTATTTATTAGATGCATTCAATATATAAACTAAAATAACATGTAAAGTAAATGCATCTAAAACATGTAATCAAATACACACACACACACACACACACACACACACACACACACACACACACACACACACACACACACACACACACACACACACACACACACACACACACACACACACACACACACACACACACACTCAACACTAGATATGATCACCCAGAAATGAGAAGGTAAAACTAGGGTGGGGATGACACTCATAAATCTTTACTCCTACAGCAGTAAAGTGTAGCCAATTAAGGTTACAATAGTTTGACCATGAGACATGATCTACCCTGTGAAAGGCCTACCTTGTTAAAGGCTTACATATACTATTAAGTCCCACCTTGTTAGAGTATTTTAACACCCTATTAGAAGTGTGCCTATTAAGACCACTTTGCCTAGGAGATTTAATTGAAATCACCTGTTAAAATGTCTTAGCATAGATATTATGCATGCTATTGGATTTCTTGATAAAATATCAAATCCACACACTGTCCTTCTTGATTTTTTATGATCTGATATATCAATGTTGTATCCTCTATCCTCTATTCTACACTTAATTGATTCTTCAATTCTCTCTCACTACTAAGTCACCTTGAATACTCTCTAAAAAATTCAATCATTCACCCCTTGTTATCTTCCTTCACTTATATTACCAAAAAGTTTAGGGCTTCACTTTCCTTATAAAGGCTTTGGTGGCTTAGGGTTAGGTATGAATCTATGGTGGAGATTCATCCATATTGCCAATTTAAACCTTCCTATTTTCTAATTTGTTACATGTAATTGGGAATCTGAATGTAGATTCGTCCTTATCTCCAAAAGATTGAGGTCTAACTTTAAGTCAACTTGAAAATGGTTTGCATAGTTGTTTGTGCCATAATAAAAAAATATGTCCAATCTATGTTACTCAATACTTGAAGTCTTTGATGCTCAGCATACATTGGATTTCTACTTCTAATTCAACATCTAAACTACTCTACATCAACTATTTACTTGATACTTCAATCACTCGGCATGGTTTGTCTTCTTGGCACTTGAGTAACTTGACACATTGGTGACTTGATACTCATTGCAACTCAACATGGTCTATTATGTACATGTTGAACTCAACATGTATTACTAGCTTTGGATGAACTAAGTGAATGAATTTAGTGTGTTGACACTCACTTGTCAAAACCAATCTAAGATCAATATATATTATATTTTTTTTCTTGATCAATTTATTTAAAGGACTAATGCTTAAGTGGAACTAGGCATTTGTTAACTAATGGTTATAATTGTTTGAAAATAATTAGTACATAATTAGATAACCTATATTATCATAACATTATAATATTTTCAAATAACTACATCATCCTCTACAAGAAAAAGTTATCTTCTAGATGACCGTTGAATAAAATCTCCCAGGCCAAGCCATTTAACAAAGTGTACTCCTTATCCAAAAGATGCAAAGGAAAACCACAATTAGTAAGCTAGTAAAATCAAAAAATAAAAGAATCAAGTACATAAAAAAGAGCCTAAATGAAATTTCTTTCCTAAAGTTGTCAAACATGAAACTAATTTTTCTCAAACATTGCTAAAGAAGATAGCTAAAAATTTCAAATTTAAATACTCAAGTAGTAATGAAATTGTAGAGTTCATATAAACAATAAAAGGGTTAATAAGGATAAGTATAGGATTGGTGTGTTCTAGTTTTGTGGCCATGTGACATGTTTGTGGTCACTAGTGATATTCCCTTATTTATTATTGG
This sequence comes from Cupressus sempervirens, assembly GCA_028749045.1. Taxonomy (NCBI): domain Eukaryota; kingdom Viridiplantae; phylum Streptophyta; class Pinopsida; order Cupressales; family Cupressaceae; genus Cupressus; species Cupressus sempervirens. Next base: position 838,701,191 of record CM053785.1, on the reverse strand, counting down.
TAGGGAAGGTTTCATTCAGATATTTACCAATCATATTATATTCCCAGTGCACATCTTGCTCGAATGCATCATACATAATGTTGCAGAGCCCTCTATATTCACCTTCAAGGAATCTTAGCTCAACTCAAGGGATTCACAATAGGTTGGTACACCCTCAAGGAACCAAGAACATCTCAAAGATTTCAACAAAGAACCCTAACATTATACACCAATAAAGATAACATCTACATCCACACAATTAGATTTCTGTGTCTGATTACATTATTTATAACTTTCATTCTTGAATTTTCTTGCCAAACCCTTTGAATTAATTGTTCCAAATTAGGAATAATAAACCATATCCAAATATGAGCCAAAATAAATAAATATATTGTAAGTTATAGTCTCTATACTTAGATCCATTGTCTCTATCATAAACCAGAAGTAAGACATCTAACCCTGCCTTGGGCATCACATATCTTTCACAAAACAAATTAAAATAACACCAAACCAATTCCAAAGTATCAATTAGTGAGTCTAGTTTCAAAATATATAATCCATTTATTTATTTCATTCATAAATTATTAAATAAGATGAAATCTTTGTATGCAACACCGGTGGAGGTATTTAAAAACCAGTTTTCACTCAAATCTTCATAACTTTCACAAATCTAAATGAAAATAATTAAAACCAATTTTAAATGAAAGATAGTTCACATATATTTCCAATGAATATTATTAGAGGTCTAGAGTATCCAAAATGTGCCTAAACCACACACTGCAACATGACTGTATTCGGGGAATCTCAAATCTTCAAATACCCACTTTCACCAAAATGCTCATAACTTAGTAATTACTTCATAAAATTGAACCAAAAAAAAAGCATGAGAAGGAGGATTAATAATTATATCTATCCATTACTATATTACATGGTTTTGAGGTTGTACATGGCTGTACTAGTCCTAGAAACAAAACTAAAACTAAAACATCAATCAAAACAATAATAATAGAATTCACCAAAAATGTATCAAAATATTTTCTCTTCTCAAAAATTGATTTGGTTCAACCATAAAATGGTATTTATATCCATTTGATAGTTATAGACCTTCCTAACTACCCCCATGACCAAACATATACTTTTTTACATCATTTTTGTATTATTAGCAACTTTCACAATGTTGCATTTTACAACTTTTTATGCAACTTTTACATTTTTGACAAAATGGCTTCATACCCTCTACAACTTGACCAAAATACAATATAAATGACTCAAATGGATTTAAATATCTAAAATAAGGAATCTTAACTTTCTCATGTTCTTGTACTTTAGGTGCTCATGCACCACATAACCTTAGAAAGAAATGAAGAGAGACATCTAAAGAGGCTGCCATATTTTGGATATTCTATAGAACCATAAGGAAAAGACATAGAAACAAAAGAAAATCTTCATCTCATAAAACCTGAGAATCACACAAAAATTATAAGAGATCATTTAAATTATGAAAAGTTACTCACCTAGAAAAGACATAGAAACAAAATTGATCTCCATGGAAAATTCTAGAGTTTAGTCCTCTCTTTTGGAATCCAATTCAACGTTAACCTATAAATAATCAAGACAAACCCTTTGAAATTATCAAATTCAAGATTTGAAGTCTATGAAAGCCTTTTGATATTCTGGAAATGAATGGATCATTGTAAAAGAGGCTTGTGTACAACTATATGTGTACCTTGATTCACCCATGAACAAAACACTTGTAGAAAAAGGTGGCAAGGGTGAGGAGGCATAATAATTTAGGTTGAGATGACCTTGCTAATACATGATTTCCTAACACATTTTTCTTTGAGAGAGTCCTTATGGAATTTGATAACCAAATTTGTGCATCAATTTGTTGGGTGGGTGAGATTTTTTTCTCTAATTCATTTGGCAAGAGAGATTTTGTGCACCGATTTATTGGACAAAATAATCCATAAATACTTTGGTGGTCATACTAAATGAATCCTTAGTAATTTAAATTTTAAAGTCAATGATAAATTATTTATATATTTATATAAATTTTTAAAAAACATATATATATATATATATATATATATATATATATATATATATATATATATATATATATATATATATATATATATATATATATATATATATATATATATATATATATATATATATATAAAAGAAAATATAAATATTATAGAGCTATATTTTTATTTATTTAGTCTTAAATCTAAATAAAAAAATTAGAATAATAGAGAGATAATATGTTAATAATTCAAAAAACAATTTCAATTTGAAGTCATCTATTGATGCACAAGATAAGAAAAATAATGAGGAGAATATCTAGGTATAATGGAAGAATTTTTTTACTTGAAGCTTAGTGATTGAAATTCCACATTCTCTCAAGCTTCATTACTAACTGCTACAATACAAGCTATAAATTGTCATTAGTGAGCACATATTTTCTGGACATGGATGTTTTTATCTTGTGCAAATGAGTTCTTCGCACAAACAAGTTTCAACCCATAGGGGAATGACTTTTGGGAATATCAATCTTTGGTTATTTTTCTACCTAACCAAACCTTCTAAATACAATCTGATGTAACTCTTTTTTAATTTGTAGACAATGGTTGATTCTTATTAGTTTTAGGTAAAATAAAATGATAACTTTTTACAATAGAATTTGTCTTTTTTTTATTATAGAATTTTTTTATTATTATTATATTTAAAGAGTGAATATTTAGTAGAATTAAAATTAATAAAAAATTCTTTACAGTTAAACTATAGAAGGAACTCATTAAATCAATAATTATAAAAATAAACCCATCAAATAAGTATAGAAGGAACCCATCAAATTATAAAAGAAACTCCATCAAATGATCAAACATGTTTCAAATAACAACAAATTAGGTGGGATTTTTTGGTATTGTTAAGCATTAACACCATCAATTCAAGCTAGTATCTTTACAATTAACAATGACCATTCAATTTTAATTTTATATATTGGATTTTAACTTTTATTAATTATTTTATTAATGTTTATTAATTAGTAAGTTATTTATTTTATTTATAAATTTAATTAATGGGAAAGGTGTATTCATAAAAAAAGAAGAAGAATTTATATAATGCCTTATTAGAATGACCTTCTAGAGAGATAGTGCTTCATGAGCCTCATATATAGAAGGTCTTATTTTTTATTCTTGACCTTGTTTGAAATAATTGATATCCATTGATTAACTATTGATTAATGTTTCCAACCCATTGATAGTTTTGACATACAAATGAGAAAGTATTAGTGATTAATTATCTAGTCACTTATCTAGTCACTTATTTACTAGTTTATTTTTAGGTAACTAATTATTAGTGACTAATCATCCAGTCACTTATTTAGTTATTTATTTGGTAATCTATTTAGTCACTTCTATTTGGTTGATCTTGTGATCTCACTCAGTGATCAAATTAGTCACTTATTTAGTCACCTATAGTTGTAAATTGAAAAGAAATAGTAGAATGTGACTAGTTTTAGTTACATGACTAAAAATTTTAGTGATGTGACTAAAAGTTTTAGTCACATTGTCACATATTTTCCAAAATGTACTAGTGAAATGCAGCCTCCAACATTGCAACCATATGATAAATGGGACTAGCAGATGCCCAAGCCATAACCCAGTTAAATTGGACTAGTTGGTGATTAGCTACGTTGATTACAAATTCATGTAGAATTGTCATTACATTAGGTACAGTAAAATAAACAATAGGTTGATCCTAGTTAGTGGGATCAGATACAAATTTTCAAGGTGATAAAATTGCATATGTAGATGCATCACTTGCATGCTAGACATAAAACACATTCCCCAACTAATACTGAATGGTTGGATATAAAGGCTCCATATGCTAGCCCAACAATGGAAGCCAAGCATGTAACTGTGCATGTATTGGCACAGTCTCCCTATGAGGATCCCAAGTATTTACTACTACTATTAATTTGTGCATCACTATAAGATCCAAAATGTTATAAAAAATTGAAGCTGGTAGTAACTTCTCCCATGTCTCTAGAAAACATAGCATAGATCCCTTGGCTCCTAGGAATTTGTAGCAGCCATTCTCACTACTAGAAGAATAACTTTAGTGAAGAGTTGAGTGTAAGAAGTTGAAGAAGAAAGTTCTATTGTAATGGTCCTATCTACTTGGTCAAAGATTAAATGATACTAAAACATTAATAAAGAAATATTAGAGAGATACTCTATTTAAATTGAGCTACTCTTAAGTGGAAACATTTAATGTTATTATTATTGGTAGATTTTATATATGTTTCCCTTTTGCATTAGTCCTTATGATGGATGGAAGATTTATTGTGGCTCAAGTTTGGACATGCTCAACTTGGGGTTTCCTCAGACCTTGGTCCATATTGCGATTCATTTGCCCCAATTTACTTCTTCCATTGTGCATACTCCCTATCCACTATGTGATTAATACAATAGAAACTAACACTAATTTATATACATTAATCTAATATCATAATTTACGTTATTCATTTAATTTGGATGTGGAAAATATATATCCTATTTTAATGAAGGATAATGATCACATACCTTAGTTTTAGAATTGTCACTTTATAATACATAATAGATATGCATATTTATTGGCACTCTTAATTTTATAGACCCACCTAGTCATAGGGCTTGGCATGAATTCTAACTATACCAATGTGCAATATTCACATTCAAAACATATTAATAATATAGTCCTTTGTCTGTATTGTCACTCTGTATATGACGTGTTCCTTCTCATCATTTTCCAAACATTTTTCAAACATGGATTGTTATGTGCAAAATGCTATTATTATATTCCAATGTTCACTACTCTATTCAAAATGCTTTTCTGCCTGATGTGATGGTCCACATCTTCACATTTATAATGTGAAAAAATAAGGAGATGCATCCTTTCATAACTTCTTTTTAGTGTTTAGTAATGCCATAGGGATTTTAATTGTTTGGTAAATAATGTCTTAGGTATAAATAATGTTTATTTATTAATGGGTCTTATATTGATTTTCATAATTAAATATCAAAATTCTATTAATGAATGTATGGTGAACATTTGAGATTTGACAATTAAATGTCAAATAATTTATCAAATAATTAAAATTTGAGATTAATAATTATTATCAAATAATTTATCATATATGTATGTACACACACACACACACACACACACACACACACACACACACACACACACACACACACACACACACATATTGTCATACACAAGTACATAGTTTGAGGGTTCGTGATAGTCCACCCTTCCTAAATTTACTTGTCTTCAAGAAACTTTGGATGAGACATAATTTCTTCACCCATCCATGTAGCATCTTCTATAGGCAGATTCTTCCATTTTACCAAGTATTAAAAAATGGTCCTATTCCTTAATATTTTTTCCCTTTTATTAATGATTGCTTTTGGTTCCAAGATGAGTTTCCCTTCATCATATAGTGGTGGTAACTTAGTGCAAGGTTTTATTTTTTGTCCAACAACCTTCTTAAGTTTGGATACATGAAAAATGCTGTGTATTTTTCTATTCTCGAGTAAGTCAATCTCATAAGCCACTTCACCTATCTTCCTTAAGATTTTGTAGGGTCCATAAAAATGTGGCTTTAATTTTTCTACTCCACTCACTTTGAGAGTTGATTGTTTGCAGGATTGTAATCTCAAGAATACCCAATCACCAAGTTCAAATACTCTTTCTATGTGCTTCTAATTTGCATAGATTTTTTGTTGATTTTGAGCATGGTACAAATTATCTTTAACAGTGTTCATAATATCAATGCTTTGCTGAATGAAATCCTGGGCTCCTGGTACCTTACTTTTTTGGGTGACCAAATCTCTAAATGTGTTTTCCTCATACCCATACAAGGCTCTGAATGGACTCATATCAATGGACATATGATGAGTAGTATTAGAGAAATATTCTCCTAAATGTAAAAATTTTACCCAAGCCTTATGTTGTCCCATTGCATAGTTTTGTAGATATCCTTCTATTCATTTGTTAACAATTTCAGTCTACCCATCTATTTGACGATGATATCTCGTGCTAGGAGTTAAATGAGTTCCTATTAATAAAAAAAGTTCTTTCCAAAATAGTCTAAGGGAATTATTGTTCCTATTGCTAATATTGTTCTTTGGAATTCCATGCAACCTAAAGATCTCTTTGAAAAATACCTCTACAACTTGGGGTGCTTTATGGTGAGTGGAGATGGCCATGAATTGTGCATATTTGGTTAACTTGTCTACCACCACAAATATACAATCTTTCTCTTATACTTTGGTTAGGCTTGTAATAAAGTCCATAGAAATGCTTTCCCATTTTTGGTTTGGAATGGGGAGTGGTTGTAGTAATCCTACTGGGAGAGTTTATTTAGTTTTATTCTTTTAACAAGTCAAACATTCTTGGACATACTTGATTATATTCTTCTTGAGGCCTTTCCAAGAATATCTTCCTCTAATCTTCTTGTAAGTTTTGTAACGATAAGGGGTTATCATGGTATTCCTCCATAATCTTCCTTTTTACCTTTGAATTCACTACAAGAAATATCCTTCCTTTATAAAAATGAGTTCTTCAACTATTTTATATTTTTCACTTGGTGGGTCTCCTTCCATGATTCCTCTTATTTGTGGGTCTTTGATGTATTAGGCTGTAATGTCCTTCTTCCAATCTTGGCTAAAACTTGTTATTGTATTTATATGATATTGTCATGGAAAGGCATATGCTACCACATTATTTATCCCTTTGACATATTCAATGTCAAAGTTATATGCTTGAATTCTGCTATCCCATTTTCGCTGACAGTTGTTGAGATCCTTCTAATTCATAAAGAACCTTAGGTTATTATGATCAGTCTCGATGTTGAATTTTCCACATACTACATATTGTCTAAACTTAGTTAGAGCATGCATAATTGCTAACATTTCTTTATTGTAGATAGAGTAGTGTCATTCACTTTCATTCAATTTATGGCTTCAAAGGTGATGGGATGTTTATTTTGCATTAGGATTGCTCCAATCCCTTCTTTTAAAGTGTCAAACTGCAACTCAAATGGTTATGAAAAATATGGAATGGCTAGAACTAGACATGAAATCATCACTTCTTTTAACTTTTCAAAGGATTGTTGGGTTGCTTCATTCCATCCAAAAGATCCCTTTTTGGTTAAGTCTATAAGGCGGGCTCAAATTTTAGAGAATCATTTCACAAAGCATCTTTAGTAACTACATAACACAATAAAACCTTGAAGTTGTGTTAGGGTTTTAGGTATCTTCCATTCTTTAATTTCTCTAATTTCTTCTTCATCCACATTGAATCCTTGTGCATTTATTTTGTGGCCCAAATCAAGAATCTCCTCTAGTCCAAATTTGCATTTTGAAGCTTTTGCAAATAAGGATTTTGATTCCAAAATTCTTAAGACTTCTTTGTTATGTTGTAGGTACTCTTTCCATGTCCTGCTCTAGATCAAGATGTCATTGAAAAATATAAGTAATTTTTTTCTCAATTTCTTTTAAAAGGTATGGTTCATGCATGATTGGAAAGTGGCGGGTACATTTGTAAGGCTAAATGATAAAACTATGAACTCAAAATGTTCATAATGACATCTAAAATCTATTTTTGGTATGTCCTCTTCCTGCATCCTTATTTGATGATAACCAAACCTTAAATCAATTTTGGAGAAGTATTTAGCCCCATGAATTTCATCAATAAGGTTGTCCACTCTTGGAATGAGATAGCAGTTCTTAATAGTCTTTTTATTTAATGCTCTATAGTTTATACACATTCACATTGTTCCATCCTTCTTTTTGACAAGTACTATTAAGGAGGCAAATGGGCTAGAGCTAGGTTGTATGAGTCCCATCTCTAGGAGCTCTTCAAATGTCTTTTCTATTTCATCCTTATACTTTTGGGGGTGTCTATACAAAGTAGTGATTACTGATTTTGCTCCTTCTTCTAATTATATGATGTGTTCAAAGCCTCTTTTTGGGGGTAGATCGGGTGGAATTTCATCAAATACTCTCTTATATTTATTGATGATGGGTTGAATATCAATATGTATAGGTGGATCCTTTGAGATGGATTTGTCCAAGACTAAGCATTGGGTAGCCCATTCTTCTCTCCCATTCCTGAATATTCTTTCAATATTTTTACAAGAAACTAATTGCAATGATCCATCTAGAATTCCTTCTAAGGTTATTTCTTATCCTTCATGCATAAAAAAAACTTTTAGATTAGATAGATAAAACTTAAAGTAGCCCAAGGAACAAATCCAAGGTGACCCTAAGATTATGTCACTATCTAATGGTACCACATGTAAGTTTTCTTTAACACAATGTTTTCCCAACATAAATTCTTGTTGATGAATTATTTATGTACATTTGACTAAGGATCTGATGGCTTGTATTGCTGAAAAACCTTTAAAATTATTTGTTTTCAACCCCAACTTTTGAACAAGTTTTTTGTCATTAAAAATATGGGAGGCTCCACTATCAATTAAAGTTATAACTTTGTTCCCTTGAAGAGTGCTCCTAGTTCTCATTACTCAATGCTTAGATACTTTAGTGAAAGTCAATATTACCCCAAGTTCTTCTTTTTCTTATTCTTCCTCTTTCCTTAGTTTCTTGTTAGTATGTTCTTCAGTATCTTCATCATAAATAGTTTCAATATTTTGTATTCTTTCTCTTTTCCCACATTTATGACCAAGTTCCCAATCCTCCTTGCATGTAAAACATGGTCTCTTTTTTCTACAATCATGTCCTTTTTCCGATATTCCTTTACATTTGAAGCATCAATTTTGTTTTCTTAGTTTTTCCTTCTCCCTTTTAGATAGAATATTTTTGGGATTCCTCTTTTTTGTGAAAGTTATCTTTCTCATAGGAGCCATTCCCTTTATGATATGTCTTGATATGGCTATTGGTTGGTCTAACATTTGATGCAATGCTGCTTCGAATGCATCTTCAAGATTCTTGGGTTTTAACAAATTGACCAATCCCTTGACCCGTTCTTTTAACCCTTTTATGAATAAATAAGTAAGCCTATCCTCATCAATTTTTGTTTTTCCTATTGATATCCTATCAAATTCATTAATGTAACTTTTGAATATTTCATATTATTTAATATGTGTTAGTCTTTTTAAGTCTTCTTAGGGATGTTTCTGGTCAAATATTTTCATAAATATTTGTGTGAAATCCTTAAATGAGATAATATTATCATTGCCTTGATTGTTTTTACCATAGTTCCACCATTCTCATGCTATGCCTGCTAGATGGAGAATGGAAAATTGGATTGCATCTTCCTCAATCATGGGATTGACTGTTAAGTAAGTGTTTAGTGTTTGGAGCCAATTGTATGCCATGAATTTTTTCTGATCCATCAAAGTTGGGAACATCTACTTTTTTGCTTTATGCCTAAGATCCCTATTCACATGTGTCCTTGGTGCTTCTATTCTCTTATCTTCACAAAATTCCCTAAATGATACCACTGCTCTAATGCAAGGTTTTAGTTTGGCATATGCTCTTACTAGATCCTCAGTTCAATTTAAGGGTTGTTCTACCCCTTCTTCTCTTAATAATTCTCCCCTAGGAAAAAATGTAGGTTGTGGCATCTCTGCTCTGGAGGAAACATTGTTATTTTTTGAGTGATTTGAGCTAGTGTCTTTCATATGGATATATTGGCCTTTAAAATCATTACTAATTGAATTTCCCATATTCGACAGAGCTTGGATAAGAGCTTGATTTGGTCTTTCCATTTGATTGATTAATGTTTGTTTATTTTGTTCCATGTAAGATCTCATTTCATTTGTGATGTCATTCATAGTAGTTCTTTTTTTCCTTCCTTGATTTTCCATAACCCTTTATTCACAGGATGACATGATTATGCTCTGATACCACTTGTAATGATCCTATCTACTAGGTCAAAGACTAAATGATCCTAAAACATTAATAAAGAAATATTAGAGTGATATTCTATTTGAATTGAGCTACTCTTAAGTGGAAAAATTTAATGTTATTATTATTGGTAGATTTTATACATGTTTCTCTTTTGCATTAGTCCTCATGATGGATGGAATATTTATAGTGGCTTGAGTTTGGACATGCTTAGCTTGGGGCTCCTATAGACCTCAGTCCATATTGGGATTCATTTGCCCCAACGTGACTGATTTGCTCCTCCCACTGTGCACACTCCCTATCCATTATGTGATTAATACAATAGTGGCTAACATTAATTTATATACATTAATCTAATATAATAATTTACCTTATTCATTTAATTTGGATGTGGAAAATATAATCCTATTTTAATGAAGGATAATGATCACATACCTTAGTTTTAGAATCATCATTTTATAATACACAATACATATGTATATTTATTGGTACTCTTAACTTTATAGACCGACCTAGTCATAGGGCTTGGTATGAATTTTGAATGTACCAATGCATAGTATTCACATTCAAAACATATTAATAATATAGTCCTTTGACTATATTTTCAGCCTGCGTATGTTGTGTACCTTCTCACCATTTTCCAAACATGGATAGTTATGTGTAGAATGCTATTATTATATTCCAATGTTCATTGTTGTATTCAAAATGCTTTTCTTCTTGATGTGATGGTCCATGTCTTCACATTTTAATGTGAAATAAAAAGGAGATGAATCCTTTCATAACCCCTTTTTAGTGTTTATGTAATGCCGTAGGGCTTTTAATTATTTGGTAAATAATGTATTAGGTATAAATAATGTTTATTTGTCTTATATTAATTTTCATAATTAAATACCAAAATTCTATTAAAGAATGTATGGTGAACATTTGAGATTTGATAATTAAATGCCAAATAATTTAAATAATGAAAATTTGAGACTAATATTAAATAATTTATCAAATAATGAAAAATTGATATTAATAATTAATATCAAATAATTTATCATATATATATATATACATATACATACATACATACATACAAGTACATAATTTGAGGGTTTGTGACATCTACTTTGGTGTAAATGCCATAATCATGAGGCTCATTCTCTTGTAGAATCCTCTACCACAATGACATTACCTCTAAACCATGAAAAGGATGTTGAAATGGTTCCCAACCTTGAAACACTCTTATAAGAAATGGAAAAGAAAATGCACATGTAATACATGAAAAATTGCACAACTTGTAGTCCTCCCAATATTTGGACTTTAAATTCTGAAAGACACTTGCAAGTGATTCCAATGTCATAGAATCTACTACAACCCTTTCCTAGTTCTATCTAGTACTCCCCTCTATGTTGTCTAGCTGTTGTTTTCACCATGTAGTCTCTTTCTAAGGCCACTCCTTCTCCTTTTGGTATATTTCCATAAACTCTCTCTCTTGCCTTAAATTCTAATCAAACTTCTGAGTATCTACCTCTACCATATCTAAAATCAACTTAACATTTTGTTGTAAATAAGGCATAGGTTTTTTATCCTTGATAGCTTTCATTTCAACATTTCAACATTCAATTTTTCCCTTCATTATATGTTTGGTTTATCAATTATTTCCTCTAGTTCAATTATAGTTCATCTGAATTAGCTGTTCCAATGATGCTATCACCCATCTATCTCTAGATTGTTTAAGAAATTATTGTTTAAGAGAATCTAGATAGATATCAAAAGTTACAAAGCCATAAGACTGAAGACCATCATGTGTGTGTGTCCCACTTTAGGAAAAAATTGGATGTCATGTTCTGGTGCATATGTTTCAATCACTTCCTTCAAACTCAACTAAGGTCCACCCATGGAATTATTTAGGGGAATTCCACTACCCATGGAAGCTGATGCTTGCTATTGAGCATATACTACTAAAGTGCCTCAAATTGGCACTACTTTATCACCCTAAGATATCTTACATTCTCTCTATCCATAAATTAATTCCATAATCATACACTAAGAAACTTGCAAGTGATTCCAATGTCATAATACTATAACAACACTTTCCTAGATTCTATCTAGTGCTCCCATAATATCCTTTATGTTGTCTAAATGTTTGATTTTTTCCATGTAGTCTATTTTTGAAGTTTCTCCTTCTCCTTTCGGTATATTGTCACAGACTTTCTCTCTCTCTCATGCCTTAAATTCTAATAAAACTTTTGAATATTTGCCTCTACCATATCCAAAATCAACTTCATAGTGTGTTGTAACTTTGGCATAACTATTTGATCCTCGATAGATTTCATTTTAGCATTGAAGCATTCAAGTTTTCTCTTCATTATATGTTTGGTTTATCAATGATTTCCTCTAGCTTGATTACAGTGGATCTCAGCTATCTTCTCCAATGATGTAATCACCCATCTGTCTCCAAATTGTGCAAGCACTTGTTATTTTATAGAATCTAGATGGATACTAATAATTTGAATGCCATAAACCTGAAGACCATCATGTGTGCATCTTACTTTAGGAAAAAATTGGATGTCATGTTCTTGTGCATATGTTTTAATTAGTGCCTTCAAATCAATTGAGGTGTGCCCACGAAATTATTCAGGTGAATCCCATTGCCCATGGAAACTAAGGCTTGCTATTGAGCATATGCTAATACATGTTGCTACCAAAGTGCCTTAAATTAGATAGCTTACATTCTATCTAGCTCTAGGTTGTTCCATAATCATACCCTAAGGCACTTGTAAGTGATTCCAATATCATAGTACCCACTGCAATGCTTTCCTAGATTCTATCCAATGCTCCCATAATATCCTCTATGTTGTCTAACTATTGTTTCTACCATGTAGTCCCTTTTTGAAGCCACTCCTTCTCCTTCTAGTATATTGCTATAGATTCTCTCTCATGCATTAAATTATGATCAAAATTTTGAATATCAGCCTCTTCCATATCTAAAATCAACTTCACATTGTGTTGTAACTATGGCATAACTATTTTATCCTCGACAGTTTTGATTTTAGCATTTCATCATTCAATTTTTCTCTTCATTATATGTTTGGTTTATTAATGATTTCCTCTAGTTTGATTATGGTGCATCTCAACTGGCTACTCCAATGATACAATCACCTATCTATCTCTAGATTGTGCAAGTACTTGTCATTTTATAGAATCTAGATAGATACCAATAGTTCCAAAGCCATAAACCTAAAGACCATTATGTGTGCATCCCACTTTAGGGAAAAATTGGATATCATGTTCTTTTTGCATATATTTCAATTATTTCCTTCAAACTCAACTGAGGTGCACCCATGGAATTATTTAGGTGAATCCCACTGCTCATGGAAGCTAAGGCTTTCTATTGAGCATATGTTGCTACTACTTATTGCTTCTGAAGTGCCACAAATTGGCATTGCTCCATCACCCTATGATAACATACATTCTCTCTAGACCTAGGTTGTTCCATAGTCATACATGGATTGGCTTCTCATGGATTAAGTATTTAGAATTAAAAGTAATATCTGAAGATAAATGTCCAAACTAACAACTGACTAGGATGTCGTTGGTAGTTAGTCTGGATATTTATATTCAAGTATTATTTTTTAAAAATTGTCTATGTTTTTTGAAATTTTGACCAGACTTGGTCAAAACCTAACCAAGCTTGGTAAAAATTTTGACCAACTATAGTTGAAATTTCAACCAACTCACTAACAAGGGCACCATCATGGGTTTGGCATCTTGGTTGGATGGGTTGTGCTTTCTAAACAACATTGGTCAAAGTCTTGATGACCACATATAGAAAAATGTAAATGCCAATTTCTAAACCTTAACTAAGGTTAGTTGACCTTTCAACTAGTCTTCATCAAAATTTTGACCAAATGACCAACCAGGATATCATCACAGGTTTGGCATCTTGGTCAGATGAGCCATGCTTTTTGACCAATAATGGTTGAATTTTTTATGACCACAATGGCCAAATGTAGATTCTAATTTTTAACAAGACTTTCATGGAAATTTCAACTTGAACAAGGATTCATCCAAATTTTGATGGGAAAAATATCAGCAAGGCCATTTGTGGATCATTCAACCAATTTGGGTAGAAAATTTGACCAATTTTTTGTCAAAAATAAAGTCATATTATACTAGTGTAGGGAAATTTTTGGTATACCATGTGCAACATACTATAGGTTTCCAATCATAGATCTATATTGTATTTGGTCAAATTCACTAGTAGTATCTTCCTTTGATAATTTCACTCCAGTCATCATAGGTATACTAACTAGATTAGATTCACTGATTCCAAATGTTTTCAAGATTTCACATATTTAGACTGAGAAACATAGATACCTTTCTTTGTTTGATAGACTCATCATCCAATAATTTTTTTAATCTCTCCAAACATTGACATTTCAAATTGAGTACTCATTTGTTTAGCAAAAGTCTTACTCAACATATCATTTTACCAAATATTATATCATCAATAAATATTTCAAAAATCAACACCATATCTTTAGATTCATTCTTCAAATATAGATTACTATTTTGACTTGTAGAAAATCTAATCTTAATCTAATAAGAGTGTAATATTTCATACCGTGCTCTTAGGACTTGTTTCAATCTATACACTGCTTTGTTCAACTTGCAAACCATGTTCTTCATTTCAAGTTCAATAAATCCTTTAGATTGTTCAATGTAGACTTCATCTTCAAATATTCCATTCAAAAATGCAAATTTTACATCCATTTGATAAACCTTGAACTTTCTGTATGTAGCATAAGCCAAAAATGTTCTTACTCCTTCCAATCTAGCCATAGGTGTAAAAGCCTCACCATGATCAATTCCGTCTTCTTTTGTATATCCTTTGTAAACTAATCTTTCTTTGTTCCTTAGATTTTCTCCATTCTCATTTAGATTGTTTATGAAAATCCAATTGGTTCTAGTCACATTTTTGTCTCAGTACTCCTATCCAAGTAATGTTCTTCTCAATTTAACCAACCCCCTCATTCATGACACTAACCCAACATGCATCATCCAATGTAGCTTTTACTTTTTTAGGTTCAAAATAAGCTATTAAGCATGTACCTTCTCTAATTTTCCTTATTATTTGTACTCCAATACTTCTATATCTAATTATTTATTTAGGTGAATGGTTCTTCCTCACATATTTGGCTAATACAGGTTCAATTCATTGATTCTCAACATTTTCTCCACTTGGTAGAAGTTCATCTTCTTTCTTGGGTTGTATTATTTGGTGCTCAAGTATAACTATATGAGACTCAGTAGCAACTATTTGTGACTCAGTAATCTTGTCCTATAACTCATATAGAGTATCAGATGCCTCTTCATCGATATATGCAAACTTTTTTTAATATTTGGGATCTTTCTTGATTCCACATCATTCTTATCTATGAACTCATCAAATCTTACATTCGGTCTTTCAATCATCTTGTTAGTAGCCTTGTTCAAACATTTTTTGGCTTTAATATTAGATGAATAACTAAGGTTAATACCTTCATCTCCTTTAATATCAAGTTTACCATTCCTTGTATCTTTATGAATGTAACGAGTACTTCTAAATATTTTGAAATAACTTACATTTGGTATATGATCATGCCATAGTTCATAGGGTGTCTTATTTTTTTCTTTCTTTAGTTGAACTTGGTTGAGAGTATAAAAAAGAGTACCGATAGCTTCTCTCTAGAATATATGAGAGACTACCTTTTCAATCATTGGTGTCCTTGCACAATCCATGATGGACCAATTTCTATTTTCAATAATAGCATTATGTTGTAGTGTCCTTGGTAAAGATAACTATCTTTTAATACAATTCTCAAAACAAAAGTTAGTGAATTAAGTAGACATAAACTCAGCACCTCTATTAGAGTTCAAAAATTTCAAAGCTTTACCAACATCCTTTTCAACTCTATATTGATACCATTTGAACATATCAAAAGAATTTTATTTCACCTTTATGAACATTATAGCCATCATCCTTGAATAATTATCCACAAATAATATATAGTATCTATCGCCACAGTAACTATCAACCCCAACTAGACTCCATAAATCAATATGCACCAATTCATGAATATTATTTGGAGCGTGTGCCTTGCTAGAAAAAATAAAATTTGTCATCTTACC
Organism: Cupressus sempervirens; assembly: GCA_028749045.1. Taxonomy (NCBI): domain Eukaryota; kingdom Viridiplantae; phylum Streptophyta; class Pinopsida; order Cupressales; family Cupressaceae; genus Cupressus; species Cupressus sempervirens. The sequence continues at coordinate 838,685,121 of CM053785.1, read as the reverse complement.
TATTGGAACTATAATTGGAACAATTGTTAGCTTTCATTGATGTCAAACCTTATTGGTAAAATAGTTTCTATGTAAGTAGAGTGCCATACCAAGATGATTTACGAAGAGGATCTAAGAAGAAGAGATAAAAAATGACCTAGAAGAAAGGTTGAGTTATAAGAAACTATAATGGGAACTTTATTAGTTAGATCTTGACAAGATAATGTGATTATTAATCATAAACTAAGTAGAGAAGAGAGTTGTATTGAAACCTAGAATGAATGATCAAAGAAAGACCAAATTCATAGGCATGACCAAGCAAAAGAGCATAGTATTAAGGAACCAAAAGTATATTTTGAGTGATGCTTGAGTTGACCAAGTGATAGTATAAGATGAGAAGAATATAGTGTCAACCAAGAATCTATATTGATCAAGTATTAGAAAGTATGGTGAACACAACAGTTAGTATCGACTGAGTAATTTAGTGATGACTAAGTGTTAGAAGACAACATTTTTTGAGGAAATATTGATTTCTAGTTGACACAATTGAATTCTTGGAATATGTAAAATATCTTGAAAATAAGGATAGATGATCTAGAGCATTTAATTCAAGGGACACTATGTTTGAGTGTTTTTAAGCATGGATTTAAAGATAAGATGGAGAAGTTTCTAGAAGAGAAAGGAGGAAATGATAAGGTGGAAGAACTCGATGAATTTAACCAAATTCTAAGATCCATAATGATGTTTAAGTAGAAAAAGATCAAAAATACCTATTTAAGGAGGCATATAGGTAACCTAAAAAAAGTTTTACAAGTAGATATTTGTTGATGTTATTGATTGGAAAACTTAAGCATGAGGCTGAGAAGAGTTATGAAGTGGTGAAGTGTGATCACTTGAAGGATTTCTAAGAAGATTAGAGATAAAGATGGAAATAGAGGATAGACACTGAATCAATATATGACCTATATTTTAAAAGTGAGTTGTATATATTAGATCAACCTATTGTTACTTTCTAACCATTATATCAGTATTAAAATCCTTAAATCAAGGTTGACCTAATAGTCATTTGTAAATATTTTAATCAAGGTGACATTATAATGGAATGTTCTAAATACCTTTAACTAAACCAATCCTAATAGGGTGATTAAATCCTTTAACAAGGTCACATTGAATAGTGTGTTTTGTAACCTTTAACAGGGTTGGCTCCTCATAGAAACCACTTTAGAAGAGTGAAAAATTGGTAGCATGTTACTAGTGGTTTTTCTCAAATTGGGTTTCCATGTTAAATCTTGGTGTCATATTTGTGTAGATGTTATTGAGATGTTTTACTATTAATGTTTTACATTTTGCAAATTTTTTTAATACTAGGACAATGGACAGCAAGATTTATGTTCATGATTAGTTTTTATAGAGATCGAGCTACTTAATGATTAGATCTAAAGTATTTGAAGTGATTAATAGTTTAATTGGTACATCTAGACTTGAGGATAATTGATTCATCCCCCCTTAGTTATTCTAAATCATTCTAACAATTGGTATCATATCTTGTGGTGCTTGTAAATTAAAGTTTGAAGGTACATGAAGCTAAAGATCAAGATGTATAGAAAAGAGGTACCAAGGTTGAACAAAGAGAACTTCCTTGCATGGAAGAGTCTGATAAAGTTGCATCTAACAGGAATTGGAAAAGGAGAAATACACTATGTAGAACATACATATGTAGAGATAGCGAGACCTCTAATAGATCAATAGATGAAAGAGAAGTAAAAACACAATTAGGCAATGTTGGAAATTGCTATTTATGCTATTAGAGTTCTAGAATACAAGAACGAAGATGTAACCCTAGTAAAATTCTAACTTTGGAAGGATTAATTGGTAGAATTACTACTTTTGAATTGTCAAACTTTTATAATTTCACTCCTACTACAAGTGAATCAAATTATATATCTCAACTAGCTCTTAAGAAGAAAGAAAAAGGAAAATGTGTGAATAGTGATAGTGATATCTCTAATGACTATCTTGATGAACTTGAAGCATTAATGACAAGGAGACTTCAAAGAGGAAAAGGAGAATTCAAAGGTAAACTTTCTATAATATGTTTTTCATGTAACAAAGTTGGTCACATTGCTATAAGATATCCTAGTAGAGAAGACAAGGATGAAAGAAAGTATGAAGTCATTAGAGATGATAAAGACAATAGAAGAAACAAGGAATACAAAGAAAAAGGTAAGAAATCTTGCTATATTGTTGGCGAAGAAATGAACAATGAGTCTTATAGTAATGATGAATAAGTTGTCTATGTTGCTATGAAAGAATATTCTAATGAAGATGAGAAAACTACATTAATTTCATATGTGAGTAAAGGTGATAGATGTATAATTGATAGTGGCTATTCACATCACATGATTGGTGATAAAAGTAAGTTTAAAACCATGGAAAAATATAAATCTAGCTATGTCAAGTTTGGTAATGATACACCATGTATTGTGAAAGGTAAATGATCAATTAAACTAATTAATAAGATTAGGTGTGATAATGTTTATTGGGTTAAAGGAATTAACTATAACTTGTTGAGTGTTGGACAACTGAAAAAATCAAGATACAAAGTTGAATTCTATCACAAGAAGGCCAAGATATTTGGTGTTGCTTATGAACTAATTGGAAGTGGAGAATAGACAAGAGGTCACTTGTACTATCTAGATTTATCTAGTGACACATGCTTGTTTGTACAATTTGATGACATATGGCTATGGCTTAAGAGGTTATGTCATGTGAACTTTGATAATTTGGTAAGCATTAGTAAGATGAAAAGATTAAGAGGATTATCAAGATTGGGGAAACTTGATAATGCTATGTGTAAACAATGTCACCTGAGTAAAATGACAAAGTCTAGTTTCAAGAGTAAGACTTGCATCTAATGATATTTTCAATTGGTTCATACTAAATTCTTTGGACCTAGTGGAGTAAAAATCTACTATGGTTATAAATATTTCATTCTATTTTTTGATGACTACTCTAGAATAATGATTCTAATATTTCTAAAAGAAAACAAATGATGCTTTTTAATTGTTTAATTGGTACTTGGAAAAGAGGGTAAAAGGAAATAGGTAAAATTTTGAAGTGCTTGAGATCTGATAGAGGAGGATATTTTATCTCTAATGAATTCAACAGATTCTAAAATGATAGAGGAATCAAGAGATAGATGTCAACACCCAGGACCTCTCCACATAATGGAATAGCTGAAATAAGGAATAGATCAATCATGGATTTTGCTAGAAAAATGATGATGGAGAAGAATTTATCACAAAAATATTGGAGAGGAACTATAAGTACAATGATCTATACCTTGAATCAAGGAAAAGTCAAGAAAGGTACAAATGTTACATCCTTTGAGTTATGTTATGGGTATGCACCTAATGTGAAGTATTTTAAATTTTTTGGAAGAAAATGTTATAAAATGAAGGAAAATAAAAATGAAAAATTTGATTCTAAAAGTGATGAAGTCATATCCCTAGGTTATTCAAGTAAGAGTAAAGCTTACAAGTGTTTAAACTCTACTACTAACAAAGTTGTGGAAAGTACAAATGTGAGAGTTGATGAATATGTAAAAGAATGAAGTTGTTTGCAAGATATAACCTTAAGATTACAATACATTCATATATGTCAATGAAGGTGTGTTTTTTACCTTACTTGAGCTAGAGAAAAATACTACCAAGAAACATCAAAATGTGAATTTCAAGTTATGACAAGCTGTCGAGCAATAGATTTTAGGTGTTGAGCAACAACAGAATGATGTTGAGATACAAGAAGAGATTTTCAAACACTAGGAAGCTAGTACCGAGCAATGAAAAATAGAAGAAAATATACAAAATGAACTTGAAGTAAATTTTCAAGATGAACCAGAAGAAGAAGAAAGAATAAAAAAGCCCACACTAAAAAAATATCTGAGAAGAAATTTAATGCACCTGAGAAATCATTAGAAATAAAGACTTTGGAATCATGAAAAGGAAAATAATGAGAAGTGAAACATGTTTACTTTGTGACTTTGAACCTAAAATAGTGAAGGATTCTCTAGATAAAAAATATTGGATTCAAGAAATGAATGAAGAAATTGAACAAATAGAGAAGAAAAAAACTTGGTCACTAGTACCTAGACTGAAAGACAAGAATGTTCTTGGAACAAAGTGGGTATTTGGGAACAAGCTAAATGAAAAGGGTGAAGTCACAAAGCTACACTACTATGTAAAGGATATGCACAAGAAGAAGGCATTGACTATGGGGAAACATTTTCCCCAGTTGCAAGATTGGAAGGAGTTAGAACTCTACTTACATACTCTTCTTACAAAGGATTTAAAGTTTATCAAATGGATGTCAAATTTGCAATTATGAATAGAATACTAGAAGAAGAAGTTTACATTGAACAACTAGAATAATTGGTTAATCCAAACAATAAGAACATGGTATGTGAACTACATAGAGCATTAAATGGACTAAAACAAGCACCTAGAGCATGGTATGAAAGGTTACATAACTATATGGTGAAGATTGGTTTTGCAAGGACAAATGAAAATAGTAATATGTACTTGAAAAATGAAGGTGGTAAAGGGATATTGCTAGCTGAAATTTTTGTGGATGATATCATATTTGGAGGACAACATGCATTATGAAAATTATTTTCTAATGAGATGAAAAAGAAATTTGAAATTTCTATGTTTGGGTAAATAAAATTCTTTTTTGGATTACAAATATATAAGATGAACAAACATATCTACATTACTCAATCCAAATATATCAAGGAGACATTAGAAAATATTTGGTATGGAAGATTCAAGACCGGTCAACATGTTCTTAAAATGATGATTGTATTGATGTGAACTAGACATTTTATAGATCAATAATTGGAAAGCTACAATATGTTGTTTAGAGAAAACTAGGTATTGCATCAGCAGTTGGTATTGTCACAATGGCTTCTACAAATCTTAAGGAGAATCACATGATGGAAATGAAAATAATACTAAGATATCTGAAAGGAACAGAGGATTATGTACTATATTACAAAAAGGATGACAATTTTCAGATGAAAGTGTACACATATGCTGATTGGGTAGGAAATGTTGATGATATAAATAGTACAAGTGGTGGAGCTTTCTTTCTAGGAAAGAGGTTTGTTTCATGGACAAGCAAGAAGTAGAATTGCATTTCACAATCAATACCAAAAGCTGAATATGTAGCATCAACAATGAATTCTTCTAATATTGTATGGATCAAACAATTTTTAAAAGGGATTAAGGAAGCAATCATTGATCCTCTTGTTATCTATTGTGATAATACAAGTTCTATAAATGTATCAAAGAAACCTATGATGCACCCAAAGACCAAGCATACTTCTATCAAGTATCATTAGTTGAGGGGACTAGTTCAAGACAAAGATGTAAGATTGGAGTATGTGGAAACTTAGAAGCAAATAGCTGATATTTTCACTAAGGCTTTACCTATGGATGCAAAAGAGTATATAAGAGGTTAATTAGAGCCAATTCCCCTAGCTAAGACTATCTAAGTAAAGATAGAACTCTACAAAAAATGTGTTGATCATAATATCTTACAAGTTGATGTAGGAAGTCACACTTTAGGAGATGCCTAAAGTAGTGAAGAAAGATGAAAAATAAAGAACCAAAATTTAGAACACTCACATGAATATATCTACATGATGAAGATGTATGAGAAAGATGAAGTGTCTTTAACATTGTTGTCAAAGAGGGAGATATTATACAGTTACCATATGAAGAAGCAAATAGAAAGAAATATTTCCAAAAGGGAGAATGCATTGAAAAAGACAAATCAATGAATGCGTTTTCCAATAATCAAGGAACTCATAAATTTAGGATTTGTATATCAAATAGGGAGCTGATTGATTTCATGATATGATATGATAGAGGGTGTCTATGTTGCATATCAAAGCTACATGAATGTGAATAAAAATGAAACCAAAAGAGGAGATTGTTGGACACTAGGATGAGAATCAAATGAAACTAAGGATACTAATGAAGATTTGATACTAAATAGAGAGGATGCTGCTTGAATTAATTACATGTTTTGGATTGTATGGTAACTAGAGGTGTTTCCATCAATGCCAAAGAGGGAGGTTATTGAAACTATAATTGGAACAATTGTTATGTTTTCATTGTTTTCATTGTTGTCAAACCTTATTGGTAAGAAATTTTCTACCTAAGTAGAGTTCCATATCAAGATGATTGATGAAGAGGATTTAAGAAGAAGAGATAATAAAAGGACCTAGATTAAAGGTTGAATTATGAGAAAATAAAATGAGCACTTGATTAGCTATACCTTGAGAAGATAATGTGATTGTTAATAATAACCTATGTGGATACATTAGTTGTTTTGAAGCCTAAAATGAATGATTAGAGAAAGACCAAATGGATAGTCTTGACTAAGTAAAAGAGCTAAAGATTAAGGAACTAAAAGTATATTCTAAGTGATGCTAGAGTTGATTGAGTGATAGTATAAGCTAAGTGAAATACAATATTGATCAAGCATCAATATCAATGGAGTATTAGAAAGTACGCTGAACAAAATAGTTAATATTGACCAAGTAATTTAGGGATGACCAAGTGTTAGAAGATGGTGTTGGCTAAGTCTTAATATTTAATAGTTTGTGAGGAAATATTGATTTCTAACTGATATAATTGAATTCTTGGAATATGTAAAATGTTTTGAAAATAAGGATGGATGACCTAGAAGATTTAATTCAAGGGAAACCATGTGTGAGTATTTATAGGCAAGGATTCAAATGAAGTTTGGAAAAGTTTCTAGAAGAGAAGGGAGGAAATGAAAAGGTGGATGGATTTGATGAATTCAACCAAACCCTAAGCTCTATGGTGATTTTAAAGTGGAAATAGATCATAACTACCTATTTAAGGAAGCATAAATGGTAACCTAATTTTTTTTGACAAGTAGATGTTTTTTGATGTTATTGATTGGTGAAATTAAGCAAGAGGATGAGAAGAGTTATGAAGTGTGATCTCTTGAAGGGGTGCCAAGAGGATCAATGATAGAGTTGATAATGGAGGTTAGTTAGTGAATCAAAATATGATCTACATCATTATATGTATTTACAAAGTGAGTTGTATTTATCAAATCAACCCACTGTTACTTTCTCACCATTGTATCTATATGTACAAAATGTGTCACACTTCTATAAACCATTATACTCAAGAATACTCATGAAAGAGGGCATCTCAAGAGGAAACTTATAGCTCTCTATCTATGACATGAAAAGTCACAAGTATAGTATGGTGTCTCTCACATGAACCAAAGATATGCAACCCTTGCAAGGTTCACCATAGAACAAGAGATTCAAAGAGTAGAAGCAATGAGTGTCAATATCTAAGAATCCTCAAATGGGTATGCAATGAAAATGTAATGTAAACTAAATGAGATGCAAAATGAAAGCTAACAAGCAAGATAAGAGTATTATAAAGCCTTCCTAATTAAGACATATAAGATAATGTAGAGCATAAAGAAAGATAACCTTAAAATTCCATGAAGCTATGATGCAAGTAAAATAAAAGATATGCTGGAATGTAAGAATGCTCCAAGTGCTCCAAAATCACCAAGAAAACTTGCAACATAACAATAGCATGAGAGATTAATATTTTGAGAATGAGGAGAGAGAGCCCTCCCTTTAAAAAAAAAAATGGATGGTAGAGATTAAGAGTCAAAAGAGACTTAATCAAGGGAAGAGAATACATCTTGAGTGATCCATGCACACAAGAATCTACACCAATCATAATCAATAGTTTACTTTTGAGAGGAAAAGAAATTTGTGGAGGAGAATTAAAGTTATTTTAAAAATAAAAGATACTCTCAGATAAAAAATTGTGCATTCATGTGTAGACAAAAATGTCTTTTCTTTAAGGAAAAAAGAATAATACTTTGTGTGCACACTTAGGATGAGTGGGAATTGTGAATTTTTATTTAATTAAAAGGGAGAAAGTTCTTTTAATTAAATAAGAGACTTAGGATAAAGTTTTCAAACCATAGGTTATAATTGAATAAATAGATTTGATCAAGATAAGTGATTTATGGTATAGTATTATAATAATTTTAAAAGAGCAAAGGGGTTTTATAATTTATTGGACCATTTTTGGGTGATTACATTTTCCACTCTTTGAATAATGTGTGATTGATCTAGGAACACATTACATCAAAGAATAAGGATGCCAAAGCAATAGAAAAATATCTTGCCCCAAAATGAAACAAGTGGTTGAACAAAGGGGTCTGAGCAAAGGCAAATCAAGGATTGAGAAAATTGTGCAAGTACAAAGTAGACTAAGAAAGAATGAAGAAATCAAATCAAATCAAATATTGAGCAAAGACTAGGTGAGGCCAATTAGGAACTAAGAAAACTGAGAAAAATGAGGAAACTAAGCAAAGATCCTACCCCAGAATGAGAACAAGGATCAATCAATAGATATGTCTACCCTCTCAGGATAGAAATAAAAATGATAATAGAAGAGATTCAGAAACCAAAATAGATAGATTTGATTAAATTGATTAAAAATAAATTCCAGGATAATAGATTAACTAATGCAGATAAGTGACCACTAGAATCATAGAACATGCCCTAGTGTAATTAAGGTCGACCAAGAAAGATAAAGCATTAGAATTAGGTCAAAGAAGGAGGAAAGGTGAAATAAAATGAGATGAGATGAATAACAAGAGTGAAAGAGAGTATAAATGATGAAGAAATGATGATTACCCCATCAAGATTTAAAAATTAAGCCTAAAAAAGTTGGCCAACTACGCAGAAAAAATAAGAATTTTAAAATGTGATTTTGACCATCAAGATGAACTTGGATTTTAATTTTGATCCCAAAAATGAATCTAGGATATCAAAATTAGGTCAAAAGGTTATATATATGTGATGATAGGATAATACAGAGATGAAAGAAAGCTAAGAGAAGATGACAAGGTATGATCAAGAAGAAGCAAGAGAAGATGAATGCAGTTAGCTGACATGTCCATGAAAGATAAAGAAGACTCTCTCAACATTAAAAAATGCAAATATTAGCTAAAATGAAACCTAAAAGGAAAGTTAGTATGCAAAAGGTGCAATTGAAATGGTTATATAAGTAGGTCCTAGTTTTTATCATTGAGCCTTATTAGGGACATCAAAAGATCATACAATCATCAATAGTATGACTATGAGGATATGAATATGATCTATATTAGATAGAAATGTGGGAATCCAACCTATTCATCAAAGACATATAGGTCAAGATGACTATGCAGTTAGATTCCCTAGTTTTGATGTAGCTAGATTGTGCTTGCATCAAGACACAAAAAGTCTAGATGACCATAAGTACAAACTCAAAAAATAGACAAGGATGAGGCATTTGAATTTATCCTAAGTGTCCATAGAACCAAGAAAAATGCTTAAGACACCTAAGATAAAATCAAAGAGAGCACCTATAGATAGAAATCAAAGGAAACATGCCCTATGCCCCTTGTCTTCTAATCCATGACGTCCTCAAGAGACTATTAGGGAGGGAACACTCAATAAAGAAATTGTCATAGACAACACACAAAGAGAAATAAAGCCAACTAGTTTCAACCAAAAATTAGTAAAGGTGTGTGTGGAAATCACATAATTGTCTCTTGTAGGACTCGAGTCTACCAATGAGATATATCACAACATCCTAGACTATATCTAAAGAATCTAATAAGTGTTGAGAAACACTCAATATCAAGGAGAGTGTTAAAAAACTCTATTTGTAGGAGTTTCCAAAGAAACACCAATACAATAAAGAGACCTAGGCTAAAGAAAAAAAATTGCCTATGCCCCCTACACCTAGAATAGTATCGACTTCAAACCAAAAATACCAAAAGGACATATGAAGTGAAATGGATTAAGATCATAGTGCAAAGTGATATGTTGATAGACATAAGTATAAGGGTCTCAAGTAGCACCTATTCTAGGTTTTCACCACTTGGAAAGATTTTTGGGGACTTTTTGCTTAGAATAGTATTGACTTCAAACCAAAAATACCAAAAGGATATATGAAGTGAAATGGATTAAGATTAGAGTGCAAAGTGATATGATGATAGACATAAGGGTCTCAAGTAGCACTTGTTTCTAGGTTTTCAGCAATTGGAAAGATTTTTGAGGAATTTTTATATTTTTTAGATATTTGATTTTATTTTATTGATACATCAAAGTGCCTATTACTAGGTTGTCACTAAGATGATCATTTTTTTTGGATATTTTATGTTTTTTAAGGATTCTATATCTTTTGTTAATTTTTTTAAAGAATGATTTAGAGATCACTAGTTTTGAAGCAAGATCATATCATTTTGTTCTAATGTCTATTAAGGTGTAGTATATGATGAAGCAACTTGTAGCTATTGGATAAGAAAGCAAGAATGCATGAAGCAACTGAAAGGTGATCCTCAAGGAATGACTCCTAAAGAGTACCCACACTAGGGAAAGATATCCATATGAAGTAAGTCTTGGAAAAGAAAAGAAATCCAAGAAAGGAGATAACATGTAGGATAACTAGAACAAGCCAATACATAGATAATATATAGCATAAGAAGTGGTAGCCAATAAGAAAGATAGCATAAAATCATGTAATCCAAAAGAGTAGACATGTCAAGAGGCCTATGAGAACCATGTTTTTCTTTGTGTGATCAAGACCGAGGGGTTAATTGGATAGGATAGCGATAGGATAGATAAATAAGAATGAAGCTAGATATGAAGGATATGAATGAATGAGAAAGAGCAATGGGGAAGCTAATGGATAAGACAACCAATACTCAAGGATAGCACAACATCATCAAGATCAAAGAGGAATTATGGAGGAAAGAATTATGGAAGAATTAGGCATGAAACCTAGTTGCTATATTTTCATCATGGTACTTGCCCAAGGTGCCACAATAAGTGAAATTTATTTATCTTTACTTTTTCTACCAAGGTGCCACAAGAAGTGGTTTTTACCAAGGCACATTTTCATTTTATCATTTTTTTCAATTTTTTTTTGAATATTTCTATTTAAGTTTTTTGGGAAGAGTTTAAGCATCTTAAATTTGGATAGTGCTCCTATAGAAAGCATAAGTCATGATAAGAAAAGACTGGTGAGGCTAATTATTGACTCTATTTCATGATAGTTTTAAACACTTTATTAATACTCTATTTCATTTTCATCAAAACATTAGTGAACTTATGGTTACCTAAACCAATGATTAACCTATGGGTAGATAGTATGTCATCTTTTTCCAATATCATATATATAATGCAATATTTCATATAATCATTAGAATGCATGTCCTAATATTTGAATTTAATTTGATAATGCTTATTTTCAAATATCTGTACATTATAACTAACCTTTTAGTAATGAAGCTAAAGATGATTGGAAGAATTCAATGAAAAGGACATTGAGGTTTAGCCATGGTGGAAAAGTCATAACGGTACCGAAGGACATGAATGTGAGTATGGAGGAGCCATGAAGACTTGCTATATTCTTTGTGTTTATTGCTATGCCAAAGTGATTGTCCAGACTTTTTTTTTTCCTTCCTTGAGCTGTTATCTTTTATTCCTACCTTGAGTTGTTATTTTTCCTTCTTTCTATCCTAAAGATTTATAGCTAGGTTGTTTACTTTTCTATATCAAAATAAATGTAAATCTTCTATTTATAGGGATCAAACCAAGTGTGTTAGGTTAGTTAGTTAGAAGGAGAAAGTTTATGACAAGAAGCTGTTAACTTTTGTAGTGAGTTGTTTTTATAGTTCTATGTATTGTTCCATGTAATGAATTTCTAAAACATAATGGAATAGTTCTTAGCTTATATTCTGTAGTAGTAGATTAGTAGAAGCCAACCAAGGGGGCCCACTTGGGAGGTGGATTATATTAGAGTAGTGTAGATTTTTTTTTCTCTAGCATCCTTATTTTTGCAAGTAGAAGTTGTAAGTTCCTTCCTATAGCATCATACTTTGTGAATGTTCCTACAACATCTGTAAGAGTAGTTATAGTAGATGAATTGAGTTGGAATAGATGTTAACATTTCATTACATTTCTAGTATTTGTTTCAGTAAAGAGTTAAGTGTGTTAGTTTCCTACAACACTAGTGTAGGTTCTTTCCTTGCATTTTACTTTCTTGCAGCATAAACATAATGATTCATTAAGAGACCTAGTGCACATATTTTGCCAACCATTTCAAGTATACATCCCCAAGTTGACAAGATTAAATGCACCTCATGGTGGGTAAAAATAATCTTTAGATTGAATACACTATTCATAAGTATGGCCTAGAGAATGATTATTATACACCTATTGTGAGGCGGACCAAAGACCATAGAAAGGTATGCTCAAAGATGTTGATAAGGTGATAGAAAGGAGATGGTAAAAATGGTATACAATGGACAAGGTTTTATTATTTAGAAGTATAGAAGGAGTATGGATAGTAGGTAGGTGTAGGCTTGAAAAGATGGTATAGGTGTAGGTGACAAATTGGCCAAGATCAAATTGACACACACCTTCAAGGGTGATGGAATGATAAAGGAATCATAGATGAAATAGATTGACATTTGTATGTATGAGATAGCAAGATAATTTTCATGGAGGTTTTGTAAGATTTTGAGTAAGATGTTTGGAAGAAAGTGGAGTGGAAGCCTTTGGAAGCTTGAATGTCAACTTTGATTTATTTTCAATTTGCAAGTCTTTTAAAAGAGACTTGGGAATCCATATAGCTTTTGATTTTTCATTTTCTTTTAATTCTTTGGAATGCATTTCTTCATTGATGGATTTAGGAACTCATATTTTCTTTGATTTAGCTCTTTGGGTAGTAGACCTTTGCAATCTCTTCAATGTTTTTTCTTTCTTTTCATTCACATGTCGATTAGATAAGGCATAGTGATCCTAATTTGTAAAAAGATTCCTATGTTTCTTCTTATGTTGTACATCCAAATTTCTTCCAAAATACTTGGGACTTATGGATGGATAAAGCTAATATGACTAGTTTATATGGATAGGTACATAAAATTTTGTCAAGGATTAGTGTCTTTGATTATCTTAAGGTATGATAGGAGAGGTAGAGTGGAAAGTGTAGGAGATAAAGGAACATAAAATCCCAATATGGAAGGAAGGTTTGAAGAATCTAGCTTTGATGGCTAAGGACCAAGGATAGATTTAGGAGATGCAAAGGGATAGTGAGTAGGGATATTAGCATCTTTAGAGTAAGAAACATGATCAAGGCCATTTAGTAGCTCTGATAGGAGCACTTGAAGCTTGAGCACAATTTTGAAGTGGATATGGAGAAGCATAACATGAGGGGACACTTTGATCTTCAAAAATTTCTTTGGATAGCATAGGCATAGTGAATTTTTTTAAATCTTTATTAAGCTCAATGGAAGTATTAGAAGTGGAAGTAGTATCTTCATCATATGTAGGAGGTATGTAAGACATAGGATATGGAAAGGTGACATTTTGAAGGAGATGAAAGGGTGTTGGATCTTGATCCTTCTTGAAAATAATAGTTTTATCCTTTTTAGAGTCCTCTTGACATGCAGCCACTTCTAAGGACATGGGAACATATGAGCCTTGCATGATAGGCTCTTGAAGAGGTGATGTGGGATTAGCTAAAGTGGGTATAGTAAGCATGGAATTGCATGAAGGTTGAGGATATTTAGTCTTAGTAGCATGTAAAAGGTTTGCAACCAAGTATAGATCAACTTGAGTTTCTTTCAGAGGTAGTCCTTGAGGATAGATATAGTCAATATAGAAAGTATTAGGTTCCTTTTTTGATAGAGGAATGTTATAAAACTTTGAATTTTTTGGAATTTCATGCATGTTGGAAGAAGTGAAGGTATTAGGAATACCATTACTATACATAGTTTCATCAATATGATCTTGCTCAAGAGAAGTGTCCTCATCACATGAGTCATTATAATTCTTAGTTCCAACTACCTTGTCATTAATAAGATCTTGGACTTTGTTCTTCAACTCTATGAAATATTAAATTTTATGACCTTTATTTCTATGATAATTACAAAAGTGATCATCCCTCCACCATGGAGGTTTGATTTTAGGTTAATAAGGTCTAGAGTTTTCTAGTAATGTGATGAACTCATTATGAAGAAGTGTTTTCAAGATGACATCATAAGAATCTTCCAAGTGAGTTAAGGTTCTCGTAAGATTATGTTTAGGATCTTCTTGTTGTTCATCAAGTGAATAGAATGCATACATTTCTTCATCATATTGGTCAAAGAAAGGATTTTCATGAAAGTTTGGCATATGATCCATGGAGGTTTTACTTGCTAGCTCTCTAAATAGGTCTTTATCCAATAGATAAAGATAATTGATGTATTGGAGTAGAGAATGTATACCTAGAAGAAGCTGACCCATTTGTATATTGAGAGGTTAAGGGAAGCTCATGTGATGATTCCATTCTTTCCTCTAACCTTTTCTTAGTTTAGACTTCATTTCTATCATATACATAGTGAGATGAAGGTAGCCAATATCATCTCTCTCTTCTAGTTCTTTATATTGAGCATGTAGCATTGAAACTCTTTAGTGACATAGAAGAACTTGTGATCATCTAGACTTGGTTGAGGTTTGATAGCACAAGGTTTGTAGCCCATAGTGGTAGATAGAAAATTGAGAATGTAGGATACTAGAAGAAGCTAATAAGATGACACAAGATAACTTGATGTCTAAACTAGAGAGTTAGAATGTTCACTAGTCAAAGAGAGGTAGGAATGAGTGAGTGACTTGTCAAGAAAAGTCTCCAAGTAGCTTAAGACACCAATGACTCAAGTAAAGAGCCAGGAAAGAAGCCAAGAAGAAAAGTAGATAGAAAAAGTGAGATGACAAGTGAACAAATTTTCCAATCAAAGAGTATAGTCAAGAGATCAAGGTAACCATGTTAGCCAAAAAGAATGTCTTAGTAGCTTTACATAGACCAAGAAGGTGGAAAAGAATAAGAGTGATAAGACCAAAGAGTTGTTTTAATAAAGTTAAAGAACTAGATACATATCAATCAAAGTCAAATGATGGAACTCCCCCTACTAAGAAACACAAGCAAAATGTATAGACTTGATGTTTTGACTTGGAGAAAAATGTTTGACAATAGTGGATAGCATAGAAAGTTTAATTTTCAAAAGAAAGTATTTTTCCAAGAAAGATAGTGACACATGGAGTAGTCTTCAAACAATAAAGCAAGGGACAAAGAAACCTTGCATGATACAAGCATATGTAAGGTCTAAAATGGAAAACCCTAGAATTATTGTCATGTGTATGTCCAAAATATTTTCATTGGTATAATACATTGGAAGTACACATAAACAATTTCTACCTAAAGGAAGTGGCTCAATACTTAATACCTTGGCCCACAACTTGATGCCTCATTTCCTCACACAAAGTGGTTTCCCACAATAGATATTGGCTTTGTCATAGATAGGTTTCCCATCTAAAGAGACATATATGGTGAGTCAAATATTGAGGTGATCTGAGTAGTCCACTAGGATTAATCCTTGCACTAAGATATTAAGCAAAAATTAAAGGTAGCCTCTACCTAGGTTCTTAGAAAGGGCTTTCATTCATAGAACTCTTTGTATTGATACATGACACCTTATCATATGATAAGTAATGGACCTCATGGCCACAAGAGTACTTTAAGAATTATCACCTAGTGATTCTCTCATGGTCACACTACCACAAGTACTTCCACTAGATGAAGACAAGTAGTATGTATACCACAGTTTTCTATCCTTGATAGCCTTGAGTTTATAGTGTATTTGAAGAGCTAGGTTTTCTTGTCCCCACTTGCGTCATTCCTTTTGATCTCTCAAGAGTAGGCCCACTAAAGGATTCTAGACTAAAAAAAGATGAATAATTCTAAGGACTAAGGTTACAAGGCTTTGAACTAATTAAATCTAACCTCCTAATGCTTTCTCAAGATACACCAAGAAAGTTTATGTACCCCTTACTCCACCTTAGCATATCAAATGGGTCAAGATTTCTAATTCACCTAAAGGTGAAGAGCATACTCTCCTACCAAGAGACAAGCTTTACTAAAGAAAGTAATTATGTGCCTATGCAAAAATAAAATATAGATTAAATTAGGAAAGTAAATTAGACACATGAAAGAATGAAATGAAAAATGATTTTTTGTTTTTGTTTTTTTTAGCTAGGGTAGCCCTACAAACATGTTAGTAGCCCTTTTATCTTGGACAAGCATTTTTTTCTTTTGTTTTGGAAAGCAAGTGTGAAACCCCTTAAAAAAAGGTTAGGGCATAAAAAATATGTAAGAACTATTACAAAAAATGGTTAGTTTCCTTAACAATCCAAGTTGTCTTCCAATCAAGCATATGTAAAAAAAAAAAGTACAAACTAATAAAAAATGCTCTCTCTTTTACTTTTTCTAAAAAATCTAATAAAAAAGATTTGGTTTATTTTCTATTATTTTGGCTCCAAAAATAAAATGAAAAGAAAAGACCCCTACTAAAAACTAGAGAGATTTCCAAAAATGCAAGAAATTCAACAATATCTTTTCATTTGTGACCTAGGAACCCATTTTCCCAAAATGACATATTTTTTTAAAATTGATTTATTGAGACCTAATATAAGTTCCAAATTAAAAAAAGAAAAAAGAAAAAACCCTCTGAAAATTTAAAAACCTTTCCAAAAATGTAATTTTTTAAAAAAAAGTCATTGATTTGCAATCAGAAACATATTTTTTATGAAAAAAAACTCATAACATATATCAACAAAAAATTATTAGGATTTTTTAATGAGACATATCATATGCATCTTCACCTTGCAAAAAAGATTTCAGATCCGAATGCAAAGCAATTGGGAAGATATGCTCAAATCTTTGAAAAACTAGGGTTGTGGCCTTCAAACCAATCTGCACAAGGGTTAGTCTTAAAACCAAAGTGATAAACCTATAAAAGCACTTGATTAAATATAATAAATTTTTATAAAAAATTAGAAATCAGAATGCAACTAAAATTCAAGAAAGAAAGTAGAGTTAAAAACTTGGTTCTAGCTTCACAGTGGGTGCCAAAAATGTGTGTAAAAAATAAGTCAAACTTCTGTAAACCATTATACTCAAGAATACCCATGAAAGAGGGAATCTAAAGAGGTAGCTTATAGCTCTCTATCTATGATGTGTAAAGGAACAAGTATAGTATAGTGGCTCTCAAATGAACCAAAGCTATGCAACCCTTACAAAGTACACCATAGAATGAGAGATTCAAAGAGTGGAGGAAATTAGTGCCTCCAAGAATTGTCAAATAGGTAAGCAATGAAAATTCAAATTAAACTAAATGAGATGCAAAATTAAAGCTAACAAATAAGATGAGAGTATTACAAAACCATTCTACTTAAGCTATGTGAGCTAATCTAAAGCATAAAGAAAGCTAAACTAAAAATACATGACACTATGATGCAAGTAAAATAATAGTTAAGATAGAATGTAAGAATGCTCCAAGTCCTCTAAAATTACCAATAATACCTGCATCATAAAAATAGCATGAGAGACTAAGATTTTGAGAATGAGGAGAGAGCCCTCCCTTTTAAAGAAAAATGGACGGTAGAGATTAAGAGACAAAAGAGGCATAATCAAGGGAGGATAATGCATCTTGAATGATCCATGTGCACAAGCATATCCACCAATCATAATCACTAGTTGACTTTTGAGAGGAAAAGAAATGTGTGGAGGAGAATTTAAGTTATTTAAAAAAAAAAATTCCTCTCACATAGAAAATTGTGCATTCATGTGTAGACAAAAATGCCTTTTATTTTATTTTTAAAATAGGAATAATGCTTTATTTTTGCACACTTAGGATAAGTGGGAAGTGGGACTTTTTATTTAATTAAAAGGGAACAAGTTCTTTTAATTAAATAAGGGCCTTAGGATAAAGTGGCCAAACCCATACATTATAACTGAATAGATAAATTTAATCAGGATAAATGACTTATGGTCTAGCATTAGAATACTTTTAAAAGAGAAAAAAGTGGCCTATATTTTACTAGACCATTTTTGGGTGATTACAATATCAGTATTGAAATATTTTAATCAAGGTTGACCTAGTAGTCATTTGTAAATCCTTTAATCAACTAAACATTCTAATGGAATGTTCTAAATCCTTCTAACCAGGCCACTCCTAATAGGGTGGTTAAATCCTTTAATAAGGTCACATTTAATAGTGTTTTCTGTAACCTTTAACATGGTTGGCTCCTTACAAAGTTCACTTCAGATGAGTGAAAAATTAGTATCATGTTACATGTGGGTTTCCCCAAATTGGGTTTCCATGTTAAATCTAGGTGTCATACTTGTGTGGATGTTATTTGAGATGTTTTACTATTAATGTTTTACATTCTACAAAGTTTTTTAATATTAGGACAATGGATTGCAAGTTTATGTTGCTAATTATTTGATCTAGAGACTAAGATACTTAATGATTAGATCTCAAGTATTTGAAGTGATTAAAAGTTAAATTGGTACATCAATTATGCTAAATCATTCTAACACTTACCAATCTGACATTCTTTACACATAATATTCTCATGTTTTTGCAAAATTGGTAAGCCTCTTACTCTTTTCTTTCTACCTATTCTCATCATACTCTCAAAGTTCACATGATAATACCTTTTATGCCATAACCACACATCCTCAATTCTAGAAAATATGCATGTCTCGACTTAGGATCAAGGTAGAATAAGTTACCTTTTGTTTGGATTCTTGTTCCAATTAGTTTTCCCTCATCATCAAATATCTTTACCTTCATTTTCTCAAATTCCAAATTTTGAACTTAGTTATTCAACTAAGAAACACTCAAAAGATTATATATAATTCCCTGAACCAAATATGTATCATCACATATGAACTTATCATTAAGAATTAGTTATCCTTTAACTTTTATGAGTATAGAACATCACTACCAAACTTAATAGTTCCACCATCATAAATTTATTCAAATTTATCAAACTTACTTAGATCACCAGTTATATGATGTGAAAAACCACTATCAATAATTCATGAGTCATTCCTAGTGAAATTTGAAATAAGGATAGTTTTATTCTCATACCTTTTCCCATTTGGATCTTCCTTGATTGCAACATAGACCATTTCAACTACTTCCTTGCCATCATTAGAACTAGTCTCGGTGTGCCCTTCCTCAACAATGTAGCATGACTCCTTTCCTTTTTCTTTGTAGTCCATGTTCTTTGTGTACATGTAATATTTATTTTAATTTCTATCATTTCTATTAGACTTGATTTAGTGTGGATATTTAGCAAAAAAGTGACCACCCTTGTTACATTTAAAATAGATCACAACCAATTCACCTTTTTATTTACCTTTACCTCTTGATAACCTTCTTGCAAGTAATACTTTAATCGCATCCAAATCATCTTCAATTTTAGATTCACTTTCTTCTTTGATTTTCATTTCTTTCTTTGAATTTCTAATGGTTAGTAAAGACTTAAAATCATTTCCCATTGTAACCATACTATTATCATAATTTCTCAACTCAAATGCAATCAACCAACCAACTAGACCATCAAGTGTTAAATAATTTCTAGGCATAGCTCTTACTTCTTGAATAACATAAACTTTGATGGCATAAAATAGGAAACAAATTTCTTAGCACTTTAATTACAATTTTAGAATCCAAGATGGATCCTCTAGAATCTTTGGTTGTACTCACAACATCCTTGATTTAGTTTACATATTGTGCAAAATTTACATGTTCTTTCATTCTCATGTCATCATACTTACCTGTTAGACTTTCAACTTTGGATCTTCTTTCACTGTCATCTACTTCATCTAATAGCTTCATTTTATCCCACATTTTCTTGGCATTAGCACATTTCTTGATATTATCAAAATCAACATCATTAAGAGCATATGAAATCTCAATCATCAAACTCTTATTGTTCTTTTTATCGTTAATTTGCTCCATAGTCAAGGGAAGAGGAAGTGTAGTGTATTTTTTCTCCAACCAATGTGTGACATCATTTCCAATACTAAAAATATGTAACTTCATTTGGTCTTTCCATGAGGGAAAATTCTACTTGTTCACCTTTGGTACCTCTCTCTTATACATCTTCAATCTTTAGCTCAATTTCTTTTAAACTTCTTTCTTCAAGGACTCAACTCTAATGCAAAATTGTTAGATAATTGAGAGGGGTAGGGGGTGAATTAGTTATGTCCAATTATTAAATAGTTCATTTCAAACATTTTAGTACCAACTAAATATCATAAACATTAACTTCAATCACTCAATATACACATTAATCAAATATGTCAAATACTTTAATCACAAATCACTATTCTTAGCATTACTGATAGATAATAAAATTCTAATTATTATTGAGTTTTAGTAAAATTTAAAAATATGTAAAATAACTTGTAACACAAATAATAATCACACAATTAACACCATGAGCTTACCATGGAAACCTTCTGAAGGGAAAAACCACCTAGGAGCGACAACCATAAAATTTCACTATTATAAAGTGAGCTCTAGTAGGAGAAAACCTTGTTTAAGGTTGTAGACACCTAAATTTGATTACACTGCTTTGGTAATCCTATTTAGTTATCTCTAAAGGCATCATTAATTAAATTCTTATTTAATTAATCCTTTTCCATCCCCTAGCTAATTAATTTAATTAATCATCTATAGTCCTAATTGATAAATCAAATAACCTATTATTTATCAATTAATCCTATTCTTCTATCTAATTCCAAAAATCCCCATTTATTAAATAAATCTATTTGATAAATAAAATCCTCACATTCAAAAACCCCTAACCTATCTCTAATCCTCCATTTAGCCTAATCCACCCCATCCACCCATACTAACCAAGCTTAGCCACTAACTCACCCACCCTCATTAATGCCATCCACTTGAACATCTCTAACATTCCTAATCTAATCCTAAACCCAACCCTAATCCACTCCCTAATGTTGTCACATTCCCTAAAAAAGTTTAAGACTTTCCTAAACCAAATCAAAGTCTCCCCTCAAAAATCCCAACCACCAAGTCATGAGTGCTCTTACAAACCATAAAAGACTCTTACAAGCCCACTCATTACTCTTACATCCATCTTTCGCACTCTTCCCTCTTCCAAACTCATTCCTCTTACATCCCTCTTACATACTCAACCCCACTCATCATGCCTTTAACCAACCCTTTACCCTACCCTCTCACACTCATCCTCCTTGTGACAAGTGTCACCTTTCCATTGGTGCTAAACAAGCACAATCCATGTGCTCCCATTTGAGTGCATCTTAGCCCTCCTTAACCATCTCCCCATCCTTGCATCTAAGCCCTCCATCCCTCTACCTCTTGGCCTATAAATTGAATCCCATCCCAAGCCATTTCATCAACAATCTTTGAGCTAAAGTTACCATGCTATTTTGAGAACCAAAGCCATCAATCTTACCCTTACAATTCCAAATTGAGAGCTCACAAAGCTACCAATTTTCCATTACCCACCTCCATTGAAGCAGATTTTGAGCATCTTGAGCATACATCCACATCAAAGGACACATCTACAAAATCAAGAAAGCATGGAGTCTTTTCTCTTGTGAGGTTTGCACTTTTTTGTTTGCTTTTCTTTGTCTAAACATATATGTGAATTTATTTTTGGTTTGTGAATGTTTCTCTTATTGTTAATGTTCTTTGAATTCTAGATCTTTTTCTACAAAGGTTACATATACATTTTTAATATGATGTTGTAGGATGATTTCACCAAAAGATCATCTAAACCCTATCACTCCATATCCTTGACTTAAAAGAGTGACCTAATTTAAAGGACTTAGAAACACCAATACTTGATGTTACCATATAGGGTTTAGTAAACTTGTTAGGCCCACTCAATACTTCTAAGATTTTATGCTACAATGGTTAAATAGTAACAATATACAAATAATCTATTAGAATAGAAACTACATTTTCTTATTCATATCTCAAATCTTTCTTTTTCACTATATTTTTCTCACTTGGTTGATTCTCCCTTTCACCAATTCTTCTTCTTATCTTTTCTCTTCTCTTCTTGATTCACCTAGCTCAACAATCTTCTTTATCCTTCTTTAACTTTACACTTTGATCTCTTCTCAACAATATTATTAGAAACAACTTTAGTCAATATCAAATTTGAACTAGTAACCTAAAATTATCTTCAACATGTCCTGAAACAGTTTTCTCAATGCTTTCAAATCCTTCCATCTTTTGTAATGTAATCAACATCGTCAATCTTAGGTTTATAATTGAATTCATTCATATAATGAATTTAGAGACTTAGATAATATATCTTGTACAAAAATTTTCATCCATCCTTATCCTTAACTTAGTATTCTTCGCCAGATTCTTCTTGATATTTTTCAACTAGAGATATTGTAAAAAATTTGACTTGTACCTTAGGTCTTCTCAAACTTTCCAAATTTCCAACAAAGTCGACCTGAGATTCCAATTTTTTGAACTTTTTCATCTAACTACCACTCAGTAAACATAACATTTACTCGAGCAACATAACACTTGGTTTATATTGATTCACTCAAGTAAAACTATATTTTCCTTCTTCCTTTACTAGTCACTCAGTCAATACTGTAGTCACTCGGTGAATGCAGTCTCCCTTTATTAACCTTGTAGCTTGGTTAACTTGGTATTCTTTAATCTATCACAAAAAAAAAAGATTTTGAAATAATAAAATTAATAATAAATTACAATTGTCCAACTCATTCAATTACCCATTGAATACATTAGATATCATTTCTGTCTTCATCATACTTTCTTCAAATCCTCTTCATCAATCTAATGATATGGTACTTAATTGAGTTAGCATAATGTTTAGTCAACTAAGAATTTGATATCAATGATAATATAACAATTGATAGGACTCTTTTATATACATTCATAGAATCACCAACTAATAATATCCCACTATCAATTACATTATCAGTTGGAGCTAATAAATGAGACCAAGTGGAGTATCCCAAAACTAAGCTATGTGCACTTAGGCCTTCCTCATGCCATCTTTGTGCATTTCATGGATCTTCAATAAATTTCATGGGGTCCAAGATATTACCCTCCAAATTTTTTTGCTTGATTTGACTTAGTGCACCTTGGGAAGACTTAGGTCTGACATGTGTCAGAGCTTTCTTCACGCTAAATGAATGAAACACGATCCCCACTAGAGTTTACCCAACCAAATGGGGATAATAGAGAAGATGGATTGGTCACATGATGAATTATTTGAAATAGGTGCAAGAATGGTGCTATGGTGAATGAATTGAAAATCAACTTTATTTTGAATCTAGAAGGGCATGTATAGTTGATTTTGAGA
Source organism: Cupressus sempervirens (assembly GCA_028749045.1). Classification (NCBI taxonomy): domain Eukaryota; kingdom Viridiplantae; phylum Streptophyta; class Pinopsida; order Cupressales; family Cupressaceae; genus Cupressus; species Cupressus sempervirens. The sequence goes on along the minus strand of CM053785.1, from coordinate 838,661,771 downwards.
AAATCAAGAATCATTAGAGTATACAATATAATTATACATTTAATATTAAATTTAATTTAAGATAAATGAATAAATAATTATATTAAATAGTAATATTCATCTCTTTACATTAATAATATTAATTTTGTATTTATAATTTAGCTCTTAGGGACACCACATGAAAGAGCTAACAGGAGAAAACCTCCAATCTTGCCCAAAAAATTATATGAAATTCAAATGTCACAAAAAATCTTTTTTAATTATATTCAATCCAATGAACTAATTATATCGTCTCTACCCTTTATTTTCTTAGGTATTATCTCTTGGTTTGACTCACAAATCTTCCAAAGAGTCTTATTATGTGGTTTTCCTCCATATTTGATCAAGCGTACATTTGATGCAAAGACAAGGTTGGAATAATGAAGAATCTTAATGTGTTTCTTCCAATCCTCAAATGACCACAAGTTAGAGTTCTTCATACCATAATTTCCAAGACATATACCAATACAACCACTACACCTATAGGGTATTCTAAATCTTCACCATTTATAATTGAGTGATCTAATTTGTTTTTTCCCTTGACATAATGACACAAATAATGATAGACCCTTCTTCATTGTCTTCAAGTGCAATAACAACAAAAACATGGTCTATATTGATATAAACATAATGTTTTAACTAATTTACTAACTAGTTAGGTCAAAGAATAAATAAATAAATAAATCTGACATTGATATATTACCTAGTTACACTAGATTAGACAAGCAATCAAAATCAATAGATGACTCCATCTCTACCATTTCTAGTGCTCATGGGGGATGATAGGTATCAAATAGTATTAAAACTTGTAAATTCTATTTGTTGACACATTAATTCAGTCTAAGCCCATCCTAGTAGTCCTCTTGACATTATGGACAAAAGAATGCCATTTATTGTGAGTGGACACTCCATGATCTTGCATCAAAGATTCTGAAGAGTATAAGATAATTCGACCCTGATAGTATACAATAATTATCATATGTTGCAATATTACTTTGATCCATCAACAAAAATAATCTACAAACCATAGAATCACCTTCCTTACCTATACCCATTGTAGTGTTATACCACTAGATGATACTTCTCGCATCTGACTATGTTGTGAACCATCTTTGTACTTTAATTATTCATGAACTAAGGATATTTTGATTCATGGACCTACACTATTGTGCTCTTCCTTTCCATGGACAAAATATATGACATTATACATATATTAGATACTAGTGATATTATGCAACCTACTCAACCAATAAAAAATCTAAACATTCTTCAATTGTGATGTACAACTATCTGGCCAGATGATGAATTGATGATATGATATGTCCCTATTATCCAAATCACCATAAAATATTTGAAAGAAACCATGTACAAACTTTGTTGTCAAGAATAATCACTTATGTAAAAATGATACTCCCTCAACATATTCATGTCTTCCTCTATACTAGCAAGTGAATGTATAAATGCTATGTGAACAAATACATAAATCTATTGAGATGTATAATACTTTTCTTGCACCTCATTTTGTGGTTGTAGTGTGTAGTTCTTTGTGAAGTCCACAATTGAAACAAGGGTAACTAGTAGAAATGTGTCCTTGTACAACTTGAATTCCAAATCCAACCATTGAGACCTATGTGTATTCCTTGTATAATTATAAATAATCTTTTCATGAAAAATGATCACGAACTCATACACTAGAATATTTTTTATCATTGAATCACATCTTTTACCCTCTTTTCCATTTTTTAGAGCATATGTCATAGTATTATATTTTCCAAAATCTACTATTTCATTTACAATTGCATGTTTACTATCTATATATTTACAATTTGTTAAACATTGAAAAACACCACAAATTATGCATGTACCAATCAAGCATGTCAACTTGCAAAAAATTTGACCATCTCTTCTTTCACATGAAGTTATAGATATGAATTCCCTTAAATATCTATGTGGCTCATTTATGTTATGATCCCACAAAATAATGTTACATATGTGTCTAAACATAGAAATGGGTAGAAAATTCAATATTTACCCTACAACAACATGTTTTGTGTGTGTGATTTATCTTCACATAAAAAAGGTTAACCCATTTCAAAATATCTTTGAATAATTTTAATTTGAGTATACATATCTATAAAGTTTGGAAATAATTTTTTTTGAGTTGAATCCAAAAATATTTCACATGTGTATTAGGGATTTGACTACTAATCCTCATCCTTATAACATTTTTCTAATTAGTAGAAACATATGTGTGATTCTTCCAAAAATCTTCTATCAACAATTTCAGAGTTTCAGTAATTTATTTATCCTTTTGTGGTAGTCTACCAGAAAATGTCCATAACTCATTTGTGGTTGGATCTTCCTCTTTTACACCTTCCCATGGCTATATTAGAGTAACTCTACCTATTTTCAATGTTTTTCTTGTGTTTTCAATGAGTTAAGATCTCTCTATTTGGGTGCTTACTAGTGTTGATGTAAGTACACATCTTATGACATCACTATCTTTGGTGTATGATGCAAGCCCACTTTCTATTATGCACTCATTAGATTCTTGACAAAAAATTTTTTTGGTCTTCATCCATCATTCTTAGCCCAAGAATCTTCATGATGGGCCTAAATCTCAAATCTCTCATCATTTCAACAAATAGTTGACATCTTATTGCCACATCTCTCTCTTCATGTCCCCTTCTTACCCTAACTCCCTTTCTATCCCTCTCTCTTTATCTAATTCCCCCTCTTTCTCCCTCCCCTCCCTCCCTCCCTCTCTTCGTATCACCCTCTCTTTTTCTCACTATCCCCCCTTCCCCCTCTCTCCATGTTCCCTTCTCTCCCTCCCTCCCTTAACATCTCTCTCTCTCTCTCTCTCTCTCTCTCTCTCTCTCTCTCTCTCCCCTCCCTCCCTCCCTCTCTCCAAATACCCTTCTCTACATACCTCTCTTTCACCCCCTTCCCTCCCTTCCTCTATTTCTCTCTTCCTATCCCCTTCTCTCTAACCCCCCTCTCTCCTTATACTATCCCTCACTCTTTATATCTCTTCCTACCCCCTTCTCTCCCTTTGTACCTTCCTATCTCTCTCCCTCTTTCACCTTTGTAAATTTCTTTAGTGTGTGCATCCTATAGAGTTCACACACTATCATGCACTTGCACTATAGGGCCTATGTGATTTATAAATCATTAAAATTCACCAAGCCTAAGGCTTGGATTTTCCTTGGATATTGAACCCAAAGGATTAGTAGTCTAAAACAAGTTAAGACATGTTTTCCAATAAACATACCAAAAATGCTTAACTTTTTCTGTGTTCCCTCCATTAGGTTTCCTCATGGTTCAATATCAAGAACATTAGATTATATGATATTGTAGATTTCTATGTTACCTATCTAACAATACAATTTATTTTGTATTTATACTATTCTAAGCCCTTCAACTTGTTGGTATATAGATTTGTCCTTTGTGTTCAAAAAGAAATAACTAAGATCATCTATGCCCAAATTTGCAAGACAAATACAAGTTTCCAAAAATTGAGAAATTTTAACTTCTTTGATTCCTCTCTAAATTTTGGTAAGGTTCAACTTCCTTATTAGATATTAAATCAAAAATTCCTTCTAAATGGGATTAATTTTAACCAAAAAGTAATAGACTTCCCATCTATTCTTGGATAGAGGGATAATTAGAAAACAACAAATAAACATACAAGAAAGAATATAACAAAGAGAACACATAGTTTCTCTATCAATCACTTCTCAAAAAGACACATAGAACAAAAAAATATTTTAATATACTTTCCATATTGTTGGATACAGTTGTCTAATTATTTTTTGTCTTTGATGTTACACAAATGTCATATTAGTTGGCAGATAGTGCTTACCTAGCTCAATTGGTCAATAAGGTGATTTATAGTGTCTACTGAGCATTCTTGGAGATTACTTTGCATAGACAGATAGTGTCTACCAAGCTCACTCATGTGTCAAAGGAAAATGTGGTAGTAAGTAGTGTTAACTGAGCTCACATGGTTAACAAAGGAAAGTTAGTATCTACTAAGTTCACTCGGTCTCCAAAGGATTTTTTAGGGTTCATAGTGTTAACCAAGCTTTAGTTGGTTAACACAAGAATTCATTTTAGGAATAGTGTTTACCGAGCAGGGTCAGCTAATGAAGGATTTTGTTAATTTGAGAAATAAAGTTTAATTTTTTAAAGCATTAATTCTAGCTGACTGAGGCGATGATTATTGGTGATTGTAAGTTATAAATGAGCCAACTTGATAATTTTTAATGTATATATGAAAGGTCAAATTGAGAATTTTAAAGTGTGTATGAGTGAGTATGCAAGTGTTATGATTGTTTGAGAAGGAAAGTGTGAGCAAACTTTGAAGGATGGTCAAATATCCTTGAGGAGAAACAAAGTTAGATTTGATCAAGAAGGATCTAGTGAAGCAGAACAGAGATCTTTATTTAGCAAAATTAGTTGCATCTCATTTAGGTCATTTCATTGTTACTTTCTTACCATTGTAGCAGTGATTCCAAAATCTCTTAGCAAAGTTGGTTTAACAACCATTTGTAAATCCTCTAACAAAGTGACAGTTCAATTGAATTGTTTTAAAGGCCTCTTGCAAGGCCACTCCTAATAGGGTGATTAAACCCTCTAATAAGGTCACACCTAACAGTGTGTATTGTAACCTTTAACTAGGTTGGCTCCTAAAAGAGCTGACTTCAGAAGAGTGAAAATCAATAGCTAGTTACTTGGTGGTTTTCCCATATTGGGTTTCCACATTAAATCTGGTGTCTCATGTGTTCAGGTTATATCTTTTATGATTGTATGTTAATCAATATGAATATTTAAAATTATTAATAAGTAACATACACTATATTTACTAAGTTACAACATTTTGATTATGTTTACCGAGTAACAAAAGTAACCTATTTTATTAGACATCTAAGGGATCTGTGGATATGTTTTTGTGGTAATTGATTCACCCCCACCCACCCCTCTCAGTTACTCCATCTATATTTCCAACAATTGGTATTAGAGTTTTTGGTGCTTGTAGGAAAGGTTTGAAGGACCTAAGCTAAAGATTAGGATGTCTTACAAGAGAGAAATTCCAAGGCTTAACAAAGATAACTTTTTAGCATGGTAGGGATTGATGAGACTTCATCTAGCTTCCACTGGTGATTCAAGATTGAAATACCTTGATGCAAAATATACAACTCTATTTGGTACATTATCTGTTAATGACATTGCTGAGAAGAAGACTCATAACACCATGATAATAGACATTGCATCTGCTCTAAGCTATGAGGAATTTGATGATATCAAGGACTGCAAAACTTCCTTTGAAATGTGGAACAAGCTAAAAGATATCTATAGTTGTGATGACAATGTGAGGAGAGCCAAAGTAGAAAGCCTCAGAGGACAATTTGATCAAATGAAAATGAGAGAGGATGAAAACATTGCCAAATATGTTGAAAGGATCAAAGAAAGTGTCAATGCTATCAAAGCTTCTGGAAGAGATATCAAGGAAGAAATAATTGTAAGTAAAGTTCTTAGAACATTGCTTCCCATTTATGCAATTAGAGTATCTGCAATTCAAGAAAGAAGATGTGAAGTAAATCATAAGATAACTTTGGATGCTATAGTAGGAATATTGACAGACTTTGAGCTAGATAACTATGACAATTATGTTCTAGCTTAAAAGAATATTTAATCAGAATTTGAGGCTAAGCTTTCACTTAAAGAGAAAGGCAAGAAAATAGAGGACACTTAGTCAGAAAGTGAAGAAAAATTAGAGGAAAGTTTTGACAGTGATCTTGGAGTTGTTGAAGCTCTACTTGCAAGGAAATATTCTAGAGGTAGAGGAAAATAAAAAATTAAAGTTCCCCTAATCTATTTTTCATGTGAAGAAATTGGTCATATTGTAGCCAGGTGCCCAAACAAGCAAAGCAAGGATGAGAAGAAAGGTAATAAGTGCAATGACAAGAAGGATTTCAAATCATTCAAGGACCAAGGTAAGAAGACATGTTTTATGGCTAAAGATTCTGATAATAGTGAAGATGAAATGGTTTACATTTCTGTAAACAATGAATCTAATGATGATGAGGAAGATAAGATGGCACTTATCTCTCATGTAAGAAAAAATGATACATTGATCATAGACAGTGGATGTTCACATCATATGACTAGTGACAAAACTAAGTTTGAACACTTTGAAGACTATGATGGTGGTAGTGTAAGGTTTGGAAACAATGAACCTTGTTGCATAAAAGGAAGAGGTCAAATCTCATTAACCAAAGAACTTGTATGTGATAATGCCTATTGGGTTGAAGGAATAAACCATAATCTATTGAGTGTGGCATGGTTAACCAATATTGGATTCAAGGTGGAACTCATGTATGGCAAGGCAAGACTACTATATGACAAAGGAAAACTAATTGGATCAGGCAAAAAAATAAAAGGTAACTTGTTTTATCTTGATCTTGGTGAGTGCTTATGTTTTATTGCTCAAGTTGAAGAAAATTGGTTATGGCACAAAAGGTTATGTCATCTAAATTTTGATAACATTGTGAATATAAGCAAATTTGGGAAAGTGAGAGGCATTCCTAGTTTGAAGAAACCTGATGTTGGTCTATGCAAGAATTGTCAAATTGGTAAGATGGGAAAGACTAGCTTTACAATTAAAAACTATCATTAAAAAGATATTTTAGAAATTGTGCATACTTATTTGTGTGGACCTATTAGAATTGAGAGCTATACTAGATAAAAGTTCTGTATTCTTTTTGTTGATGACTACTCTAGAATGATGACTATTATGTATTTGAGAGAGAAGTTAGAAGCATTTGAGAAGTTCAAATGGTATTTGGATAGAGTACAAAAGGAAATAGGGAAAAGACTAAAATGCTTGAGATCAAACAGAGGTGGTGAATTCATCTCCCATGAACTCAATAACTTTTGCATTGAAAGAGGAATCAAAAGATAGGTATCAGCTCCTAGAACTCCCAAGAAGAATGGAATAGTTGAAAGGAGGAATAGATCTATCATGGATTATGCAAGGACTCTAATGATTGAAAAGAACATTGCCATCAAATATTGGAAAGAAGCTATCAACACTATAATTCATACCTTAAATTGAGTATAGTTGAAGGACTCATTCAAAACTCCCTATGAGCTATGGTATGGCTATAAACCTAATGTAAGTTACTTGAAAGTATTTAGAAGTAAATCTTACATCTTGAAAGAATCTAGAAAAGGAAAATTTGATGTGAAAGGTCATGAAGGTATATTTTTAGGATATTCTTGCAAGAGTAAGGCATATAGATGTTTGAATTTTCCTACTCACAAAGTCATAGAAAGTGCACATGTGAAAGTTGATGAGTTTGTAAAAAGGACTGATGAAGAAAGAAAAAAGGGACTAGAAGATTATAGGAGATTTATTTTCATTGAACTTGATACATTGCTAGACACATTTTTCAATCAAGAAACTACAACTCCCGAGTCTTCAGTCGTCGAGTTGTAAGAAGTTCAAACTGAGTCACAATCTGAAGCTACTAAGCCAATGCCTACCAGGTCTAAAGGACTCAAGATATAGATAGATTAGCCAGAACCTGAATTTGAAGTTCAAGAGGATGACAATTCAATTGATTCAAAAGACAAGGAACCTGTATTGGCCAAGTATGTCAGGAGGCATCATGCACCAGATCAGATTATTGGAGATAAATTAGAAGGTACTATGACAAGAATTAAGCTGAAAGGTACTTTTTTACTTGCTAATTTTGAACCTAAAAATGTCAAAGATGCATTGGAAAATGAAATTTTGATTGAGGCTATGAATGAAGGGATAGAGAAAATTGAGAAGAACAAAACCTAAACTCTTGTACCTAGGCCTAAAGATAAAAATGTGATTTGAACAAAATGGGTGTTCAGGAATAAGTTGAATGAAGATGGTAAGGTATCAAGAAACAAAGCTAGATTAGTGTGTAAGGGCTACCCTCAAGAAGAAGGAATTGATTATGGTGAGACTTTTGCTCCTGTTGCAAAATTGGAAGGTGGTAGGAACTTACTTGCATATGCAACACATAAAGGATTTAAGGTATATTAGATGGATGTTAAATCTATATTTCTCAATGGTATTGTTGATGAAGAAGTCTACATTGAACAACCTGAAGGTTTTGTTGATCTAGACAAAAAGGACATGGTCTACAAGTTACATAAAGCACCATATTATCTAAAACAAGCTCCTAAAGCATGGTATGAGAGATTGCATAACTACCTTATTCAGATTGGTTTCCAAAGAACTAATGATAAGAGTAGTTTCTACATAAAGGAAGGACTAGATAACAAGATTTTCTTATTAGAAATATTTGTGGATGATACTTTGTTTACAGGGAATGATGATCAATGCAAAGAATTTTTAGAGAAAAATGAACAACGAATTTGAAATGTCTATGTTTGGTGAGATCAAGTTCTTTGTTGGTCTTTAGATACAACAAAGAAAGGATGGTATCTACATTACTTACTCTAAGTATATCAAGGTGATACTCAAGAAGTTTGGTATGGAAGATTGTAAAGTAGTTGGAACCCCCATGTGTAATGGACTAAAGCTTACCAAAGATGATGAATCAAAAGAGGTAGATCAGACCTTGTATAGATCAATGAATGGAAAGTTACAGTATGTGGTTCATACAAGACCTAATAGTGCTCTTATAGTTGGTATAGTAGAAAGATTCTGAACTAAACCTAGAGAAAATAATATGATGGTAATCAAAAGGATCTTGAGATACTTGAAAGGAACTGAAGATTATGGCTTGTGGTATAAACTTGGAGGAAATTTAGACCTAAAAGTGTTCACTGATGCTAATTGGGCTAGAAATCTACGTGATAGAAAGAGTACAAGTGGAGGTGTATTCTTTCTTGGAAAAAGGTTGGTATCTTGGACAAACAAAAAGAAAAATTGCACATCCCAATCTACAATAGAGGTAGAATATGTTGTAGTAGTAGTGAATTGTTCTAATATTGTTTGGTTTAAATAGTTGTTGGAAGGCATAAAGGTTGAGATCAAAGAACTAGTTGTCATGTTTTGTGATAATAAAAGTGCAATTAACATATCTAAAAATCTAATGGTGCATTGCAAAACCAAGCATATTTCTATAAAATATCATTTTGTCAAAGAATTGGTGTAGGATAAAGAGATCAGACTAGAATATGTACACACAAAAGAGTGAATTGTAGACATATTCACCAAGCCATTACCTAAGGATGCATTTTTGTATCTAAGAGGTAGGTTATGGGTCATTCCCCTATTTGAAGCTCACTAAGTAAAGCCTTAGTGATGCATCAATAGGAACCAAGTTGAAGATCTATCAGTTGATGTAGCATAATCAAGAAAACATTGCATATGAATCAGTACTCAAGGTACATTGATTCTCATTTGGTATATCCTATCTTTGGCATGTGTTGTCAAAGAGGGAGAGATTACTATCATATCTTTCTAAAATTTGTTTGAATGAGAGTTTGTTTTTTGGAGAAGAAGATAGGTAATTCCTTCACAAAGGGAGATTATTGCATTAGTGAAGTTTGTGGCATAAAATCTAAGAGGGAGAAAATTTTCTATCTTGTTTCAATTTTCATTGTGCTATGACATGTTGTGTTTCCATCAATGCCAAAGAGGGAGATTGTTGGATATAATTGTCTAATTTTGTGTTGTCTTTGATGTTACACAAATGTCATATCAGTTGGCAGATAATGCTTACTAAGCTCAGTTTGTCAACAAGGCAATTTACAATGTCTACCAAGCATTCCTAGACATTACTCTACATAAACAGTGTCTACTGAGCTCACTCAAGCATTGAAGAAAAATGTGGCAGTAAGTAGTGTTAACTGAGCTCACATGGTTAAAAAGGGAAAGTTAGTATCTATCGAGTTCACTCAGTCTCCAAAGGATTCTGCAGGGTTCACAATGTTAACCAAGCTTCTATTGGTTAACACAAGAAATGATTTTAGGAACACTATTTACCGAGTAGGGTTGGCCAATGAAGGATTTTGTTAATTTGGGAAATAAAGTTTAATTGTTTTAAGCACTAATTCTAGCTAACTGAGGTATTGGTGATTGTAAGTTGTAAATGAGCTGACTTGATAATTTGTAAGGTATATATGAAAGGTCAAATTAAGAATTCTAAAGTGTGTGTGAGTGAGTATGCAAGTGTATTGATTGTTTGAGAAGGAAAGTGTGTGCGCACTTTGAAGGATGGTCGGATATCCTTGAGGAGCAACAAAGTTAGATTTGATCAAGAAGGATCTAGTGAAGCAGAATAGAGATCTATATTTAGTAAAATTAGTTGCATCTCATTCAGGTCATTTCATTGTTACTTTCTTACCATTGTAGCAGTGATTCCAAAATCTCTTAGTAGAGTTGGTTTAACAACCATTTGTAAATCCTTTAACAAGGTGATAGTTCAATTGAATTGTTCTAAAGACTCTTGCAAGGCCACTCCTAACAAGTTGATTAAATCCTCTAACAAGGTCACACCTAACAGTGTGTATTATAACATTCAACCAAGTTGGCTCCTAACAGGGCTCACTTCACAGGAGTGAAAATTAATAGCTAGTTACTTGGTCATTTTTCCCATATTGGTTTTCCATTTTAAATTTGGTGGCTCATGTGTTCATGTTATATCTTTTATGCTTGCATGTTAATCACTGTGAAAGTTTAAGATTATTAATAAGTAACATACAATGTATTTACTGAGTTACAACATTTTAAGTATGTTTATCAAGTAATAATAGTAACCTATTTTATCAAACATCTAAGGGATCTATGGATATGTTTTTGTGGTAATTGATTAACACCCCCCCTCAGTTACTCCATTTATATTTCCAACACATATATCATCCAACATTAGTAAAAGATTTTAATAGTTTGACATCAATTCAATACTAAATAAATAATGAACCAATCCAAAGCACACAATCTTTGAATAAACATATCTTTTTCATTCCAAAAAGAACAATCTTGTTTAGGTATAATGCTGAAAATTTAGAAAAGCATCTACATAACTATTTAAAACTTAGGTTTAAGTTCATAGTATGATATCCTTCAAAAAATTCCAACCCCCAACACTACTGAGTTTTAGACTTAAATATAAAACTATCTGAGAATCTCCCTTAAAACTTGCTTCTCAAAAAATTGAAAGTAATGAAAACCAAGTTAAGGGTACACAGACCCAAAAAATTTACTTTGAAAATAGAAACCAAATGTCTTAAAAGTATTTAAAAGATGAAACTTAATCATTCACCAATTGGTCAAGTGATTCTTCTTCCTCCTCATCTTTAGGATCACCTAAAATATTCATGAACTTGGTCATGGTAGTTGTATTCGGGCTTTTGATGCTCTGTAGTTGGTTTTTCCAAATGTCCCTATCTAGCCTCATCTTATTCATAGTATCCAAATAACTAAGAAGTCACAAGGTGTACATGCTTGATATTATCTCGCTCTTAGCCACTTTGGAGAAGTCAAACAATGTGAGATCAATTTTATCTTTCATAGAGTTCATGAGTTCTTCATATTGTTCAATCATGATCTCCACATTGAAACCTCCTTCTTTGAGAGGAGTGGAAAAGGTTGGGCCAATGGACTAGAATTCCCTATTTACATTTTCAAGCTATGTTTTGAGTTCTTTTTCACATGACTACATCCTAGAAATAGCAGAACTATAATTAGATACCCTCCAGGTTATGTTCCTTCTTAAAACCTAAATTAACCCTACATCCATGTGCTATAGTGGGTTTTCCTTCATAAAATGTTTTGGCCTATAATCTTCTACATCTACTAATTAAGTTACCAAAGTTGAGAGTATTTTGACTTTGCATTTCCAAATTATTAACTAAATGTGGGATTCATGAAGTGTGACCCTATCCGAAGAAATGATCTCATGCAAATTTTGCATGAGTTTAGCAACCTAATTTGTCACTAGCACAATCCAGGTGATCATAACTACCATCATCATCTTTCCCATGTTCAAGTCACCAAACAATTATTGGTTTCCAAGGGCACTAGAATCAAAGATAATCCATAGTTGATCACCAGGAATTGAACTCTAACCTTTCAGTGAATTTATATATTTTGTCATTTCATTTATCTCAACTTTTAGTTTCTTCTTTTCAATCCCATCTTTCTATGGTTGTAGCACAATTTGTTTGGTAGATGCTTCCACCTTGTGTTCCTTTATTTCATGATTCACCACCCACAAATCTATGTGTGTGATTTCAAAATTGTTTAGATCTAATTCATCAGTTCCTTCTTTCTAATTGTAGGTGACCACTTCAGCTATACTCCTCCCTATTGCACTATCAAAAGTTATTCTGGCTATGCTTTTAGTCCTTTTATGTTTTGGGACCCTATTGGTATACTTTCCAACAATGTCATCAATAGGAAAGGAAATAGGAACTAAACTCCTCTTCCTATTTACTAAAGATACGAACCAGTTAGGAGTAGTAGCATCCTTTTGCAATTCAATACCTTTTTTAGCGGTTTTTATGACTTCTATCCTTAGAGGGGATAAACCCACTATTAATTGGACTATTTGGCTATTATCAATAATTTCACCACCTAGGTATTTATCTACCTTTTTGTTTACCTAGATTACCTGGTGAAGTTTTAATAGCACTAACATATTGGTTTTCTTGTTAGAATGGGCTTTCTCTATAAGAGGCAGATTATGAATCTTCCTCTTAGAAATCCTTTGTGACCTTCTGTTACCAACAATTGTAAGGCCAACATTAGAAATAGGGTCAATTTGGTTACTAGTATGTGTGTCCTTTTTTATTCTCAACCAAGATTTCATCTTTTCGATCACATTTGTTGATCTTTAAAGAATATTGTCCTTTTCTTTGGAATTCCAATCTATGACAACCATGTTAGAAACTATGGGTTCAATTTCTTGGGGGGGATGGGGTATCAACTCTACCTTCTTCTATGTTTGTGATATCTATACCTAGTTTCAATTGAAATAGGTGGAATTGTGCAATAGTGAACCTTGATAACTCTCTTATTTTCACCTCCAACTCATTTGCACAATCCTCCCAAAAATCTTCTACATTAGGGACATGTACAATATTTGCATGTGTATCAAGTAGATGATGAATAATTCTTTATCTATCAAATTTTGGTCTAGCCTTGTAGATGCCAAAACCAAGATTAACTAAGTTAGATCTTATACACATTGCATCTTCCATGCTTCCACATGTCAATTTTCCTAACTTAAGTGGAAAAATAATATCACAAGCTTCTTTAGCCAAGAATTTGTTTATCATAGTAATTAATTGCCAATCTACCTCTGCTAGGACAAAGTAATCAAGAGTGAACCTAGGATGATGTATATGATCTTCATTAAAAACCCCTACCCTCAAATAAGTGAATTTAGGGAATTGAATGCATAGGCTACCGAAAGACTGAATGAGCTTTTGAGACTCATGGGACAATCTATGTTGCAAGGGGCTTTTAAATTCAAAACAAAACTTTCTAGGAAGTCTTCTAAAGATTTATCCTTATGCAACATGGGGAAATAATTATATATGATAATGTTCTCAATCCAAGGTTCATGTGGTAAATGATGTAAATCCTGAGTGCTAGCTAGAATATACATCAAATAAGATGACATAAAAAGTTCTTTTTCAAATTTAGAGCACCCTTCAGTTGATTTCTAAGAGAGATGGCTATTAAATATGTCCAATCTAGGAATTGTGAGCCCTTTAATAGAATTTGAATATAAAAATAAATCCATTCTTTAAAGACATAGAAATCAAAAGACCCACAAATTCTATGCAGCAAAATCATTATGTCCTGGACCTGAGTGGTCATTTAGCTTTTCTTCAAGGTTTTTAGTAACCTAGAACCACCTTTGTAGAAAGACTCAGTCAAGGTCTTTGCTATGTTGTTCCTATAGAAATTTTCTTATTCCAAAAATCTAGCTACATACAAGGTAGGAGTCAAGTCAACAAATTGCTACTCTTCCAGGTGAAATAATCTAGGCACGATTTCTCTGTTGACACTTAACAACACACTTTCATCCTTCTTTAATATATTTCCCTAGACACATTATACATATGAATGCACTCTTGAGTTATCTCTAGACAAGGTTAGGATGGTGGGAAAGTGGAGGCCGTGAAGAGGTTAGCATCAAACACTTTAGTGGAAAAAGGTTTCACAAGTCTATCACACAATCTCTCTGCAACACCCCCCAAATCAACCCCTAATAGGTCTATATTAGATACTATAAGTGATTTAAATTATAAACTAGAAGTATTCCTGAATTAGTGCAGTGTAAACTTCATGATTTAGGAACTTTACTCATATTTGAAAACAAAGAAATAATCACAAATATCCTTTGTTTAATAGGTAGGAGAAAAATAATTAGAGAGAAGAAGGGTTACCTAAAGAATGATGACCTTATATATATGGAAGAAGGCTTGCTTTCTCCAATTTTCTTGCGATTGATTATTGTAGACAAGAAAAGAAAATTTATGATTTTTTAAAAAGGTAAAGCCTTCTTTATAGGCATCTCAAAAATAGGAAATGGTCATTAATTATGTGGTAGACATAATTAATTTTGGCATGCCACAAGGATAGGGTGATAGGACAACTTAGTGTCTAACATAAAACAAGAAACAAGTATTTAAATGATTACTAACCTTTGAATCTGCCAAATCCTTATTTTTGCACTCCCAAATCAAGGTCCTGGCATGATCATTTATGGTGATCTTACTTCAACCATTAATTACTTGTACTTACCCTAAATCATGACATCAACCATGATCATGTTAGATTTGATGAGGCATCCAACTATTTTATATCCTTCAAACATGTGTATCCATGACATATTGATTGGGCCCACCAAGAAACATTATCTTTGAGAAGTAGACAAAGCATTGAACTCGTGAACTAGTTCATTTTCTAAAAAGGGTTTAAGGTAGCTTAATGCTATCTAAACTTGGTATAAGGAGTACAAAAGGTTGAAGGAGTACAAGAAGTTTATATTTTATACCAAGAAACTCTTCAACATTTTGCAAGATGGTTTCAAGGTAACCACTCCTGATCAAGGCTTTCTAAGGGAAAGACTTGGTCAACAATTAGCTTAAGAGAAGGATGAGTTGAAAGAATAAGGTTGGTGAATGATTGATGAAAATTCTATCATACATCAAAGTACATTTGACTCCTAACAAAACCAATGGTTCGATGAAAAAATTTGAAAACAAGAGTGAACCAAAAATAAAGAATAAATATGGAAACTCTGAAAAAACACAAACTATCATAACTATAATTTCTTTAAAATGTATGTCTATTTTTTTGTCAAAAACCAACATGTAGTATTTGGGGGTTATATTTTGGCTCGTTCATTGAATTTTACAAGTTAGTGGTTTACAAACTAGATTCAATTCTACGCATTCTAAAAAAAATAAAATTTGATTTTTGATTAGTTTTAAATGATTTCTAATTACTATACACAAATACTTTATGTTTTTGATATGTGTCCACTTACAAAAGCCATAAAAAATAAAAGGCACATTGAAAAAATTAGCCAAAAAAAAGAGATAAACTATGTGGTATTAGTTAACTTCTGATTAGCATAATTAAATAATTTTAAATGTTTTAGTTTTTTTGGGGAAGTACACTTGACACTATGTTATATTTTACCAAGAAAATAGTACCTCTTTATTTCCTCCCCATTTTTGAGGGCCTTAAACTCCACCATTTAACAAAATAATTTGTAGTTTATAAACTAGATTTAGAGGAGTATTGTTTTTTTTTTGTTGCATCTTACAATTTTGAGTCTAACCATCTTCAATTTCTTGTCAAAGTTTAGAAATTGTTAATTTAAAAAATGAGTGGCATCTTAAATCCCCCCTTTTGTTACCACATCTTTGTGCACTTATCGCTAGGCCTATTTTCATTTCTTAATTGGGTGTATTTACCCCATTAAGCACCTAGACCTATCTTAGATTCTTATTAATCGATTAACTCAATTTTTGTTTTATATTTACACATATTTAATCAAATTTACATTGCATGAAAGAGAAATTTATTGCATACTTCTTGAATATAAATTGGGTTTGGCATTAGCATCCCTTTATCTCCTTGGGTTTTACTAATCTAACTTGAGTTATATTGATAGTTATACTTGGAAGCCCCTCTTTCTCTTGTATTTAATATTAGTGGAAAATGGAGGCCCTGCCCTATTGAGAACTTCCATATTTCACCTAAATATTTTGGTGAATCCAACATAACTCCACTTTTTTACTTGGAGTTAGATCCCTGGATCTCCCATTTTGCATTGGGTGGTGAACTCAATACATCTATTAGATTTTATTTTTTGGAGTTATATTTAGCTATATTTGTGTGGTTAAATTTTTTTATTCTCCTTTTTATTGTGTGGTTAGTCCTCATTAGAATTTTATTGTGTGATCTCTTCTTTTATGAGCTCTATTCATTATGTCCAAGATCTAGTGACCTCATTAAGAGAATATGTAGACTCATGGGATCTTTTGATCATGATTCCTTTTTTCTTCCTAAGACCCATAATGACACTAATATTTTTCCTCAAGATCTCAATACTATTATGGATCATAAACATTATCAATATATCAATGATGATGACGAATCTTTAAGAACTCCTCCTTCCCAAGTTGATAAACTCTCACATAATTATAGTGCATAGTGCATGCTAAGTGATCAGAGTGAGTTAAGAAATCAGTGTGAGCCAAGTGATCAAAGCATGATGAGTACAAGTTTCCAGGGAGTACAACTGAGTAATATGAATAGTATGTGATGAGTCATTGAAGTGCCAATAATTTTATACATGGTGAGTGATTCAAGTGCTGAGTTCTACAAAAGTTGAGTTAGATAATTAAGAGTAGAGTGAAGGTAAAGCATTATAGCCTTTAGATGTTGAGTGAATAGTTTTTGGCATAGTTGTTTGTCATGGTACACAATGCTATGTAAACCATTTTTGGATTACATAATCATGAATTTATGATTGTAAGAGATATGTATGGAGTCATATTTTGAATCTATATGCAATACATGAAACTAATCAGATTAAGGGAAACATTAGGCAACAATAAGGATCAAACACAATTGTTGATTCTAACCTAATCCATCTTCACCTATTTTTATGTAAGAAAGGTAACCCGTAAGAACTTCATCATTGTGAGATGAGATGAATGCTAAATATTGAGAGAGAATTCATGGTGGCTATGATGGCTATGATAGAGATATGTACAATAGAATTGGTCTAGAGGAATAGAGACAAGAAGTGAGAGGATTATAAAGGATAGATCTAATAAGAAGGATCAAGATTTAATTAGTAAAGAGGAGATATAATATCAAGTAGAAATGTGCTAACCAAAGATTGGGTATTGAATCATTCTAATAGGTGATGCATAGTAAATCTCTTAACCAAGTGCTTACTTAATTATGAGTTGAAATCCTTTAGCAAGGTGAGATCTAACAATCTTTATACCTTTAATAGGGAAGACCCCTCATAGGGTAGATCATAGCTTATGATCAAACACATTGTAGCCATAATTGGCCACACTTTACA
Organism: Cupressus sempervirens; assembly: GCA_028749045.1. Lineage (NCBI taxonomy): Eukaryota > Viridiplantae > Streptophyta > Pinopsida > Cupressales > Cupressaceae > Cupressus > Cupressus sempervirens. Next base: position 838,644,171 of record CM053785.1, on the reverse strand, counting down.
ACTATAGTAGTGAAGATTTGTGGGTGTCATTCCCACCCCAATTTTACCTTCTTATTAGAGGGTTTCTTGGTAACCAATTTATTGTGTTATGTGTTATTTACTTTATGCTATGGATGTGATTAAACAAGAAAAAAATCAATATCAAGAAGTAGAAACTATTAGATTATTTAAAGATGGAAACTTAGAAGAGTTTGATGTAGCAATTATAAACCTAATGAAAAGGAATGATACCCTAAGTGAAGAAGTTAGGAACATGAAAATAGAATAAGAAGTTCAATTTGTATCATTATGTGAGACAACTAAACTAAATATAAAGCTAAAGAAGACAAAGCCATGATTGAAGAATAAAAAAGACTATTGGCTAACATACTTGAATAGAAGACATTAGATGTGCAAAATCTTGCAAACATGCAATTAGATACAATGAATCAACTAATGATTGTGAATCAAGAACTGAACAGGAAAGACATTGAGATTACAACATTGGAAACACATAATACCCTACTACAGAATGAATTGAAGGCTAAGAAGGAAAAGTTTAATAAGCCTAGTGAAGTCATCAAGAACTTTGAAAAACTAATGGAAGCACCAAGGCCAAAGAATGACACTACTAGTTTTGGACTAAATAAGGAGAATAATCTAGGAGTGGTGAATAAAGAAACAATAAGGAAAAAACATTAGACCCACTTGTCATCACTATGGAAAATTGGGTCATATAGAAAATATTTATAGAAGCAACACTAGAAATAAGAACCCTAAGAAGAAATTCAAGGGACACTATCACAGTTGCAAGAAGCAAGGACATAAAGAACATAAATATAGGACCAAGACCACCAACACTCAAAGGTTTGAAGGTTATTATTACAACTACTAGAAGTATGGGCACAAGGCATATGCATGTAGATCCAAATCTAGGTGGACATCAAACAAATAGACAAAGGTATACCATAATGGAAACTCTTATTATTGGGATTACAACACATGGTACAATTATCACTATTATTAAGAATATGGTCACATTCCTAAAAATTGAATAAGACCACATTTCGGAGGTAACTACAATAGATGGTTGAATTAGATTGTATGCTTTAGTTGTCTTAAGACTGGTCAAGTCAGCAAAAGCTATCCAACTTAGTCACCTACATTGAGCAATGAAGGAAGCAAAAGAAAATGAAAGATTGACACTGAAAATGTGAAGATACAAATGAACAAGACATGGAAAAAGAAGGAAGATTTCAACACATCAAATAAAAATGAGGTCACTTCATCCAATGGATCAGGTGATCACATCACCCCCAACTAGGAAATCAAAGGTATGTATGGAATTGACATTTGAAAATTTATATTATGCATCAATTCCAAATATCTATGATTCAAAAAGATCATATTAGCATGAATTAAGATGTAATGAAGAGACTAGAACCAAGAGAAAATCTATCATTTTGTTGTTTTCTATGTTGTTGCTAAGAATGGAAGGAACTTTAGTTGTTGGCAAGTAATCTAGATGTGGTAGTATGAGTTGAGCTTGCTATATTAGCTAAGCATGTTGAAAATCCTATGATATCCAAGCTTACAATTGTGTAAGCACTAAGCAATTAATGTTGAATTTGAATAGTTATATAGTCAATTTTTGACTCATTTGCATCTACCAGAGTTTGAAGAGAAACAAAGAACATGAAGGTGAATTAAAAAAGGAGTTTCAAGTGTTTGTAAACCAAATTCAATAGCTATTCGACATTGTCCATCAAATTTGAGAGGAATTTAGCTTGTACTAAGTTAAAATGTTTTTTTTTTTTTCAAACCTTAGAAAGTGGAAGTGGAAGCTAGCTCTTCTACAATAGTTAGGAAAGAGGAGAAAGAAGTTTGCGATTTTTAGTTAATTGGTAATGATGTGAGACATCCCCCCTTCTAAGCTATTCTTAAGATTGTGTATAAGGGAGATATGTCTGGTGTGTTATCCATGATACCACCAAAGGACTTAATGGTTCAAGATGTGAGATGTTTCTACACCAAAAAGATTGGAGAAGTCGGAGACATGGATATTAGAGAAAATTTCCAAAAGTTATGGGAAAATGAAGTTTTGAAGGAGGAAAATAAGACTGCCAAGTGAAAAGGGTTGATGTGTACCCTAGACTTTCCTCAAGGTTTTAAAACTAAATGGATCAAAATTGTGCTGAACTAAATACATGACAATAAAATTTAGTTAGAGAATGGACCAACTAGGATTAAAAAAAATATTGTGCATAGAGTACCTTAGATAGAACACAGAGCATGTAGATTAATGCAAAGGAGGTTATTGAGAAGAACACAAGTGCCATGTGGAACATGCAAGGAATGTTAATTAATACAATTGTAAACCCCTTGGTAGCCTTTTTAGTCAAAGTGATAGCTCACAAATTCTTTCATTCAAGTCAACTAAATAGTTTTTCCTACATGAAAGTTGACCTCAACTACAAGATAGTAAAGATAGACCATTCATATGACCTAGCCAAGTTGGAACTTCAACAATTGTCATATAATCTGGAAGCCATCAAGAAGGCCATAAGTGCATATTGTAAGTTTGGATACTTGATTGCTTGCATTTTTTTTTTGTGCAAAATATATTCCCCACTTTTGATATAGTTTCTTGGAAAACAAACAGGTTAGTAACATAGTAGATAGTAGAGCTCATTGAGCAACTTGGAGATAATTTTGAGTTAGTAATGTCTAGTTATTTTGAGGATTTTAAGAAATCTAAAAAGAAAATATTGAGGATACTTATATCATTAGTGGAACAACATTACAATGATGTGTGTTTCCTAGTTGATGTAGATTACACATATGTGCAAGAAGCAATACCTAGGGTTAGATGGTTAAAACCCTTCCCATATGAAATCAATGTGGATGAAACCTCTATAGCCATCATAACTCTATTGTTTGATGAAATTGACAAGGATGCTATATCCTTTGGAAAATATGATGAGGCTAAATCAATAATAACAATAAATTTACAAAATTACTCAGTCATAAGAAAGAAGAACAAGATAATAAATAATCTTAAAGAGAAGTTTGGTGAAGGTGGTGAGGAAGCAAAAAAAGAAGAAGAAGATGATGATGATGGTGATGAAGAACCACAAGGTCAAGGACCTTTGGAACTTACACAAGGTTTGGTTAAAGATGATAATGCAAAATATTCCAAAGGAGAAGAAGTTGAGGAAGCACCTAAGGTTTTCGAGAAGAAGAGAACAAAAAGGAAACATGTAGTGGAGAAACCAAATAAAACTATAAAGTAGTCTCCACAAAATCCAGCTATACCTTTAACTAGGTCAAGCACTAAGGAAGTCATTGCATAGGCTAAAGAAGTTGCTAAGCCTAAAGGGAAAAGAGAAAATGTCACAACAGAGTGAGCTAACCTACTCAAAATAATTTTAAGAGATTAAGGAATAAGTATAAGTCACAAGAAGATTTAGACAAGGAGAAGACAAAGTCTGATGACTTGAGTCAATTCAAAGTGGTAAACCACAATCCCTCTTTTGACATTGATAACTTGTTTGAAAATATTAAGACCAATGTATATTTTTAGGTTTCACACATGTTGGTTTTGATAATTTAGGAAGTGTAGAGAAAAATAATATATAGGAGGCCATATATGACATGATGGTAACTTTTAAGACCACTCGTCTAGATATTTCCAATTCATTACCAAAGCATTTATATGATAGAATTGAGTAAACGTGGAAATTTATTTTAAATACTAAAAGACAAATTAGGGAAACCACTTTAGCCCAAGTGATGCCTGAATTAGATAATAAAATGATTGCTAAGGCAATGGAGAAGCACAAAGGGAAATTTGCTCCCAAATATCGAGCATTTTGTAGTCTAAAGAAGTAAATAGAAGATGTGGTAACCAAGAGTACATCAATTTGGAAATCTATTTATGGGTCCACTAATTCAATAATTGAGAAAGGTGAGAAATTAGTTGCAGATATTGAAAAAGAGAACCCAATCAAGGAAGGATTGCAGAGGGAATTGAATGAATGAAAAAGGAAGCCACAATTAGAGAAGAGTAACAAGATGTAAAAGGTGCACATGTGCCAAGTTCTAGTCCCCCACATGATGATCAAGATATTCAACATGACTCAATGAGCATCAAGGATGTTCCTGATACTACACCAAAGACTATTAATCCTTTGACTAAATAAAATTTGAAGAAAATTATGAAATAATCTACCATTGCAACACTTTTATGTAGTAATCCAATTTGGTTAGAGTGGATGAGATTCAAAAGGTAGAAGTTGTATCTATAGGGGAGAAACTAGAAGACACATAAAATGTGCCCCCACAAATTACAAAGATAAAAGATAAGGAGTCACAAGATCTAAATACTAATCAAAGTGTAAACCTTGAAGTTGTTACAATAAAGACACAATTCCAACAGTTATCATTCATATGAAAGAGGAAGAGGCATAACCAATAGCTACATCTTTATTGAGCCTACAAATTTTAAGTTTACTAGCCATAATGATTGTTGACAATGATGGAATAGAAAATAACGAGGGTAAGGAAGCAAGTTCTATACCTATTCCACTATCATAGGGTGAAGTTTAGAAAGAAAGATAATAGATTAAAGAGGATAAGTTGACTACTAAATCTGAGGATCAGATTTTTATATAGACACTGGTTACTTTTCTAGTCTCTACATCTCCTATTAGTAGTAAAGCTCTTTAGAGTCCTAATACACAAGATATTCCACTACAAATATCAAATTTGAGTTCCAACACACCCAATAGTGTTGAAGTTACATCATTTAAGGATGTAAGCTTAGATGATGTGATTGAGCTACCAAAGTTTGATTTGAACACAATCACAATTCTATAAATGAGTACTCTTCAAGATTCTCTACAAAGGAAGAAAAGGAAAGAAATCTTAAGGAGGGAGCATAAGAAAAAGAAATTTTTGCATGAAATCAAAGACATATTCATTGATTCTTTCAACCTCCCAGAAATAACTAAAGATAAGACTATTATAGAGAAACTTGTCAACACTATGGCCAAGATTAAGGATAAAGATCTAGACACAAATGTCAAATTATTAGAATGGTCTGGAAGGAAGTTTCATACCAAGGTTTTGGAGAAGATATCTAGTGCTATTGCACTTAGACATGTTGATCTAGCAACCAAAATGGAAAATATAAAGAATGTGTTAGAGAACATTTTCTCTCTATACACAAAGCTATGAAATGTTGAGATATTTACTAAGAAGACTCAACAAGCTATTGACCAGCTGTAGTTAGAATTACAATTAATAGGTACCACACTACAACAATCTCTAGGTAATAGTCAGTTACATTTTCAGAGGTTACTATCATCTCAAAGTAGGCTTGCTGAGCTACAAGTATAGGATGATATTTAGTCTACTCTGATTAGTATCTAGTCCATGTTGACACCTCACATGGAAGTATTACACAAGGAACTAGCCTATGTAGAGACACTATTGAAGAAAGATTCTCATCTTTCTACACATGAAAGCTTAGTTGACCTTGTTGCACAACTAGACATTCAATATCAATCCCTAGATGCAACAATAGAAAAGTAGGATGCAACGTTGAAGATAATAATGGAGCTACACAAACCATTTTTGGATAAACACACTATCAGTGTACAACCCAATTGACATAAGTGTAAAAAAAGGGGGATTATAAAATTTTGGTGAAAAATTGTTTGTCAAGGAAGATATCTACTCAATAGGATTAATCGAAGAAAACATAGAAATGAAGTACTTACTCAAGGGGAGTAATAAGGTGTGGAAGAGAGACACAATTTTTGACACAAACAAAATTTTTTAAATTTTGAAAGTTTTGTATAGAAGCTGAGCATTGTCGAAATTATGCACACAATAAGGATGTATATATGATGACAAAGTGTTTTCCCACTCATGTCAAAGGGGGCGATTTTTTATCTCATTTTGGTTTTGACAAGGCTATGAAAAAAAACTTAGTCATTATCTAGAAGAATTAAAGTGCATAGTGCATGCCGAGTGATCTAAGTGAGCTGAGAAATCAATACAAGCCGAGTGATCAAAGCACTATGAGCATAAGCTTCTAGATAGTACAACCAAGTAATATAAATAATATGTGCCAATTCACTCAAGTCCCAAGTAGTTTATACATGCTAAGTGGTTTAGGTGCCAAGTAATAGCCAGTGTCGAGTTCTACAGAAGCCAAGTTACAAAATTTAGAGCATAGTGAAGGCTGAGCATCAAAGCCTTTGGATGCCAAGTGAACATTTTTTGGCATAGTTGATTTTTATGGCACAAAATACTATGTAAACCATTTTTGGCTGATATAATCATGAATTTATGATTGTAAGAGATAATTATGGAGTCATATTTAGAATCCCTATGCAATACATGCAACCAATCATATTAAGAGAAACATTAGGCAGTAATAAGGATTAACCACAATCATTGATTCTAACCTAATCCATCTCTACCTATTTTTATTTAAGAAGATAAACCCTAATAATTTTATCATTATGAGAGGAGATAAACTCTAAAGTTTGAGAGAGCATTCATGGTGGCTATGACAACGATATGAAAAGTAGAATATGTGTAAAGGAACAAAGAAAAATAGTGAGAGGCTTATAAAGGATAGATATGATCAGAGGGATCAAGATCTAATCAGTAAAGAGGAGATCTAATACTAAGAAGAAACGTGCTAACTAAAGATTAGGCATTGAATCATTCTAATAGGTGATGTAGAGTAAATCTCTTAACCCAATAGTCCTAACAGGTTGTTGTAAATATCTTAATTGAGTGCTTGCTTAATTGTGATTTGAAATCTTTTAGCAAAGTGATACCTAACATTCTTTGTAACCCTTTAACAAGGTAGACCCATTACAGGGTAGATCATAGCTTATGATCATACACTTTGTATCCATAATTGTCCACACTTTACAACTATACTAGTGAAGATTTGTGGGTGTCATTCCCACCCAACTTTTACCTTCTCATTTGAGGGTTTCTGGGTAACCAATTTATTGTGTTATGTGTTATTTACTTTATGCTATGATGTGATGCATGTTATGTTATTTTGGTTTATATGTTAAGTTATGAGTTGGATGTTGGTGATATGTTTTAGAGGTAGATTTTTTAAGTGTTGATTCACTCGCCCTCTTAGAACTTACTTTCCCATTGTTATTTCCAACAAGGATACACTCCTTCCATAACCATTGAAAATTATATTCTTATTTCCACTATTATTCCTACATATGTTCCACCTCTCATGATAACTTCTACAAAAGTTTCTAATCATTTAAGTGTTGGTATTTGTAACCCTTCACTTTCCTCATGTGCTCCTCCTACCTCCATCCTTCTTCATTATCCTAATACAATGTTGTCCCTTTCAAAAATTCCAAACCTCTTCTTGTTCCTTCCAATCCTACAAAAACATCCTTACATTTTCATCCTTTTTCCTACAACTTTCCTAAAACATCCAATATGTTTTTGACTACTATTACATCTTCTAATCCTACCATTAGTACCTTGGTTCAAACTATCATTACTTTGCAACAACAAGTGGCTCAATTCACTCAATATAAGTACAAAATCACTACATGTGACATTTCTAATCCCCTTTCCATAGATATCCTTCATGTCATTATCCTAAAACATGTTGAGATACCCCATCTTAAGACTTATAAAAATAAGAGTGATCTTGTGGACCATGCTAGGACTTTCCAAATCATATATAATGCTTTTTATCATGACTATAGGCTCATGGCTAAGTTGTTCACACATACTTTTAGGTTCCTCAAATTCCTTTGACTAATTTCATACATTGTATGTAGGATGTTAAAGAAAAAGTTAGTGACTTTATTGGTAAATTCAAACACTTTTATTCTAAAAAATTATTATCCCATGCCTGATCATGATATTCAAAAAAAAATTATTTCTAACTTGTCAAAGGACATTAGAGATAGGATTCTTCTTAGGGAGTATACTTCCTTTTCATATCTTTGTCTAGTGCTTCACCATTATCAATTACAAGTGAGCTAGCCTAGAGCTCTACTAAAATGGATCCTAATACTCTTGATAAGAGTAATTTCATTGTTCATCAAAACAAGTTTCATAAGCCTAACAAGTACATCAAAATTTACAAATCAAAAAACATAGTTGATGATCAAGTGGCTACCACATCCAAAGGTATGGATACTTTTTCCTCCATGCCTCATCCTAATCATAAATGTACTCCTTTATCTAAATATTTACCCATGGTGATGATGATGTTGATTAATGTTAATATTATGAAGCTTTCTCCTATTTGTCTTATTGACACTAGAAAACCAATCCCTAAGTCATTTGATCATAATGTTTTTTTTCAATATCATCCTCAACCTAGTCATGCTACTCAAAAGTGTTATAATTTGAAAAATACTATTGAAGACCTTATTAATTACAATGTGATATCACTTTATGCCAAGGTTAATTGTATGAATAAATCCATAGAACCTCCTAATTAGATTTTGTAAATCTACGCCAACCTCTTACCTACGCATTCAAAAAATATCAGTAATTATGTGGTTAATCATGTTGAGTCTGAACCTCAATCTTTAATTTTACATTTGCACAAACCTAAACCTAAACCTCATATCACTTTTGATCATACCAATATGTTTAAAGAACCTAATGGTCCTCTCTACATTACTACTAGGGTTGATTATATATCTTCCTATGGTTTTTGATTGACCCTTCTACCTCCATGAATGTTATCACCAAGGAATGCCTTTTTAATAAAAGATTGCATAATGATACCTAATATACATCTAGTATTTGGATTCAAAATTGGAATGGTTTTCTTTACCATGGACTCAAGATTCTATTAATCTTCCCATGACCCTTTTCAATAAGATTTTTTATACTACCTTTATTGTTGTTCCTAATTCTGATCACTTTCAAGTTAAGATTAGTATACCATAGCTCTATTCTATTAAAGATATAGCCTCTCCTATTCACAAGTGTATCACATTTCACCATCAAGAAATATTTAACCATTAATCATTCTATTTATAAACCCTCACAACCTTGAGATTATTATGGGATAGATGTCTAATAGCCACCTCTCCCTACAACACTATCCAAGTATCATAATCATCTTTTTCAATCATATTAGAAGTTTACGGTAGAAAATATTGTTGTGCTTAGCCTTTCTAAGGTTGATCCTCCTGTACCTATCTCACCTACCCCACCTATTAATATTTCTACCATTTCCCAACCTATAGATCTTCCCTCCTCAAAACCTAGTACCATTTAAAATTATCCTTTAAGTTTTTCTCGCAAAACCATTTTTAACGAACATGCTTGTTAATGCCATAAGAACCATCAAGATAAGACTAAGGCCCATGTTCTTAGTTCTAAAACTACATCTTCATCTCAAAATTTTCCTTTCTTTTATGAAATTAATCTTGAGACTTTAGAGAAACTTAATCACAATAATATGCAAATGGATAAATATGATGGTTTTGTTTATCTTTAAGATTTTATTAATCTTGATATGGAATATAATCTTGATGATAATTCTAATACACATGTTAGTGATGATGAATATGAAAATATTGATTTCCTAACATGCTTTATATGTGGCTAACCCTTGCTCCTAGTGGAGAACAAAGTGACTCCCACCAAAGTCTTTTCTTGAATCTAGCAGTGGTTCCTATTATGTTGGATGTTGTTCCTCTTGTTAGTCACCCACATTTCCCTAATGTTATAGAATGAGATAGGGGGTGGGGAGGGGTGGGTGGGTAGGGCATGTGACACACTTATGTAAACTTCTTTATCATGGAAATCTTTGTGTTCATGTTGTGTTTTTTTCGTGTTGTGCTCTTTGTTATATATTTTGTCTAGATTGATTTTGATAATTCTTGTTGTTTCATTGGTGCAAGATGATAAATTAATTGAATATGCCATACATGTTCTATTTATACCTCTCTTCCTCTATATGTCATTACACATATTATTTTGTATACATGTTTTTTTTTTTTTTTTTTTTTTTGTATATGTGCCCTTGTATTGTCTCCTTGGACTAGATTAGTTTTCTTTAAGACATTATAAGGTCCTTTTATATGTGGGCTAAATGAATTAGTCATTAAGACTAAGGTCACACAAATAGCCATTGCCACTAATTAATTTTCTTAGTGTTAGAAGCTTAAGGTAAGGTTAGAGTCTTAAATGTGTTCTAAACACACTATGATGTTGCAAATGTTCTTAATGGCCATAAATGATGTTGGTTCCTTAGACTATAGAGGTTAGAGGTCCTAAAAAGAAGCATAGATGCATAATGGAAAAGATTCCAAATGTTATTAAGAACTTTTCATGACAACATTTGCAATTATTGTAAATGTTTCATGTAACTTTGTTACTTTGGATTCCCTTAAGGATAGGGAGTGGGAAATTGACCAACATGCCTAGAATTGTGGAGATGGTATCTAAAAATGAGTAAAGAATCGAATCTAGAGGGGAGAGTATTCATTGTAATTTTTATGTGTGTGAAATATAGCTTTGCAATAACATTTCCCATAGTTTATTGAGTTTTAGCATTAAAAATGTCTTAAGATATATTGAAGAATTAATTTTGATGATTGTTTAGTATTCTTAGATTAGTTTGGAGAGTTTTTCATTTGATAAGTGAGTTAATTAGAGTAGGTTTTGAGGGTTAAATAATTTTTTTTTGGTTTAGAGAATTTATTGGTTTTGTGTTGACCAATCTATATAAATATGGCTCCTTTTGAGATAATGGGTGTTGCACACATTGCATAATATTTTTATATTGTGTTATTTTATTGTATTATGTAATGTTGCACCTAGATGGATGTGCAACATGTAAAGATTCCCATGAGATATACTTGATGAGTTATATTGTGACATTGTGATAATATTTCATGTAATTATTTAATATTGGGGAGAAAAGAATTAAATTTTCAATATTAAATGTGGGTGAATGGGTTAGGTAGAATATGGTTTTAGCACATTGTTTATGTAATTCTAGTTGGTGCTTTTGTGGGACTTACTACTATATAAGCACCCACAAGGGTAGTTGTTGGTGTGACAAGACAAAAGGAAAAAAAGGAAAGAGTTGAGTGGGACAAGGCTTGACAGGTTAGCCAAGGGAGCATTTGTGAAGGTTGGAAGCATGGCATGGGATGTGTGGATTCATGCTTATTCACATAGATTTCTTGGTGGTGGCTATGGCTTTGAAGGCTTCCATGGTTGTATTACAATGGTGTTTTTTGTTGAAAAATACATGGTGATGGATTCTTTTGGAGGCTAGGTTTTTCCCTCAATGAGGGTTTCCTTGGGTATATCTTGTGTCAAATTTTGTGGGTAAGTTGTCTATTCTCTTGCATGTGGATTTTAATTGCGTATTTATTTCAGATCAATTATGGGTTATGTGGAAATAGTTATATTCTTTCTTGCAATTTTCCTTACAACTCCTCCATGAAATCTAGACATGTGAAATACCTAAGGGTAGATGGAAAGCCTAGGGGATTCATTAGTGTACATATGTTTAGGATTATGAATTATGAGAGAAGGGGGAGCTATTTTTAATACTAAGCCCTAGGCAAGTAGATAATGTCTTGTTAGAGGCTTAGGATAGGAGAAAGTGAAGATTTCTTGTAGGATAAACAAGTACAAAATGGAAATAGTATAGTTCTAAGTGTGTTTTGAACATATCTTGCTATGTTATAAGGATCCCAGGATTATCAATCCATTTGAGTGGATTTTGAACAAGAAACTAGTGAGTTCCTAAGAAATAGGCCTTTTTAGCCCTGTTTGACCTAGATAATAGGAACCTCCTGTATGAACATCTAAGGAGTCTAAGACCTATATAATCCTTAGGAAACCCAAAAGGGTACTCAAATCTAGCATTTATTTTCTATGTTTTTTGGAAAGTTTTGACAAGAAAAATGAATTAGTCATTTTCAAGGGCTAATTGGAACTAGGCCTAATTAGTCTTCTTGGAGGCTAAGTCTTGAAATCAATAGGAAGAAGGCTTGAAGACCTTTCTTAATGGATACAAATGTGAGAAAATGGAATTTTCTCATGTTGATGGATACCCTTGCAATGAAGAGTGGATTTTGTGAAGACATAACACTTAGAGCTTTCTAAGTGAAGGTGGTGAATTGTACCATTTTAAGGTGTTAGTCTTTCAAGGTTAAGCACAAGGGAGAATTTTTTATAGAAGAGTCAGAATTGGATTTAGTTAATAACCTAAGCCAAATTAGGACCTAGAGGAAACTAGGTACCTAGAAGAGACAAGCTAGGTCTCTCAATAGTAGTCCAAGCAAATCTTGGAACACTCAAACCATATTGGTATTAGAGCTTGAGTTTATCAGACTTGTGGTGGATGTTGTAGTCTACTAAATCAATGGGAGAAAATACAACAAGTGGAGAAATAGAAGACACAACCATGGTGATGAACATTGAGTTAGCCAAGAAGGTTGAGGAACAACAAGAAAATAACAAATCACTAAAGGAAAGACTAGCTCAAATGGAGAAACTCTTGGGTAAAGTCCAAGACAACACTGATAGGGTCTAAGAGAAGATTGACCTAAAGGAAGAAAATAAATCAAGGGAGAAGGAATTAGAGTTGGAGGAAGAAGCACCAAATCCTAATCCTATTCTTCCTTAAGAGCCATCCTTAAAGGCATTAAAAGCATTGAGTTGTAGACTAGATCTACAAAAAATGGATCCATATTTAGTTGTAGACTAGATTGACAAAATTGAGAACCATTTTGAATGTGATGGTATCTCTAAGGCACAAAAATTTATGGTGTCCAAGTCTAGATTAAGAAGTTCAAATCTTACTTGGTGGAAGTTTGTGCAAACTAAGAGAAAAAAAGATAGAAAAGGTCCTATAGTTACATGGAAGGGCATGGTAAACAAGGTGTAGTAGACCTACCTTCCTAATGAATATGAAGTTTAGCTTCATAGGAGGATACAAAATCTTAGAAAAAAATATTTAGATTTCCAAGCATATGCCGAGGAGTTTCAAAAATTTTGTTTGGGATCCAAGATAGTTGAAGAGGAAAGCATTAAGCTTGCAAGGTACTTGAATAGCCTCAAATGGTCTATTCAAGAAGAGATGAGCCTAGTAAACTTCAAAACCATTTGCCAATGCTATCAAATGGCCTTGAAGATAGAAGAGAAAAGCAAGAGGAAAAAAAAACTCATAAAGGTAAAGCTAAGAACAAGGATAGTAGAGGGAAAAGAGGAGGCTATGGTGGAAGAAGTTTAGACTTCAGGGCTCAAGGTGAGATAAAATTTAGTGAACAAAAAGAAGAAAGCTCAAGCAAAGGTGGTAGAGGAAGAAAATCTAATTCTAGAGGAAAGAGTGGTGGACAAGGAGGAAAGGATGATTACTTTGCCAATATGAAGGGCTATCATTGCAATCAAATGAGGCACCCTACCTATAGATGCCTAGAGAAAGGTAGTTCATCACAAGGGAGTGACAAAAGTATTAACCTAGTCCAAGATGAGACTAATACAACAATGGAGCATGCCAAGGTACCATTGAATTTAGAAGAAGGAGACAAGATCATGATGAGGAGAACTTTGATAAAAGAGCTAGTAAGAGAAGAGCCAAGTTAAAGGAGGTCCTTTTTTAGAAAAAAAGTGCAAGATAATGGGAAAAGTGTGTAGAGTCATCATTGACTTAGGGTCTATTGACAATATTGTGTCAAAGGAAGTAGTCAACAAGTTAAACATGCCAAGGATACCCCACACTAGTCCTTACAAGGTCATATGGCTCAACAAAGGACAACATGGTTTGGTAAATGAGTAGGCTTGGGTGGAGTTCTCAATTAGAAGGTATAAAGAGAAGGTATTGTGTGATGTGTTATGTATGGTTGCATGCCACTTTCTCCTAGGTAGAACATGGAAATATGATTACCAAGCTATGCATAATGGAGTGAGAATTCCTATACTTTCAAGAAGAACAATGCAACTTTCAAAATTTAGTTACTATTAGAGGATGCATATGTAAAAATAGTAGTCCCTAATATTCTAATGGTTGGTGAAAAGGTATTATTAGAAGCCTTGGAAGGAAGAGAATGATGCAGGAGCATCCAAAGGTATAAGGGCAATACTGTGTCACCCAAAATAAAATGTACTTAGACTTAGTTTTTGTTTCATGTGTTTTCATTTCTAGATACCCATTTGGGTCAAATAAAGGTTTCAACTCTCACAGTTCCACTATCAGTGTTCTAGGATAGAGTATTTGAACACCTTGGGATACATGTAAATGCCAAAAAAATAGGAGTATGCAATTGAGCCATCATTTTGGTGAACTAGAAGGTGTAAATTGGCCAATTGAATGTAATTGTAATTTAGAGCATTCCAGAAAAAGAATCAGGTCAAAAGGCCCCATGGTTTGAAAGTTATCGCAATTTTTTGATTTCTAGAGACATCTTAAGAATGCTTCAAAGTTAGGTTAGGGGAATTAAATGACCTCAAATAGGGCTGAAAAATGGGGTATGAGAAAAGCTTTCAATAGGGCTATAGAGCGCTTCAAGAGCTTTTCAAAAATGTAAATAGTTCGTCAATCGGAGCTACGGTTCAAAAGTTATGCCTCCCGAAAGTTTAGTTACTATTTCTGAATACTTCTAATTCTGTGTCAACTTCTAATGCGACTTCTAGAGCTTTCTATTTGGTTAGTGGATGCCAACTAGCACTTTCTAGAATGTATTCCTAATCCTTAAACCTTTGGGGTCTATTTAAGAACATTTCTGGCATTGTAAAAGGTAGTTCAGAGTGGAGTTTGAGAGAAGGCACTAGTAGAAGAATTTATCTCTAGGTTTATGCTATTGTAAGCCCATAGGGCATGTTTTGGAGTCTGTTTCTCTGCACTAGTGTACTAGCATTTTTAAACAGTTAATAAAATTTTCCCTTTCCTGTTGTGTCCATTCTGTGCTTGGGTTGTGTCTCCATCAAAGAAGGTGTTGGCTTTGCATTGGTGTTAAGACCAAAGGACGGAGATGAAGGAAAAACAACCAAGAAACTAGAGTTACCTAAGGAGATACAAAGCATGTTGTAGACTTATGAAGGCAAAATGAGTGATGGAAAACCATCAGCCTTACCCCCTTAAAGATTTATAAGTCATAGGATAAACCTCATACCTAGAGCTACCCTTCCCAACACAACAAACCATAAGATGACCCCTCAATAAAATGAGGAAATTGCTAGATAAATAAAATAACTCCTAAACCAAGGTCTTATTAGGAAGAGTATTACTCCATGTGCAAAACCCACTGTACTAGCACCTAAGAAAGGAGGAACTTGGAGGATTTGTATAGATTCAAGGGAAATAAATAGGATAACCATTAGGTATATGTCCCATATCCCTACGATTTAAGACCTAATGGATTGTCTACATGAAGCCAAGTACTATAGACCTAATGGATTGTCTACGTGAAGCCAAGTACTATAGCAAGATCGACTTAAAAAGTGGCTATCACCATATAAGGATACATGAAGGAGATGAGTGTAAAACAACCTTCAAGACCAATAAAGGGTTGTATGAATGGCTTAGCATTCCATTTGGATTATCTAATGCCCCTTCTACATTCATGAGACTAATAAATGAAGTTCTTAAAGACTAGATGAGCAAGTTTGTAGTTCTATATCTAGATGATATACTAATCTATAACAAGACAAGGAGTGAGCACTTAAAAAGAGCTACATGATGAGAAGTTGATGATCAACTTGGGGAAGTGTGAGTTCATAAAAATAGAGCTAGTATACCTTGGGTTTTTCTTATCACATGGCAACTTAAAAATGGATGAGAGAAAAGTAGAGGCTATTAGAAATTGGCCTACTCTAATGTTAGCAATAGAGATAAGGAGTCTTCATGGTCTTGCACAATACTATAGGAAATTTATAAGGCACTTTAGTAAAATTTGTGCTCCTATGTTAGATACTATCAAGGGAGGAATGAAAATTAAGTTTGTATGGAATGAGCATGCTAACAAGAGCTTTGAGTTACCAAAGGAGAATATAGCTACTTAGCCTATCTTAGTGCTGCCAAAATTTGAAAAGCTTTTCACTATTGAGTGTGATGCTATAAATGTAGCAATTGGGGATGTTTTAAGCCAAGGGGGAAAACAAGCAGCTTTTCATTCAGGAAAGTTAAGTGAAGCCAAGAAGAAGTACTCTTCATATGAAATTGAAATGTATGCATTGGTTCAAGTTCTAAGGAAATGGAGATACTATTTGCTTCTGAAGGAATTCATTGTGTATTCAAACAATCAAGCACTAAGTTTAAGAAATTCATAAAAGAAGTTGAGTCACAAGAACATGAAGTGGATTGACTAGCTACAAGCTTATAGTTTTAATATCAAGCACAAGAAAGGTGTCTTAAATATGGTGGCAAATGCATTTTCTAGAAGACCTCTCACTATTCAAGAAATTCAATTGAAGAGCATGGGGATAGATCATTTCAAAGATCTATATGCTGATGAAGAGGAATTTTCCAAAATTGACAAGGTATGTGCTGAATACAAGAATCATTTTCATAGTATATATGCTGAATATACTTTGCAAAATGATCTTTTGTTTTAAAGGGAACTAGTTATGTATCCCTAGAGGTTCTATTAGAGAGAATTTGATATAAGAACAACATAATGGTGCTTTAAGCAGTAATTTGGGATGACTAAGACCCAATAACTTGTTTCAAGGTTCTATTATTGGCATAGAATGAATCTTGATGTTAGGAGGCATGTAGAAAGTTGTGTCACATGTCAAAAATCCATGGGCACTTATTCAAATGTAGACCTTTATCAACCACTACCTATTACTACTAGGCCATGGGAATGTTTAAGTATGGATTTTGTAGTTGGGTTACCCAAGACAAGACAAGCTATGGATAGTTCTTATGTAGTTGTGGATAGATTTAGTAAGATTGCTCACTTTGTACCATGCACAACAATTAATGATGCTAGTGAAATAGCCTCTCTTTTCTTCAAAGAAATGGTGAGAATCCATGGGTTACCTATCGACATTGTGTTAGATAGAGACATCAAATTTATGAGTAATTTTTGGAAGACTCTTTGGTAAAGGTTGGACACTAACTTATCTTTGGATCGACCTACCATCACCAAATTGATGGTTAGATTGAGGTTGTTAAAATAAACCTTGGGAATCTACTAAGGTGCTTAACTAAGGAGTACAATCAACAATGGGATCAATTGATTGGGCAAGTTAAATATGCCTACAATGACACTACCAATAGATCGACAAGAAAGAGTCCATTTGAAATAGTGCATGGACTGCATCCTAGAGGTGTTTATGAACTAAGAGATTTGAAGGATGGAGTGAAAGTAAGTGGCTATGCTGATGACTTTTCATATTCTATGAAAGAGGTACATGAAGCAGTGAGGAAGAAATTGATAGTGAACACCATGAATCAAAAAGAAAAGGTGGATGGGAGTAGAATGATAGTCAAGTTAAATGTTGGTGACTTGGTTATGGTGCATCTTAACAAGTCAAGATTTCAAAAAGGAGTCCCTCACAAGTTACAAATGAGAAGTATAGGTCCCTATCCTATTTTGGCTATGTATGGTGACAATGCATTCAAGGTTGAAGTGCTAGAAGATAGTGGACTATCACCAATATTTAACATTGCATACTTAGTCCATTATAAATGACCACAAAAAGACATGGATTAGAATTTTCATGAAGTAATCAAGAATCTAGAAGATCTCCAATTATCTACTATTACAGTTATAGGACTAGACAACATATTGGACATATGAGTTTGTAAAAATGCTAGAACAATAGAGTACAAGGAATACTTGATAAAGAAGTATGGCTAGATGGATGTTTATGTAGTATGGCTTAAGGAATTAGAGTTGACGAAGATGGGGATTGATCCAAACATCCTCAATCCAAGGGTGTATTGATCTTTTCATTTTGGGGAGGATAATGTATGAGCACACTAGGCTAACCTCTCCATGTCTAGTATTTTGGCTCATTTTTGAATCTAGCCAAGTCAAGAAGAGTAGATTAGTTTTCTTTAATACCTTAGAAGGTCATTTTCTATGTGGGCTAAGTGAGTTAGTCATTATGACTAAGGTCATACAAATAGCCATTATTAGTTGCTAATTAATTTTCTTAGTGTTAGAAGCTTAAAGTAAGGTTAGAATCTTAAATGTGTTATAAACACATTATGATGTTGCAAAGATGATTACCAACCATAAATGATGTTGGTTCCTTAGAGTATAGAGGTTAGAGGTCCTAAAAATTAGGATGGAGGCATAATGACAGAGATGCCAAATGTTGTCAAGAAGTTGCCATGGTCCAACATTTGTAATTATTATAAATGTTGCACACAACTTTGTTTCTTTGGATTAACTTAAGGATAAGGAGTGGGCAATCTGTCAACATGCCTATAATGGTGGAGATGGCATCTAAAAAGGAGTAAAGACTTGAATCTAGAGGGGAAAGTATGAATTACAATTTTTGTGTGTGTGAAATATAGCTCTATAATGATATTTCCAAAAATTTATTGAGTTTTAGTGTTGACAGTGTCTAAAGATAGATTGAGGAATTCATTTTGATTATTTTATAGTATTCTTATATTACTTTGGATATTTTTTCATTTGATAAGCAAGTTGATTAGAGTAGGTTTTGAGGGTTGAATAAATTGTTTTTGGTTTAGAGACTTTACTAGTTTTGTGCTAACTAGTTTGTATAGATATGGCTCCTCCATGAAATATAGCCATGGGAAATACTTAATGATAGATGGAAAGTTTAGGGGAGTCATTAGTGTACATATTTTTAGGATTAAGAGTCATGAAAGTATAGGGAGCTATATTTACTACTAAGCCCTAGGCGAGCAGATAGTGTCCGGTTAGAGGCTTAGGACAAGAGAAAGTGAAGATTTCTTGCAAGGTATACAAGTATAGTATAGAACAAGTATAGTTATAATTTTTATTTTTTAACATATCTTGCTATGTTATAAGGATATAGGGATTATCAATAAATTTGAGTGGGTTTTGAATAAGAAACCAGTGAGTTCCTAAGAAATGGGCCTTGTTAGCCCTATTTGACCTAGATAATAGGAACCCCTTGTAAAAACATATAAGGAGTCTAATAACTATAGAATCCTTTAGGAAATCCAAAAGGGTACTAAAATCTTGAATTTATTTTCTAGGTTTTTTGGAAAGATTTGACAAGAAAGAGGAATTAGTCATTTTCAAGGGCTAGTTGGAACTAGTCCTAATTCATCTTCCTAGAGACTAAGTCTTGAAATCAATAGGAAGAAGGCTTGAAGACCCTTTTTAATGGATAAAATGTAAGAAAGTTGAATTTTTTCATGTTGATGGATGCCCTTGCAATGAAGAGTGGAATTTGTGAAGAAGTCATAGCTAGAGTTTTCTACGTGAAGGTGGAGAGTTGTACTATCTTAAGGTGTTAGTCTTTCAAGGTTAAGCACAAGGGTTGAGAAATCTTTGAGAAGAGTTGGCATTGGACTTAGTTAATCACCTAAGACAAATTATGACCTAGAGGAAACTAGGTACCTAGAAGAGACAAGCTAGGTCTCTTAGTAGTAGTGCAAGAAAACCTTGAAACACTCACACCAGGTTCCTATCCTTTAGCAACCTTATGGACCATGGATGGATTTGTGCTGAATTACCTCTTGCTCCTATTCTACTCCATATTTTCCACTTTCTCATAGAATAGCTTCTTATGAGACAACCCAAGAATAGGTCAAACTCTTTTAGAATAGGTCAACCCATTCCCTAGGGATTTTAGATCCTTGGACTAGTTTTGTCTCGAGGTTTTAAATTTAATAATTGGATAATCCTATCAGCTTTATTTATTTTTGCACCCAAAAATTAGTATAAAAGGAAGCTAGGAACCTCATTTTTACATCCAAAAGCTATCCATGTTCAATATAGAAATCATACATATGAGTTCAAGGATTCAAGAAAGATTTCCTTCAAGCATTAATGAATTTACGGCATTCAAAGATCCTTTATGAACATTTCCTCTTCAAGGTCTAGCATTTTATTGGCAATTATTGGAGGAAATATACATTGAATCATTCATTATCTTCTTCATTTATGTACATTTAAATCCATGTCTCCATGATGTGGTTTTGGTAGATCCATTGCATTTGTAGAGATTTTCTACATCCTTTTTCAAAAATTCAATACCATCAATATACAAGCATTGCAAATTCTTATTGACAAGGGTTTCTACAAGCAAGGTGAAGACTTACATTTTTCTTACTTTTCTTTATATATTTACATTTCAATTTCAAGGTTGATTCCTCAATCTAGGGCTTGACTAAGGTAAGCCCTTATCCACCCAAAACAAGAAACAATATTTTTTATGTGCACAAGTAGGATAGCTTAGAATTGCAATCTCAACTCTAAAAAATATTTGCCAAACCATTTCCAAATAATTTGGGGTAAAGTTACTATAGTCTCTTGGAAACATGGTAGTTTCATCATAAAGTATATGGAACATGGTGAGTTGGTCTATTGCTTCCTAAGACCTTGAGGAAAACATCATTTTCTTGGTTTTTGGTAGCGATCACAAATTTGTAGTCAAAAGTTCCCTTACAGTTTTAGATCCCCAATTTTTGGAGTGAAAAGGAATATTCCTCTACCCATTTCAAGGTGAGTACTAATATCTTTTATTTCATCTTTTAGCCTAGGCCTATATTCATATCTTAATTGGGTTGATTTCTTACATTTAACACCTAGACCTATATTACACTTCTCATTTAATCAATTATCTCAATTTGAATTTTACATTTACACATCTATTATAAAATTTATGTTGCATGAAAGAGGAATTTATTGCATACATCCTTAACATAATCTAGGTTTAGAATCAGGGTATGTGTAGGATCATGGCCAACCAAACTATACTCTTAAGTAGTAATAAAAAATTAGCAAATCAAGGTTATGTCAACTTGATGTGTAATTTTCTACTTTTTATAAAATTTATATCAAAAAATTGAGAGAAAAGGGTCTCTAGGAAATTTAATTTAATTTCTAAACTACTAGGCCTTACCTTAAAAAAAAAAATTTGATTTGTCAAAATTTTGAATTTTAATGCAATAATACAAAAATTTTAGGACAAAAATAAGTAGATATATGTCTAACCACCTTAATCAAAATCAAATGATAATATTTTTAAAACATATTCTAGATATAAGAAGTAGACTCATGCCTATATGTGATACATATTTTTGCACATTTTAATTCTAAAAAAATAATTAATTATTAATTTTCTACTTCATTATTTTTGGAATAAAAACCTCTCGTGTCTGACCACCTTGACTAATTCAAAACTCTGCAAAATTTAATTTTTCTTTTATTTTTTATTATAGTAGAAGAAACATAGAATGTGATGCATCTTTTGGATTTGAAGAATGTTGTATCATTTGAGAGTTATAGTTGTTTTTCAAGTAGTGTGCTAGTCAGGACTTTATATGCAACTCCATTAGAAAATAAATAATAATTACTTACTAAAATTGTAATTTAAAAAACCTTACATTTGTAGAAATCTAAGAACATTATTAAGAAAACCTTTTCATTTCATCAAATTTTGGTGAAGAAAAAATCATCAACTACATGTTTGAAGTTAAAAAATACACAAGAAGAGGACAAAAATACATATTTGGGACATTTTAAAAGTTGACCATATAGGGTTGGTATCGAGAGATATCTGTAGGCCTTATAAATGTGTTAATTTATTTCTTTGTTTATCAAGATGGGTGGGAAAAAGTTGGAATAGATTTTAAAATTCTTTTAGGTATTTCAAAACTACATATTTTTCATATTGCCACTTTGTGGCACACCATAATCCTGCACGTACCCATTAGCACCCCTTTATCTCCTTAGTTTTTACTAATCTAACTTGAGTTATATTAAGAGTTATGTTTGGAAGCCCCTCTTTCTCTTGTATTTAATGTTAGTGGAAAATGGAGGCCCTACCCTATTGAGCACTTCCATTTTTCACTGAAAAACTATTGTGTTGGATGAATGGTTGATTTGGATGGAACTGTTAGGCTTATGAAACTTATTAAGATGAGATGCAGCATCACTTTTATCAATGAAAAGAGGATCCATTGGAGTGTTTCTCAAAAATTGACTCATTTTTAGGTGATAATGATGAATCACTACACATAATTATGAAAAAGAAGAAAAATAAATAAGGAGAATATTATTTCTAATATCTTTTTGGAAAAGAAAAATGCACGTTGTATATCAATATTATGCATATGGTAAGAAATATAATCATGCAAATATTTAAATCTACATATAAAGTCACTAAATTTTTAAAACTCTTTTTTATAATGTGTTAAATCAAGTGAAGAAACTTGAGGGCCAATATTATTTTGAAACTTTTGAATGAAAAAAATTGGCAAGATTTTCAAATGAGTCAATGAAAATAGGAGGCAAGGAACAATAGAATTTAAAATATTATCTCAAAAGGTCCTAGTGAAAAACCTAGTCATGAACCTATAGTTGTGAGAAAAATCACTACATAAGGTTTTGAAAGGTTTAAGCATGAGTGACAACATCACCCTTGCCATTATAAGTCCTAAGATGAGTTATCTAAATATTTTTATGAATAAAGGCTTGGGTAATGTCTAAGGACAAAGAATTATCAATGTCACATATGGGAATGTTAAACTTGGATTGAGTCAAGGAAATAATTTTTTGATTCAAGGAAGGAATAGTTTGAGCTAGGCTATTAGTGGTGAGATTGATAGAAGAAATTATAGTAAGAGATACATCATAAAATACTGGGTACCTTTAGGTTTAGGGTTGGTATTAATATTTTATGTACATTGGGGAAAGAGATTGAGATACCTTCAAGCATAACCTTCAAGAGAGCAAAAATTAGGTTAACACAACACAAAATTAATGTAGGGGTGCCAATACTAAGTGCAAGTCTTTTCAGATGTCTATACTAAGGGATATATTTCTATTGGTTCTTATTTCACCTTATTGTAATATAAATCAGTTGACTATGTTTAGTGAATTGATGTAACCAACAAGTAGATTGATTAATTAAAATAAAAGTAATGTAAAGACAGATATGATAACCAAATACATGAATATATCTTATGATCCAATATGTAAAAGTAAGTTCTATGAAATGATAAAAAGGAATCAAAATCACCTTGAGGGATAGTAGATGAGGCCAATTCATATATGATATTAGAGTGTCAAACTACAAAAGAAACTTGAACTAAGCAAGATCTATAAGTACAAAGTTGGAATCTATGAACCTTGATTATATAGAAGCCCAAGGTGAAGATTAAATTCTAGGGTTGAGTTGAACTTGATAGGTTGAGTTAAACTTGGTTGAGGTTGAGGTTGAAATGCACCCAAACTACATAAAATTTACAAATCTAAAGCTCCAAAAAAATGATTTTTTAAAGTTCTACAATCCCAAATTTTTCGATTTGAAAGTTCATGAATCTACTCCTACACACAAGAAAAACAAAAGTTGTGGTGGGGAGGGGAGGGTCTTTCCTTGGTCAAACCCTTTTTGAGGAATTAACTTTGAAATAAGAAAGCATGTAAAAGTAAGACATATGTAAATATTCACCTTATATGTCAAACCTCTTTAGATGGATTTTAATCCGTTATCCATAAACATGTATGAATGGTTGTATATAAATGTATGATTTAGGATTTCTTCACAAATGAAATAGATATACAAGTGCAAAACTACAGATCCATGTATATAAGCATGCTCTAATGCGGATGAATGCTTGAATACTTGTGCAATATTGATGAATGTAGTTCTCCTTCCTTGATGACCAAATCCATGATATCTAATGAAAAAATAAACTATATTTATACAAGAAATAAATTTATTGATGACAGGAATGAGTTCCTTCACTAAATCCTTTCCTTTTCAGTTTGAACTTGTTGAATGCACCTTGAAATCTTGCTTGTAAATGACATGTTGAAAGTATAATTGCTCATGAAAGTATGAATTACTCTTAGAACTTATATAAAATAATGGATTAATTTCATGAATAATGGATTTTTTCAATGAATAATAGATGATCAAATGAAGTGAGAAGATCCCCTTTTATATTAATTTTTGGCATCAAAATTGTAAGAGTTGACTACACTAGGTAGGAAATAAATGAAAAAACTTGAAATGTGGACAGGATCTTGAGAAAAAATACTTAGAGTTGAGGTCAACCTCAACCTCAACCTATGATATTTACTGCATTAGTAATTCTTCAATATCTTAGGGGTAGAGAAGAAATGGTCAAAAATAGACAAAAAAATTGAGGAACAAAGGGTGATTCGAGCATAAATGTATCTATGTTCTAGGGTATCACTAAATGGGGCCTAAGAAGTCATTAGACCTTCCAAACAATGGGAGATGATTTTTAATATGGTGAACAAATGATATGATTTTTTATCATTTATTATAGTTTTTATAATTTATATTCATGAAAATATTTATAAATTGGCATAAACTTGGAGTATTTATTATTACTCAAATTTAATATTTTTATTCTTTTGATTGGTGCATCTTTACCTTGGCTAATTATTTTTTCTTTGGATTTGTAGTTAATTAAAAAGATGAGAGGAGTTATTTATTGAGATGTCAATTGCATTAAATGTTATTTTAGGTCTCAATGGAGCTTGAAAGAGTATTAGAGATTTAGAGGCTTCATAGTTGTCTATGATGATGTATTTCATAGATTGGTCCTTAAGAAACACACATAAAAATGAGACAATGTTACAACAAGTATTTTATACACCTTCCATAAGAAAATACATCTTCTTAATGTAAAATAAATATTTATTTGTGATACATATTTAGGATGTATCTTTAGTCACATCAAATATTTATTTGGGTTTTATTGTTCTAGGTGTAAATAACTATTTACTATTTAGACTTTACCTAAGTTTACTTAGGATAATGCATTTTCATATTAGTTGTCATGTAGACCCTTAGGAATTTGCATTTTCATATTAGTTTTCATGTAGGCACACAAGAGTTTGCATTCTATTTGAGTACATGTTGTCTAATACTTCTCTTTGTGAGATACACTTTTGTATTCTTATCTTCTCATTCTTGAATGTACTTTGATGCACAATGGAGGATAAGAAAATTGATGAGTTGCTAAAAATAATGAGGAAATAAAACATTTATTTTCCTAATACCTAAAAGGATAAATGAACCTCATCCAATTTAAAAGGTAAGGGATATGATTTGTTAGAAATCACAAATAATTTTGAGGAATAGTCTCTTGATTTAGGAGCTACAAATCATATGAGTGCTTCAAAGGATAACCCCCCCTTTAAAACCATTGATAATGTACCTCACATATATGTATGTAGGAGATGATACACAAGTGGAAGTTGAAAGAAAAGGGGTTGTTGAGATGGAAAATAGAGTTTTAAAGGATGTTCTCCATTTTCTCAACCTTAGAACCAACCTCCTTTCAATCTTCCAAATCACTCACTATGGATGTGGAAACAAAGTGGAGTTCCTTCTTGATTCAATTGTGGTGAAAAATCTAAAGTATGATTCCATGACAAAAATTGGAAAGGCTAGTCATGATACAATACTTTATTATTTTTCCCATTTTTTGCCTAAGTAAACTTTCCTTTCCTCATAGACATACTCAAATTTACTAAGTAAAATTTGGAACAAAAGATTTGGATATCTAAAGTACCACTGTCTTCAAAAAATTAGCAAAAATAATAGGGTCAAGGTATACCCCAAGTCATGTTTTGAAAGGGTGTATATATAGGTTGTCAAAAAGGAAAGAATCCTAAAGATAATTTTGACAAGGGGAAGTTTTGGAGAGCAACTATTGTTCTTGAATTGGTTCATATTGATGTAGTTGGCCCATTTCTAGTGTCATCATTTGGAAAGGCTCTCCATTTTATCACCTTCATTGATGTATTTTAACAATACATTTGGGTCTATCTTCTTGCTCATAAGAATGAAGTGTTTGATAAATTTCTCACCTTCAAGGCTCAAGTTGAGAAAAAATTAGGGAAATCCATCAAGATTCTTTGAAAAAACAATGGAATGGACTATGTTAAATCAATACTTATAGAATTTTGTACATATGAGGGTATTGATCTTTAACATTTAGTTTCATACACTCCACAAAAAATGGATTTGTAGAAAGGAAGAATATAAACCTTAAGGAGATGACCACTTATATGCTCCAACATAAGTCTCTTGATCCAGATTTTTGGATTGAAGCTATGTGTTGTGCCAATGACATCCAAAATAGAATTCCTCATAAGTATTTGGTTGTCCACCTTAGGAAAGGATTCCTCCACAAAAACATTAAGTATTGGAACCAAAAAGTAGACCTTGCATATTTTTTGGATATCCTAATTATCTTAAGGAATACAAACTCGTGGATCCAAAGAAACATGAAATGTCTTTTTCAAAAAGAAGTGTTCACTTTGAAGAGACTTGTCCAAGTTTGGCTTCTTCAAATCCTTCTTCTTCCTCCTTCATGGAAAGTGATGAGAATGACTTGCAAGATGATATTCCTTTGACTTGTAGGTCACCACCTTAGAAACAACCACAAAAAGTTGAGGATACCCCTTCTTCTTCTAGTAGACCTTTTTGGGCAAAAAAAACACTTGATGCAACAAGTTCATTTGTGAGGAACCCTTTAGATACTAGGAGGACCACAACACAAATTTTTTGTACATGGTTATATAGCCATTAATTCATATCCATAATAATTTAAGGAAGCATTAGAGACCTTATTGAATGGGAAAAGGCTATGGAGGAAGAGTATAATTCTTTGATTCAAGAAAAACTTGGAACTTAGTTCCTCTTCCCAAGGGAAGAAAATTAGTTCATTGTAAGTTGATATATTAGACTAAGTTTGAAGAAGATGGAAGTGTGGATAAGTATAAAGCTAGAATTATTTCAAGAGGTTTCTTAGAGGTTTATGGTGTTGACTATATTGAGATCTTTTCACCTATAGCTAAGATGAACCCCATTTATTTGACACTAGTTGTTGCTACAACTCATGGTTGGGTTGTATATCAGATGGATGTAAAGAGTGCATTTTACATAGGTATATTCTTTGAGAGATTTATATGGAGAAACCATAGGGATTCATATAAGATACTATGATGGTTTGTAGGTTGAGGAAGTTTATCTGTGAACTTAAGAAATCTCTGAAGGCTTGGTATGCGAAGATGAATTCCTTCCTTCTCTTAGCATGATTTGCCAGGTGTCATTTAGATTCAAATGTCTACATTCTTCAGAGGGATGAATCAAACTTGATACTTGTGCTTTACATTGATGACTTGATCATTATAGAAAGTACATCAGTGTCAAGACTTCTTTTCAAGATAAATTTTCTATGACAGACTTGAGTTTACTGCATTGTTTCCTTTATTTTGAGATCATATAGTCTTTAGTCTGGATCACACTTTCTCAACCCAAGTATGCTCTTGATTTACTTGCTTAGTTCTCATGAGTTATTTCAAGGATCAATCCACTCCATTTATTTTAGGTTTCATGTTAGTGGCTAAGTGTATCACACCACTTGTTGATGCTACATTGTACAAACAACTTGTTGGAAGTCTTATTTACTTGGCACGTACATGCCTTGAAATATCCTTTGTAGTTTCCATTGTTTCTCTCTTAATGAAAGAGCCACACAAGCTTCATTAGAAGACAACCAAACACATCTTGCACTACATATAGGGTACACATGAAAATGGGATACATTATGAAACTTCTACTAGACTTCATTTGGTTGGATACATAGACTAAAATTATGCAAGAGATCTTGATTCGCACAAGTCTACTTCAGGTGACATGTTTCATCTTGGTTCTAACCCTATTTGTTGGTAGAGTGAGAAGTATAATTCTATTACTTTTTCTTCAACTAAGGTTTATTATCAAGAGATTAATATTGCAACTAAAAAGGATATATGACTACAACATATCTAGAAGGATTTTGGGTTCAACATTCCACTACCTATAGCCATTTATTGTGATAATCAGAGTACTATTGAGATATAAAAACATCTAGTTCAACATTAATAGGAGAAAACATTAAGGTTCATATTTTTGGTGTAAATAATTAATTATTATTAAACTTTACTTAGGTTGATGCATTATTATATTAGTTTCCATGTAAACACCTAGGAGTATGCATTGTCATATGAGTTGTCTTGTTGACAACACAAGAGTTAGCAACTTATTTAAGCACATGGTACCTACATCATCTCATCGTGAGATACACCTATGTAATATTATCCTCTCATCATCACATAAACTCCTCCGCTCAATGGAGGATAATCCACTTGTGCTGGACATGTGCTTAGTTGTCATGCTTATCACTTTGCTAACTCCTAGTCATTCTAGACTCCTTTATATATAGCTACTTCAGGTGTGTTTTAAATCAGATATTCATTCTCATATTGTTATTATGATCATACATTATTTGGTCCATATTGTGCTATGTTCTTGAGCTTCTTGATCTTGGTGTCATTTTTCCCTTAGGAAAATTCTTACATGGTATTAGAACTATACCAAATTTTACATGGTATCAGAGCCATAGGAGTTTCATTGCATAGCCATTGGAGAGATTTTTTTTGTAGGTCAAGATTGGAGCTTGTTGGTCAAATTAGATAATGATATCACGTTCAAAAGGTCAAAAAATTCCTGAATTGACTTTTGTTTCATCAAAATCAGATATCTGAGGTGAAATCTAGAGTCATTTTATTTTTGGAGGTGCAATGACAATGATTCAGGAAAAATAATGATAGAGGTGATTTTCAAACAGTGATATATCCCTCATACAAACTCCTTTTTTCGAGCAATTTTTTTTTGTTTGTTTGTTTTGTGGTAGATTTTTGTGATCTACACATTAGTGTAGGTTGTTGGAGATATTTGTTCCTTAATTTTTCTAGAAATCGCATATCCTAATTTTTGTAGCTTCAAAGGCTTAGTTCAGGCTTATTCGGACACATATTCAAGTGCTATTTTTTTTAGAGTGCATGATTTTTTGTCTACTTTCTAGATTTGGCATCAATTTGGAGTAATTTTGAGTAGACATAGTACTTTGAAATTTTGGTCTCATTTTGGCCTATTGGCACTTGTAATTAATTAGATCCTTGAGAGGTCTTGCATCTTATCTTGTTGAGTCTAATATATCTTCATCTTTGTTGTTGTAACCATCAAATTCAGAAGTCCCCTTATGACCTAAATTAGAAAGTGGCCATTGTAATTTCACTAAATATAAAGTGCCAATGTTAGTCTCAAATTGGTTTTGATATTTGAGTGTAAACACACTTAACCAATTCTTAAGTTGACGACAAGTACAGTACAAAAGCCCAGCTATAGTATGCCAAGCCAGAGATTCAATAGGTGTTGAGTGAACTTTAGCTGCTGAGTGAAGTTCAAGTGCCAAGTGATAAATGATGCTAAGCAAAAAAAAATTACTGTAAGAGCCAAGTTGAATAGAATTCCTATATGTGCCGAGCATCAACAACTAGTAAGTGTCGAGTAACACAAAATGAGCATATGAGTTTGTATCTTCACAAAATCAAATGTAAACCATTTTTGAAGCTAACATAGGATGAATCTCAAAGGATCTTGAAGATACGATCAAATCTTTTGCATTACCTATGTAATCAATATGCAGCCAATAAGAAAAATGGAGAAGGCATACAACCAATAGGAAAAGTGCAAGAACTGAGCAAAAAATTAAGAGTAAATATTGATTGTAGATTCATACCTTACCCTAAATCTTTGAATTCTTTAAAAGGAGGACAATACCCCATTATATGTGTGCATAAGAGAAGTGTATGGGTGAATTATAGTGAACTGCACAAGGGTGTTTAAAGACTTAGACAGAGTATAACAACATTACAAAATTTAGTTGATCAAAGAATAGAGTATTAGGATTTTGAGAAGAGACAAATTACATCAAGAAAGGATCAGAGTAGATAGAGAAGAACAAGGATATGGAATCAACAATTCAAGATTACAAGTCATCAGGTCAAGACATTCTACTATACTTTCTAACCACTATATTGTAAGAATGGAAATCCTATGTTGATAGGTTGGTCAAGCAGCCATATTGGTTTAATAGCCACATTGTAGATCTTAGAAAGATTGTAAATCCTTTAGCAACATAACATTCCAAATCAATGTTTGTAAATCCTTTAACCAGGTCACTTTAAATAGGGTGTAAAGTCTTTAACAGGATAGGCCTTTCACAGGGCAGACCATTGGAAGTGGTCAAACTTTTTAACCTTGAATAGTTATATATTGTTGCAGTGATACTTTGTGGGTGTCATCCCCACCTGAGTTTTACCTTCTCATTTTGGAGGGTTTCTAGGTTACCAAATTCTTGTGTTATCTGTTTTCATGCATGTCTTTACTTTTGTGTTTATTAGATGAATTAGATGCATGCGAGTGACTTTAGCTAAAAGGTTTTAAATGGTTAAATTTAGTTACTTCTAATTCACCCCCCCTCTTAGAGGTATATCTTCCCACTTGTAAATTCTAACAATTGGTATTAGAGCCAAGTTCCCAAAAGGAGAAGCATTACAACTTGAAGAAGAGATCTAGAAATGGAAGTCTATAAACTTGGGAAGATCATAGAGAATTAGGAAATTGATATACAACTTGCTCTACACACTTTGGAAGAAGCTAGGGAGGAATTGAGAAAATACTTAAAAAGAAGAAGACATGTTGCCATAGCTAAGAATGAACACAATACAAGGAGATTGACACCACAAAATTGTTTGCAAATGGAGATTTCAAAGAGTTTGATGCAGAAATAGTAGACCTAATGGAAAAGAATAGTGTTGAAGCAAAAGAAATTAGAACACTCAAGCTTGAATAAGAGTCACAAGTCGTGATGCTTTATGAGATAACTTTATGAGATAACTAAATAGAAGAAAAGAGCCATTGAAGATAAGGCTATGCTAGAAGATGAGAAGAGAAACCTTGCCAATAGATTGGAAGGAAAGTCAATTGAACTTGCAAGAATTTCAAACATGCAGCTAGACACCTTAAGTTAGATGATGAATGCACACCATGAACTAAATGTCAAGGACATTGAGATCTCTACATTGAAGATGAGAAATGAACAACTACAAAATGATTTGAAAAGAGAGAAGAAGATTGTAGAGAGCTTCAAAAAACCCAATGAAGTAATCAAGTACTTTTAGTAGCTACTGAAATCACCAAAAGCTAGCAATGATACTTCAAGATTAGGATACACCAACACTAAACAAGGAGAGTCATCCAAGACTACAGAAGAAAGGAGTAACAAAGGTGAGAATACTAAACCTACTTTTCATTTCTATGGTAAAAAGGGGCATACCTCTAATTTATGTTGGAGTAAGAATTCTCCATAATATGATAAACCTAAGAATATGGGTTACTGTCATAAGTGCAAGAAACAAGGACATCAAGCACATAACTATAGGACTAAGATTATTAGAACACCAAGATTTGAAGGCTACTACTACAATTGCAAGAAGTATGGACATAGAGCTTTTGAGTGTAGATCAAAGCCTATGTGGACACCTAATCAGCTAACAAAGGGAAATAACCATGGGCATCACTACAATTGGGATTATAACACCAGGTATAGCTGTAATTATTGTCAGGAATATGGACACACTAAAAATTGTATAAGAACACATTTCAGTGGAAACTACAATAGATAGTTGAGTCAAACCACATGTTTCAATTGCTTGAAGACGGGTCATATCAGCAAGAATTTCCCAACAAGGTCAAAGGCACCCAACTCAAAAAACAACAAAGGAAAAGAGAAGGTAAATGTTGAACATATCAGAGGAGAAATGAATAAGACATGGACAAAGAAAGATTTAAGCAGGACATCAAATGAAGGGATCACTTCACCTAATAGGTCAAGTGATCACACTTCATCAAACTAAGCACAAGAAGGCATGAGGGATTGATTTACAAAGTTTCATCATACATTAGTTCCTAAACAAGAAAGTACTAAAAGGAAGAGAAAAACATAATTAAAGATGCAAAATTAAAATTTCAAGATTTCATAAGTGTTTCCAAGTTTCCCTTAGATGCTGAGTAAATTTCAATACATGCCAAGTTGATTGCTAGAGATAATAGAAGCTAAATGACTAGTTGGAGCTGAGATAGTAGTAGAATTTGAGTGAAGAGAAACTTTAGTGGAATTCAAGCAAAGGATACTTTTGTGGATGTAGAGTGTTTAAAAGAAAATGGAAGCTAAGTAATGCAAGAAAGTTTAAGTCGAGTGGATAGTTGTAAATGAACTAAGCATTAAATGCAATGAAAATAGGGTATATTATTGTGTTTAAAAAGTGCAAAGTACGAACAAATAAAAAAGATGAGAAAGAGTGCAAAGTGACTTCACAATAGAGAATCTAGTGTTTAAGCAGATTTTAACAACAATTCAGCATGATTTCATCAATTTTATGGTATTTACATTTGTGTCGAGCTATGCAGTTTCATATTTTCTTTGTGTACAAACCCTAGATTGCACAAATGGCTTCTGGTTTGAGGAAAACACATGACAAAGAGCTATTTGAAGTTTAGCTAGTATCCAATGAAGTAAAACAACTTGATTTTCTAGCCAATCCTTGAAGTGGCATATAAAAATGACCCAGCAAGAGCTCTATCTATCATACCCCCTAAGGTAGTTATGGTTCAGGATGTTAGACAATGTTACAATTGTAAGATTGGAGCTATTGGTGACATGGAGATGAGGGAAGCCTATGAGAAACTATGTGATAATGGAGTGTTGAAAGAAGAGTATCAAATTGTTGAAAAGAAGGGTTTAATGTGTGCCCTAGAGTTCCCCATAGTTTTCAATACTGAATGGATCAGGCTAGTGCTTAGCAGAATACATGATGGAAGTGTATGGTTGGAGGATGGTCCAACGAAAATCACAAAGATAATTATACATAGAGTGATAGGGTACCCAACCCTAGATCAGCCAAAGACCCTCATAAGTGATGCCAAGGAAGCAATTGAGAAGAATACTGGTGCCAAGTGGAACAAGAGAGGAATGAAAATTGACACCATTCAAGACCCTCTTGTTGACTTTTCTACTAGAGTCATTGCACATAAGTTCTACCAATCCAGCAGACTTAATAGTGTGCCTTGCATTGTAGTGGATGTGGGTTACAAATTAGTGAAGAAGGATCATACTTATGATCTTTCAGAACTACAACTGCAACAAATTAATGAGATTTAATAGAAATTAGAAGAACCAAGGGAGCCCAATGCAAGTTTGGTGCCATTTTGATTTGCATATTTTTCTATGTGCAAAATGAGTTTCCTTCTTTTGGTAAAGTTTATTGGAAAGCTAATAGGTCAATCATAGCTCAAGTTAATGAATACATTGAACAAATGGGAGCTAATTTTGAGACCCTTATGACTAGCTATTTTGAAGACTTCAAGAAAACCATGAAGCAAAGGCTAAAAATACCAGTTTCCTTAGTAGAGAAACATGTAAATGATGTATGCTTTCTTGTAGATATTGACTATACATACATTCAAGCTGCCATACCAAGAGTTAGATGGTTAAGACCTCTTGGCTATGAAATAAATATAGATGAGGCATCAACATCTATAATTGCACTACTTGCTAAGAAAGTGGAAAAAAGTGCACCACATTTTGGAACCTATGATGTGGTTAGGTCAAAAGTGGATATGGAGTTAAAGACTACTTCCACACTAAAGAAGAAAGACAAACTTGTGAAGAAATTGAAAGTTAAATTTGGTGAGGATACTATAGAAGGAGAATAAGAAGAAGAACTAGAAGGTGATGAAGAGGAACAAGGTCAAAAAACACTTGGTATAACCCAAGGAATGGGGGAGGATGCAGAAGAAGAGGACAATGTTGAGAAAGAAGAACCAAAGCTAGAGCCAAAGAAAAGAAAAGCACAAAAACAACCAATTGTACAACCAAAGGCAAGGAAGAAAACAACAAAGACAAGCCTGGTGAAGCCAATTACAAGGGAAGACACAAGGGAAACTACCCAAGTGGCAAAAGAATAGAGAAAAGAATGCAATAGAGCAAGGAGGGCCTATAGAGTAGAAGAAAAGAAGAAAATATGTTGCACCTCCAGAATCAGATGAAGAAAGGACATAGTTTGATGATGAGCAATTCAGATTGGTAAGACATTCTACCAAGTCTAAATTGGAAAATATTTGTAATAACATTAGAGATAATGTAGATTTAACTAGTTTTAAGACCATTGATTTTAATAAGTTGTCAAAGGAAGAAAAAAACATAGTGGAAGAGTCCATCTACACAAGATCACCCCACTTGAACTATACAATTCAATGCCTAAAGAGCTAAGCTCATTAGTTGAAAATAAATGACATTACTGCCTTAATATGGAAAAGGATACAAGGGAGTCAACATTGGCTTGTGTAATGCTAGACCTAACTAAAGGTCAAATAACTAAGGCTAGCAAGAAACATTGGAGCAAATGTGCAGCTAAATACATAGCCTTTAGTATATTGCAAAACAAAATTGAGGAAAATTGAGGATGTTGTGCAGAAATCCACTCTTATGTGGAAGGCTATATATGGACTTTGAATAGTCAAGGAAGGGTAGGAAGACCCCTTTGAGGGGAGAAATGATGAAGAGGAAGAAGAGAATGAAAAAGCAAAGGAAGGAGAGAAAGAGAAAGAAGAGGAAACATTGGAGAAGACACAACAAGGTGAAGAGGCAACAATTGAAGAGTAGTAGGAAGAACAGAGTGTCCAAGACATCCAAATACCACCACCAAGTCCTCCACATACAACACCTATAGAAACTATCATTATCAAGGATGTTCCTGACACTTCAAGTCAGAACATCAATCCACTAACTATAGAGGATCTCAAAAAGATCCTTCATCAAACTACACTACAATCACAACT
The DNA here is from genome assembly GCA_028749045.1 of Cupressus sempervirens. NCBI lineage: Eukaryota > Viridiplantae > Streptophyta > Pinopsida > Cupressales > Cupressaceae > Cupressus > Cupressus sempervirens. The sequence goes on along the minus strand of CM053785.1, from coordinate 838,609,239 downwards.
ATGCACAAATCATATTTTGGTGAGTGTGGAAGAGTTGAAAAAGGGTATAGTGGAAATTACAAGGGAGAAGGTGAACACACAAGAACCACCTTCACAACCTCCCATAGCTACAACAGATCAACCAAAAGAGAAAGAAGCACAAGATACAACTGCTAAGGTTGATCATACGGTCATAGCAACAACAATTACCCAGGAGCCAGCAAAGGAACAACTAGGACAAGATGTTCCTATAGCACAAAGCCAAGGTGCACCTCCTCAAATCATTATTATTGATCAAGGTAGTAGAGAAGAGGAGAAGGAGGATGAGGAAACCCCAAAAGAAAAAGAGCAAGAGGCAATATAGACATTGGTGAACTTTCCTACCTCAAGGACTCCTACCAAATAGTTGAGCACTAATGTAGTATCACTACAGATTTCAACACTAGACTCGAGCTCCACCAAGGTAGCAAGGGTATTTCACTATGGAGACCCTGCACTTGATGAGGAAATAGTCATACCAAGTTATGACTCTAAGACAATGAACCTAGCTCAAATAAATGAAGTGCAAGAGTAACTGGAGAGAAGGAAGAAGTAGGAAATACTCTAAACTAAGTATAGACAGAAGCAAGCATTAGTGGAAATTAAAGACATATTCCTTGATGTATTTAGCTTGCTAGTATCTGATGAGACCAAGCCTATCATGGAGTAATTGTCCAATAGTGGACTAGGTACAAAATGAAGACCTTGATAGAAATGTTAAGTTATTAGAATGGTCAAAAAAGAAGTTTCAAATGATAGTCAATGAGAAGATATGTAGTGAAATAACACTTTCACAAGTAGAACTAGCTAAGAAGATTTAAAAAGTGAAAATAGTACTTGGAAATGTATTCTCATTGTAATCCAAGTTGTGTGACTCATCATTCTTCACACAAGAAACTAGCTAAAGGATACTGAGCTCGGAACAAAATCTCAAGATTTCTAGCACACAGCTACCCAAAGATCTAGCTCAAAGTGAGAAGGATTTTGCAACAACACTTCACACCCAGAAGGACTTAGTTGTATCGATAGCAGAAGAGGCCAATATTAAGGCCAAATTAATATAGATTCAATCCTCTATTATTCCACATCTAGAAGTCCTACATAAGGAACAAGCCTATGTAGAAAAAATCACTAGAAATAACATTGAACAACTGGGATGCTTCTTTAAAGATGTAATGGAGATAAATAAAACATTTTTGGCTAAATACTCTATTCATCCTTAGGACCCTTTGACATAAGTGTCAAAAAGGGGGAGACATAATATTTTGGGGGATATAATAAGAATGGATGTGTAAATAAAGGGAGACATACAAGGAGACATAGCCAAAGGGAGAGATATAAAATTTTGAACTTTTGAGAAGTAATAAGAAGATACAGTCAAAAGGATGCAAAAATTGCAAGAGGATGTGAAAAAGGGAGCAAAAACAAAGTAGAAACAGGGTCCACTTACACCCTAAATGGGCAAGTGGCCATTTTAATTGCACTAAATATAAAGTGCCAATTTTACTCTTGGATTGGTTTTGACATTTGAGTTTCAACACACTTAACCAATTCTTAAGTTGATGTCGAGTATAGTATAAAAGTGGAGCTATAGTGTGTGTCGAGCTAGAGATTCAATAGGTGCTGAGTGAACTTCAACTATCGAGTGAAGTTCAAGTGTCGAGTGATAAGTGATGCCAAGTCACTATAGATGCCTAGAAAAATAGAATTACTATAGGAGCCAAGTGAAATAGAATCCTTATATATGTTGAGCATCAACAACTAGTAAGTGTCGTGTAACACAGAATCAACATATGAGTTTGTATCTTCACAAACTTAGATGTAAACCATTTTTGGAGCCGACATAGGATGAATCTAGAAGGATCTTGAAAATAAGATTGAATCTTTTGCATTACTTATGTAATCAGCATGCAACCAATAAGAAAAATGGAGAAGGCATGCAACCAATAGGAAAAGTGAAAGAATAAAGAGAGAAATGAAGAGTAAATATTGATCATAGATTCATACCTAACCCTAAGTCTTTGAAGTCTTTAAAAGGAGGACAATACCCCATTGTATGTGCACATAAGAGAAGTGTATGGGTGAATTATAGTGAATTGTAGAAGGGTGTTTAAAGACTTGGACAAAGAAAAACAACATTGCAGAATTTAGTTGATCAAAGAACAGAGTATTAGGATTTCAAGAAGAGACAAATAAGATCAAGCAAGGATCATAGTAGACAAAGAAGAACAAGGATCTAGAATCAACAATTCAAGATTGCAAGTCATCAGGTCAAGAAATTCTACTATACTTTCTAACCATTGTATTATAAGAATGGAAATCCTATGTTGATAGGTTTTTCTAGTAGCCATATTGTTTTAATAGCCACATTGTGGATCCTTAGCAAGATTGTTAATCCTTTAGCAAGGTAACATTCCAAATGAATGTTTGTAAATCCTTTAACAAGGTCATTTAGTCTTTAATAGGACAGGCCATTCACAAGGCAGTGCATTGGAAGTGTTTGAACTTTGTAACTTTGAACAGTTACATATGGTTGCAGTGATATTTTATGGGTGGCATCCCCACTCCAGTTTTGCCTTCTCATTTTGGAGGGTTTCTAGGTTACCAAATTCTTGTGTTATCTATTTTCATGCATGTCTTTAATTTCATGTTTATTAGATGAATTAGATGCATGTGAGTGACTTCAGCTAAAAGGTTAAATTTAGTTACTTTTGATTCACACCCCCCCCCCCCCCCCCCCCCTCAGAAGTATATCTTACCACTTGTAAATTCCAATAGCCAAATCATGCATTAAGGGGAGTTTCTTTGATTTTTTTTTCATTTTGGGGCTGTATAGATTATTTGATCTTATGGAGTCATGTCAAAAGTGTCACTTTGGTTTAAGATTTAAATTGACAAAAAGGAACTATCAAAAATGGAGTGCTTTGATGATTGATCATCTAAGAGAACATAAGAAAGTATTTCCTTATCTATGTTCCAAAGAACTTCCTTCTTCTACTGATCAAATGGTTCTTAGAAGGATTTTTCAAGTTATTTTTATAAATATCAGTATGGATTGTTTTACTATCCTTAGAAAGGCAAGTAATCCTTATGAACTTTGGATGTGTCTTTTGAAAGCCTATGGAGATCCACAAGTCCCTCCATTCCCAGAGGACATTCTCCCTCCAGTCACTCTAGTTGTAATACCTACAACTCCAGTTGAGATCATACCTCCTAATGCTCCTATTTCTTCTATTGATCTAGTTCTAGCCACAAATGCTCCTAATTTAGTGTAGTAGGAAACACCATGTCTTCCTATTTCACCTTTATGGGATGACTTCCTTCTAGACATTGCAGTGTTGTTTTTGGAGTCTTACATCAAAGATGTGGGAGACATTATTGATGACATCCATCTTCTCTTTGTTGAGGATAATTCTTCTTCACTTGTTGCAAGGGAACACGCTGAACCTAAATCACTTGATCTTTCTTTTGAGACTAACATGATTGTGGACACTTCTTTTCAATAGTTGGAGGACTCATTTACTTTAAGGAAGACATATCAGTTTGTGGAGATTATATTCCAGTTTCCTTAGACATCATATCTTTTGAGGATTCTTCCCAGTAGTTGGGGAACATTATTTACTACACATGTGAAATCACTTCTTCCTACAAAGAGGAACATCATTCAATTTTCATGGTGTAGCTTCTTTGGTCATCAAGGAGCTTCTTTCATGGGTGTATATTCATCATTGAGGGGAGGCTACATTGCTTCTCTTCCCATATATTCCTATAAGGAGGATTCCTTATCTTTGGAGTTTGATTCACTTTCATACATGGACATGTTACCTTGTTTTCCACCTTCTTTTGGGCATCCACCAGATTGACTTGCAACATCTTCATTTATCAAGGACTTGTCAACATGAGTAGACTTTAGAGGTAGCATCCATAGCATACTCCATATGAATTCCTCATCCATCTTCCTATCCAAAATGGGAAGTATACTTGCACCTATACTTGGTGTATCTTCTTCCTAAAGGGAGAAATGTCATTTGTAGGCATTGGATACTTTTTTATCTTCATGACATCCTTGCAGGAGATTATTCAATATGGGGGGATCATACCATCATGTATTTTTTCTTATGGGGTATATATGCTTGTACATGCATGATGTATGCCATACTAGGGGGGTGTTGATTACTCCATCCTTGCATGCATCTTGTATTTCTTCATCTCTCTTTTTGGAGGAAGTTTTCCCCATGAGGTTTTCCCTCTTTCTCTATTTTTAGAGAGATTGCATTGCATTGCATTTCATTACATCACATTATATCTAGAGCATTGCATTTTTACATGGGTACCTAACATGGCCTAGTAGTCAGGACCCATATTGCATCTTGCATTTAGCTTTGTGAGCTTAAGTGCATTCCCCTAAGTTGCACTTGAGGGAAGATGCTAGTGTAAATAATTAATAATTACTAAACTTTACTTAATTTTACTTAGGTTAATGAATTATTATATTAGTTTTCATGTAGACACCTAGGAGTATGCATTGTCATGAGTTGTCTTGTTGACAACATAGGAGTTAGCTATTACAATTCTTTTAGAATAACTGAGAGGGGGGGTGAATCAGTTATTCAAGGTCCAATGATGTCCAATACAATTTTTTTTAATAAAATAGGGGTGAATCAGAAGTACTAGCCTTTTTACTTTCTTGTCAAATCCTTAATGGCATATAATTAAAATTATCAAGCATGCAATTAAACATTAAACAATCATAAAAAGTAAACATGCATCACAAAATAACACAAAGGATTTTTGTGACCCAAACCCTCCAGGAACAAGAAGGTAAAATTGGGGTGGGGATGATACCCACAAAATTGATTTCAACCACTTCTAATGGTTTGCCCTGTTAAAGGCTTTACACACTATCAGATGCGACCCTATTAAAGGATTTCTACCCCATGTTAGGAGTGTGCTCTATTAGAGAACTTAAGAACATTCGACTTAGAATGCCACCCTATTAAAGGATTTACATAGAGCTATTAGGCCCACCCAAGTCCATGGGATTTACAGTCACCTTCTCTAAAGGATCTTTTATCCCTCTCTAAGGATCTCCTATCCTTCTCCTGGGGATCTTCTATCCTTTTCTTGAGGCTTATCCACCTAGCTATTAAGCTAACCTAGCAATGTAGGATTTCAATGTCTAATACAATGGTAAGAAAGTATTAGAAAGGTTTTGACCTGATAATGATTGCAACTCTAACCTTGTAGATTTTAGATCACTCTTCAGTTCTTTTCTTTGCTTGGCTTTTCTTCCTTACAGTGTTGATAGCTTGTCAACCCTTCAAGATCTGTCTTCTTGAGTTCTTCCACTCGTTATGCCAATGCACTCCATGGTCACTTGATCAACTCAGAGTCTTAATCCTCTGTACTTACTCCTCACTATGTCCTCCTTTTGAGACTTCACACTAGCCTTCTCTTGGCTTCTTTACACAACCACACTTTGATCTCTAACCTGTAACTCCTTATAAAGAAGTTTTGTTCTTCATTTCCTGCTCAAATCTTCCTACTCATCAATTTGATTTGATCTGGGAGAATGATATTGTTTTCCCTCCAATTTGTTTCTTCTAGAAACTTCATGATAAGTCCATCAGTATTCTCTCAAAACTAGTTTACATGGTTTATATGAAATTTTGTGACATCTACTCATCATCCTTATCATCCAACTAATTCACAAAATTCAATGTAATCAAACTTATCATTACTAATCTAGCAAATCTTTTGACTTAAAAAATAATGCAGCAACTTGGCATCATTGGTTTACTAATGCTTGGCATTAACTAGGTTACTCAGCTTCTACTACATTTACTGATGCTCAGCACCCGAAGTCTTTTTCTGAGTTACTCAGCACTTGAACAATCCTATGTTACTCAGCACTTGAACAATCTTGTGTTACTCAACACTTGAGCAATCCTGTGTTACTTGGCACTTGAACAACCTTGTGTTACTCGGCACTTGAACAATCTTGTGTTACTCAGCACACACTGAAGTTGAACTTGCTCGACTTCAATTGAGAATTTTTTCGGCACTCACAAATGAACTTAGTCAGGTTCTACAAATGACTTAGTTAAACCTTACATCTTTGATGCATCTTAGTGTGTCCATTCCCTGAGTCTTAGAGTATGTCATCAATACACTATTTCATCAATGGCTTAGCTAATCCTTATACTTCATTAAAATATCATAACTTCAACCTTTCTCTAGGTGCTCTAGTTACATCTTATTGATTGCCTCCTCCTTGTCAATCAACCAATTGATAATATTTGGATCACTTAAGCAATTTTCATTCCTGCAAGTAGCAAGTTTGACATCAATGACAAAATAATGATTGAAAATATTCTTTAGTAGTTCCATTATTCTTCATTCATGATCTTTTCAATCATTTCCAACATTAGCAACTTATTTAAGAACATGGTGTCTACATCATCTCTTCATGAGATACACCTACGTAAGCTTATCCTCTCATCATCACACAAACTCCTCTTCTTAATGGAGGATAATCCACTTTTGGTGGGTGTGTGCTTAGTTTTCATACTTATCACTTTTCTAACTCCTAGTCATTCTAGATGCCTTTATATATAGGCACTTCAAGTGTGTATTCAATTAGATATTCATTCTCATATTGTTATTATGGTCATAAATGATTTGGTCCATATTGTGCTAAGTTCTTGAGCTTCTTGATCTTGGTTTCATTTTTCCCTTAGGAAAATTCTTACATGGTATTATAGCTATACCAAATTCTTACACATATATAGTGGAACAAAGAGATGATATAGGCATAGGTCATTGAGTTGCAGTGTTGCCTTATGATAGACTAGGTTGCAAACATCTTCACTAGATGCTTCATTAGGGTCATCATCTCTATTTGTGGGATCTCTTGGGAGTGAAAGATATTTTATTAGGGGATGTCACTTGACATCTCTCTTCTCCCTTATGGGGAGGGATATTTTCCTCACATGAGGTCTTGTTTTGTCTCATCTTCTTTTATTGGACTTCTCTCTCTTTTTGGAGGGGGATTTTCCCATGGGGTTTTCCCTCTTTCTCCATTTTATGAGATATTGAATTGCATACATTTTTGCACTTAAAATTTGTACATGGGTACCTAACATGGCCTAGTAGCTAGGGAAAATCTTGCATTATCATCTATCTTTTATAAGCTTAAGTGCATTTATCTTAAGTTTCACTTTAAGGGGGGTGTTAGTGTAAATATGTATTTACTATATATGCTTTACTTAATTTTACTTCGGAGGTTAGGAGTTAGAGAGAGAGGAACTAGGGGTTAGAGAGACATGGTTATTATTGTGTGAGAGAGAGAAGGTTAGGGGAAAGAGAGAGAGAAGGTTAGGGATTAGATACAGGGGTTAGCGATGTGTGTGTGTGTGTGTGTGTGTGAGAGAGAGAGAGAGAGAAGGGGTTTGAGGGTTTCAATTAGAGTTTCATTAGGTGAACAATGTTAAGGTTTAAGGTTTAATCTAGGAGTTAGAGTCTAATTTGGTTTAATATGAGAGTTTTAGTTAGAGTTTCATTACGTTCAACGTCAGGAATTTAGTTAGAGTTTAACTAGGTTCAATTTAAGAGTTGGAGTATGATATGGTTCAATGTGAGGGTTTCAATCATAGGTTTAAATTGGTGGGTATGTGCAGGATCATGGTGTACCAAACTATGGCCTTAAGTGGCAGTAAAAAACCACCAAATCAGGGTTATGTCAACTCGACACATAATTTTAAAGTGGTTCTAGACTTTATATGAAAAAGTTGTAAGAAAAAAATCTGTAGGAAATTGAATCTAGTTTCTAAAATACAAGGCCTTATTTGGAAAAAAAATATTGGATTGGTCAAAAGTTTGGATTTTAATGCAATACTACAAAAATTTTAGGGCAAAAATAAAAAGTAGGTGTATGTCTGACCACCTTAATCATAATCAAATGATAATATTTTTAAATATAATTTTAGATATAAAAATTAGACTCATGCCTAGATGTGATGCATATTTTTGGGAATTTTTATTCCAAATTAATAATTAATTATGAATTTTCTACTATATTATTTTTAGAATTTAAAAACTCCAGTGTCTGACCACCTTAACTAGTTCAAAAAAAATAAAAATTAAGTTTTCTTTTTCTTTTTCTTATACTAGTTGAAGCATAGAATGTGACACATCTTTTGGATTTCACAAATCTTATATGGTTTAAAAGTTACAGCTATTTTTCAACTAGTATGTCAATCAACACTTTGTAGCTAACTCCATTAGAAAATAAGTAATAATTACTTGTTGAACTTGTAAATTGACAAACCTTACATTTATGAAAATCTAAGAACATTCTTAAGAAATTCTTTTCATTAAATCAAATTTTGGTTTAAAAAAAGTTGTCAACTACATGCTTGATGTAAAAAACACATAAGAACATGCCAAAAACACATTTTTGGGATGTTTTAAAGATGACCATATAAGGTTGGTATCGAAAAATATAGTAGGAATTATAAAGTTATTAATTGTTTTCATTTAGTATCAGGATGGGTGGGAAAAAAGTTGGAATAGATTTTGAAATTCTTTGAGGCATTTCAGAACTACATATTTTTCAGATCGCCACTTTTTGGCACACCATGATCTTGCACATACCCTGGTTCAAGGTTAGAGTTTTACTTATGCTACATAAAATTTTCTAGCATTTTCTAAATTTTTAAATTTTTATAATATTTCAAATAGTATTTTCTAAAGTTTTTTTCTAACATTTTCTAATATTTTCTAACATTAACAAAGTAAATTTTTCTAAAAATAATCAACAAAAAATTTCATATTCATCTACCAATAACGAAATAATATTTTACAACTTTTCTAATTTTTCTAATATTGTCTAAATTTTACTGAAATTAAAAATATTTTCTAACTTGTCTAATATTACGCAAACTTAAAATAAAATATTACATATTTGTAAAAATTAATAAAATATTTAAAAACATATATGTATAAAAATTAAATTTATTTTAACTATTTAAAACAAAAAAATATTTTTAAAAAACTATTATAAAACTATTCTATAACTAAGAAAACATAAAATAAAATATAAAACACACTAAAATATTGAAAAAAAAATGTTGATGTACCAAATCTTGCTGAAATAACCCCATAGTCCTTACCCACTCTACAATCCCAACAAGTTGTTCCATTCAAATAAATCATGTATTCATCTTTTCAATACTTATATTATTTTGGGGGTTTCCAGCCACACTTGACTCAACAAGAAGGGGTTCAACCAAGTTGGTTTTGACCAGAATTCCCGTACACATGTACACACTACTGGATCATAGTAGACACTACATAGATCTGGCTAAATCCCTTCTAGCCAAAATTGATCTAGCCGAATGAGTTCTAATCGGATTGGTCAAGTTATCCCCAAAGGTGACATAGATCCATGAATTCATCCCAGGATAATGCACTTTCATTACCATGTAGACACCTATGAGTTTTCATTTTTATATTAGTTGTCATATAGACACATAGGAGTTTGCATTCTATTTTAGCACATATTTTCTACTACCATTTTTTGTGAGATACACTATTTTATTCTTAACCTCTCATTGTTGCACATACTTTCATGCACAATGGAGGATAATCCACTCTTGATGGACATGTTCTTAGTTGTTATGCTTATCTCTTGCATGAGTCCTAGTCATTTTTCTTACCTTTATATACACTCACTTCTATGATGTATTCACCCATTCTCATTTGATCATTATTGAGATTCTCATTTGATCATTGCCTTGTCTCTCTTGTGCTTCTAGATCTTGGCATTACATTCATTGCCTTAGAAAAAATCTTACATGGTATCAGAGCTTGAGGTAGATTCTTACACTTGTAAAGTTGTATATAATATTGGTTGGATATTTTCTTTAGATTACACATTGAAAAAATGTTGATATAAAGAATGCAATATCATGTTGGATCAGTGAATTTATGCAATGATAGTTTTTATGAACATACTTGTACCTTATCACATGTTTGGTTTCATTTTGTGAGCTTGAATCTATAAAAGAAAATATATGTTTAGTAGTTGAAGCTTTCTTTTAACTAGTTGGTTTTTGGTATTAAGCTCTTGTGTTCACTACAATGTGATGTATGGAATAATCTACACTTGTATTTTTTGTTTAGATATAAATGATAGATTAGAGGAGCTTGACATATCAAAAGTATATACACACATATATAAGTATAAATTATTTTCTATAAAATTGAATAATGCATCGACTACATATTGGCTATTTTTGGAGATCACACTCTTCCTCTTTGAATGTTTTACTAAGGAAAACCTTTTTATAATATTATGACCAAAATGTATTCATACTTTTTCTTAGAAGAATTTGTAGAAAAGTGTTGATTATAAATTCTGAATAATTAAGGATCCTTATAGAATCCTCATATGATCTATTAATATATTAAAATATTAACTAAATGTTAATGATTATTTTATTTTATGTAAAATTAAAATAAAATATTGATATTAGTTATTGTACCATTAATTTAAAATTATACATTATTTTTAAAGCTATAATAGATATTGAAATATTTATTTAAAAAATGTAAGACGTAAAATTAATATGTTATATTGTTCAAAGAAATTGAATCAAATCCTAAATTGGTAGGATTAGGTCTAACTCTAAATGGATTAATCGATTTTTTTTGTTAAGATTTTAAAAAATCTATTAAGGATTGAAATAAAGCTAAGAGGTGGAAACAATTTTTAATTAAATTTAGAATGATGAAGAGTTTGTCTTTTTTTATTTGAATTAGATACACATAAGGCTCATTACAACATCCTTCACCAAAATATTACCTCCTAAAGAGGCCAACTACCTAAAAAAATGATTCTACATGCTTATTTTTCTTACAAAATAGATAAAAATACTATTATAAGATACATACATGTATACTACTAATTATCAGTTAGTTTATGCAAAAAAGTAGTTTTGTTACAAGTGCATATCATCTAGTTATCATCAACATTAAAGCCTTTAAATTGAACCATGCCTCCTACAAAACTGAGCCATCAAAGAACCTAAAAATGGTATTTTTGTTAGAACTTGATTATGCAATGCATCACCTTCAAGAATAATAACAACCAAAGGAACAACAACAACTTCTTTTGGAACTGAGACTGCAAGATCTACTTGAGCCTTTCTTCTATTTTCTTCAAATCCAATCATGAAGTTCTCTAGTCTACTAGTTTTGAATAGAATTATCTCTTCCATTCTTCTAGCCTAGGTGTGTCCATGACAGATTTCCCAAGTGGGAATGATGGCTCAAATAATTTCTTTGATAGAAACATTGGCTTTATCAATGTTACTCTCAATAGATAGTAGAGGTTGAGTTAGGTTAGTGTTAGGGGGAGGGGTTCAACAATAGTAGGGTGAGAGGAATCAATAGAGTCAACTTTCAAGTCCTTGGATGAGGGGTTTGGATTAGGGTTTTAATCTTTAGTATTAAACCCTTTTCTTTTAGACTAAGAGGTCTTGATCTTCCATAACAAATTATGCCCTTACTTTCTACAAAGAAAGACACATAAATTAAGCCCTCCTATGAACTGAATAAGATATTTATTGTGTCCACCTGTAAGTTCAATGCTAAGTAACTAAGGGAGTTCAACTCCAAGTTTTATAATAATAAAAGTCGAGCATCAAGATGAGGTGACACCAAATTCATCCATCCTTATCACATTTCCCACTAACTCTAAGAATTTTTAAATGAGATTACACAAATTAGATGGGACAACTTTCATAGTGATCCACCTAGGAAAATACTAAGAAATAAATTCTAGAGTATTGGCTTTGAGGGTGCATCTAATAGCCCTCAAACTAGCACTTCCAACTGAATGGAATTTCTAGTTAAGAACTTCCTTCTGACTATGACTATTAATGAAGAAAACAAAGAAAAAGCCTCTTTGAATCATCTAACATAAATAAAATTTGAATCCAAGTTTTTCACCCAAACCAACTGGAGCCAAGAGTTTCAAAAAGCCCTAGACAACTTCCTAAAGTGGTCCAAAATCACTCAAAACATAACAACGTCTTTAAGCCTACTATTTTCCTCACATTACTCTTCAATTATAACAAAATTATGCATAATGTGGAGGATCAAAATAGAGTTCTTACTAGGCTATCCCCAATTTTCACAAGGTTCCTTGCTCGAACTTGTTGCCACCACAAATGTTGCACGCTAGGGGTCAAAGATAGAACATCTTCTACCATTGCTTTGTAGGATGAAGTACCACTAAAAGAGGGTGTAAAAAAGGGTTTGAATAAGAGTGACAAGGGTCACGAGGACAACAAAAAGAAATCTGAGGAGGTAAAGGATGGAGATGAACATCTCTACATGGGGTAAGTGATCACTCTGTCATATAGGGCTGGTCTTCTCCAAGAGACAATAATAACTTGTAGAGCTTTCTTGAGAGTTTAACAATTATCCTGCCTCTAACATCTTCACCTATTTTGAATCTTTTTAATCAAAAGATTTATTATTATCAAAGTGTGAAATCATAAAATAATTAATTTTATATATTTCTTTCTTAAGTTGTTCTTTCTTTAATTGTGTTGGTTGTTTAAATTTTGCAAATTCTTTATTTCTAATATTTCTATATTCTTTTTGCTGTATTTTCCTACTTTATCAATATTACACTATTTTGAACTCTACTTTATTAAAAATGATTTTATTGATACTGGTTCTTCTAATTTTTAGAATTTTATTTATATACTTATAACTACCTTTTAAATTTCATAGTATTAAAAAATCTTTTTATCAAATGATAAATAGAATAAATACCCTTAATTACCAGATAGTAGAATTCCTTACGCTTATATATTAAAATTTAAATAAATAAAAATAAATAGTTGATACATTAAAGTAGTTAAATTATCCAAAATCATAAACTATAATAAAAATTTACTAAAATACAAAGAACATATATATATCGTAAAAAGTAATCAAACATTGTTCAATTAGGCTTTGTATTTTTATTATTATTACTTGTTGATGTATAAGATGCTAAATGTTATAATCTAAAGTGAAGCTTATAATACATGGCTGAATTGCAGTAACTGGGAAACATTATTGAGATGACACTTTTCCACACTCATTCACTATCAGAAGATAACTGAGCAGATTGAGATTTTTCTGATAGTTTTAAGCTCTTACTTTTCTGCATGGCAATGCTAGTTTTCTTATTTAAGTGACGTCGTTGCTTGACATACTCAAAGCACTGCCTCATAATGCTCAATGTCTGAATGTCTGTGTTGAAATTATTCTTCACATTTCTTCCCTCACCAGAATGTTCTGCAACATAATTGTCAATACACTGCACAAAATCCATGCCCATCATCCGAGCAACTTGTCTTGTTAGCTCCTGCAAGTCCATTGCCTTCTCTACTTCTTTCCTGTGCGTCAATACTACCACAAATTGAAGCCCTACAAAAGACACAATAGATATGACATAAGAGCCAGGGAAACAATTTAGGAATTTCTGTTATTGTATGGGGTAAACGTTTTGATTCTTCTTTCCCCTTTCTTTATTTTGATTTATTTTCTTTGACTTCAAAAAATTAAATTTAAATTAAAAAGAAACCGGTAAGTTTAAAAAGTCTAAGATGATCTAGTGACCCAAAAAAAAATGTATATTGGGGGATCAATTTTTAGTTCCTTACTTTTTGAACTGGAGTAAATTTGCAGTCTTAAAAGATAAATGACTGGTATTTTTTTGAAATAATTCCAATCAATTAATTTTAAGAAATTCTAATTTAAAAGAAACTTAAATAAAAGAGTCATTAAAAGTTTATTAATAATTGTATTAATTAATTTATAGTTAATTTATATATTCTAATTAGAGAGTGGAGAGTTATGCAACTTCATGATATTTATAAGGTAACTATTACTAATGTGTAGTAAAAGGTAAAATAAGTTATTTAAGGAAAATGTATTAGTTAGAGTGTGGTTATTAGGCTCCAGTGGCAACTAGTTGAATGAATGATTATATTTGATTTTTTAATTAAATAAAATAAGGGAAAAATGTTGCTGCTTATTAGGATATCTGAAATAGGTAACATTACTATATAGCTAAGCCACACCTCTAAAGATCCACCAAAAAAATAGCAATAGATTTGTAAGTTGTTAACTATGTATTCTTTGTGATATTGTGTAGCTTTTGAGTCAAATAGGGTTGTACAAGAAGTGAGCTTATTCATGGAGGAAACTTCCTAATTAAGCCTGCTTGGACAATCATCGATGATCACATCCATTCATTCTAACAAGAGATGGGTTCTTGTGAATAAAAGATAGATCAATAAGTTTGACTCATAACAATATCACAGTTTAACTCAACCCTAAAAAAAGGTTTCCTATTATGTATTCTTTATCTAAATACATACATGCCCATATTATCTACTCTACACTAAACTATAGTTGACTTTTGATTTTTCTTCTAAAAATACTAATTTTTTATTTATTTTAAAAATAACTGTAAAATTCCTCTCAACCATTAATGATAGAAAAAAAAAAAAATCTACAATTATCCAAAAATATTGAGAAACGACAGTAAAATTGTTTGACCTTCTTCCCGAATAATTCTGGCCAGATTTGGAAGATTTTGAGAATGAGGTGCTCCGGCGGCAGCAGCATCTGCTCTGATAACTATGACAACACATTCGGGAGGAGGAACGTCCCTCTGCTTTGAAATCACTGCATTTTCTCCTCTCAAAACCGCTCTCACTTTCTCCTCGTCCAGAACATGAGAGGCTGAGAAGGTGGGCGTGTCGATGAGATTAGCGAGATATCTGGGGTGCATCAACAGCTTGTTCTTCACCGCGAACACCCTCTTTGCGGTCGTCGTATTCTTCGAGGGCCCCGTCTCGGCCCGCATGAGTAGCGGCCCATTCTCCTTACACAAAACTCTAATGACTGTGTTGACGAAGGCGCTCCTCCCATGGTTCTCCAAGCCCAATATCAAGATGGTTGGCGGATGCTTTGAAGTCGCAGAGATCTTTGAAGCTGTGTCTCTCAACAGCCTGTACTGCTCCTCTAGCACTCGGTCACATGTTATTTTCCTGTATGCGACTATAGCGGCGGCGGCTGCAGCTGCTGCTGCAACCAACTGTATTATTGTAGCTGCCATGATCTAAGGGAAAACAAACAGAAATATGTGGAATTTAATTGAATTGTATTTCGCAAGGCCTTCATGGCGGCTAGATTTGAAATATATATTTCTCATGTTTTTAAAAGCAAAATTGTGCATGTTCTAAGGTGAAGGCTACGTAAATGCCACAATTCCATTCTTGTTGTCTGCCATGTTTTCTTCGACACGAAGGTTTTTCCTTGTTATCATGGCATAAATTTTGGTGCACGAGTTATTCCAAAGCAAGTATTGAAGGCAAATGTCCGCGGAGAGTGGGCAAAGCGGTCTTTTTGAGCTTGCTTTTTACTGTATAAAATTGGAATCTCTGGAAGACGGTAAAAATAAAATTGAAGCAACGTATAGAGGAAAGTACTTACAAAATCGGCAAGTCATAATGTGCAGATGCATCTCTTTGGAGTCGTACAATCGACGAACTTGAAAAGAATCACACTTTCTTTAAGTAGTGCATCCAAATTTGCTATGGATCAATTTAAATGCCCGCTATATCCCATAGCGTGCCGATTTGAATTGCCATGTTGTGCATTTTTGTTATCTAACTTGCTAATTTCTCTATCCAAGAGTAATTGTATTTAAACTTGTTTTGGTGAAACTGCTGACCGCAAGAGTCAAGTTTTCTTAGAGCGAATCTTTTGACTAGACTTTCTTTTTGTGGTTGTGGAAAAGAACGAATACAACACATTTTAGTCAATGCAAATGTACTGGATATTTTTAATGTAATAATAAATTTCCTTTTGTAAATTAAAATATTATTATAATAAATATCTATTAAATGGTAAGAAGCCTAATGAGCCTAGGATAATGGAATGATAAATGAATGTACATTTAATATCTTTAAATAATATGCACATAACAATATGTACTAGGTTAGTTTCTATTGAGACTTAGTGAAAAGATAAATTCTTATTGTAGGATTGCATTTACTGTGAATTATTCTATTAGCAATTATGATAGTGCCACAAGAATAGGGTTAGAAATAACATTTGTATGTAAAGTGGGAATAACGTGCAGTTTGTGTCCATTGCTATGTGAGAAAGGTCCATCTAGGAACATTTATAGATATTTAAGTTAATACTTTTAGTTATCTACAAGATCAACATAATCTTGTTAGTAATAGAACATATGTCTCCTTTAATTGGTTACATCCATCATATGTAGGGAAATGGAAAGAGGTATAAATACACTATTTTACATTCATCTAGTTAAGAATGATTATTAGTATATTTATTTAATTAGATGTAAGTATGATTCCAAATCAATGACCATTTTTTATTTCCTCTCGAAGACTAGAAGGATTTATTACCTTTATCTTCACTTGCTCCACCAATCCTTCTAAGCATAGAGATTTATTCCTTTGCTTGAATTCAATAAGATATTCCACAACTATCCTTTTGAAGTCACCTATATGAAATGCTCCATTGATGTATAGTGTTTTGACTAAGCCAATTCTCAAAATTAATACACTGGATCAACCATATTATTCTTTCAATCTACCTTCAATTGAAATATATAAAAGTAGTGATGAGACTGTGCCCTCATATCACTTTCCATGGTGCAAACATTCACAAGCCACCCACTCTAGATGTAGGGAGTAAATATTTACGGCTTCTCCTTGATAGATTAAATAGTAGATGTTGATTTTCCATATCCAAGTATGGGACTTTTTCTATCTAGTAAAACATAGGTATATCAACCTTGTCCAAATATTCTTGCAATTACTTGATATCCTAATTATGAATTGGACTTTTCTTGATTTTATAAAAAGGTTAAATTTGATGATATGAATATTAAAAAAATAATGTATAATGTATAATTTATTTTCATTGATCTATGTGCGAAGTGTTCAAGGATAAAATTTATTTTATCAACTTAGTTGCCTTTTCTTTCCATCTATCTTCTTTTCCTCATACCTAAATTTTAGCTAGAAATAATGGAAAAATTATATTTTCTTGATCACGCATGCACTTCTCCTTCAAAAATGTGGTCATGGAGTTCTTGGATATATTTTAGACATTGCATAGATTTAACTAACATTTCCATCATATCTTTGAGTACTTGTGATTATTATATTTTCCTTGCATACACATTGATCATTATATCAAACATGACTTAAGTCCTTTATTCCTTTTTAATGTTACACCCCCTTCATTATACCCTATTGTTTCCCCCAAATCATGTAATCCCTTGATCCATAGTTTGGTATAGGTTTAAGGCTTTCATAAAAAGCTAAGATACCATTAAGTGTTTCTTCTCTTGAACATCTCCTTGATTAAATATCCAATTTTTGAACTTTTTTTTCCCATTCAAGATGTACTTGTTCATTATCCTTGGCTTACACAAAATTTAAATGATTAGATTATAAAATAACACTTGTAGCCAAATAATTAGAGCCCCCACTATAAAATACACTCTTCCACATGCTACTTTCCTAAGCTCACAAGATTTAGAAAATGGCTTATTTTCAATTTGAAATCTTATGAAAAAAGTGAGATTTCTATAGGATACAATAATGACAATCTTTATAAATGCCCAATATATATGAATTTTTATGATCTCTCTACTAATTTTATGATAATGGTACTATCCTATCTATTAAGAACTCTTAAATTTATTTATCAATACCAATCACATATATACATACAATTAATTTTATATGGATGAATTCCCATAGTAAATCTTAAATCTATTTTTTGAATTTCATCTCAAGAATATTAGGGCATAATTAAATTTACAAGCTATGTTCAATGACAAATATCATAGAGTTTCATATTGTTCTTTAGATGTTACATGGGTGTGTGTATGAATTTATGTATATAGTCTTTATTCTTCACTTCTTCATACTTTTCTTTTAGCAAAGGCCAAAATATTTGACTTCTCACCTCCTATGTTGATACCTTCAAAATGACTATCGGATTCTCATTAGCTTAATATTAGAATAAGGCTAGCTTTTGTCAAGATTTTGAATAGTATTGAATCTATATTATTAATGTTTTCTATATTTTAGTAGAAACTTGATAATTAATTTTTAGAGACCTCATCAACATCCAATTCTATCTTTTGTTTTCTTTTTCTTTTGTAATATCAATGTCTTCAAATAGGTGTGAGACTCATAATCAATTTGTTAAACCTTTTTGGATCAACATAGAGACATGTGAGTAGACTCCATAGATATTCATCAAATCTATACCTCACTAGTTCTAAAACCACTTAATTAAAAATTTAGACAACATTCAATTTTATGGTTTTTCTTTGTAAAAGAAAGATAGACTCTTTAATCTGGAGGAATGTAGTACAATGCCTACTAGGTGATTATCTACTTTGATAATCTATCTCTTCTACATTGTGGTATTCATGTTCTTAATCTTATAGATATATTTTAGGAGTATTCTTCTCTTTACATGTGTTATAAAACTCATATTAAAATATCTTCTTAGAGGGTTTAATTTTTTATTGCATGGGGATTTTTCCTTTCTTTAACTTTTTGAAAGACCATTTAGCATGGTGAGACATGTGTGAAGACCAATATCACAAATTGATATTTAAGTGATTAGTTATCTTATTTAAGTGATTTCTATTTATGCCAATTTCTGAATTGATTAACAATGAAAACTGCACAATGGAAAAGATAATTGATTTATGCAAAAGAAATACCCTAAACAAAATTAAGAGTAGTGCAAACCAAGTTATTAAGGCATTTTAGAATGAGATGAAGCAAAGGTTTAGGATTCCACCATTAGTTTTGAGTAGACACAAGGAGGATATTTGTTTTATGGTTGATACATATTTCTCATATATTGAAGTTGTAGAACCATAAATATTGTATATTGACCCTCTTGGCTATGAAGTTACGCTAGAGGATATTGAAGGCTATGTGAAAGAGATAATTAAATCACACAAAGATGAATAGTTTGAAAGGTTTGGAATCTTTGAAGAGAACATGCAAATGGCTTATCAAGCTAATCTTGAGAAGTCTGCAAAGAGAAAAGTAGAAACTATGATGAAAAAGATCATGTAGCTAGTATAGATGACTCCTGAAGAATCTACTACAGTAAGGAAGATAGTGGTAGGAATGAAGAAAATTGGTTAGGAAAATATAATGTGTGTGCCACCATTGGCAACCGTATGACCGTCACCATCAACCCCAGCACTAGCAGAAGGTTTTACAGTTTCTAAACCTTCAATAAAAACATCTACCATTCCATACGCAACAGTTACATAAGTGCAACCATAGTTTACTCTATCCCCATCAGTTCAGTCTAGCAACGATGATGAGGACGAAGTCAGAATCACCGAGATCAAGTCAGCCAAAGAAACAAGTAAGTTTGCTAGATTGGTAGAATTAAAACAAGAAGTAGTTTCAAAGTAGTTAAGCATAAAAGAGTCAAAAAAATTTCTACGGGACTAGGCAAAAAATTGAAAAAATTAATGAAAACACATAGGAGGAGAGCACAAGTAGTAGATTCTGGAAATGGGGAATCATATAAAGAGGAAGCAAAAGTAGAAAATGTAGAAGAAAGAAAAAAGAGAAAGAAAAAGTAGAGTAAACCAACAAATAGAAGAAACAATGGAAATCAAGGATAAAAAAGATAAGTATCGCTATATATGATATTTCACATTTACTCGAACTAGACAAATTTCTAGGCTTAGCATGAGTCGTAGTAGAGATAGAGGTCTCAACTAGATAGAAATAGTAAACACATAAAAAAAAAAAAACACTAGCTAACATCAAGTCCACACAAACCAATAATTTTAAAGCAATTTCAATCAAATAAATTAAGGTTGTTAGGTCATCAACTAGATTCAAGTCAAAGAAGTCCACTAAAAAAGGAATAAACTCGATCAAAGGAGAAAGGGATGCCAAAGTAATAGTTGGAGATGAACTTGAAGGAGAACCTAAAATAAGGGAATTATTTCGAAAAGTAGGGATTAAGTCCACAAAAGAGAAAGAGAAAAAGTTTGAATCCATAGGTAAAAAATGTTAAAGTGACCTAATTTTCTGTTTATTAGATTCTTATGAAATATTGTACTAGAAATCTAGAGTGGGCTTGACCCAAGTAGAAGAAAATGAAGTAAGGTCTACTAAATGGTTATAGGAAGGAAAATTTTGACGAAAATATAAGACATGGGAATCCCACCTTTGTTATCTGTAGACTCAAAACTAGTCACTAGAAGACCATGAATGCAAGGATAAATTTCAACCTTACTAGTAACTAGTGGGTTTAACTGGTTAGAAATCCAAGTACACAAAGTTTCAAGTGGCAAAAAATAAAATACAAGTATAAGGGAAGAGTTACAAAGACCTGATTGAATTATCTATGGAGGGACTGTGGAGCATATTTATAAATAAATTATTGACTATCAAATTTACTGAAACAACTAACTTAGAGACAAATATCCAATATTTCTGTTTGTGAGGTGAAATAATTTTAGAATTATTTCTATAGGGGTAACACATAATTAAAAATATCCACTACCAAGTTGCATTCAAGAGAGATCAAAGATAAATGATCTATAATTTAGAGGAGAGGAACCAATAGTTGAGCGAGGTCCAATAATCGATCACCCTATCATGAACATAGAATCTAATCTTCCAACACAATTTTACTACGTATTGTAATTAATTGATCTATTTGTACATATAAAAAAATCTAAATGTTGATGAAAAATATACCAATACTTGTACACACAAAAACTTATAAATGTTATAGAAAAAATAAATAAATGAATTCATTAATGAGTGAAATAAATAACTTTTTGTCTCAAACAAAACATTATAGCGATGTCATAGATGTGTGCCACTCAAAACATATTATGCTCACTTAAATAAACATTGATTTCTTAGTGTACAAATACTACTCTTATGTGTACAACTATTGGGGTAGCAATGTATATGCAAAGAATAAATCATATCGATAATATCTCTCATCACAAATATAAAAGGTGAATACTAATAAATGCCTTGCATTTTCTTATGAAATGTGTGAGATTGTCAAAAACTTTTAGTGTTCAACTAATGGTCTATTTGTGTTGGTTATAGGTTGTATTTTATATAATAATGTGTTATTTTTATAACAACAAATAACATTTTTTTGTTAAAGTATTTGTCCTTTTTTGTTATATACAAAAGTTATATATAACAAATATTTATGATTAATTATAACTATTTCATCCATTTAAGTTACATATATGTTACATTTCATATAGTTATACAATATTTAATTAACAATATTTTATGCAATATTTTATTAACAACAAATGATAATTTGAAACTCAATTATTAAATATTTTGGATTAAACTTTGGTTGAATGTTTCAAAAGTCATTTTTTGGACACATCTCACTAGGTGCACCATTTTAATGAGTTGTGTGATGAGTCACAACTTAAAAACTTAGTTGTAGGTAGTTCAATGTCCATTTTACATTTCTAAAAAAACAAAAGTCTTACGATATCCCATGTAGCGGCTACATGTTGACGAAGTTAGCCCCCATGATTACATGTTGCATGCAGTCTCCAATAACAAGAAGGCATAATTTGAAAATGGAAGAGCATGAGCATGAGAATCCATCAGGGAGGAGCATATATTATTACTAAACTTCTAATTATAAGCTTATGTGTGTGTGTGTGTGTGTATGTACATATAGAAATATGTATGTATGTATGTATGTATGTATGTATGTATGTATGTATGTATATATATATATATATATATATATATATACATACATACATACATACATACATACATACATACATATACATTTACATATAGTGATAAGTTCTATAAAATTTACCACAATGAACAAAGGTTGCATTATCACATGATATTCCTCATGATCTATGTACCTCATCATCCTATGTTTACAATGGAAAACACACCATCATCATTTTTTGGATGGGTAAAATGTTATAATTTTACTCAAGTGATATTTTGAAGAGAAGTCATTTAGTAAAATTTTGTCTATTTTGTATTTCTTATGAAAGTAATGTATGAAAGAATATACTTACATTATGATACCTTCTATGAATTATTATATCATATGAACCTACTTTCATATCCGTCATCAAGTATAATTGTTAACCTTTTATGAAATGCTTGTGAGTGTTACATGCTTACTTTATATATATGGTCATTAAATATTTATGTCTTTATCATGGAGCAAAGTTTTCCCTTATCCTATTTATAATATAGCTTTTCAACCAATTTGGATGAAATATGTTGATAGATTTAATTATTAATAAATAACACAATATTACATAAAATCTACTCATTCCCGTAGCCTTTATCCATTCATGTATAAACCCATATCCCTTTACACTTATCCATTGCCTTATCCTTGTAAACATACACTTACATACATCCACATAACTATCATATTTATCATATTCACTTATGTCTATATTGTCATATATTTATGATGATTAATTATTATAATTATATGTTAAGATTGAACTGGCATAAATTCACAATTTACCATTATATTGTAGATTCTTACCTGATAAAAATACACCAATTTTAAATAAACTTTTACCTTTAGTATCAAATTTGGATAATTTAAATTTCCCAAGACTGTTAATACATACTCAGGAGATCTCCTAACTTGGACAACTGCACCTACGAAGGCCTCGCCGAAATTTCTTCTCACCACCCACTCACACTCATTCAACTCTTAATAAACCCTGACTAATTTCAAATTATTGATTGATAATGAGTTTCTATTTAATTTCAAGCTGTGCCTTTTAAAATTTGGTTCGTTAGGTATTCTCAGTATTAGTAACATTTAATCTGAACAGTTCTGTAAAACTTTGCTCAGAAACAGACAGAGGCTGAAATTATGGGGATATAACAAAAATAAAAGTGTTCAGAGAAAATATAACCGAAAATTATGCTGAGAAAACACCCACATAGTTTGGCAATGGCAGTGAAGATGTTTATAAAAGTGTACCCAAAATTTGCTGGTTTAGCCCATCTATTCCGTTTACTCATCAAGTAAGATTTATAAATAGGTTATTCCAGGGTTTGTATGCAAGATATCCATAGTTTTAGAGCATTTCAAATAGTTGAAGTTTGAAGTTAAAAGAAAAGAGTAAATATGTGGCAGCTCTTATTATTGACTGCTGTTGCCGTAGGTAGTGGTTATATTGCAGGATGTATGATGCAGAAGAAAAGAGACACAAGGCATCATTCTACCAATAAAGAAGAAGAAGCGGTAACAAGCGTGGCTGCTGTCGCAGAACAGTTTAAAAACCAAGTTGAGGAAGATTATTATAATGATCCCGAATACAGTTGTTTCATATTTAACCTCACTGTTTATGGTAGTGAGCCTCCAATTTATGAAACTACAGATTTGGAGATCAATAAAACTATTGCAAAGGGATTAATTTCCTGATTAGCAATGTTCTTTTCAATACATGTTTTCCAACAGCTTTCACGTTGGGTGAATGTGAATGTAAATTTGTTTTTGTATGTATATTTATTCCAATTGTTTTTAGTTTTTCAAATAGAATGAATTTTGTAGAATTAGTTTTACAGTTAGCTTACGAATTAGTGGTTGTCGTGATTACTGCAAAATCTGAACATTTGTAGATGGTAGATAACAAATGGGTCATGTTTTTCGGATTATACATTAGTTTCAATGGTATTATAACCACACATTAACTATTAAATTTAAAACAAAAAATCTATTAAATAGATCAAATTAACTTTTTTTTTTAACACAATTTTTTATATCATAGGATTGTCTCATTGCTTTTCAATCCAAAGAAAATATTGAGCACCATAGGTGCAGGTTTGCATAAGTAAATGTTGCATATGTGAAGCCGCTTATGTGTCAGAAAAGAAGAAGATTGTAATCCTCAGAATTGCTCGTGTCATATTTGTTAAAAAATAGAAGCAACAGGTCGTGTGAGATATTTGCAAATAATATTATAGCTACTTGAGATGAAAAATAGACGAAGGATAAGTCATTGAAGGAAAGAAGAGACACGATTTCTACACTACGAGTCATGAAACTATGGTCATTATATGAGAAACGATAGGAGGTGAATTTCAACATGTTCAGTGGGAGAGATGCAGGGATTTAACATTTGTTCTCTACACATGCTGGCAAGGTGATTTGTCGTATATGATCAGCAATATGATCTTATTAGTCTCGCCTATTGATAGGGGAGACTATAGTTTTCAATTTTCTTTTAGTCAATAGTGCATGCTTGAGAAACTGTGCAAATGGAAAAAATGTTCATTAATCCTATAGTCAGTGATAATTTTTCTATTAAGTGAAATCCTAGGTTTTTAATTTTCCTTTTCTCATTGCTAGCATTATTTTTCTGAGTGATATTTTTAATTTCTTTTTAAAAAATTTAAGTGAAAATTAGAATAGCTCATTTATAATTGGGCAAGTGCCATTTTTCAAATTGTTCAATAAACATGTGGCAACTTTCATGCAGCAATTTCTTCCATATGGTGGCATCTCACCATGTAACCTATCTCCTCCTGCATGTAAATAGTAACATGTAGCATTGTGTGACCAAAAATGCAATTATGAACTGGAAACTTGTTGTCTTCTTTTGCTATTTTCATACACTATATTTGTCCCATTTCACTCTATTGGTGACATTTATTCTCTATATTAATTCCCATACAAATTCTTCAGACAATTCCAACCAGCTAGTAGGGTGAATAAGATCATCTAGGAAGGTTTTCATGGATACTGTCTAGTCTAGAGTGTGTGAGCTCCTTAATCTAGCTCCTCAAAGGATTAAGATCTCTTCCAGCCATAACTCTACAATTTTGAATGGAAATTTTTGTGTTCTGTTATGAATTTTTCCTGCCTTTGAGAGCTGTAATTGTGTTATGGTATGCAGTTTCGGAAAACTAAAGCTGCATTGCAAAAAAAAAAAAAAAGAGTTTTGAAGCTTGGATTTAGTAAAGTTTAAAACCTTGTGGGGATCTATTGTGGGGTACATATTCAACCTCTCTTGATTTTTATTTCTATATACCCAAAATGTTAACAGGTGCACTAAACTTTGTTCATTTCAGATTTAAGGTTTCTAGAATTAACGCTGCTACAACAACGAGAGAGCATCTCAGCCATAAATGGTAGCATGTGAGACCCTAGGCATTTGTGATCTTTATATTTTTTTAATCATGAATATCCAAATCATCCATGGTGTTCTTTCTACTTTTTTGTTCGTGTATATTATACATTAATTTGTGCTTGTGGCTTAAGTTAATAAATCAAATGAAAAATTCATTTTTCACTTCCCGTTTTTCCTTTTTATTATTTGACCTATGTGCCTCCGTGTTGTAGTGAACAGGGTTAACATTATTCTTCCCTCCTTTTCTCATTTTATCTTTTTGAGCTTTCTATTGTATTATAAAAATTCTACACGCAATTTAACTCAGAAATAATGGTATTGGTTACTATAAATTGTAAGACCTAATATTACTACTGGTTAACTTCTTATGTTACTTGATGGGTGCTCAAAGCCTATAGGTTTCTCCCTGAGTGTATGCCTATCCATTTTATGTACTATGCATTTAATTTAAGCATATAGGTTTTTAAAATTATATTCACCTTTTGCTGGGAGCTTAGTTTTGGATTTTAATTTGTTCTTTTAAAATCAACAAGAATGTAATGTCCCTTACTAGATATACTTAAATATTAATATTGGAACAATCACTTCAGTCCGTCATAGTTACTCAATCCAAACTTGCAATTAAACTATAAAATGTAGAATAGGAACCATATCACTGTAACACAATCATGGGCAATGATGTGCTGCAATGTCTGATATTGCAAAAAAAAAAAAAAATATATGCAATTGATAGTATATTAAGGTGTATAACTTTCTTTGACTAAGCAATATGGATATGTAGAGACATTATCTGAAACCATTAGTTACTGATTCTGATATTTACTTCTATGCTTGCTATGATGGTATTGTTTGTGATCTCTATCTCTATATACTTGTGTAAAATAAAATATTATCGATGACCTTCAGAAGATACATTTATAATCTGCTGCCGTGACTGCTATACTCTATTTCCAAATTTTTGGTTGCTCCATGCATACTTTCTATATATCCCAATGTTGATTTTATAACTTTTAACAGGTATACGACTAATGATTATATGTATTGAAGTAATATTTACGTGTTCACTACTTCTATATCAATCAAGATAACTATTATCGCCTGCTATCACCAATCTGTGTCTGGACATTGAATGCGATGTCTTCCATGGCTACTGGCCTATTGCAGATTTTCTGTTTGGTTGATGCAGAGATATCAAAAACAACAAATTTTTTTGTGTGGAATTGGCATTTGAAAAGTTATATTATGCATTAGTTCCAAAGATCTAAGATATGAAAAGATCATATTAACATGAGTTAAGATGCAATGAAGAGATTAGAACCAAGAGAAAATCTATCATTTTGTTGTTTTCTATGTTGTTGCAGAGAATGGAAGGAACTGTAGTTATTGGCAAGTAATGTAGATATGGTAGTATGAGCCGAGCTTGCTATGTTAGCTGGGCATGTTGCAAATTCTATGATAGCTGAGCTTACAATTGTGTAAGCACTGAGCAATTAATGCTAGATTTGAAGGGTTATATAGTCAATTTTTGACTCATTTGCATCTACCAGATTTTGAAGAGAATGAAGAGCACAAAGGTGAATTTAAAAAGGAGTTTCAAGTGTTTGCAAACTAGATTCAACTGCTACTCAACATCATCCATCAAATTTGAGAGGAATTTAGCTTGTGCCGAGTCATGTTGTTTTGTTTTTTTCAAACCTTACAAAGTGGAAATGAAAACTAGCTCTTCTGCAATAGTTAGGGAAGAGAAGAAAGAAGTTTTCAATGTTCAATTAATTAGTAATGATGTGTGACATCCCCCTTTCTATGCTATTATTGAGATTGTGTATAAGGGAGATCCATTTGGTGCATTATCCATGATACCACCAAAGGTCTTAATGGTTCAAGATGTGAGATGTTGCTACAACGGAAAGATTGAAGAAGTTAGAGACATGGATATTAGAGAAACTTAGGGTTGATGCATGCCCTAGACTTTCCTCAAGGTTTTAAAATGAAATGGATCAGAATTTTGTTGAGCCAAATATATGACAATAAAATTTGGTTAGAGAATGGACCAATTAGGATTACAAAAAATATTGCACATAGAGTATCATGTTACCCTAGCCTAGATAGACCAAAGACCATGTAGAGTAATGCAAAGGAGGTTATTGAGAAGAACACAAGTGCCATGTGGAACATGCAAGGAATGTTAATTGATACAATTTTAGACCCCTTGGTGGCCTTTGTGGTTAAAGTGATAGCTCACAACTTCTTTCATTCAAGTTGACTGAATAGTGTTTCCTACATGGAAGTTGATCTCGACTAGAAGATAGTAAAGAGAGACCATTCGTATGATCTAGCTGAGTTACAACTTCAACAATTGTCAAAAAATTTGGAAGCCATCAAGAAGGCCAAAAGTGCATATTGTAAGTTTGGATCTTTGATTGTTTGCATATTTTTCTATGTGCAAAATACATTCCCCACTTTTTGTATAGTTGCTTGGAAGACAAATAGGTTAGTAACATAGTAGATATTAGAGCTCATTGAGCAACTTGGAGATAATTTTGAGTTAGTAATGATGAGTTATTTTGAGAAATTTAAGAAATCCACAAAGTAAAGATTGAGGATACTTGTATCATTAGTGGAACAACACTACAATGATATATTTGCTAGTTGATGTAGATTACATGTATGTGCAAGAAGAAATACTTAGGGTTAGATGGTTAGAATCCTTGCAATACGAAATCAATGTGGATGAAGCTTCTACAGCCATCACAACTCTACTAGCTAAGGAAATTGACAAGGATGCTATATCCTTTGGAAACTATGATGAGGTTAAATCAAGAATAACAATAAATTTACAAACCGCCTCAGTAATAAGAAAGAAGAACAAGATAATAAATAATCTTGAAGAGAAGTTTGGTGAAGGTGGTGAGGAAGCAGAAGAAGAAGAAGATGATGAAGAAGAAGAAGCACAAGGTCAAGGACCTTTGGAACTTACACAAGGTTTGGGTGAGGATGCTAATGCAGAAGGTGCCAAGGGAGAAGAAGCCAAGGATGCACCTAAGGTTGCCAAGAAGAAGAGGAACTAAAATAAATATGTAGTGGAGAAACTAAAGAAGACTATGATGCAGTCTCTACAAAAGCCAACTATACCTTAAACTAGGTCAAGCACTAGGGCAACCACTACACAAGCTAAAGAAGTTGCTAAGCCTAAAGGAAAAAGAGAGAATGTCACAACAAGGCCAAGCCAACCTACTCAAAAGAATTTCAAGAGATTGAGGAAGAAGACAGAGTCTGATGACTTGAGTCAATTCAAAGTGGTAAGCCACAATCCCTCTTCTAACATTGATAACTTGTGTGAAAATAATAAGACCAATCTAGATTTTTCAGGTTTCACACATGTTGATTTTGATAATTTAGGAAGTGTAGAGAAAAATAATACAGAGGAGGCCATACATGACATGATGACAACTTTTAAGACCACTCTTCTAGAGACTTCCAACTCATTACTAAAGAGTTTATATGATAGAGTTGAGCAAAAGTGGCAATTTATTTTAAATACTGAAAGATAAATTAGGGAAACCACTTTATCCAAGTGATGCTTGAATTGGATAAGAAAATGATTGCTAAGGAAATTAAGAAGCATAAAGGAAAATTTACTCCCAAATACTGAGCATTCTATAATGTAAAGAAGCAAATGGAAGATGTGGTAACCATGAGTAGATCAATTTGGAAATCTATTTATGGGTCCACTAATTCAATAACTAAGAAAGGTGAGCAAGAAGTTGCAGATACTGAAAAAGAGAACCCAGTCAAGGAAGGTTCTATAGAGGGAATTGAATGAGTGACAAAGTAATCCACAATTGGAGAAGACTAACATGATGTGGTAACCATGAGTAGATCAATTTGGAAATCTATTTATGGGTCCACTAATTCAATAACTAAGAAAGGTGAGCAAGAAGTTGCAGATACTGAAAAAGAGAACCCAGTCAAGGAAGGTTCTATAGAGGGAATTGAATGAGTGACAGAGTAATCCACAATTGGAGAAGACTAACATGATGTAAAAGGTGTCTAACTAGTCCCCCACATGATGATCGAGAGAGTCAACATGACTCAGTAAGCATCAAGGATGTTCCTAACACTATATCATAGAATGATAATCCTTTAACTAAAGATGATTTGAAGAAAATTATGCAAGACTCTACTATTGCAACACTTTTATGCAGTAGTGAAATTTGGTTAGAGTGGATGAGATTCAAAAGGTAGAAGTTGCATCTATAGGGGAGAAACCAGAAGGCACATCAAATGTGCCCCCAGAAATTACAAAGGTAAAAGATAAGGAATCATAGGATCTAAATACTAATCAAAGTGTAAACCTTGAATAGGGTGTTGTTACAATAAAGACACCATCTACAGTGCCAACAATTGTCATTCATATGAAAGAGGCATAGGCACAACCAACAACTACATCATTACTGAGCCTACAAAGTTCAATTTTACCAGCCATAATGATTGCTGACAAGGATGGAATAGAAGAGAACAAGGGTAAGGAAGCAAGTTCTATACCTATTCCACCATCACAGGGTGATGTTCAAAAAGAAAGAGAATAGATTGAAGAGTATAAGTTGAATACTACATCTGAGCATCAAATTGCCATATAGACACTAGTTACTTTGCTAGTCTCTACATCTCCTATCAGTAGTCAAGCTCTTCAGAGTCCTAGTACATAAGATATTCCACTACAAATATCAAAGCCGAGTTCTAGCACACCCAATACTATTAAAGTTACATCATTTGAGGATGTAATCTTAGATGATGTGATTGAGCTACCAAAGTTTGATTTGAACACAATCACAATTCTAGAAATGAGCATTCTTCAAGACACTCTACAAAGGAAGAAGAGGCAAGAAAACTTGAGGAGGGAGCACAAGAAAAAGCATTTTTTGCATGAAATCAAAGACATATTCATTGATTCTTTCAGCCTCCGAGAAATAAATAAAGATAAGACTATTATAGAGCAGCTTGTTAGCATTATGGCCAAGATTAAGGATGAAGACCTAGACGCAAATTTCAAATTATTAGAATGATTTGAAAGGAAGTTTCATACCAAAGTTTTGGAGAAGATATCTAGTGCTATTGCACTTAGACATGTTGATCTAGAAACCAAAATGGAAAATAAAAAGAACATGTTAGAGAATATTTTTTCTCTATACACAAAGCTATGAAATGTTGAGATATTTACTAAGGAGACTCAACAAGCTATTGACCAGCTACATGGAGAATTTCAATTAATAGGTACCACACTATAACAATCTCTAGGTAATAGTCAATTTCATTTTCATAGTTTACTGTCATCTCAGAGTAGGCTTGCTGAGATGCAAGCACTAGATGTAAATATTCAGTCTACTCTGATCAATATCTAGTCCATGTTGACACCTCGCATGGAAGTATTACACAAGGAACCGGCCTATGCAGAGACACTATTGAAGAAAGATTTTTCATCTTTCTACACATGAAGGCTTAGTT
This sequence comes from Cupressus sempervirens, assembly GCA_028749045.1. Lineage (NCBI taxonomy): Eukaryota > Viridiplantae > Streptophyta > Pinopsida > Cupressales > Cupressaceae > Cupressus > Cupressus sempervirens. The sequence goes on along the minus strand of CM053785.1, from coordinate 838,578,413 downwards.
GACCTTGTTGCATAAGTAGACATTTAATATCAATCCCTAGATGCAACAATAGGAAATTGGGATGCAACACTGAAGATAATAATGGGGATACACAAACCATTTTTGGATAAACACTATCAGTGTACAACCCAATTGACATAAGTGTAGAAAAAGGGGGATTATAAAATTTTGGTGAAAAATTGTTTATCAGGGAAGATATATGCTCAACATGATTAATTGAAGCAAACATAGAAATGAAGTACTTACTCAAGGGGAGTAATAAGGTATGGAAGAGAGACAATTTTTTTTTGATACATATGCAAATTTTAAAATTTTGAAAGTTTTGTATAGAAGTTGAGCAATGCATATACATTGTCTAAATTATTCACACAATAAGGATGTATATACTATGAAAAAGTGTTTTTCCACTCATGTCAAAGGGAGAGATTGTTGATCTCATTTTGGTTTTGACAAGGCTATGAAAAAAAAACATTTACTCATTATCTAGAAGAATTAAAGTGCATAGTCCATGCTGAGTGATTAGAGTGAGCCGAGAAATCATTATGAGCTGAGTGATCAAAGCACTACAAGCATAAGTTTCTAGCTAGTACAATTGAGTAATATTACTAGAATGTGCCGAATCACTCAAGTGCCAAGCAGTTTATACATGCTGAGTTATTTAGGTGCCAAGTAACAACTAGTGTCAAGTTCTACAGAAGCCAAGTTACAACATTTAGAGCACAATGAAGGCCAAGCATCAGAGCCTTTGGATGCCAAGTGAAATTTTTTTGGCATAGTTGTTTTTTATGGCACAAAATTCCATGTAAACCTTTTTGGCTAATATAATCATGAATTTATGATTGTAAGTGATAAGTATGGAGTATTATTTCAAATCCCTATGCAATACATGCAACCAATCATATTAAGAGAAACATTAGGTAGCAATAAGGAACAACCACAACCATTGATTCTAACCTAATCCATCTCCACCTTTGCTTATTTAAGAAAGATAAAACCTATGAAGTTTATCATTGTGAGAGTAGATGAATTCTAAATGTATAGAGAGCATTCATGGTGGCTATGGTGACTATAACAAAGATATGCAAAGTAGAATCAGTCTAAAGGAACAAAGAAAAGCAATGAGAGGATTATAAAGGATAGATATGATCAAAAGGATGAAGATTCAATCAGTAAAGAGGAGATCTAATACTAAGAAGAAAGGTTCTAATTGAAGATTAGGTGCTAAATCATTCTAATAGGTGATGCAGAGTAAATCTCTTAACCCTACAGTCTTAACAAGTTGTTGTAAATCTCTTAACCAAGTGCTTACTTAATTGTGAGTTGAAATCCTTTAGCAAGGTGAGACCTAACATTCTTTTTAAGCCTTTCATAAGGAAAACCCCTCACAGGGTAGATCATAGCTTATGATCAAACACTTTGTAGCCATAATTGGCCACACTTTACAACTATAGTAGTGAAGATTCCCAATTTTACCTTCTCATTGGAGGGTTTGTGGGTAACCAATTTATTATGTCATGTGTTATTCACTTTATGCTATAGATGTGATGCATGATATGTTATTTCAATTTATATGTTAAGTTATGAGTTGGATGTTGGTGATATGTTTTAGAGGAAATTTTTTTAAGTGCTAATTCACCCCCCTCTTAGAACTTACTTTCCCATTGTTATTTCCAACAAGGATACAATCCTCCTTCCACAACCATTGAAAATTATATTCTTATTTCCACTACTATTCCTAGCATTCCTACATATGTTCCACCTCTCATGATAACTTGTACACAAGTTTCTAATCACATAAGTGTTGGTATTCATAACCCTTCACTTTCCTCGATTGTTCCTCCTACCTCCATCCTTCTTCATTATCCTAATAAAATGTTGTTCCTTTCAAAAATTTGAATCCTCTTCTTATTCCTTCCAATCCTACAAAAACATCCTTACATTTTCCTCCTACTTCCTAAAACTTTCCTAGAACATTCAATATGTTTATGACTACTATTGCATCTTCTAATCCTAGCATTAGTATCTTGGTTCAAACTGTCATTACTTTGCAACTACAATTGACTTAATTCAATCAATATAAGTACAACATCACTACATCTGACATTTCTAATCCCCTTTCCATAGATATCCTTAATGTCGTTATCTCAAAACATGTTGAGATACCTCATCTTAAGACATAAAAATAAGAGTGATCCTGTGAACTATGTTAGAACTTTCCAAACCATATATGATGCTTTTTCTCATGACTATAGGCTCATGGCTAAGTTGTTCACACATACTTTTAGGGTCTTCAATTTTTTTTGACTGATTTCATACATTGTATGAAGAATGTTAAAGAAAAAGTTAGTGACTTTATTGGTAGATTCAAACACTTGTGTTCTCAAAATTCTTATCCCATGCCTGATCATGATATTCAACAATTTTTTATTTCTAACTTAGCAAAAGACATTAGAGATAGGTTTCTTCTTATGGAGTATACTTCCTTTTCATATCTTTGTCCAGTGCTTCACCATTATCAATTACAAGTGAGCTAGCTTGAGAGCTCTACTCAAATGGATCCTAATACTCTTGATAATAGTAATGCCATTGTTCATCAAAACAAGTTTTGTAAGCCTAAAAAGTACATAAAATTACAAATGAAACAACACAATTGATGATCAAGTGGATACTACATCCAAAGGTATGGATACTTTTTCCTCTATGCCTCGTCCTAATCATAAATTTACTCCTTTATCTAAATATTTACCCATGATGATGATGTTATTGATTAATGCTAATATTATGAAACTTCCTCCTATTTGTCCTATTGACACTAGAAAACTAATCCCTAAGTTATTTGATCATAGTGTTTTTTCAATATCATCCTCAACCAAGTCATGCTACTCAAAAGTGTTATACTTTGAAAAACACTATTGAAGACCTTATTAATTCCAATGTTATATCACTTTATGCTGAGGTTAATTATATGAATAAATCCACAGAACCTCCTAATCAGATTTTCTAAATCTACGCCAACCCCTTACCTTCACATTCAAAAAATGTCATTAATTATGTGGTTAATCATGTTGAGTCTGAACCTCAATCTTTGATTTTACACTTGCACAAACCTAAACCTAAACCTCATATCACTTTTGGTCATACCAATATATAAGGTAACTATTACTAATGTGTAGTAAAAGTTAAAATAAGTTATTTAAGGAAAATGTATTAGTTAGAGTGTGGTTATTAGGCCCCAGTGGCTAACTAGTTGACTGAATGATTATATTTGATTTTTTAATTAAATAAAATAAGGTAAAAACATTGCTGCTTATTAGGATATCTGAAATAGGTAACATTACTATATAGCTAAGCCACACCTCTAAAGATCCACCAAAAAAATAGCAATAGATTTGTAAGTTGTTAACTATGTATTCTTTGTGATATTGTGTAGTTTTTGAGTCAAATAAGGTTGTACAAGAAGTGAGCTTATTCATGGAGAAAACTTCCTAATTAAGCCTGCTTGGACAAAATGCATGATCACATCCATTCATTCTAATAGGAGATGGGTTCTTGTGAACTACTACTTATAAAATATAGATCAATAAGTTTGACTCATAACAATACCACAATTTAACTTAACCCTAAAAAATGTTTCCTATTATATATTCTTTATCTAAGTACATACATTCCCATATAATCTATTTTAAACTAAACTAGGGTTGACTTATGATTTTTCTTCTAAATATACTAATTTTTTATTTATATAAAAAATAACTGTAAACTTCCTCTCAACCATTAATGATAGAAAAAACAAAAAAAACTACAATTATCCAAAAATATTGAGAAACAACAGTAAAATTGTTTGACCTTCTTCCCGAATAATTCTGGCCAGATTTGGAAGATTTTGAGAATGAGGTGCTCCGGCAGCAGCATCTGCTCTGATAACTATGACAACACATTCGGGAGGAGGAACGCCCCTCTGCTTTGAAATCACTGCATTTTCTCCTCTCAAAACCGCTCTCACTTTCTCCTCGTCCAGAACATGAGAGGCCGAGAAGGTGGGCGTGTCGATAAGATTAGCGAGATATCTGGGGTGCATCAACAGCTTGTTCTTCACCGCGAACACCCTCGTTGCGGTCGTCGTATTCTTCGAGGGCCCCGTCTCGGCCCGCATGAGCAGCGGCCCATTCTCCTTACACAAAACTCTGATGACTGTGTTGACGAATGCGCTCCTCCCATGGTTCTCCAACCCCAATATCAAGATGGTTGGCGGATGCTTTGAAGTCGCAGAGATCTTTGAAGCTGTGTCTCTCAACAGCCTGTACTGCTCCTCTAGCACTCGGTCACATGTTATTTTCCTGTATGCGACTATAGCGGCAGCGGCTGTAGCTGCTGCTGCAACCAACTGTATAATTGTAGCTGCCATGATTTAAGGTAAAACAGACGGAAATACGTGGGATTTAATTGGATTGTATTTGAAATATATATTTCTCATATTTCTAAAAGCAAAATTGTGTATGTTCTAAGCTGAAGGCTACTTAAATGCCATGATTCTATTCTTGCTGTTGTCTGCCATGTTTTCTTCGGCCCAAAGGTTTTTTCTTGTAATTATCTTGGCATACATTTTGGTGCATGAGATATTCCAAAGCTAGTATTCAAGGCAAATGTCCGCAGAGAGTGGGCATGGTGAATTTTTTCAGTGTGCTTTTCGTTGTATGGAATTGGAATCTCGGAGGACGGTTTATGACAAAAGTTTCACACGGGAAAAATAAAATTGAAGCAACGTATATAGGAAATTACTTTCTAAATTGACAAGTGTTAATGTCCAGATGCATCTCTTTGGAATCGTACAATCGACGAACTTGGAAAGAATCACACTTTTCAGGAAAGTATTCCAAATTTTTGCTATCTAAGTTGCTAATTTTTCTATCCTACAATAATTGTAGTTAAAGTTAATTTGGTGAAACTGCTGATCGCAAGAGTCAAGTTTTCTTACATTGAATCTTTCGGTTAGACTTTCTTTTTGTGGTTGTGGAAAAGAACGAAGACAACAATTTTAGTCAATGCAAATAACCTAGATGTTTTTTTAATGGAATAATAGATTTCCTTCTCTAAATTAAAATGTCATTATAATAAATATTCATTAAATGGTAAGAAGCCAAATGAACCCAAGAATAATAGAATGATGAATAATGTATATTTAATGTCTTTAAATAGTACACACATAACATTAAATCACATGATATGTTTAATGGTTGTTCTTCGACTATGGTAGAGGGATCTAATGTCTTGCTGGATGAGGAGGAATCCAAGGAGCTTGCTGATGTTCTAGTTCTAGTAGGGTTTCACTTTGACCTAATGGCTAAGACTCAAGGGGTCCTGTCTGGGGAGTCATCTTTGGGGTCCCTCTCTTAGGTGCGTCCTCTTTTCCTTCTTCTCCCTATTTCTGGTGGTTTCGCAACCCAACCTTGGGAGTTTGCGGTGGAGGATATACAAAAACTTTTTCTTGTGGATTCCAATGGGGTTTTGAATTCTTGGTGTTAGCTTGGTCGTGGATCGATGAGTTTTTTTGAGCCGAGGGACATAAAAAAACTATTCAAGTGGTGCTCTCTATCAACTGCCACCAAGATAAGGTTTGATCATTTAATGATTTCCTTGATGGCGGAGCCGCTAGCTGTAAAAAGAAACTTCCCTTTTAGATTGAGCAAATGTGGTTGGAACATCCAAAATTTGAAAAACTTATTCAAGATTGGTCGCAAGTGAAGGTGGAAAGGTTGGCCATGTTCAAAATTGTAAAAAAAAACTTTGTTTTGTTAAGGATAGAGTGAAAATCTAGAATAAGGAGACCTTCTGTGATATTAATCTTCAAAAAAGGGATATAAAAAATGGGTTGGATGAAGTGTAAATGGAAATCCAAAAGGAAGGGGATTCCCAGGGATTAAGTGAGGAGAAAGTGCCTCTAGTCAAGTATCATGACATTGTGACTAAAGAGGAAATTTATGGGAGATAAAAATTGAGAGCCCTTTGGTTGAAGTATGGTGATAGGAATTCTAGATTCTTTCATATGACGTCTTCTAAACATAGAGCTACTAGTAGAATCTCTGATATTTCCTCTGGGAATGGTATCTTGCAAATTGATTGGGAAATTTATGATGCTTTTGTGGACTTCTTCTCTTTTGTGTTGACCTAAGACCATACTCTATCCTGAAGGGTAAAATCGACTTCTTGATTCCATCCCCTCTATTTTGGATGACACCATGAAAAAAATGTTAGTAGGCATTCCTTTAGGTGATGAAGTGAAAAAATATGTGTTTTCATTAGAAGGTAAGCAATCACCCAACCCAGATGGTTTCCCCATATTTTTCTTCTAGGAATTTTGGGGTCTGTTGGGTTCTGAGATCTATGTGGTGGCAAAGAAATCCCAAGTTCAAGGTAGTTTATCAAAGAGATGAACTCAACTTTTATCGTCCTTATTCCTAAAAAGGAGGAAACCAAAACTATGGATGCCTATAGACTTATTAGTTTGTACAATTCCATCTACAAGGTGTTTTCCAAAGTGTTGACTTTAAGAATCCTTTCTATCCTGCATATGATTATCTCCCTCCAACAAAATGGGTTTGTGCATGGTAGATAGATTTTGGATACCATTATCAAATTTCATGAAGTGATTCATACCAACAATAGCTCCAAGATCTAGGGATTCCTCTTAAAATTGGACCTTTAAACGTCTTACAATAGGGTGGATTGGGACTTCTTGATGAAAGTTTTTAGGAATTTTGATTTTGGTAATCACTTCATCCAATTGGTCAACTAGTTGGTTGACACCTCTTCTTGTGCAGTCATTGTCAATGGGTTGTCTTCTAAATTTTCCAAAGGTTTGAGATAAGGAGATCCCATCTCTCCTATATTGTTCACCATTATTCTAGGACTCTTGGCATATTCTTGAGTTCAGGGGCATCGAATGGCAAAATTATGGGTACTAAACTATCCTCAGAAAAAATTATGTATTTGTGTGAGAAATTTGTGGATGATATAGTGATGATGGGAGAATCCTCCATTAAAGAAGCTAAGGCTTTTAAAGACTATCTCTAGGTATATAGTAAGGCTTCAAGCCAACTCGTCAATGAGGAGGAAAGCTCTATTCACTTCATCAATACCTTAGTTTATAGACAAGTTAAGATTGCTAACATTTTGGGTTGTAAAATTAATAATCTTCCAACATATAATATTGAGTTACTTTTAGGCATGAAACTGCCAAATTCCTTTTAGTCAAATCTAGTCAATAGATTTTATCTTAGGGACATTTCTTAGCCAAGCCGAGAAAATCCAGTTGGCTTATCAAATCTACTCTTCAAAATCTCTGAATTTATGCTCTTAGCCATTTAATATGCCTAGTAAGTATGTGGAAGAAATTGAAAAAATCTAAAGGAACTTCCTTTGGAAACGGGTGGAATAAAAATATTGGCCTTAGTAGCTTAAAAAAAGTGTGCAATTCTAAATACAGTGGAGGGTTGGGGTTCTATTCCATTAGGATGATCAATTCTTCTTTTCTGATTAACCATTTTTGGCAGACTTTTAAGGATAAAAAAGATTGGAATAATATCATTAATGAAAAATATTTAGTTTCTAATCATAGCTTAAGGGAGTTTTTGGAATTGAATGATTTGTTCAAGGGTAAATTTTTTGGAATGACACCCAATAGGGAAAAAAAACTATTAAACTAAAAGATAGATGGAAATTCAGTAATGGTTAGAGGATTAGATTCTAGGAGGATAAGTGACTATTGAGAAAACTATTTCTTCCTTTGTGCAATTTTCCCCCTTTATAGAAAGATTCCTTCTTGATATTGGGTCTTTTATGTTTGACTATTGGAATAATGTTAACTAGGTTGACCTATGTTTGATTGATCCTAATCTATCCCAAGTGATTCTTGAGCTTGACTCTATGGTTATTAGAAGGACATAGAATGATCAACTTATTTGGGATGGAAATTATAGTGGAAAGTTTTTGGTGTCATCGATTATTATTTCATTCCAAGGTCCTATTTTAAACTTTGTTGTTTGGGCTACCATTTGTAATAAACTTCTTATTATGAAAATCAATATCTTCCAATGAATGAATCTTTAGAAAAAACACTAACTTTAGATAGTCTATTTAAGAGAGGCATTTTTAAAAAACTAATAAGTGTTTTCTTTGTGAATTGGATTTCAAATCGGTGGATCATATTTTCTTGCAATTCCCTTTTGCACAAGAAACCTGGACGTGTATTCTCCAACAAGTGGAATCTATGCTAGACAATACTGAGGAAGACCATATATTTCTAAGTTATATGGAAAGGTCATATATATGTTATGGACAAGAATATTTGGATTCTTCTTTTCCCTCATGTTATGTGGAATCTATTGGGTGTTTAGGGATTCTTTCAACTCTCCAACATTGCTGGTTGAAACAATCAAAATTAATGTTGTTGAGAATTTCCAAAGTAGCCTTCAAAAAACTTGTTTTTGATGCTGGTGAGCCTAAATGAGTGTTGTGATGTGGAGCCTAATCAGACTCAAAGGTTTATTTGGCATAGTTTTCCTCCAAATTATTTCTATGGGGATTTGTGGGAAGTGCCTAATTTTTTAAGCAGAAAAAGCTTGTATGAAATGGCTTAGGGTTAGGGATTTCATAATGTATGGTGATATTTTAGCTTCTTGTGGTGGTATTGAGAAATAAGGGATTGCGGATTGTAATCACTAGATAGTAATAATATTGTACTTACTATTGGTGGACATAGCCCAAGGATTGAGTGAACCACATTAAATCTTATTGTATTGTGTTCTCTTATGTGTGATCTATTATTTTTTGATATTGGTTATATCTGCATGTAACTACTATTTATGTCCATGGTTAATCCTAACAAGTGGTCTCAAAGTCAGATTGTCATCATTTTTTATTTTTAATGATCCTCTATAGGAAGGTCTCATAGTTGAGTAGGAGTTTCACAGTTGAGTGGGAGTGATGGAAGATGAGGGTAAGCTGAAGGTTGAGAAGTTTAATGGGAATAAACTTTAGTTATGGAAGATACAAATGTAGGACTATCTTTATCAAAAGAATTTATGGAAGCCATTGGAAGGAAAAACAAAGAGACATGAAACTATCATAGATGAGGACTAGGAGATTTTAGATAGAAAGGAACTTGGAAGTATTCAATTATGCTTGGCATGCCATCAGTGACATTTAACATTAAAAAAGAAAATATGACGAAAGAGTTGATGCAAACCTTAGCAAAACTGTATGAAAAGCCCTCTGCTTCAAACAAGGTATTTCTCATGAAGCATTTATTTAATACAAAGATGTCAAAAGGTGGATTTGTTGCAGATCAAATAAATGATTTTAATATTGTTACTAGTTAGTTATCTTCTATGAATGCCAATTTTCATGAAAAAATTAGATACATATAAATGATAATCTAATAGATATGTTTACCAATGTAATAACAAGGGAGACTCTAAACCCCTCTTCAACTTTGGTTTGTCTTCTAGACTGAACATAATAAAAGAGAAAAAAAGTCCATGGTGGTTTGATATTCTAGTGGGAGCTATAGGTTTAGCAGTACTATGACCAATCTCCAAGTGGGAGGTTATTATTGTGGAGTTTGATTAGCCTCCAAGTGGGAGATTATTGTGTTGTGGAACCTAATTAGACTCAGAGATTTATTTGGCCCAACTTCCCCCCATATTATTTTTATGGGGGTTGGGGGTAGTGTTCCTAAGACGGGGTTAAGGCGCAACACTTTTTTAGGGTCTTGGGCTCGCACCCTAGATGTGATCCCTATCATAGTACAAGGTGGGGTCAAGGACCAATGCCCCCATGGGAGTTTTGGGGGGAAGTTCCCTCGAAGCCAAAAATGACCTTATATTGTAAAAGGCATTGGATGCTATTCTTCTATTGGACAACTTATTCTAGCCTCAATTTTGTAAACAGAAAAATCTTTTCTAAAGTGGCTTAGGGTTAGGGATTTCATAATATATGGTGATATTATAGCTTCTTGTGGTGCTATTGAGATGTAAGAGATTGTGGATTGTAATCACTAGATAGTAATAATATTGGACTTGTTGTTGGTGGATGTTGCCTAGGGATTGGGTGAACCATGATAAATCATGGTATCTTGTGTTCTCTTCTGCGCAATCTATTATTTTAAGATATTGGTTATATTTGCATGTAACTATTATTTTTATATGTGGTTAATGCTAAAAATGAGTTGGGGAGATTAAAAAAGAGGGAACTAAAGAGATATGGGAAAATTTAAGATGGAATTTCGCACCTCAAGGATTGTTATGAGTTTTGATAAGGATGCCAGGAGGAACCCTGGTTGTGGTGAGATAGTCAGAAACAATAGAGATAATCTTATTAAAGCCATTGGTGTCCCTATTGGGATCTAGATGAACCATGGCTGAGGTGATGGGTTTACTTCAGGGTTTAAGATTAATAGAGAAATATGGCAGTGGACAGTTATCACTAGTACAAAAATAACAATATGTGACTAAAAAACCACTAAATTTTGTACATATGTGACTAAACTTAGTCATGTGACTAATAGTAGTTAATATTTAGTCATTTATAACACTACTAAATTTACTACTAAACAATTTTAATCATTTATTTGATCACTGATTTTGATCATTGATTTAGTGGTATATTTAATAGTATGTATAGTGGTATGCTTAGTAGTATATTTAGTAATTGATTTAGTAGTTGAATTAGTAGTATATTTAATCATGTTGTTAGTCACATATTTAATAGTATATTTAATCACATATTTATTTGTATATTTGATAGTTGATTTAGTCACATATTTAGTAGTATGTTTAATAGCATTATTTAATTATATATTTGGTCACATATGTAGTATATTTAGTCACATGTTTAGTGGCATATTTAGTAGCATATCTAGTAGTATATTTGATCAAATATTTCATAGTATTTTTAATAGTGTATTTGGTCATAATAGGGCATGATGGAATCAAACCACCATCTATCTGCTTGTAAAGTAGGTGTGCTCCATTGAGCTAGCACCCTTTAAAGAATGATCATCACCTCTAGGTTGAAGTTCAGGCTCAACGTTTGTAATAAGAGTAAGGTTATTTTTTTTCTACCTGACATAGACATTATCACTATTCTTAATTTGTACTGAGAGCAAGCAATTTTGATATATATGGTCTAAATTTCTAGCAAAAGTGAATTTTCTCTGTTTTAAGTTTCTCCATAAATTGTTGCATATTAGTTGTAGATATTATTGTCAATTTTTCTTTGCTTACTTTCTCTTCACTAGGTGAGCTAGAATTTCAGGCATCTTTCAAAAGAAGTCAAAATTTTAGATCTAATTTCATAATGATTATAAGCTTGGTTCTGCAAATCAAAAGCAAACAACTTGGCAACTTATTTTCTCTACCAATGATATTGTATTGCCAAGTTGTGCCATATCAAGTAAAAAATGGGTGATCGTCATTGAAATCAAAGGTAGAGAACATAAGTCTGTTGATCTCTAAATATCTTTAAGAAAGAAATGTTTTTGAAATATTTTTAAAAAACTTGAGATCAATTATAGTTTAAAGAGAGTTGAAAATATCAATAGGCATTAACTAGAAGTCTAATTCTATATAAAAAAGATATAAATTAGATATATTGATTCTAATTGTGTAAAATATGAAATAAAAAGAGCATACCTATAGCATTTTTGATGATATAACACTTTGAAACAAACTACTAGTAGTAACAATATCTGCTTCAACTATTACAATTATCATTCAACTTGTAGTGAGAAAGACATATAAGTTGCACAACATGAGCATGTTAGAGTAAAAATTTGAGGTTTAGATGATTTCTACATTATAAATTTAGTTATTCATTGCTAAGGTAAAGTGACATAACTCTTCCATAAGGTTTAAATCAAATTACCCATGAAAACAAAAAGATTAGTTCAAATTTGGTTTAAATCAAATTACCCAAGAAATAGCTATAATCGTCAAATTCATTTGATAACTAAATGCTAGAAAAAGTTTTCAAATAATGAAATTAAGCCAAGAAACATCTCTATGCAAAGGTCAATTCATATTTATTTAACTTCTCTTACATTAATGTTCACCAAATGTTAACTAATCTAAAATTTTCTAATAATACAATCAACAAGTAAATTAGTCTGAAATGGAAATAAATCACATTTCATGGTCCATGATGATGAAATCACATTGAAATAATAATAAAAATAAAAATAGAATATAAGGTGGTAATTCATAACCTATGAGTGAAAACTAACCTTTAACTTGAGTTTGAAGCCTATGGAGAGTTGGAGGAATTAGAGTGAGTCTTCCAAAAAAAGCAATCTTATTAAGGCCTTGAGCATTGGTCACATCAATCATTGAGATACAAATCCTTTATTACATCTTCCCCAAAGACCTCTTCACAGATGCCAAAGGTGAAATTTCCATTAGTTGTGACCTAGTTATCCATTGGAGAAGTTTGTAACAAATGTTGAAATAGATATTGACGAGATACCAAAGGACAAATAGAGATCCCAACTATGAGGTTGTTGTAAGTTTACTCTTTACATCATCATTAGCAGATTTATGGTTACATCTTGTTGAGTTTCCCCTGCTCTAACTCAAACATCTTTAAGAGTCCCATTCTCATACTTCTTAAGAGTTGAACCCATAGTAGCACATGAAGTTAATTTAGCCTCTTTTAGTTGTCTAAGAAAACTACAAATAAGGGATTTTTCCTTTGAAAAATAGTCATACCCATACTCGTCTTTGTACCCTAAGTACCCAAGTACCCTTGTCCCCATGCAACATTGATTTTAATCTATTTTTAGAAAATCTTCTTTGTCCATTATTAGATCATATGTCTTTCCATTAGCAAATCAAAGTTGTAAATATAATCAATAATTTTTCTGAGTCGTTATAATAATATGATTTAAAAAGTATTAAATGATTGCTAAGATAGTAATAAAATACCTTATCGATTGATAATACTCCTCTGCTAACTCTAAAAGGATGTCTATCACATCAGGATTTAACTTCATGGTTGGATCAACCTACATACATGTAAAGTGGATATTTAAATTAAACCAAATAAAAAATCATTTAATTCCTATTTGATAATGAATAATTTATTAGAAGAATAGTTAATTTCTAAAACTAAAGCATGTTTTAATTATTATTCAGCCAAATCTTTCTATGTTATTCATGTCATTTTACAACAATCATTTCTATTGTGAATACTCCTTGATCTGAACCACCATTTTGATAGGCAAAGAGCTTGGAGATATCTAAAAAACTGAAAAAAGTAGATTGGCTTTTAGAATAGAATTTGTAAAGGTTTGTGTATTTGTCAACATATTGAAGCTCATCATTAATTACATTTGGATTCTATTCTCATAGGGATCTAGGGTTGTCACTATAATAAAATAGGCAACAAGATTGCACATGTTTTGATTATAAATATGGGTTTGGGAATCTAGAATTCGTGATGGGGATTTCATCTGGATGAATCATTGTTCTTTATTGGATGAAAGCATTGAGAGACCATTTAAATCCTTTTTAGCTCACCTAAGAAGACGAGTAATTGGTGTGGAAAGTTTATCTCTCTCAATGGAAGGGTGTATTGATTAGAGGTTTTAAATTTTAATTTCACCTAGCAATAAATATGGCTTGATGGTAAGGGCTAATAGAGAAAAGATACAAGGATTGTAGGATACAACATTTTAGAATTTCCAGAAGTAAGTGGAAAATTGGTTGTTGATTAAAGATGTTTTGACCATCTCATAAAGAAATTCTAAAAAGATTAAAGTAAATTGTTGGCCTTAAAGAAAACCCAAAGAGGGGAAATCATAAGCTAGAATGGAAACCTGGTACTCAATGGTGAAGGTCCATAGTGGACTATACTAGTTCTCTTCCTCCAAAAGAGAGGATTTTCTTTTGGTGCATACTTGATGCTAGTTATCTTTTTTGTAATAATTACTATAGTTTTTTTCTAGAGGATGATGGTTGTTGCATCCATGTGCTTCTGTGCAATAATGTCATAACCAGGACTATATTTCATCCTTAAAATTTTGTTTGGTCTCTTTGGGTTTCCTCAGAGGGCTGAATATTTATCTTTTTTACTTCTAATACCTTCATATAATATGATCGTATATCACATTTTTTTCTTTGGATGGAGAGAAAAAAAAGCCCTCATTCACCTATCAAAATATGTAAAAATTAACACCAATAATATCATCTTGCAAGACATTTCCCAATTAAACTAAAGAACTAAGTTGCCTCCAACTTAAAAAATGATGGCTTGCAAAAATGTGAAAATAAGTATTAAGCCAACATAAAAGAAAGAAAATCAAGAAAAATCTCAATCCTTCTAAATAACTATAGAAAATGTCATGAAAACTCTTCAGCTAAAGAGGAAGAGATCATGCTTTATGGTGTTGAGAATCATGTAAAGGATTTAAAATGCATGAGTAAGGATGATAGAGGAAGATGGAGTTATAAAAATTTTAGTGAGGAGATTTTGGAATTTATTTAATGGTATAAGGGGGATAGAAATATGTTCTTCCATTGAACCATTATCATTCACATGCAAGAAAACAAGATCAGTAAACTATGTTTTCTTTATTAACTTGTCTATGTTCCAACCAAACATAGAACCTTAAGTCTTTCAACTTTCAATGAACATTGTTAGTGAATTAGTATCTAAATATGTCACTATGTTGTTGCAATGTCAGTTATAAGAAGCTAACTAGGGTCTATTTAGGGGCATTTGAGGGTTAATGCTCCTTCATCTATGGGTAGGAAGGAGAAGTGGAAGTTGCCAGATTTAAGATGGTTGAAAGTCAATTTTGATAGAGCTTCTAAGATGAATCCAGGGTGATCAAGGGCCAAACATTTAGTAAGGGATGAAAGAGGTAATAATTGGAGCTAAAAGGATTCTCGAAGGCACAAACATTGAAGTAGAGAGTTTGGCAGCAATTTTTGTAATTAAGTTGGCTAAGAAGATGGGAGTTAGAATATTGAATCTAGAAGGGGGTTCACAAATTATAGTTAACATAATTGCAAAAGGAGAATTGGGGATGCAACATATGAACAAGTAGATTAGAAAAATTAAGGTGTTGTTAGATAAATTTGATGAATTTAGTCTATTGTGTAGTGAGGGAGGCCAATGAAGTGGCTAACAAACTATCAAATGTTGGGTTAACACTTAATGATCATGACAAGGATGAATTGAATGAATATTTTAGGGGTCTACTAGTATAGATTAGACAAAAAATTAAATCCCTATGGTGGCCAAGGAATATAATTTATCAAAGAAAGATGTGAGGTGATAGGACCCACAAAGTCATTGTTTTAAGTATAAAGTGTGAGCTTTCAAATTATTAAAAGATGACAAAGATTGAAATCAACCCAAGATTGAATTTTCATGATGGATAAATCACTCACATCACTGAATAAGTGGAAGGTGATAATGAGTCTAGCAACAAACAGAAGGCCAAAAACATATAATTTTTAGATGATTTTTAAGATTGAAAGCCAAACAATATACCTAAGCCCATCAAAAGTCTAAAAAGTGACAATTAGCATACTTCTTATAGGATTCCAATAATGATATACAAATTAAGCTCATACATTGTACATAAGAGAAAGACCACTGACAACCAGTTAGCTAATTTTAGTTATTAAACAATAACAATAGAATTGAAATGTTTGTGGAATATAGATCAAGCATCAAATTGAGGCCAAAAACATGAAATTTATAGATATTCTTACCATAGTAAACATTCACAAGTAAAGTACTATAAATTAAGAACAAACAAATAAGTATAGCAATATAATATAAAAGAATAAATATTACACTAGCTGAGATGTGGCCAATTACAATTTTCCAGGAGTGTAAAGAAACAAGTAAATCATCATGCTAGTTGGTAGAATTGTTGTCATCCTTGAAGCACACTGCACATTCAAAATAACATTAAAAAGAAAAAAAAAGCATTGGTTATATTTCTATTTTAGATTCCACATACACATGAAAGTAGCTCTAAAAGTTTTCCAAACCTACAATTAGATACTTTTAGATGAAAGTGCACTATTACCAATAAGGAAAATCAAAAGAATTCATGAAACACCAAAGCTGCCACAAAAAATAAATCAAAGAAATCCATGGGAACAACGACTTATGCCTTCAAAAACATGTTATAGTTCTAATAAATTATACCAAATTCTACAAAGAACTCAATGATACAATCCTGTAGGAATTATTTCAAATTTAGAGTGCTCCATTAAAGATAGACTAGTTTTCATGGTGTTAAAAGTTTCAATCAATATGTAATGGCATGTGCCATGTGTCAAGTGACCCAATGGAATCCTTGGTGGAAATGGAAAAGGTGGTAGAGTTGTAAGTCTCTGAGTAATCAAATAAATATGCCATTTCTTAGAATTTCATAAGTTAAAGCAATGCCCCCTTTCTAAAGCCTTTCAATATCTTGGTAGACTCCAATTTTCTCAAAGCATGTAGTACCTTTATAGAATGGATTTATGACAATGAAAATGGATTAAGAGAAACAAAGTGAGCCTCTTGGTACTTTTAAAACACAATTCAGACATTCTAAGAGCAATATACATTTCTTGGAGACTTGTTATTTTTAGTAAACACCAATCTTTGTTATGATTGATATCCTATAAACTTAAGGTTGTATTTGCATGGTTGGAATTCATAAGGAAATTGAAGGATCCTCTTAAATGAAATTTTCGTATTTTGTATTGATCAATACTCAAACCTCATTAGAGAGGATCTTACTCTTTTATAAAAAAACTGTTCAAGATAGAATATCTTCCTAAAGGGTTGGAGGAATTTCACTTTTAGGAATTAAGTGAGAACTTTCAACTATGTAGAAAAAAAACTCATCTTGCTTCGAATATCAGAATTCTTGCCCAGTTGCATATGGCATACTTGTAGTATTTTTACAAAGACTGATGACACATTTTGACAAGATGAAAGAGATGTTAAAACAGAAGCAATAGGAAATGCAAATGAATCCAAAAATTTCTTGGGTCACATGAGCTAGCCACAGTAATAGAACTTTTTTCTCATCTTTGTGTCACTTAGCATGGACAGGAAGCCTGATAAAGAGCCCAATGAATCTAATGAGCAAAAAATGGAGTGAGTTGAACATGCTGCTAAGGGAACACCTATAAATAACATCACTGTTATAGGAGAAGAGTGAATTCTTGAGAAAATATAAGAACAAGGATGACTATGATCACTAAATCATATGAGTTTGATAGAAAAGGAATATAAATAGTTGTATATTGTAAACAATTCACACTAGACTATCCCAGCCAGTATCAAGAAGCTAAGATATTGTATAATCAATATATATCTAGTGAATATCATGATAATGAATGTATAAATGACTTCATAAATCTAGTAAATTATAAACAAAATTGATATAGACGTCGCGTAGAAATGAGTGCCATTATCAAAAGTCAGGTAAAGAAACAACAATGATCCACAACATGTAGTATAGGTTCAAACATGAAAATTTGGATTAAGATCCTTAGGATTAATTAAAATTAAATCACATTTTAGCATGAGGAAGTTCAAAAATAACTTATAGTCTAAAGAAAACCCATTACCTTCCATATTTCTTTATGTGTGAGATAATTACTGTAGTCAAAGTCAAATATTTTTGCATAATTCACAAATAAATTTGAAAATATCAATACATTGATTCCCTAAAGCCATATCATCATAGCCTACCAATGTAAACAAGGAAGTCAAATTTTGATATTGAAAAAAAGAGAAAAAAATACCATAAAAAAATATTTAGTTATATTCTCTCCAGAAAAGACAAAGTAAAACATGGCCTAGATATTTTCAATTGTTGACACATTAAGCCACTGACCACAAGTAGAAGTGGGTTATAATATAAGATATCTTCATAAAGAAACATCTTGCATTCTTTTACTTCCATCCTCATGATAGAATCCATGCCAATCTGCATTTTTTTTTGAAACCGAAAACTATTTTAAATACCAATTAACTTTTCAAATCCAAAGCTCTACAATGTAGATAAAACACTATAATTCATTAAATAGAAGCTTACCTCAAACAAATAATACTCCATAAGAGACATAGTGGACTAAAAGGGGAAAAAAAAAAAAAAAAACATCAAAAAGACTTCCAAGATCACACCTTAACTATTCAAGAAAAACAAGCACTAATAGAGAGCTAAATATAGGGCCCATTCAATGTGATCCATGAAGAGAAGTGTGTCCTCAAAAAACTATTCAAATCCAAAATAATTCATTCGTATCACTTCATAGAGAAAGTGAAATGGATAATCATTGTTGGCTGATGATATTCTTTCCACCTTATGACACAATAATTTTAGAGACCTATTCTCTGAGATCTTATACCAAAATTAAGTCATGGATTCTATAGAGAGCAGTAGGAACAAATGTGTAGCATGCTTCAAGAAATTAAATAAAATGAACCATTTGGTAGAACACATGAGATTGAACTATCATTTTGGACATGAACCCATTTGTGGAATTTCTAGAAAGTATTACAAGTTCTTTGGTTCATTGAGGGGACATCTTTTTGGTCCTCTACCTAAGGTCGAATGCTGAGCACAATTTCTTAAAAGAGGGTGTGAATTGTGCTTGATTATTTTTGATAGCCTTGATGTAGCTATTGCTCACAAAATAACATGTCAAGTACATTCTGATCAGTCTTCTGTTGCATCTAATTCTTGTTCACTAATTAATAAGCATATTGAAGCTAAAAATTTTGGACCCCAAACAAAACTAGATGATGAATTATATCTAGTTTCTATTGTATATCTAGATTGTGAGATGGTTGGTGGTGGGCAAGATGGCTCTTTTAATCTTTTTATAAAATTCTACCTCGTTGATGAAGAAGAAAATGTTCTCTTTCAAACATATATCAAGCCACAGATTCCTAATATAGATCACATGTTTGATATCACTGGTATAAAACCAAAGCATCTTGTTGAGGCAATACCAATCAAAGATGTGGCAGAGGAAATTAAATTTTTTTTACATAATGGTGAAATGGTTTCATGAGTTCATCTAGTAGGGGGTAAGGCAAAGCTTCTTGTACAACACAGTTTAGACAAATATTTGCAATGCTTAATGCTTGAGTACTTGAGCCATCTAATCAGGAACATTGCTAGTGTTAAGTATCCACCATTGCACAAGAATCAAGATGAGCCACTCTCTCAAGTACTTGAAAAAACTTGTATTAGGGTACCATATACAAAATGGTCAACATGACCCATATGAGGATGTGGTAGCAGCAATGTGTATCTATAAGAAAATGCAATCTCAAGTCCATTAATAGAAATATGGTGATGGAACTGTTGATTTTGATAAAAACAATAATTTTGCATCTATGAAATAGGCAGATTTGGAGAAAAGGACACGTGAAGCTTTGCTAGAAATTTCAAGGTATGATTACCACTGTTGGTGTTGTGACACATGATGATTTCCATGTTGATTTCATTTAAGTAAAATTTAGTTGTTAGGCTATCTTTTCTTTTGTGGCAATTAACAATTGGGATAGCTTTTGTTGGGCAATTCCATATAGCATATTTAATACAATCATAGAAATGTTAAAGAGATAAATACAACTAATTTATGGGAAGTACAAAAAAAAGGACCTCTTATTTATTTTGAACATAATTTCTAGTACATAACTATGATAGAAGGACCTATGCAAGATTAGTGATTACGTTCATCCTAATTTCATGTTTCTTCAAGTGTACAATAAACTTTAGCTTCTTTCCATGCTACAAACCATCATGTAAACATGATTATCCATGAAAGCATGCACATGTGCACAATAACACATACAAAAAATTGACAAAAAGATCTTAGCTTTTGACACATTCCATCATAGTTCATTGGAAATAAAAGATGATGTCCATGAAGAAAACTATGCTTTTGTTCTTAGTTATACATGGGCCCAAGCATCAAGGTTGCAAATGCTTCTAACAATTTATTACATATTCATTGTCAAAAACCACAAAAATGCATTTTGATGAAACCACATATATAACTTTGGTTTCTTTGTGATAAATTAGTGGGGCATACTATGAGTGACTAGTTAGTTACTAATCATGTAACCAAGTTGTGTTTTTTAATTCTTTATTAGTAATTGATATAAAATTCAATAAAAACAAAAATAGTAAGATCTAATAAAAGAGAGCACAAGATGCACACATTATAATGTCTTTCCCATTTGTTCTTCTATAATGAAATATATGAGTTTCTTCTCATATAACTACATATATAGCTTTGTGATGATGTATGTCAATCTTGCCTCATATCAAACATGCATTATCACATATAGATGTTGGAATAGTTATATGAAACAACTTTGTTCGAGAATTATGTGGGGAGACCATGTTGCCATTATTTACCATCTACAAATCATAATATTTTTTTGACATGTTTGTAAAAATAAACTCATGAGACTAGCAAAAAGTAATTCCATCAAAAAATGGTAGTGGATTGAAAACATGTCTACTATTAAAATTTGTTGATGTGGATTTTGTTGGCTATGGTATCATGTTTTCTTTTATAGGTCACTATAAGACATCCTCTAAGAGAAGAATATTTTGTAGTCTTGTAGGAAATATGAATTAGAAGGTCATCATGCCATGCCTATGTTGTAATCTTCAAGTTATGCCATGTTTGTAGTCAGACATTAGGTGCAAACGCTGGAACAATTATTTATAAATAACTGAATGGAAAAATCTAAGTGCATACTTGGACTGAAGGCTTATAAAAAAAAATAATTTACTAAAATAAAATGATATCCATTGAGATGTTCAAAATTGAATACATAGATTGAATTATTTTAATTCTTCTTGGAGATTCTCAGGAGATTTAGTGGCAGTGGTTGATGACTCTACTTGTAGAAATCTATAAAAATCTTGAATGTTTTTAAGAGTACCTTTCTAATTTGTACAACAACAATTCATCCTCCTTTCCAAGATTTTCACCATATTGAACTTTGTGACATCACTAATAAAATTATATAAATATTAAAAACTGATTACAAAGCACCCTAAACTGATTCTCCCATATGTTATTGCTAAGGAGCAAGGGCAATCTCCATACAACCATCAAATTTTAGATGATGTCTTGATCACCCATGAAATCTTGCACTTCATCTCTAGAAGTAAACATGGGTAATCATAATAAAGTTAGATAAAGCTAAACCCTACCATCGAGTCTCATGATACTTTCTTGTAAAATTTATATTTTCTTTTGGCTTCTCACCTGAATGGATGGATTTGATTCTTAAAGCTATCATAAGTGCCTAGTTTTTTTGGCCTTTCTAATTGCAGCCCTATGGGTTTCTCCTAACATTCCAAGGGTCACGTAGGGGGATCTCCTAGCTCCGTAGCTTTTTATTTTTTTGGCTGAATCCATTATTGCATCGCTATTAAAATCTTTAAAAATATTGAATGTTTATTGTGATTGATGCTTCTCCTCAGTTAGTGTTGGTCATGACTCATAACAAGCCTATTGTAGATGATACATGGAGATGCTACAACTAATGACTTGGGAATAAATCCTACCTTTCTAAGTTGTCAATTGAGATTTGGCTTCGAGATTTAGGTTCAAAATTTGTTCAATTTTTTGGGTATTGGGTTCAAATTTATTTTGGGTTCATCTATACAAAAGAATGTGTGCATGCGCACACACATGCACATGAGTGCCACAAATAAGTTCATATACCAAATGCTTATTTTAAAGAAACATAAAAAATTACACCACCACATCAATGTTTTACTTCGAAAATAATAATGCAAATATTAATAATAAACCATCACAATCAATTGTTATAAAAAACCATCGAGTGAATCATCATCATTCTATTGTTGCAAATAAGAATCACAAAAAGTAAATCTATAGACCCATTTAAGGAAAATGTTGTGATTGTCTCATATTGTAAGCTTCTAAGATTAATTGTCATACTCGATGATTCAAAGACAACAACATTGGATTAGATTGGATGAAGCCAAGAAAGTAGGTTTGGATCCAGATTTAATCATAGTAAACAATAAAGATCTCCTTAAGTTTTGTTCAATTCAAAGTTTTATGTATATGTTATTCTCTATGCACAACATCAATGTTTTTTATAAAGGCAAGGATTGAAGTTAGATGCAGATTCAAATCCAAGAGTCTTGAATAGATAAAAACAAGATTAAATTATTATTCAACTTAATAAATAATTATTAGTAATGACTTTATTAATAATTAAAATAACATAACTCCGCAAATAGTCATTTCTCAATTTTGTGTGAACATGGGAGTCAACCAATGTGTCCATTGTGCACCCAACTATCTTACTAAAAATAGTAAGGGTCTATCTTTAACAACTGTTGACTTATTATAAATTGTAAATCCCTTGTTATCTATTCAAATCAACAATGCATTGCAATCATAGTCTATTTAGGTGCCTTGCTAAGATATTAACCTAAAATTCTTCAAATAGTAACTTGCTATAAATAGTAAGTGATCCAAACTAAGTCCAAAAAAGGCCAAATCTAAACATTTACTTAGCTCTAATGGAGATTACTCACTTATCTCCACTAAAAGGAGACCCTCTATCCAACTACCTTAGCATATGAGGGCTAGTGATAGGCTAATCCAACAAGCTCTAATGCTCATGAACATGGGGGAATTACAGTCATAAAAGAACCTCAAATTGTGGCAGACTATGAATGAGCCTAGATCTTTGACTAAAACTCTAGTTAACTATTTTTTATCCCAACTTTGTAGTTCTATTTTTGAGAGAAATTGGTTTACTTATAATTTCATCCACTCAATTAAAAGGAATAAGCCTACATATAGGAGAGCAAAGAAGCCTTGTGTCTATACATAGTGCATTATGTCTCATTGATAGCAACAAACTTTCATACACCTAAAGCCCATTAGCAAGATGTGATATCCAATATAGAAGTACCATCAAAGATTGATGATGTTGCTACATCAATAAGACCCTTTACTATTCAGGCAGATGAGCTTGAACCTTTGGGTCTAGAAGCTTAAGTGATGAGGATATTGGTGAGGAGATTGAAGTTTGGGATGGTTGGACAATCAAGATATAGTCCATTGACTCATGACCCATGACCCATGACTCATTAGTTTTACCATTTAGTATTTACTATTTTGTCAATTATATAAGATTTTCACAATCGTTGATTCTATAAAATATATGTTGATGGATAATAACTCTTCATATTCATTGACATCTTGATGATTTATCATGGAGATTGATTTGAAAAGTTGATGAAGAAACTTAAACACAATTCAATCAAGAAGCATTATCATATTTACTTTTTTGCTAACTTAATCTTCATATATTGTTGATTCTAATGCTGATTTAACCTTCATATATTGTTGATTGTAATCTTGAATTAGCATTTTGAAAATTTCAAAATTCTTGTTTTAATGTTGATATTTTGATTTTCACTATAAAAGACTACTACTACTTAATAAAATAAAGTAAGAATTTGAACTTCAATACTCATTGCAACCATTGCAATGTTTTTACTTATTCCTTACAAATCTTTTTACAGCTAGCTTTTCAACTATAATATATATTTATAATGTTTTCCCACCAGGCGCCATCCACATGTAAGGTTTTCCAACTAGACCATCTACCACCCAAATGGGAGGCATGCTGCAGACTTCATCTTTGAAGGGCTTGATTGTGTATTGGAGGTGACATTGTTGACTAACATATATGTCCCTTTACTAAAGGGACCATAGTGTTCTAATCAAAAGTGAAATGTCAATGGTTGATCAAACATCCAACTATCATGTATTGATGTTATAATCTTCTAATTGCCACTATCCACAACAAGTTATACTCCTACTATTGTGATCATGAAATGGAGTTTTTCTTTCAATATTTTCTTTCCTTTGTCCAATATGGAAAATAATACTAGGATTGATAGAGGAGTTTTTATCTATGTCAAGAGTTCTCATATAGAATATTATTGTTTGTCCACATGCAAATCCCTCTTTTGAATGCTGGCTCATTTGTCACTATACCTCCCTTTGTCTAATATGCAGAGTAATAGCATGGTCAATAATCAAGTTTTTAACTTTGCCAAGAATGCTCATTTGAAATAATATTGTTTATCCAATTATAACTTATTGCTGGCCCAATCATCACTAGTCCTCTAAGAATCCCATTTCAAATAGTATCATGTAGTAAGTTTAAAGACTGGCCCTTAGTTAGCTATCTTTGTTCTACAATGTTTGGAGATTTGTAAGATATAGAAGCTATTGTAGTCCTTGATAGATTTTTAATTATGATTATTTTTAGTCCTTTTAAGATAAACAAATCCTACATCCCACTAAAACTAGAGATTAGAGCTCCAAGTGTTGTGCATTTCCCAACCTCCAAATAAGCCAAAAGTAACTATTTGATCAGAAAAGGAAGAAAAGTTAGGAGGTGAGAGGTTATGAGTTCAAAGCTCATAATTAGTTTCTTGCAGGAAAATCCCTAGGGGTCATATGTCCAAAATGTCTAGCCAAGTGGATGATGAGTACAATGAGGTAGGTGATGACATAGACATAGATGAGAAGACCAAGGGTATAGATGATGAGACTAGAGAAAAGTTGGATGCAACCCCCAAAAAGAAGTAGAGGAAGATTAGGGAGGAGGATATGCCACTGGAGGGGCAATATGTTAGAGGGCTAGTATTTTTTGCTTCTCCCCCATTTCGTAAGCCCCCGTAGGAGAAAAATGAGAAAATGGAGGAGGGAAATACAAGTGGTGTGGTGGAAATCATAGATAGGCCAATGGCTTGGAAGAATTTCAATGGTAGAACCTCCAAAAGGGGGATAGTTTGTGAAGTTATGAACCCTCAAATCCTTGAAAAAAAAGAGGGGAAAATCCAACTGGATGAACTCATCAATCTAGAGTTGGTGGGCATTACTGACAATGCGAGGAAGGTGGGTATGAACTTGCTCAACATTGCAAAAAATAGCATGTTTGAAAACTTCCTATTCATAAAATGGTTTTTTCATGAGATGGAGGAAGTTAAAGATAGCCTAGGGTAGATAGAAAGCTAGCTGAAGAAGAATGAGCAAAGGAACTAGGCCAATCTAGGGGATCAAATAAAGATGGCTAAAGACGGGATGAAAAATATGGAGAACTTCAACTTCAGTATGGCTAACCAAATGCTTAGTATCCTTAAATCCCTCAATGATAACATTTTCAGTCTTAGTGGGAAGCTGAAAGATACGGGGCTTGTTCTAGAGGAGGATGAAACGGACAAGGAAGAAGACATGATAGGAGAATGCTCCATAATGGACATAACTTAAAGCCACCTAGATCAAAGCTATGAGAAGGACAAGGAACACCTAGAGGAAGAGCTTTAGAGAATCAAGGATGTAGTAGAGACCATCTAGGACCTTGAGAGGAGTATGGATGAGAAAGTATAGAATATATAAGTCTAGTGTGTGGTTGTTGCTATTTTCTTGATTTTTTCTTGTCAGGTTTTAGCCTGTCTTTTGTTCTGGCCTTTTTGTTGGCCATGTTTCTATTGCTGGGAATTTTAGACTTGCTGCCCTATTTTTTGTAAGAACTATTGGGTTTCAGGATCCATGTAAAACCTATTGTTCTTAATCAAAAACTATTTGATCTGAAAGTAGTAATCAATGACCCATCAGTTGTTTGGGTTTTGTCATTTTATATAAACCTGCCTAAGAAGTTAGGTGGGTCTAACCCCTTGAATCTCATGTTCATCTTTCTCAATGACTCATTGTGGATATGACATTATAAAGTGCACTTGTCAAACAAAAATGGCAAGCTAAACACTTAGATCCACTGTGTGTGAACTAAATTTGTGGAAGAGCTTCCAAAATGAGACCATAATGCCACGAGTACATATTTAGTAGAAACAAAGGAGAAAATGTGTTAAAAAATTAAATGAGGTGGTATTTTATTGAGGGAGATGTTACATTAGAACATTAGAAGAATTAAATTTCAAAATTATGAAAACAAACATAAAAATCATGAATATTGTGTGGCACCATTGGAAAAGAATGAATTATTTTGACATAATCCTACTACCAATGAAAATTACAGGTATCATACTACATCTCAAAAGAATGTGTGTGTGTGTGCACACACACATGTGCACGTGAGTGCAACAAATAAGTTCATACACCAATATGTTTATTTTAAAGCAACATAAAAAATTACACCACCATATCAATGTTTTAGTTTGAAAATAATAATGCCAACATTAATAATAAACAATCACAATCAATTATCATAAAAAAACATCAAGTGAATCATCATCATTTTGCTATTGCAAATAAGAAACACAAAAAGTAAATCTATAGAACCGTTATAGGAAAATGTTGCAATTGTCTGATATTGTAAGCTTTACACATTAATTGTCATACTCAATGATTCAAAGATAACAACTTTAGATTAGACTAGATGAAGCCATGAAAACAAGTTTAGATCTAAATTTAACCATAGTAAACTATAAAGATCTCCTTAATTTTTTTTCAATCCAAAGTTTTCTGTATATATTATCCTCAATGCACAACATCATTATTTTTTATAAACACAGGGGTTAAAGTTAAATAAAGATTCAAATCCAAGAGTCTTGAATAGATAAACATGGGGTTAAATTAATATTCAACTTAATAAATAATTATTAATAATCACTTTATTAATAATTAAAATAACACAACTCCATAAATAATCATTTCTCAATTTTGTGCGAACGTGGGAGCTAACCAATGTGTCCATTGTGCACCCAACTATCTTACTAAAAATAGTAAGGGTCTATCTCTAACAACTGCTGACTTATTATAAATTTTAAATCTCTCATAATCTAATCAAATCAATAATGCATTGCAATCATAGCCTATTCAGGTGCCTTGCTAAGATATTAACCTTAATAACCTTGCAATTGTGATTATTTTTAGTCCTTTTAAGATAAATAGATCCTATATCCCACTAAAACTAGAGAGTACAACTCCAAGTGTTGTGCATTTTCCAACCTTCAAATAGGCCAAAAGTAACTATTTGATCAGAAAAGGGAGAAAAGTTAGGAGGTGAGAGGTTATGAGTTCAAAGCTCATAATTAGTTTCTTGTAGGAAAATCCCTAGGGGTCATATGGGGGTCATATGTCCAAAATGTCTAGCCAAGTGGATGATGAGTAGAATGAGTTAGGTGACAACATAGACACAAATGAGAAGACTAAGGGTGTGGATGATTAGACTAGAGCAAAGCTAGATGCAACCCCCAAAAAGAAGCAGAGGAAGATTAGGGAGGAGGATATGCCATTGGAGGAGAAATATGTTAGAGGGCTAGTACTTTCTGCTTCTCCCCCCTTCCCAAGCCCTTGTAGGAGAAAAATGAGAAAATGGAGGAGGGTAATACAAGTGGTGTGATGGAAATCATAAATAGGTGAATGGATTGGAAGAATTTCAATGGGAGAACCTCCAAAAGGGGGATAGTTTGTGAAGTTATGAACCCTCAAATTCTTGAAGAAAAAGAGGGGAAAATCCAACTAGATGAACTTATTGATCTAGAGTTGGTGGGCATTACTGACAATGCAAGGAAGGTGGGTATGAACTTGCTCAAAAATGCCAAAAAGAGCATGTTTGACAACTTTTGATCCATAAAATGGTTTTTTCACGAGATGGAGGAAGTTAAAGATAGACTGGGGTAGAAGAAAAGCTAGGTGAAGAAGAATGAGCAGAGGAACCAGGCCAATCTAGGGGATCGAACAAAGATGGCTGAAGACAGGATGAAAAATATGGAGAACTTCAACTTTAGTATGGCTAACTAGATGCTTAGTATCCTTAAATCCCTCAATGATAACATTTTCAGTCTTCGTGGGAAGCTAAAAGATAGGGGGCTTATTGTAGAAGAGGATGAAAATGACAAGGAAGAAGACAAGACAGAAGAATGCTCCATAATGGACATAACTCAAAGCCACTTGGATCAAAGCTATGAGAAGGACAAGGAACACCTAGAGGAAGAGCATTAGAGAATCAAGGATGTAATAGAGACCATCTAGGACCTTGAGAGGAGGATGGATGAGAAAGTATAGAATATATAAGTCTCGTAGGTGGCTGTTGCTATTTTTGTTAGTTTTTTCTTGTCAAGTTTTAGCCTTTCTTTTGTTTTGGCCTTTGTGTTGGCCATGTTTCTATTACTAGGCATTTTAAACTTGCTTCCCTATTTTATGTAAGAACTATTGGGTTTCAAGATCCCCATAAAACATGTTGTTCTTAATCAAAAACTATTTGATAAGAAAGTAGTAATCAACAACCCATCAGTTGTTTTGGTTTTGTCATTTTATACAAACTTGCCTAAGATGTCAAGAGGGTCTAACCTATTGGATCTCATGTTCATCTTCCTCAATGACTCAGTGTGGATATAACATTCTAAAGTGCACTTGTCAAACAAAAATGGCAAGTTGAACACTTAGATCCACTATGTGTAAACTAAATTTCTGGAAGAGCTTCCAAAGGAGACCTTAATGCCACAAAGCACATATTTAATAGAAACAAAGGAAAAAATGTGTTAAACACTTAAATGAAGTGGTATTTTAATGAGGGAGATGTTACATCATAACATTAGAAGAATTAAATTTCAAAATTAGGAAAACAAACATAAAAATCTTGAATATTGCATGGCACCATTGGCAAAGAATAAATTATTTTGACATAATCCTTCTACCAATAGAAACTAGAGGTATCATACTACATCTCAAAAGTGTGTGTGTGTGTGTGGGGGGGGGGGGGGGGGGACACACATGCACACATGAGTGCAACAAATAAGTTCATACACCAATATGCTTATTTTAAAGAAAAATAAAAAATAAACCACCACATCAATGTTTTAGTTTGAAAATAATAATTCCAACATTAATAATAAACCATTACAATCAATTATCATAAAAAACCATCAAGTGAATCATCAACATTCTGTTGTTGCAAATAAGAATCACAAAAAGTAAATCTATAGACCTATTATAGGAAAATGTTGTGATTGTCTCATATTGTAAGCTTCACACATTAATTGTCATACTCAATGATCCAAAGACAACAACTTTAGATTAGACTAGATGAAGCCAAGAAAGCAAGTTTGGATCTAGATTTAACCATAGTAAACTGTAAAGATCTCCTTCAGTTTTGTTCAATCCAAAGTTTTTTGTATATGTTATCCTCTATGCACAACATCAATATTTTTTTATAAATGCAAGGGTTAAAGTTAAATATAGATTCACATCCAAGAGTATTGAATATATAAACATGGGATTAAATTATTATTCAACTTAATAAATAATTATTAGTAATCACTTTATTAATAATTAAAATAACATAACTCCACAAATAATCATTTCTCAATTTTGTGTGAACATGGGAATCAACCAATGTGTCCATTGTGCACCCAACTATCTTACTAAAAATAGTAAGGGTCTATCTCTAAAAATTGTTGACTTATTATAAATTGTAAATCTCTTGTTATTTGATCAAATCAACAATGCATTGCAATCATAGCCTATTTAGGTGCTTTGTCAAGATATTAGCCTGTTCCTAAAGTAGTAACTTGCTATAAATAGTGAATGATCTGAACTAAGTCTGAAAAGGCCAAATCTAAACATATACTTAGCTCTAATGGAGATTACTCACTTATCTCCACTAAAAGGAGAGCCTCTATCCAACTACCTTAGCATATGAGGGCTAGTGATAGGTTAATCCAACAAGCTCTAATGCTTATGAAGATGGGGGAATTACAGTCATAAAAGAACCCCAAATTGTGGCAGACTATGAATGAGCCTAGAACTTTGACTACCACTTTAGTTAATTGTTTTCTATCCCAACTTTGTAGTTCTATTTTTGAGAGAAACTAGTTTACTTATAGCTTCATCCACTAAATTAAAAGGAATAAGCCTACATCTAGGAGAGCAAAGAAGCCTTGTGGTTATACATAGGGCATTATGTCTCATTGATAGCAACATGCTTGCATATGCTGAAAGCCCATTAGCAAGATGAGATACCCAAGCTAGAAGTACCAGCAAAGATTGATGATGGTGCTACATTGATAAGACCTATTACTATTCATGTAGATAAGCTTGAGCCTTTGGGTCTAGAAGCTTAAGTGATGAGGATATTGGTGAGTAGATTGAACTTTGGGATGGTTAGATGCATCAAGATATAGTCCATTGACTCATGACCCATGAATCATTAGTTTTACCATTTAGTATTTACTATTTTGTCAATGATATAAGATTTTCACAATCCTTAATTCTATAAAATATATGTTGATGGACAATAACTCTTCATATTCATTCGCATCCTGATGATGTATCATGGAGATTGACTTGAAAAGTTGATAAAAAAACTTAAATAGAATTCAATCCAGAAGCACTATCATATTTACTTTTTTGCTAATTTAATGTTCATATATTGTTGATTCTAATGCTATTTAACCTTCATTTATTGTTGATTGTAATCATGAATTAGCATTTTGAAAATTTGAAAATTCTTGTTTCAATGTTGATATTTTTATTTTCACTATAAAAGACTACTACTACTTAATAAAAAAAAGTAGGAAGTTGAAGTCCAATACTCATTGCAACCACTGTAGTGTATTTATTTATTCCTTACAAATCTTTTTACAAGTAGTTTTTCAAATCTATTATGTATTTACAATGATTTCCTGCTAGGACCAATCCACATGTAAGGTTGCCTAGCTAGAACATCTATGACCCAAATGGGAGGCATGTTATAGGCTTCATCTTTGAAGGGCTTGATTGTGTATTGGAGGTGGCATTGTGACTAACATATATGTCCCTTTACTAAAGGGACCACAATGTTTAATCAAAACTGAAATGTAAATGGTTGATCAAACATCCAACTATCATGTATTGACACTATAATCTTCTAATTGCCACTATCCACAGTGAGGTATACTCATATTGTTGTGATCATGAAATGGGGTTTTTCTTTTAATATTTTCTTGCCTTTGTCCAATATGGACAATAATACTAAGATTGATAGAGGAATTTTCACCTATGTCAAGAGTGCTCATCTAGAATAATATTGTTTTTCCACATGCAAATCATTCTTTTGAATGCTGGCCCATTTGTCACTACCTCCCTTTGTCTAATATACGCAATAATAATAGGGTCAATAATCAAGTTTTTAACTTTTTCAAGAGTGCTCATTTGAAATAATTGTTGGCCCAATCAGAACTAGTCCTCTACGAATCCTATTTGAAATAGTATCATGTGGTAAGCTTAAAGATTGGCCCTTAGTTAGGTATCTCTGTTCTATAGTGTTTGGAGATCCATATGATATAGAATCTCTTGCATTCATTAATAGATTTTTAATTGTGATTATTTTTAGTCCTTTTAAGATAACCGATCCTACATCTTGCTAAAACTAGAGATTACAGCTCCAAGTGTTGTGTATTTCCCAACATCCAAATAGGCCAAAAGTAACTATTTGATCAGAAAAGGGAGAAAATTTAGGAGGTGAGAGGTTATGAGTTCAAAGCTCATAATTAGGTTTTTGCAAGAAAATCCCTAGGGTTCATATGTCCAAAATGTCTAGCCAAGCAGATGATGAGTATAATGAGGTAGGTGATGACATAGATATAGATGAGAAGACTAAGGGTGTGGATGATGAACTAGAGCAAAGCTGGATGTAACCCCCAAAAAGAAGTAGAGGAAGATTAGGGAGGATGACATGTCATTGGAGGGGCAATATGTTAGAGGGCTGGTACTTTCTGCTTCTCCCCCCCTTCCCAAGCCCCCATAGGAGAAAAATGAGAAAATGGAGTAGGGAAATACAAGTGGTGTGGTGGAAATTAGAGATAGGAAAATGGCTTGGAAGAATTTCAATGGTAGAACCTCCAAAATGGGGATATTTTGTGAAGCTGTGAACCTCAAATCCTTGAAGAAAAAGAGGGGAAAATCCAACTAGATGAACTCATTGATCTGGAGTTGGTGGCCATTACAAGGAAGATGGGTATGAACTTGCTCAACAATGCCAAAAATAGCATGGTTGACAACTTTTGATCCATAAAATGGTTTTTTCATGAGCTGGAGGAAGCTAAAGATAGACTAAGGTAGATGGAAAGCCAAGTGAAGAAGATTGAGCAAAGGAATCAAGCCAATCTAGGGGATCGAATAAAGATGGCTAATTATAGGATGAAAAATATGGAGAACTTCAACTTTAGTATGGCTAACTAGATGATTAGTATCCTTAAATCCCTTAATGATAATATTTTTAGTCTTAGTGGGAATTTGAAAGGTAGGGGGCTTGTTGTAGAGGAGGATGAAAAGGACAAGGAAGAAGAAATGAAGGAAGAAGGCTCCATAATAGACATAACTCAAAGCCACTTGGATTGAAGCTATGAGAAGGACCAGGAACACCTGGAGGAAGAGCTTTAGAGAACCAAGGATGCAAGAGAGACCATCTAGGACTTTGAGAGGAGGAAGGAGAAGAAAGTACAAAATATATGTCTCATATCTAGTTGTTGTTTTTTTTGGTTTTTGCTTGTTAGGTTTTAGCTTGTCTTTTGTTTTGGCCTTTCTATTGGCCATGTTTCTATTGCTAGGAATTTAAAACTTTTTTCCCTATTCTATGTAAGAACTATTGGGTTTCAGGATCCCTATAAAACTTATTGTTCTTAATAAAAAACTATTTGATCATAAAGTAGTAATCAATGACCCATCGATTGTTTGGGTTTTGTCATTTTATATAAATCTACCTAAGAAATTAGGTGGGTCTAATCCCTTGGATTTCATGTTCATCTTTTTCAATGACTCATTGCAAATATAACATTCTAAAGTATACTTGTCAAACAAAAATGGCAAGCTAAACACTTAGATCCACTATGTGTAAACTAAATTTGTGGAAGAGCTTCCAAAAGGACACCTTAATGCCACAAGTACATATTTAATAGAAACAAAGGAAAAAATGTGTTAAACACTTAAATGAAGTGGTATTTTATTGAGGGAGATGTTACATTAGAAAATTAGAAGAATTAAATTTAAAAACTATGAAAATAAACATAAAAATCATGAATATTGCATGGCACCATTGGAAAAGAATGAATTATTTTGACATAATCCTACTACCAATGGAAATTACAAGTATCATACTGCATCCCAAAATATAGAGATCCACTTTAACTTTCAAGCTAAAAATCCTAATTTTTAAAGGTGTAGCTACCAAAAAAACCATTTCAATTGAAATTGACAAAAGAAAAACACCTCTATGTCTCCAAGCAACTTCCAAACAACACTATTTCCAAATAACCGAGAAGTAGTAAATGCAATTTTAGATGTTTTCTACATTTTATACAAAGTAATATAAGTTAAAACTTAAAATGAATATGAATTTCTTAATTTAAACTAAAGCCTTAACTTTGTTCCAAAAATCTTGGAAACAATTAGACTAATTTTTCACCTTTGTGAGATTTATAATCCATCCAAAAGCACCAATAGTTGTGCACTCCTTTCACATCCCAAACAATCCAGAAGCAAGGCCACATTGTGCAACAAGATTAATGCTCAAAAACCTATGACAAACTATGGCCACTAGCAACACAAGCCACAAATAACCATTTGGGACAAATTCAATCATAATTAATATGTAGACCATTTTGGTACATAATTGATTTCTAGTTGCAATATAAGATTTTATTTAGGATTTCAAAGATGAATGGTCATAAAAAAAACTCAAAATTCAAGTGTGCAAAAATGTATACACATGTAAAAATATGGGCCTGGGTTAGTGCATGGGTGGATGTGCTCATGTGTTGTTGCATGCCTGCATATTTGTGCATGCATGTGTTCATACATGCACATTTTTTACACAAACAATAATAATCTATTTTCAAATTGTACAAAATATACTAGATCTTAAGGTTCCCAACAATATATTTTGAATGTTATTTATCATTGGTTATCTCTAAAGAACACTGCTACATAATTTTCTTGGTTATGGGTACCCAGTCTCACATTTGATGATAATTCCAAGAAATTTACTATAGAATTAATTAAATATCATTTCCACTAGAAGAAAACATATTAAGGAAAAGACAAATACTTTCTTATAAGAACCAAGTGATGAGAACATATTACCACTCTCAATCAAAGAGAAAATGAGTGGCTTGCCCTCGAGTGCAATAGCCCATGCATATGCCTATAGAATAAAGTAATATTAATTGATCTATCTATTAATAATTTTCACATGTTATACAAAATGACAGAAAATAACTAACCTTAATAGCTACAGTAAGAATTCCACATCATTGATATGCAAGGCCTAAAGCCAAAAATACAGAAGAATTTGAGAATTATATTGCATGGATTTACAATATACTTAAATGTTCAAGGCTGGTGATTAACATAAATAATATTGTATAGCTCATTCAACTTACTTCCCACAAATTTACACAAATTTGATAACTACGAATTGCATGCTAAAAGCTACCAACTACATCTAACCATTTGTGTTGTTTCACTTGAAAAAGGAACATTTAAAAAAAATATGAAGTCAACAAAAGGATTTTAAAAATAAGTCACCACCAACTAGATATCTCAATGCTTATAATGAACTCTTCTGATTAAAAATTAAGAAGAAAATTGTATAATCATATGGTCAAAAATGGTGAACAAAGCTTGTAGAGATGTAATTACATATTCCAATTTTAAGTGTGCCTCATGTGGGCTTCTAGTTTGGAGCCAAACTTGCATCTTTTTTTGTTTCTTTAACTTGAGAATGAGTTTGGTGATTGTAAACACACAAATAGTGTGTGTAGTTTCCATTTTTACTAGTCTACTCAGCTAAGTATTTGAAGGTTAAAGCATAATGTTGAGTCTCCCATTCTATCAATTGTTTATCTACAATGATTTTCAAGGACTATAGGAAGACTACAGTTTAAACTCACCCAAACACCAGCTTTCCCTCTTCAAAAACTAACAAAATTGTACAAATCAAGCTAATGGAAATTAGCTTATTAGAGGAGGGGGTTCTATAAGGGAACAAACTACTAACTTACTATTAGAAATTAAAAATTCGGCCCAGCTATCTACTTGTATTAGAAAGAATACCTAAAAGTTGACTCAAGCATAAGGACAACTAAAGAAGGTGACCCAAACTAGGAGAAAAATGGTTTTTGCACCACTTGTCAATTTTCATGAATGGTAATTTAAATGTCACCTCCCATTTCAACATGATTAATAGTTTCATAAGGAGTGGAGAGGTGGGACATCAATGGCTCACAATAGACTATTTGGTAACATTGGATGTTCAAAGAGGCAAAGGAACCTAAAGATAGATGACCATGTTGTCAATGAAACAACTCCACAAGGAATAGCCTTGGAGGGTAAAGCAAAAAACCAAATTAAATGGTGATCAATTTTGGGGAAGATGACAATTTTACCAACAATTTAGCAACTAGAATGGATAACTAAATCTTGACTTTGGTTTGGAATCTTGATAAGACTCTGACAGGTGTCAAAAAGAGGCACATAATAGTGTCACCAAAATGTTAAATCTATCTTACAAGGTGACATTGCCTTCAAAACACTATAAAATTCATAACACATAGTTGCTAATAATATTCTTATGCAGATGTCTTTGGAAGGTTGTAACACCCTTGATTAATCATGTGGGTTATAAAGGTTGTACGAGGACCACCCCCTTGAATTATGGAGGTCAAATAGAAAGAATGTCATGCCTCCTCCTAACAATGTCAGCATAGAATGATTCCTTGTAGAATGCTCCATCAACCATGTACATTCCATTCAAGAACACATGCTACATAAGTAGCTTATTCTTTAACTACCTTTATTTGGTTATGATCCCTATATCTGTGTACAATAACTATACTAAAATTTAGGTAGGAGACCATTAAATATCAACAAGATTTTTAATGTTTCATTAACTTCTTGGGAATCTCTGATGGTGGTAGGGATGATCATATTTCACTTTTACTTATAAATCTAGGTCAAGTAGTCTGAATAGTATGACTACCTTGATTTATCAATTTCTTTAATTGAGTCACAATAGTTCCCAAAAGATTTTTGGATTAGTTATAGTAATGCTTCAAAAAAGACCTTGATTATCTTTGTAAGACCATGCTGACATGGATTTCCTAGTGAGAGAAGGATTTCCCAGAAGTAAAATTTGCCCCCTAGTATTGCCACTTGTGACCATATTTCAAGTACCATGTCATGTGAAGCAATATATAAGCATTTTCCAGGCCTTTTATAATGATAGGAACAACCACAATATTATTGTGAGTTGGACATGCCTAAAACAAAGAAAATTCCTAATATAATAGAAGCTATCGATTTTAGGCCTTGATGGAGCACTTTAAACCTATAAAGATAATAATCATAAAAATATGTTGGAGTTTTCATGTGTGAATAGTTATGAAGCATTTTATTTATATGCATAGGTATAGGTATAGGTCATTCTGAGTGTAAATCTAAGATACCAGTGTGTCTAAGAAATGCCCAGGTGCAAATTATGGTTCTTTCTAGTGCACCAGTGCTTTTGGATGCTGTATTGGTGTGCCCATGAAGTGTGATTCACCATTGTGGGTGTGTAAAAAATTCTTCTAAGCACACCCAAACAATACTCAGACTCACCTGGAGAGCACCCATGACATTTTTGGATGCCTAGAAACTTAAGTGACCTAATATGCATGTGTCTAATTCATTTTTGCAATTCTATTTTTTCTCCTTTTTTCTCTTAAACCCTAAAATAGCCCTAAAAGAGGCCATTCATTGTTCATTCTTTCCATTTTGTTTGCAGTTGGGTTTTCTTCTCATTTGGTCTCCATTTTTGTATTTTGAAAGCAATATCATTATTTTTGAAAAGTAAGGTGTCATATAGCTTCTATAAAGGCTAAGAATCTAAGGTAAGCATTTGATCCCATTCATGAGATCTTTTAATTTTATTTTTTGAGATGAAGAATATAGCTCTACTCAAGTCACATGCAAACTATTGCATGATCTTTTGCAAACATGAGCTAATAAACTACAATCCTTATCCCATTATCTTCACAAAATACATGGAAGACCTAAACCATAAATATAATAAATCTAAAACAACTCAAAACACTTATATCCATTTTCCCTTTCTTACAAATATTTTAGTTTTATTTTTTCTCAAGATACACATATTACTTTATTCAGTAGAGATTTCTTGATGCTTCCAATTTTATGAAGTTTTAATTTGAAGTTATTACCCACACTTACCTTTTAATAAAAAATTTGGAAACATTAAATTATACAAATACATCTTACACCAAAATGTCATTGGTGATGTCTTATTAGGATGAAGAGAGAGAACATAGGGTAATGAGTTGCAACCTACAACAAACATCTAAAATGGAAGATGCAGTCTAAGCATGCTTAACATGCTTCATGCCCCTTCAAACCCATTTTTGTAAACAATAGAGATCTAGGGAAAATCCATAGAGTTATATATAGTTTTATATTTTCTTACCTTTCAGTACCTTCTCCTTTGTCCCTTCCTTTGTTCTTTCCTTATCTCTGCAATCCTTGAGAAGAGCATCTAAACTTCGGCCAAAAGTTATCTTCAATTACACCCTAACAAACAAACAAAAAAGTGTAGGCCCATGAATCTCAATAGTTTTTTGAAAGATCCAATCTAATTTCAAAAACCCTATTTAAATAGAAAATGAAGGAACAAACTGGTGGTAGAGATCTCTAAGGCGGTGGCCTTTGAATTGATGTCATGACATTATGATATCATCTAGAGGGCTCTCTTTGTAAAATATATTTCCCTCTAACAAAGATCACCAAGTTCAAAAAAGATAGTCTTAAATCTCTTCTTCATGATTGAATTTGTAGTTTGCAATTTGGTTCACTTCCCTTTTTAGTGCATCCATGATTGATTAACAATCCATCCAAGTCAACTAAATCAATGGCTACATAATTCATCTATTTCTTACCCTATACCAAGGTATTCTTCAAAGTGCCAATAAATGTTTGGAAGGAGGTAATTTTTGATAGGTAAGATTTTAGAATACTATGGAAGTAGAATTCAAAGCTAAATTAGATAGTGAGTATTTATTTTATCTTTCTTTTTAATTTAACATGAGTGAAAAGATAAATTTTAGTTTAACAAGATAAATAATAATTTAAATGTTTAAGATAATATTATTGATGTGTTTTTTTAATTAAATAAATGTAATATTTAGGAAGATATAACAATTTAAAAGATTATTATTTTTTTAGAAAGGGTTTGAATATGAATTTTCAAGGTTCTATAATGTTTTTATACATTACTTTATAAATCTTCTTCCAAAGTATCTCTTTTCTTATTTTCGATCATAGATTATTTTATTAATTCTTAAAAACCTTCTAAATGTTGTAATCAAATCATATGACCAAATATTCATTTTATATTTTTTTTGTAGTTTTCCAATGTTACAATTTTGCAATTTTTGTGCATTTTAGATTATTTCCACAAAATGTTACTAAATATTGTCAAATTGGTCTCAATGATCCTAAACATACCAAAGTAGATATTAAATCGCAATAAAAATAATTTCAACCCTTTCTAGATACTTTTTTTAGCATTTTATTACTTTTTACACTATCAACCACTAAACATACAACCTTTGAGAGTGGCCATGACACATGCCCCTATTTGTCATCAATCTCAAGGTTTTTAGTAATCTATTTCTAGATTTTCCATTTATGATCTTAAATAACATAAGAAAGATGGTAATTTATGTCTATGTAATTCAAAATTAGGGATGAGACTAAATTTGTAGAATGCTCTACAATTTCTAGCATGAGTCACATGTAAATGAACTTCTCACGCAATAATCCTATTAGCAAACAAACATTTCTAGTGAAATAGAACCTCTAATTTTATATACTAGTTTATGATTGTTTTATCAAATTTTATTATAAAGGAAAAAAATATTATTCAATCAAATTTTATTTTGATGATAATTATTACTGACAAGCTACTTAGTCATTTATTTGGTAGTTTATTTACTCACTTTTTATTTCAGATGACTAATTATTTGTAATGTCCCCTTCAAAACAAAGTTAAAATTCTTTCAATTAATCAAACTTATCATGACTAGTTACCCTCTTACTTGATCCCAAACCTTAAAGACGTCTCTTGATTACGTTCCTAACCCTTGGTTATTTAACCATCTTTTCTAGAGTGCACCCCTTAAGATTCACATATACATATGTTGACTCCATTAGAATATTCTATTATTACCTTTCCTTGAATATCTTGATAAGAGGGAGCACCTGTACATGTAACATACATTAATTTTTGGCCAAATAGGTATAATACCTATCTCTAATATCAACACATAAATCTTCCTTAATAAGTTGGCCAAATAGGTATAACACCTATCTCTAATACCAACATACAATTCCTTTCATTAATAAGTTGGCCAAATAGGTATAATACCTATCTCTGATACCAACATACAATAGTTGCATCTCATCTCTTGATACCAACCAAATAGGAATAGACCTATCTTTGATACTAGTACAAGGAATGAGAGTCTTTCTTATAATTTATTGATTCTACTCATTTATCTCCATATATCTAAATCTTTAATTATTTCCTTTTTATTTAAAACATATTTCCATATTTTCTTAATACTAAGAAAATACCATAATCCCATGCCTTTGAATATTCCAAATTGCAGCTTGGGCTTACCTTTGGATTTCCTTTCAGCCTATATGAAACTATAAGGCAAGGTCCAAGATGTTGTTATGAATGCTAATGTATGAATGAGGTGTTTTCAGCAATGATGCTTCCTTGACGTACAATTTGTGAAGAATTTGTGGCCCAAGGGTGGTGCTATCAGACTATCACTGATGCTTCTTTCAACACTTTGTACATTTTGCTCCCCTTTAATGCTTCATACGTCCTGGGTTTTTTCACTTTCTATGTCATACTTTTCCTTTTTTTTTTTCTCCTTTTGTATCCCTCTCTCTCTAGTCATAGATATACCTTTCCTATCACCGTGTCCCTTGGTAATTTATTTAGGATTTATAATTTTAATATATATAAGAAGGTACTCTAGTCTTTAAATCTTTGTAAGATATAACCATCTGCCTCAATTAGAAGTATTTATTTTGAAATAAAATTATTATATTTTAAGTAAAAAGTAATCCATTCATTCCAAAACAATTGGTATTTTATTGATTCTTTTAGTAATAGAATTTAATCTATTTAATAACAATAATTTATACATTTCATTGTATTAATGGTTTAATTTAGTTCCATTGTAGTCCTTTTGTCTTGAATTTTCTTTTCCTCAACAAACTTAAGGGTTTCTTCTTTTTCCCACATAGCATTTGCTTCAAGTATATTCTTCCATTTTACTAAGAATTCTTTAATGCTTTTGTTCCTTAACTTCCTCTCTTGAGTGTCCAAAATGACTTCTAGTATTAATATGAGCTACCCTTCATCACATAAAGGAGGTAGATCTGCGGAGGGAGTTACTTTTATAGAAGTTGATGAAAGCCAACTTCATAGTGTGCCAAGATCACCTGCATGCAAATAACCTGCTGAAGAGAAATCAGAGAAGGAAGGAACAAGAACTTGAAGCAACTCAATAAAGTGAGAAAATATATTGCAATAATGAGAAAATGAAATTGCTATACAATATGATATGAAATTACAATGAGAGATCCCAAATACAAAGGTCTCAAGGAAGCTTCTAGAACAAGCTAGAAAACACTTGGAAATAAGTGTGACAACTAAGCATACGTCCACAAAAGGTTGATTACCCTCCAAGTAGGTGAGAAGATAAGTATGGTTAGGTAGGAACAAACTCCTATGTTGTCAACAACTCCTAGATGACAACTAATATCTAAATGCATTTATCTAAGTAAACTTAAGTAATAGCATAAACAATAAATAAATAATTATTTACTCTAACACCCCCCCACCCACCCCCCCCCCCCCCCCCCCCCCTTAAACACAACTTAGGGGAATGCACTTAAGCTCACAATAGCTAATATGAAATGCAAAATGGGTCCCAACAACAAGGCCATGCTAGGTACCCATGAACAAATGCATAAGAAATGCAATGCAATCTCTATAAATTAGAGATAAAGGAGAAGACCTAGTGGGAAAAACCCCTCTCCAAAAAGAGATAGCTAAAAACCTAGTGAAGGATTGAAGAAGCCTCCAAATATAGGAATGTCCCAAAAATAGGAACAAGAAGATCATAAAGAACATCACTAAAGCATGAAGAATATGAAAACTCTATAAAAAAGAAAATTTTTATCTAAAGATGATCCATAGAAATAAAAGGCATAAACCAAGAGTGTCTATATGGTAGATGATCCATCTCATTGAAATGCATAGGTAGCCAGTTGCTACAATCTCCTCGTATCTAGGATTAGATACTAAATACATAGCTCACTCTATCAAACCATCAAACCAAGGAAGCATTAGAAATAATAGAATAACGCCCTGTTAATGCAAACAGGGTGAAGTGACAAGCAACTAAAAAAGTGGGCCAAAGTCCTCTATAGAAAGAACCAAGAACAGTGAGAGAAAGTAAGAGGTACAAACACCTATAAAGGTACATGCCACCAACACATCATGGGGAAAAAGGAAGAGTGCACAAAAATGACATACAACTATCCCCCCATGACACTTTCATAAAATAGTGTGAGTACAACTATCTCAAAACAATGTTCATGATCCTGAAATGCAAGAGTGGTACTTGATCTCAATGTGTTTGCATAAAGATGCTTACAAAGGATATCAAGAATGATTAGAAAGGGAAAAAAAGTTGATAGAATAGATAGTACAACCTTAGAAAAAAAAGATTCCATGCCATGAAAATAATCCTCGAACTTGGAACACCCAAGATATCCACCATAGAGAAAAAATGTCAAAAGTATGATAGAAAGAGCATGGAGTAGAATCTAAAGGAAATGATAGAATTTCTAAAAAGTTGGCAGAACCAACTTTCCAAAAATATAACATTTTCAAAAAATGGAGATGGGATGTACAAGATATGCTTGCTAGAGTGAAAAATAGAACATCTAACTTAGATTGCAAAAATAAGCAACAAAATTGCATCAAAACTAAAAAATACCTACAACAATGTATCCATCTTGGGACCAGCTTTTTGGTACTTCTTTTGGATCAGAAAAATACCTCTGTATGCTCAAGTTATGGCCAAAAAATTGCAAGTATGTCAAAAAGGACCTTGAAGGAGAGGCAGGATGTTGATGCAGTGCAGACATCATGTTGATGTTAGCATTTCACTATCTTAAAATTGATAGCTAGGGGGCTATCATGGCAAAAAAAAGACTGTCACGTGGCATCCACATGGTAGTTTTTGCTGACCTGGCAGCCATGTAGCACCCATGCCACATGGCATGCGCAGGTTGGTGCCAAAATGTCAACAGTTGGCAGTGATCATAGGGGTGGAAAGTTGGTAGTCTAGAGGTGGTGGCATTGGTAGAAGTACTAGCAAAATTAGTAGCCAGGATGTAGACAGCAGTGGCACCATTGGGAAGGGTGGCGGGCAAGTTGGACAGTGGGGGCCATAGAGTGGCAGCCAAGTTTTGGCCACGCTGTGGCTACACTGCTAATGGTAGCAGTGCCTAGGCTATGTGCCAGATGCATGGTGGCAATGCTAGGGTGGCATGACAGTGGCCACCGAGTGAGTGGTGTTGTGGCACATTTTTTTTTTTTTAAAATCACGTCTATACAGTTCGTACAACCTCCCAAGTAAAAAAAATTGCCTCCTAGAGAAATTTTTTCCAAAATGGAAAAACTTTATATGGATCCTAACTATAATGGACCTTCTAAACTTAATGGTAGCATCCATTTACGCCCAAAGTGCCCCAAAAAATCACTTTTCCTCCTGATTGAAGAAAAAATCATAAATAAACTAGGGTTTGTGTCATTGAATCGCGGCTTCAAAAATCCTTCAATAAGGAAGTAGCAGGGAGGCTCTAATACCATGTAAATGTTGATGAAAGCCAACTTCATAGTGCACCAAGATCACCTTCATGCAAATAACCCCCTGGAGAGAAACTAAAGAAGGAAGGAACAAGAGCTTGAAGCAACTCAACAAAGTGAGAAAATATATTGCAACAATGAGAAAATGAAATTTCTATACAATATGATATGAAATTACAATGAGAGAGCCCAAATATAAAGGCCTAAAGGAAGCTTCTAGAATAATCTAGAAAGCGCTAGGAGATAAGTATAATAGCTAAGCATATGTCCACAAAAGGTGGATTACCCTCCAAGTAGGTGAGAAGATAAGTATGGTTAGGTAGGAACAAACTCCTATGTTGTCAAAAAATCCTAGATGACAACTAATATCTAAATGCATTTATCTAAGTAAACTTAAGTAATAGCATAAATAATAAATAAATAATTATTTACTTTAACAATTTTTTTCCAAGGGCTTGTTTGTGTTGCAAGACATGGAAAGCATTATGAATCCTATTAACTTGGAGAAGTTTGAGCTTATAAGCTACCTCTATGATCCTCTTCAATACCTTGTATGGTCCATAGATTTGAGGTTTAAGCTTTTCTATAACATTCCTTTTAAGTGAGGACTATTTAGATGGTTGGAGTCATAGGAATACTAAGTCTCCAATTGTAGATGATCTTTCAGTGTGTTTCTTATCTACATAGAATTTTTATTGATTTTGCGCTTAGCATATATTTTCTTTTAATATTTTAATAATATATGTATTCAACTTAACAAACTCTTGTGCACTTGGTACTTTACTATCCTAAGGGAGTAGAGTTCTGAGAGACGTAGCTTCATATCTGTAGAGCACCTTGAAAGGAGTCATTTTTATCAACATATTATAAGTAGTATTATAGAAATATTCTCTTAAGTGTAACCACTTAATCCAAGCATTTTGTTGTCTTGTAACATACTTCCTTAGGTATCCTTCTAACCACTTATTAACCAATTCTA
Organism: Cupressus sempervirens; assembly: GCA_028749045.1. NCBI lineage: Eukaryota > Viridiplantae > Streptophyta > Pinopsida > Cupressales > Cupressaceae > Cupressus > Cupressus sempervirens. The sequence continues at coordinate 838,534,366 of CM053785.1, read as the reverse complement.
TTTGTCCATCTTTTTGTGGGTGATAACTTGTGCTGGGGTTAATGTTGTTCGAGCTAGTCGAAAGAGTTCTTGCTAGAATCTGCTATCTCTATCACTTATAATGTTATGTGGATATGCATGGAGTCAAAAAACTTCCCTAATAAACAACTCTACTACTTGATGTGTTGTATACTTTGTGGAGACAGTAAAGAAATGAACATTTTTGTAAGTCTATCTAATACCACAAATATACTATCCTTCCCTTGAATTTTTGGAAATCTTGTTACAAAATCCATAGATAATCTTTCCCATTTTTTGTTCAGAATGGGTAAGGGTTGTATTAATCCTGCGAGATGATTTAGCTCTAGTTTATTTTGCTAACAAGTCATGAATTCTCTTACATACTTTAATACATCTCTTTTTAAGCCTTTCCAAGAGTATTTTTCCCTAATGCTTTTATATGTATTGTAATACCCTTGGTGTCATGCTAGTGGATTATCATGATACTCTTTCAGAATTTTTTCTTTAACTTCTGACTTAGGTGTTAAGTACACTCTTCCTTTGTAAAGGATGATTTTTTCCTAGACTCTAAAATTTTCATTAGGTAGGTTTCCTTCTAATATTTCCTTTTCTTGGGGATCTTGGATGTATTCTGTTGTTATCTTTTTCTTCCAATCCTTTGAGATGTTTGTGATGGCATGAATGTGGGGTCTTCTTGAGAGCATCTGCAACTCCATTATTTATTCCTTTTACATATTCTATATCAAAATCATATGCTTGAATTTGACTAACCCATTTTTATTTTTGATCATTGAGATCCTTCTGATTTAGAAAGAATCATAAGTTTTTATGATCTATTTTTACAATAAATTTCCCATAAACCAAGTATCAATCAAATTTTTACTAAGGCTTGCATTATGGCTAACATGTCCTTATCATATATTGAGTAATGGTTTTTGGTATCTGTTAGCTTGAAGCTTTCAAAGGCTATTGGGTGCTTCCCTTCCATAAGTACTACTCTAATCCCTTCACCTGACACATCACATTGTAATTCAAATGACTTTGTTAAATATGGAATAGCTAAAAGTGGGCAAGAGCACATGGTTTTTTAATCTTCTCAAAAGCCTATTCTACTAGTTCATTCCATGTAAAAGAACCTTTCTTAGTTAAGTCTATGAGTGGGGAAGCAATTTTGGAGAGTCCTCTTACAAAACGTCTATAGGAGCTACATAGGCCTACAAATCTCTTGAGTTGGGTAAGTGTTTTTAGTTTTGGCCATTCTTTAATAGATTTAATTTTCTCCTTATCTACACTTTACCCCTTTGCATTGATTTTGTGTCCAGGTATAAAATTTTGTCAATGCCAAAATCACACTTTGAAAGTTTTGCATATAATGATTCTGTTTCCAAGATCTTCAAGATTTCTTTGATATGTTGTAGGTGTTCTTCCCATGATCTACTATAGATAAGTATGTTGTCAGAGAATATCAATAGAAACTTTCATAATTTATGTTAATATATGTGATTCATACATGATTAGAAAATTTTTGGTGCATTGGTGAGTCCAAATGGAAGAAAAAAAATTCAAAATATCCATAGTGACACCTAAAAGCAGTTTTAGGTACATCTTCTTTCCTCATTCTTATTTCATGATATCCTAATCATAGATCAATTTTTGAGAAGTAACATGCTCCATGTAATTCATCCATTAGTTCATTGATCCTAGGAATGGGATATCTATTCTTTATAGTTTTTTAATTTAGTGCGTGGTAGTCAATGCATATTCTCATGGTACCATCTTTCTTTTTGACCAAGACTATAGAAGACACAAATAGACTATTGCTAGGTTGTATATGGCCTATATCCAATAACTCCTTGATTTTTATTTCTATCTCTTCTTTGAATTTATTTGGATTTCTATAAGGGTTGGTAATTATAGGTCTTTCTCCTACTTCAAATCCTCTTTTTAAGGGAAGTCATGGGGGAATTTCTTCAAAGACTCCTTTGTATCTTTTCAATATAGTTTGAATATCTACATGAATGGTGTCTCCTTTTGAAACTAATTTATCTAATATTATACATTGGGCCATCCATCTCTCTTGGCAATGATTGATTATTTTTGTCATTTTTTTACAAAATACTATCTTGGGGGACCCATCTAGTAATCCTCTTAATGTGATTTATTTGCCTTCATGTTGAAAACAAATTTTTGAATTTGGTCCATCCATTATAAATCTTCCAAGGGAATTTACCCATGGCATTTCTAGGATAATATCATTTTAAATGTTTGTTGCATAATTTTTTTTGTTAATGGTGTGTCCATCTAGGGTAACTTCTAGTTGAGGAACTATCTTGGTGCACTTATCAATGGATCTATTCCCAAAAGCAATTTTCAAACCTTTGAACTCTTGTGTTCTAAGTTTCCTCCTAGTGACCAAGTGTTTACTAATGATTATCATGAGTAGTGCAAGAATCCACTAATGCAATTATTCTTTGTCCTTTAATTATTCTCTTGAGTCAGACAGTCTTATTTTCATTTTCTTGGGTGATGACAGCTATTATTCCATGTTCTATTTCCTCAACTCTTTTTTTCTTGTGGGAAATCATCTTCTCATATCTCTTCCATTCTATTTAATTTTCCTCTTTTACATTGATGGCTAGGTTTCCATGGTTCCTTGCATTTAAAACATATTTTTTTTGGAATAGTTCCTCTTTTTTCTGACATCAATGTTCCTTATTCCATGGTTCTTTACAGATATAGAAAGGTATTTCTTGATGATCTATCTTGGATCCTTCATGTCCATGGGGGGCCTAGAACCAAAATTCTTATTCTTTTCCCTAGGATGAATAAATTTGATCTTTTTTGTCTTTCAGATTGTTTTCTCTAGGTTCTATAGTCGAGGGGTTTTACTTATGCCTTAATAGAATCCTTAAGCCCTTCTATATATAAGTGGGTTAGTTGGCTTTGTGATAGGTTAGGAACTATTACTAAGAGATCTTGAAATTTATTTTCAAATTCTTCTATTGATCCTGATTGCTTGAGGTGAGTGAGTTCTTAAAAGTACCACTTTGGATCTCTTTGATCAAATCTATTCATCAACCTTTGAGTGAATTTTCCATAGGCGGTGATTTTCTTATGCCCTAATGAGTTTTTTCCATAGTGCCACCATTTATGTGCTGAACCCCTTAAATGGAGTATGGTAAACTTGATTGTACCTTCCTCAGTCATAGGACTATATGATAGGTATATATCTAATTTATAGATCCATGATTGAACAATTTCTTCTCTTGAACCATTAAAATATGGTAGTTTAATTTTATTCACCCTATTTTGAAGTTCTTTATCCACATGGTTCTTCCCATTATTTTCCATGGTTTTTTTTTTGTAGTATTCCTCAAAAGAAACATGTTGTCAAATATTTGGTTCTAAGTTTGCATATAGTTGCACAATTTCTTCCATGTTATTTGCAGTAGTTTCTTCTCCTGTACTAGATTATCCTCTTGGAATGAATGAGGGAAAAGTATCTCGTGGGGTTGAACTTTGAGATGAGGGTTCATTTTCTTCATGAAAGTAGTGACAATCCCTTTGTAGATTGGTTCTTTCATTTTGGATATTGTTGTTTCTTATTCTTTCTATAGCTTCTAGTAATAATCTATTAGAATTTTTGATTCTTTCATTGGTTTATTCCATAAAGTTCCTTAGTTCTTGGGCTAGTTGTTTTACTATTGCTTATAGAATACCCAAGCTTCCACAATATGGCAAGACTATGCTCTGATACCACTGTAATGTACCCTACAAAACAAAGTTAGAATTCTTTCAGTTAATCAAACTTATCATGACTAGTTACCTTCTAACCTAATCCCAAACCTTAAAGATGTCTTTGGATTGGGTTCCTAACCCTTAGTTATTTAACTTTCTTTTCTAGAGTGCACCCCTTAAGGTTCACATATGCATATGTTGACTCCATTAGAATATTCTATTATTACCTTTCCTTGAGTATGTTGATAAGAGGGAGCACCCATACATGTTAACATACAAGAGTCTTTGGCCAAATAGGTATAATACCTATCTCTGATACCAACACATAAATCTTCCTTAATAAGTTGGCCAAATAGGTATAACACCTATCTCTAATACCAACATACAATTCTTTTCCTTAATAATTTAGCCAAATAGGTATAACACCTATCTCTGATACTAACATACAATAGTCACATCTCATCTCTTAATACTAGCCAAATAGAAATAGACCTATCTCTGATACTAGTACAAGGAATGAGAGTCTTTGTTATAATTTATTAATTCTATTCATTTATCTCCATATATCTAAATCTCTAATTATTTCCTTTAAAAAAAATAAATTATTTCCATATTTTCTTAATACCAAGAAAATACCATAATCCCATACCTTTGAATATTCCAAATTGCAACTTGGGCTTATATTTGGATTTCCTTTCAGCTCGTATGAAACTGTGAGGTAGGGTCCAAGATTCTATTATGATCACTAATGTGTGACTGAGGAGATCTTGAGGATGATGCTTCCCTAATGTACAATTTGTGAAGACTTAGTGGCCTGAGGGTGGTGTTATCAGCTTATCATCGATGCTTCTTTAAATGCTTCATACTTTTTGCTCCCTTTCAATGCTTCGTACGTCCTTGGTTTTGTAACTTGCTGTGTCATAGTCTTCCTAATTTTTTTCTCCCTTCATACCTCTTTCTCTCCATTCATAGATATAAGTTTCCTATCACCATGTCCCTTGGTAATTTATTTAGGATTTATGATTTTGGTATGTTTAAGAAGGAATGTTAATCTTTAAATCTTTTTAAGATATAACCATCTGCCTCAATTAGAAGTATTTATTATGAAACAACATTATTATATTTTAAGTAAAAAGTAATCCATTCATTCCAAAACAATTGGTATTTTATTATTTCTTTTGTTGGAATATGATTGAAAAGATCATTGTTGAAGAATGATGAAGGTTAATAAAGAATGTTTCCAATCATTGTATTATCACTAATCTCAAATCTATTTTTTTTGGAATGAAAATTGCTTATATGATCCAAGTACTATCACTTAGTTGATTAATGAGGAGGAGTTAATCAATAAGAGGTAACAAAAGCACCTAAGGGAAAGGTTGAGTTATGATGTTTTAATGAAGTGCAAGGATTAGTTAAGACATTGATAAAATGATGTATTGATAACATACTCAAAGATACAAAGGTTAGTCACACTTATAAACATTAGAAGAATAAGTTGTAACAAGGCTGTCTGCAAAGCTTGACTAAATTCATTGGTGGTTGTTGAGAAAGTTAGTTCATGCCAAGCAGATTTTTCAGTTAGTGTTGAGCAAATGCAAAAATTTAGTGTGTGCTGAGTAAAAGTGTTCAAGTGCCAAGAAAATAGTAGGTTTTGAGCAAACTTTTGGTGCCAAGTAGTAAAAATGTAATAGGTTCTAAGCACCAGTAAAAGTTAGTAAGTGCCAAGTGAATTCATAGAAGGTGCCGAGTAACACAATATGTGTTGAGCACCAAAATTTCAATAATGCCAATTTGTTGCATTATTTGAAAAGTCAAAGATTTTCCAAATCTAAGCCAATAAGGTTGTTACACTAAATTTTTGGAACTAGGTGGAAGATAAGGATGATGAGCTAGTGTTACAAAATTTTATGTTAATTGTTTTTAGGCGAATACAGGTGGATTTCAAATGATGTTTCTAGAAGAAACAAATTGGAGGGTAAGATACATTGTATCTTTCCAAATCTATTCAAACCCAATTATGAGCAGGAAGATTTGAGTGGGAAATGCATTCCAAACTTCTATTTAAGAAGTTACAAGTCAGAAGATCAAAGTGTAGTGTCTAAGAGAAGGCATAGAAAGGAAGAAAAGGAATAGAGACACTGATTTGATTAAGTGGCCACAAAGAGGAGACTGCATTGGAACAATGAGCAAGAAGACTTAAGTAGACAAAGCTTGAAGGGTGGACAAGTTGTTAGAACTGTAGAGATAGAACACCAAGCAAATTTGTGAGCTGAATTGTGATCTGAAATCTACAAAGTTAAGCTGCAAGTTGTATTAGGTCAAAAGACCTTAATTTTTACTCTCTTACAACTGTATCAGTTGAGAAAAAATCCTATGGACTTAGGTTTTCCTGACAGCCATTGAGAAATCCTTTAACAGGGTGACGTTCCTAGTTGAATGTTCTAAAGTCCTTTAACTAGGCACACTCCTAACAGGGTGTTGAAATCCTTTAACAAGGTCATAGTTAATAGTGTGTTGTAGCCTCTAATAGGGAATCACTTCAAAAGGGTGAGAAACATGGTAGCATGTTACTGGTGGTTTTTCCCAAATTGGGTTTCCACGTAAATCATTGTGTTATGTGTTGATTTCATGTGTTTCATTTCTACATATTGATTTAAAGTAACTTTCTAGGATGAAGGTTTAAGCTTGGATGCATGGTAGTTTGAATGGGCTCACTATAATTAGTGAAAAAGTTTGATTAGGCAATTTTGGACCTTGAATAACTGATTCACCCTCCCCTCTCAGTTATTCTAAAGCATTTCTAACATCTTTTAGTAATAAAATTTAATCTATTCAATAACAATAATTTATACATTTCATTGTATTAATAATTTAATTTAGTTCCATTGCATTATTAGCACGACTAATTAGTAAGTCACTTATTTAGTCATTCATCTAGTAGTCTATTTAGTCACTTTTAGTTGGTTGGTCTTGTGATTTTACTTAGTGACCAAACTAGTCACTTATTTAGTCACCTATAGTTGTAAAGTACAAAGAAATAGTAGAATGTGATCAATTTTAGTCACATGAATAAAATTTTTAGTGGTGTGACTGATTTTTTTAGTCACATAGTCACATATTTACCAAAATGTACTAGTGTACATGGATTAAGGGAGATTCAAAAAATATTCTTAATTATATTTCCAATAAGGCTATTCCATCTTGGACTATAGAAATTATTATTTAAGAGGCCAAAATTATTATAACCAAATTCAAAAATGTCTATATTAGCCACCTCTATAGAGATGAAAATGGGATTGCTGATAAGTTAATGAATGTGGCATTTGCTAATGTCTCTTCCATTCATTAGAATGATGGCCTAGAAGGGTTAAAAATCTAATTTAAATGCTCATTAATCATGACAATACACTTAGTAAAGTTATTAATATCACAAATCATTTTAATTATGAAAGATGCTATTAGGAACATTAATTTTAAGGATTGTGATACTTTAGCTAGAATGAAGACTAATATTTGGAGAAATTTCCACCTTTTTGGTTTTAATATTTGCATCTAGTTTATTTTGTCCATCTCTCATGTGTTGCATTTTCTATTTTGAGGGTTATTGTGTAATTTTTTGCACTGCTATCATGGGTGGAGCTTTTAAGAGAAGAGAATTAGGAAACTCTGATAAGTGGAGAAAGGAAGGTATTCGAGAAGCTTGAAAATGGAGGAATGGACTCATTTATTGAGAGGGTGAAGGATTTGAAGCTAGGAGTTATGGATAGATTTCTTCATAGTTGGGAGGTAGGGATTATTAAAATGGTGAGAATATGTTTCAAGGTAAATATTGAAATCATGGCGATAATAATTGGTCTTAAAAAAAAAGGTATGCATTTATAATGAGATAAAGATATTTATGAAGAAGTTGTTAAAAGATCTCCCAAAAAAGATGATTGGGTTTTAGTCAAGTAAAATGGGAGGGGAGAGGGGTGTGGGGTTTATTCGATTTCTCCAATTAAAACCCTATGGAAGAAGGTTTTTAAGGTTGGGATTCAATACATAGCTATGGATGAGCATTATGATAGAGCCCATAACTATCATTTCATCCTTTAGAATCAGTTTAGGTATAAGAAATGAGTTTTCTTTTCTATTTTCTCTTTTCTTTGACTCACAACATGGCCTGTAGGGAGAAACCAAATAAAAAAATTTGACATGAAGGGATTGTGCATTTAATCTTTGAATTTATGATGGAAAATATGAAAGATTCATTCCCAAGGTCTATGTAGAAAAAAAAGGAAATTAACCATTTGAGCCTGGGAAGTAGTAAAGGGAAGGGTAAAGGCAATATTTGTAAACTAGGTGAAGCTACACTAGAGTCAACTAAGACGAAGAAACATAATGTGAATTATAAGGAGATGGAAATAGAGTCAAAAGGAAAGAGTGAGGATGAAGGGAAGGATATGGAGGTGAAAAAAGAGGGGGAGCGTGATCAATCATATAATTTTGTGGAGAAAATGTTTAGGCCTCATAGTAAATTTAGTCCCCTATTTGAACTCACTCATAAGAGGAAAAAGACCTTTCAAAAAATGATAAGGGTGAGGACAAAAAAGAGGTAAATAAAGAGGATAATATTGAGGAATCAAATAAAGAAGCTCCCCACATTGATGACTTTGTTGAATAAGTGTAACATGATGTGAATATTTCTCCTAATGTCTTGGTGCAAAAAGAGATTGTTGAAGATGTTGATAGTCATGAGAAAGAAAATAATAAAAGGAATTTCCCCATGTCCAATATTGTTGAGCTGGATGATGCTAATGTTAAGCTACTGAAGGATGATATTAAGTATATGAATGTCAATTGGAGTGCTACAAACTGTAAAGATAATCTCTCTTCACGCCTTCTAGATGGAAAAATAATCATTTAATTCTATTAAACTCCTAAACATCAACTACAAATCCCTACATGTGAAGATGGAAGAAACCTTGAATAGAATGCAATATGGTACTCTAAAGAGCAAATAGAGGAGGCTAATTTTGATTGAAGGATGTGAGAAATACAAATCCACAATACCCAAAGAAAAATTGCATGAAAGAACCTATCATAGAGAAGAAAATACAAAGAAGAGGCAAGGGTTTGGCTCTAAAAATATGGAAAAATATATTATTAGATTATAAAGAATAAATAAAATTTAAAATTGATCAATCCTTATAGAAGGAGATCGTATTACCTAAGAGGGAAACCCTATCATGTAAATGATATTTAATAATCAATATCTAATTATTAAATGGAAATGTATGTGCATAAAATGAAATCTTCAGAAGGGAGTAAAGGTAATTTAACAAATGAAATGAAATTAACCCTTTACTCTTAGCTACATACAATGCATGAAAAAGAAAGGAAACTACAATCCTAAAAGAAAAATTTAGTCCCAAAAATAATTCTTGATGAGGTACCCAATCACAACCAAATCCCTATGAAATAGAGAAATAGGGAAAACCATGTGGGAAAAAACCTACTCCAAAAAAGATAGAAGAAGATGAAAAGAAAGAAAAGATGGAAGGAAGGACTCATCACTGAGACCCCCCAAAGGACAAATTCCTTCACTCCAAGCATAGAATGTAGCTGAAGATACTATGAGGATGCAAAAGGTTTAGTGAAGATAATTTCAACCTATTTAGTAGTGGAAATGTACTCCAAGATAAGAGAGCCATCTAGAATTAGATGCTTGATGAAGTGCATGTGAAGCTCAATGTGCTTGGTCCTCTGATGGTCAACTAGGTTCTAGGAAATGTGTATAGAACTCTGATTATCACACCAAAGAAAGGTGGAACTATCAAGAGGAAATCCAAGCTCTATCATCATCTATCAAAGCCATAAAAACTCCTAACTACCTTGCACAATTGCCTTGTAATCTTTTACTATAGATGATAATGTGTGAGCATTATGATTATTGAAAGACCATGTGATAGGACCAAAACTAAGATAGGAAAAAAATTCTAAAAGTAGACTTGCAATCATCAATATCACTAGGCCAATCTCAATCTATGTAACCAACAATATGAGGATCCCCCAATGGATAGTGAATTCCATAACATATAGTACACTAGATGTAATGCATGATACATTTGAAATATTTCCAATGACTCTTATGTGGATCACTTGAGAACCTAGAGGCTAGTGCAACTAGAAACTAAATATCAGGACGTATGTGTGTTAGGTACAAAAAACAACCCACAAGTTGTCTCTGTAAAGTGGAATCCATTGTAGGAGTAGTGCAAGTGGTAGATTAAAAAAAAACTAATTGAAAAGGTGTGGGAGTAGGTTTGGAATCAAGTATGTTTAATCTATGAAGCATATCAAGAGAATACTTCTGGTGGAGTATGGCCATCCCATCTGAAGACTAAAAAACCTGTAGGCCCAAAAAATAGTGTAGAAGTCCAAGATTTGTCATCTCAAATCACTCTCTCAAAGCTCCTTGAATAGTTTTAACCATGGAGGATGAGATACATGTAATGATGAGATCATATACATAAAGCATAAGTATTAATAAGTCAATCCCATGAGGTTGAATGTATACTATAGGATCAGAATGAAATTGAGTAAATTGTGAAGCAAGCAAGAAGGAATCCATCTTCTCATAGCAAGCCCGAGGGGCTTTTTTGAGACCATATAAAGACATCTGAAGCCTACATACCAAAGAAGAGTCATGCACAAAACCATGAAGCTAATCCATTAGGATCTTCTTGTGTAAGTCTTCATATACAAAAAAAACACTCTTCACATCTATCTAAAAACCTATCCATGTGAAACTACAATAGAGAGTACAAGACAAATATAATTCATTTTGGAAACATGAGGAAAGGTCTTAAAGTAGTCAATACCCTCAACTTGTGAAAATACCTTCACATCAAGACATGCATTGTACCTTCCAATAGAATCATCTATAACATACTTGGTATGGTATGGTACACCCACTAGCACCAAACCAAATCTTCTTCTTTTGGAAGAGGATAGAGAACACATGTGTGGTTCTTCATCAAAAAAGAGTACTCCTCATCCATAGCCCTATCCCACTCGAAGTGTCCTATCATCTATGAAAAAAATGTGGATCATCTGAAATAACATGAAGAAATAATCCAATACCAGAAGTCTGAGCATGAGTGTGATGAGAATCTGAAGTATCACCTGTCACATGTCCTTCTACATCAAAAGTGTCACAAGCGAGCCTAGATTGGCACTCACTGAACAATTGGTAGAGGTGGTGAAGGGGGCTAAACATCAAGATCTTCCTCAAAGGATACATAATCCTATGGAGGAGCCAAGGAAGTACTAGGTAATGAGGGAGAAGCTAGTGATATAGGCTCCATCTAAGGATAGCACTCATCAAACTAGACATCTTGCTAAAACAAAACATCTCTAGAATTAGGATCAAAAAACCTATATTCCTTCAACTCCTCATAGTAGCCAAAAAATATGAGTGTGTAGATCTTCCTCTCCATGAATTCCCATTGAGAATTTGGAATAAATTCCCAAGCCTCACTATCAAAAATGCAGAATGTAGAAACATTAGTCTTGGCATGAGTCCAAGCCTCCTTAGGTGTCAAATGTTGCAATGCTTTGTGAGGCATATGATTCTAAATATAGTTTGCACAATTGATAGCCTTAGTAAAAAATGAAGAACTCATAGCTTGATATTGTATCATATAATTAGCCATCTCCCATAATATCCTATTCTTTCTCTCTGCAACCCCATTCTGTTGAGTGGTATGGGGAATTATGAACCAATGTTATAAACCATGCTCTAGTACAAAAATCTCTAAAAGACCGATTCACATATTCCTTTCCATTGTTAGTGCATATACATCTAATATAAATACTAGATCACTTCTCTACAAATGTCTTAAAGATTTGAAATGAATCCAAGACATAAGACTTGTACTTCAAAATGTACACCCATGTGCATCTAGAGAAGTCATCTATGAAGGTAAGCACATATCAAGCACGTAAAAAGGATGGAGTGGGGAATGACATAAGATCACTGTGTATCAACTCCAATGGTGCCTTAGCACTTGTGGGTCTACTTGATGGAAATGGATCCCTGTGATGGTTTCCAAGTGCACAACCTTGACAAACACCATTAATAAAAGAGATCTAAGGTACCCCAATCACTAGCTCCTGTGTACTCATCTATTGTAGATATCTATAGTTAAAATGGCCAAAATGCTCATGCCAAAGCTTTCTCATTGTGTTTTCATGAGAAATAAGAGGAAAACCTATATAATTGGATCTCTCAAAGACATCAAACTGATATAAGTGAGACTAAAGATCAACACTCCTAGTAGAAACAACCAAGTTAGGGTCATGGAGGTCTCAAATAACCATGTCATGTGGTAAGAACCCAACTCCCTTACCAAGGCCAAAATGAAAAATCTGAAAGATAGACATGAGGTTTGTAGAAATGACCAAAAACAAGAGAACATCCTATAGTGAACCACTCTCAGAAGAGATAGTGCCTGAACCTAAAATTGAAAATTATGTAGAGTCACCAATTGTAATCTATGTAGTAACACTTTGAGCAAGTGAGGTAACCAAATCAATTGAATGTGTCATATGGTGGCAAGCACTTGAATCAAGAATCTAAGTATATATAGAAGAAAATGGTCATGCAGGAAGAGCATGTCATTTCATTGAAGGAGGAAGTGGTGGCTTCAAAGAAGAAATACTATGTTGTTCCATGACCTCCTATAAATCCTCAAGACATTTCTAACACCTAGAATATTGATATCCTTCCTTGCAAAAAAACTAAAAGGATCACCTATAAACTTCTTAGTCTTGGAGGAAGACTCAACAAATATAGAAGATTTTCCCTTCAGTGTGGATTTCTAAGCATCTAATTTAGGAGTAGGATTGGAGGAACTCTCATTTCCTATTGAATCTAACTTGGGCTTTGATTTTTTCTTTGTCTTTCTTGTAGATGTTTGAGAAACTAATTTTTGGGTCTTTGATCCTCTGACAATATCCAATTGTGTAAGCTTGGACTTCTCTCTAGTCAAGCAATGATAGAAAACCTCAAAAGTGGGCATGGTAAATCTAGGACCCAAAACATCCATAGTGGAATGGAAGGTAGAAGAGAAAATCTAAAAATTTCCTCAAAGCTTTGACTAAATTAGATAGATGCATTTTTTATCTGTCTTAAATTTCCCACTCCTATGCAAAAAAGTTCCCTATTATATGAACCTCATCAGAAAGTTCTCAATAGAAGGAAAAGCATCTAGTACTAGTGAAGTAAGCATTGCCTCCATTTAAAGTGCTCTAAAGTCATTGATGGTACCAAACAAGTCCTTGAACTTGTCCTAGATTTCTTGAGGAGTGGTACACTCATCAAGATGAAACTATAAGCTGTCTAAAATACTCAAATAAATTAGACCCATGGCTTCATCCATCTTAATCCCATGCTATAAAGTTAGATATTGACTCTAAAAAGTAGTTGCATTATATCTAAACAAGATGAGAAACCCTTTGAATAGAGAATTCATTGCATAGAAAATTTCCATGTGTAATAGTTATGTGGGTTTAGAAGAACTAGACAAGAAGAGGTCTCAACCATTGTTTTAAGAAAGTCTTAGATTTTTTCTAATATACTGATATTGTAATAGAAAACAATGGAAAAAATAACTCATGCAATGCAGAAAACCAAGCCGCAATTGCTAGAAGGAATGCATATACAAGAAAAGAGAAAAAAACATTTTAGTTGAGTATCATAAATATCTAGTAAAAAATACTAGTTAAATAACAAAGAATTTGGAAATTTCTCAAGAAGAGCTTTCTGATGCTTTTCTTGGATCAGAAAAAAAGCTAAAATGAGGAAGTTATGCCCCTCGTAAGATAGAAAGCATCATCTAACTTTGACCAAGAAAATAGTTAGCAAACTAGACAAAAATTCCAAAAATACCTTCACCATCATGTTTATCTTGGAATTATCTTTTTGATGATTTATTTTTTTCCAAAAATCAATACCATATGCTCAACTTAGAGCCAAAAAACTACTAGGACTTCTATAAGTGCAAAAAAATTTGCAAAGAAGGGCTAAGCCCCTAAAATTAATCCCCCTAGTCACCTATGTGACCGCAAGCAGGTGGAGAAGTGGCACAGTGACCTTGTTGATCTTAGATTGGTTTTGACAATTGAGTGTCAACACACTTAAGATATTTACTAAGTTCATGTAAAGCTAGTAATATATGCCGAGTTACAATGAGTGCAAAGTCACTCATGTGCTAAGCAAGTTAAAGTGTTGAGTGAACAGTTAATGCAAAGCAAGTTCAAGTGTCGAGTGAACAGTTGATGTTGAGCAAGTTTAAGTGCCAATTCAGATAGAATTATAGTAAGTACCAAGCATCAATATTTCTAGTGCCAAGTAACATAGAATGGACCTAGCTATTTGTGATGGCACAAACAACTATGTAAACCATTTTTATTTCGACTTATGGATAGATCTCAAAGCTTAGATGACAAGATTGAATTTATTTGGTTTTCCCATGCAACCAATAAAAAAATTGGAATAAATAAGCAGAAAAAAGGATGAATCTCAACCATAGATTCATACCAAACCATAAGTCACAAAATTCTTTATAAGGAAGACAAAGCCCCATAATTCATGTATGTATGCGAGTGAATAATAGAAGGAAGAAAAGGGGTAAATTGATTAGAAAGCATTCAAGGTGACTTACCAAAGAAAAATAATTGCAGAATTAGTTTGCAGAATAGAGGATCGAGGATACAACATTTTCATATCAGAATAGAAAGGATCAAGATGGACAAAATTGAGATCTAAAATAAGCAATACAAGATTGTAAGTTGTCAAATCAAAACATTCTATTGTTACTTTCTAACAACTGTATCAGTAGGATGAAATCCTTTCGACTAAGGTTGACATAACAATCATTGAGAAATCCTTTAATAGGGTGATATTCCAAGTGAATGTTCAAAAATTCTTTAGATAGGTACACTTTTAGCAGGGTGTGAAATCGTTTAACAGGGTGGGAGTTAATAGTCTCTTGTAAGCCTTTAATAGGGTAGGCCTTTCACATGGCAGATCATGTTTCATGGTCAAACTTTGTAACCTTCACAAGTTATACTTTATTGCTACAGTGGTAAAAAGTTGTGGGTGTCATCCCCACCCCAGTTTTACCTTCTCATTTAGAGGGTTTCTGGGTGATCATATCTAGTGTCAATTTTTTATGTGGATGCATTTACTTTATATGTTATTTCAATATGTTAATGCATGTATTGATTCAAATTAAAAGTTTTATTGGTTAAACATTAGGACTTCTGATTCACCAAAAAAAAGTATAAGTTTCCCATTTGTAATTCTAGTGGGTTTGTCTATAGCATGGAAACGAAACAACAATGTGATTGGAGGAAACCACCAATGGCTTCAAAGCCACACATCTTGTTTAACCACTATGGTATTTAAAACCTTGTACAGTTAGGTAACTACCATGGTTGTTTATAAACCGCTATGTGGTTTTGTTAAAAATCCATAGTTCTTTTATTTTTTATTTTAAAATAATATTGTACACACCTCATAATTTGTGCTAGTGGTTGTACGACCCTTGTTGGAATTTTTTTTCTTGTCTTAGAATACAATGTTGGTTAAAATAGACATATTTTCTATAGAAATAGGGGTTTTGACATTCTCTAAATCCAATTGTGAGGTTTGTTTGGCCTCAAAGTGCTATGAAATTTAGAGACCCCCTTATTTCAACAAAATATACCTAAAAATAGCCAGATCTATTTTTTCAAACCTTCATTCCTCTTTTTCTCCAAATAAGAACAAGCTACAACATATCTATCTCTGATACCATGAAAAACTTATGCAATACAAATCTACAAAACCCAAAGAACAACTACATGCAAGAACTTGTCACAAAGAAAAAAAGACAAATAAGATGCAAGGGTTTGGCTCTAAAAATATGAAAACATATATTATTAGACTATAAAGAATAAATGAAATTTATAATTGATCAATCCATATAGGAGGAGATCGTAAAACCTAAAAGGGAAACCCTAAGATGTAAATGTCCTTTAATAATTAAATAGAAATGCATGTGCATAAAGTGAAATCTTAAGAAGGGAGTGAAGGTAATTTAAGAAATGAAATGAAATTAACCCTTTACTCTAACATTCATTATAATTCCATTTAGAATAAGAAGGAGAGATTAGAGAAAATGGTAATGATAATTAATCTCACGATAAAGAGTTGCTAGCTGATAATGGAGGCCTTTATTGAATGCCTGAATAAATTAGTGGTAATGTGGACTAGAATGTAGATGAGCTTTTGGTTCTTGATTTAGAGGACACCAAGTATGTTGAGAATTCCCCACCTTGAAAGTGAAAAGGACTAGAGTGAGTACAAGGAGTCTAAAGTCAATAAGCATGAAGCTTAAAAAAGTAGACATCAAAGCAACCATTGAAAAAATCAGGGAGTTAAAGGAGGAGCTGGTCTTGGATCCAATGTAAGATTTTTTGAATTGGGTTTTACTATTTTGGGGTATCATATCTTATTTTTGTGCTTCCCATTTTGGTTTCATAGTTGGTAGTAGTTTAGGTGATGGTTGTTTTAATAGGTTGTTAGTGTATTGAGGGTGTTGGTTTTCAAAAACACTATTTATTGTTGTGACTTCTTTGATTTATCTTATGTATTAGTTGTTGTGGTTTTAGGTCCTATAAAAATCCTATTTGATCCCTTAATTGAAAACAATAAATCACATGATATGTGTACTAGGTTAGCTTATGTCAAGACTTAGTGAAAGGATACATTTCTTATTATAGGACTTTAATTACTATAAATTACTCTATTAACAATTATGATAGTATGATAAGAATAGGGTTAAAAATTACATTTATATGTAAAGTGGAAATGACATGCAATTTGTGTCCATTTCTATGTGATAATGGTCCATCTAGGACCATTTATGGATCTTTATGTTAATAATTGTAACTATCTACAAGATCAACATAATCTTGTTAGTAATAGGACACGTGTCTTCTTTATTTGGTTGCATCCATCATATGTAATGTCATGGAGAGACAAATATTTATACACTAGTTTACATTCATCTAGTTTAGATTGATTATCAATAAATTCATATAATCATATGTCCTCAAAGAATCGAAGGATCTAATGCCTTGAGAAATACATTTAATTGCTTTGCCAATCCTTCTAAGAATCTAGAGCTTTGTTCCTTTTCTTGAATTCATTAAGATATTCAATAAATATCCTTTTTAAGTCACATATACGCAATGTTTTATTGATGCATACTATTTTAGCTAAGTCAATTCTCAATATTAATACACTAGATTAACCATATTAAATCTTTCAATAAACCTTTAGTTAAAATACATAAAATTAGTGATGAGACTATGCCCTCTTGTCACTTTTTATGGTGAAACCATTCACAAGCTACCCTTGTAGATGGAGGGAGAAAATTTTATGGCTTCTCCTTGATAGATCAAATTGTATGTGTTTATTTTCCATATCCAAGTATAGAACTTTTTCAATCCAATCAAACATAGGTATATAAACCTTGTCTAGATATTGTTGTAATCACTTGATATCTTGATTATGAATTGGATTCTTGTTGATTTTAGAAAAAAAACTTAAATTTTATGGTATGAAAAAAAAAATTGATGTACTATTTATAATTTATTTTTATTTATCTTTGTGTTAGAATGATTAGAATAACTAATAGGGGGTGAATTAGTTATTCTTCGGTCTAGATGTACCAGTTCAACTTCTAAAAACTTCAAACAACTTATTCATTTCATAAATCCACTTGGCCAATATAGAAACTCATAGTTAAAACTTAATTTATTCATTCATCACTTAGATTCTTTATTTAGTATATGCTAAATAAAATAAAATAAAAATAGTAGTAAATAACATGCATCATGAAAATAGCATTCACACATGTATGATACCAAGATTCAACATGGAAACTCAAATTGGGAAAAACCATCAAGTAATTTTAGCTACCACTTTTCACTCTTCTAAAGTGACCTTGGTTAA